>JBBMOC010000034.1:2405342-3005342 GCA_037975185.1 Centropyge bicolor | reverse complement strand
AGCTCTGCATATGACTCTCTAGAAATTCACAGGATTTTTTGGGGTCTTTTTCGGCTCCTCTCAGTCTTCTAAATTGAACTTATGCTCATTGTGCTTTGACTGTATTTCCTCCTTTGCAAATGACCGACAAGCTGATGACGATACTCAGCACATTAAGTTATGATGAGCAGACACACGAGCTCACATTCATGCTTTAAGTATACATGCACACGGAGGCAAACAAACAGTCACACATCAGCACGGACTGATGCACAAAGGTAAACAAACAAGATACAGAAACGCACAGGGGAGGAGAGAAGAGGACACAACACCATTAGTGTATTTTTAGCTTCTCCTCTGCACGAGGCTCCAACTAAAAACATATATCTATGGGTCTGCTTGCAGTTTTATTTTGCCTGATTGATTCTTCAAATCTAACCAGCAAATATCATTTTACTGCAACCAAGCATTTTGTGTTCACTGCATTTTGTCCTTTGTTTGCACTTTTGTTCAGCTTTGATATTTTGGCCTCAGAGCAGAACAAGTGAATTTTAAACTCAAAACTATAGAGAAACAAGCTGGCAGTCATGTTGGTATAAATATTTCTTAATTGTTTTGCAGCTGCTTGCTTCAGAAAATCAGTTAAAAAGCCCATCTAGAAACCCTAGAGCCGAGCACAGAGAGCTTAAGTCAATCAAAATAAAATAGAAGCAGTTGGCTTGACCTCAAGAACAAAAATCAAATTAAAGCAGGAGTCTCCCAAAAGGATCTCAGCTCTTCTCCGCAGAGCCACAAACGCAGCCATTCCCCTGTGGGCGCTGTGTGCTCCACTAATCTGGCTGCAGAGCGTCTGAGTGATGGAGAGAGGACGGGGGAAGAAGGTAGATAACAAGAGTGTGTGCACGAATATCTCTATCTTATTGATACATCCATGTGTAGGTGTTGTTGCATGTATGTACAGAAAGTATCTGTCCTCTGGATTAAACAGCCATCCATACTGTCAGCCTTGTTCTGTTCAAATGAGTGTTCACATCAGCATGCTGTCATCACACACACACACACACACACACACACACACACACACACACACACACACACACACACACACACACACACACACACACACACACAAACACAGATGAGGCTCACTGGGTGGTAAGCAGGGCACTGGAGTGTCTCTAGACAATGCAGTGCTGATGCATGATGTTATGAATCCCATTACATACCCTGTCAAAGAACATGCACATAGGAAAACAGAATAATCACAAGTGAAAAAGCCATTGAATGCAACACCCTACATTTACTTCTCCACTGTTGTCTATAACTAAACAGTTGGTTGTTTACTATGTGTCCAGTGCTGTAGTGTACATGTATGTATAAATCTAAAGTAAAGCTGGACAGGGGCAGGAAATATGAACAAACTGTTGATGACTCGAGACAAATTCTGAAACAGCCAGTGGATCCAATACGGTGTCGTACCATGGTGCCACAGTGAAGTTTTAACTTTTTGTTGAAGATTTGTTTTCTATATGTCCTGCAACTGTTGAGTTGTTGTAACAAAAACTTTAAAGTAAAATGGAGACTAACTTGGTGTAGAGCATCCAGGTTAAGGCCCAAATATAACCATGGTTCCTTGGTCATGAGTAAGCCACTCATTTCAAATGAGAAAAGATATGAATCACAGACATGAACACATAAAAAAAAACAAAAACAAAACAAAAAAACCCAATAAAAGCTAAAGAGGCGTCGGTCTTTGAAAACATCCAATTCATAAACAGCAGCTTCCATCTAACATGTTGTTAAACTCTGCTGAAGCCAATAAGATAAACCCTCACCAGACAGATACAATGAGTCATAAGATGGAGAGTGTCTGAGTTAATATTACTCCCACACGCACACACACACACACACATACATACACATATATACACACAGAGACAAACACAAACCACAACAACAACCACAGAAACTCTCTACTTTCTGGGTGTTGAAATATTTAAATGGAGATGATGATATTCATGTTTCATTAAGCTCTTGTCAACTTTCTGTCTCTCCATGGGTTTGGCTTAGGATCAAAGTTGGGCACTGAGTCTTTATTTACCCTGTTATTACACGCTGTCTCTCAGATGAATATCACAATGCAGAGTGACCACTTGTGAACTTGTATGCGAATCATCTGTATTCCCACAATGCATCTGTTTGACTGAAATGTCTAACTGAATGATTAAATGGCCAACAAACGTTCAATTTGTGCACGACAGCAGACGCGCACCTTAATCACCACACAAAAGTCACTAAATCAAACTGACTGAGGTGGCCCCAGACAGACTCTCTGTCTCTGCTGCACATGAATATTTCAGATGGGAAGACAAACAAAATGATTCTGTCTTCAGTTGCAGGTAAGTATTTGTATCTTACCCCAAAACCACACACTCTCCTTAATGACTGACTCCTTAGCATGGCATTTGTTTGTGTGCTCCTATCTGCCAACATAGGCAGCCTTCATATCACGCTGCAGGAGACCTGTCTCACTGACAATAAGCAGAGACAGATAGCAGGGAGCTACTGTTGGGATATCAGTGGGATACAAGGACGGGGGCCCCTAAAGCCACATACACAAGTCAGTGTGTGAGAGGAGGTGACTGACCCAAATCCTGCTCTGGGAGGGCAGAACATGAGGTGTGTGTGTGTTTACGTGTGTCCAAGTGTGTGTGTGTGTGTGTGTGTGTGTGTCATTAGCCATGTCAGACAGGCTGCTGATAAACACACCAGTTCAACTGAGTGCATGGAAACAATTAACCCAAATTAGTGACAAAAGTGTAGGGACATGCAGTATTTATACTCGTGGTTTTGTGAGTAACACTTCTGTCTCGGAGCACTACAAAGAACACAACAGACTCCACGACGGCACAGCAAAAAAAAGAGGTTAAAAGCGTAACAAATCATCATCATTGCCATGATAGCTTCCATTACACCAGTTCCCCAGACAGACATCAATTTTGTTTTGTTTCCATTAACCGAACAGTTAATCTTAGAAACAATGTTCATGTTATTGTTAGGTTATAAATTGCTATTAAAGTCATGCCAATCTGAATGAGTATGAACTAAATTTGCATTGTGGACACTGGCACTGAGTTATAGCATCAACAACTTGTCTCCCAATGTATTCTGACATAGTTGGCGTGATGACAACACACACAGCACAGTTAGTACTGCACACTTGCTTCTGGCATTTGAAAGCGAGTAAACAAGACTTTTACACAACTTACATTAAACATAATGTTTCGTAACTAACATGCAGTCCAAGATTAGATTCTTTCTTGTCAACCATGCATGGACATTATCCAGAAATATTTTGATCTTTCAGGAAAGTAACGATATCACAATGTAAAAGTGAAAACCCTGCTTTCAAAATGTTTTATAGGTAAAAGTACAGAACTATTAATTAAATATACTTAAAATACTCATTACTGTGTTGAATGGTTCCTCTCAGAATGTCACATTAATATATACAGTGGGATCCAAAAGTCTCAGACCATATTGAACATGTCCAAAATTTTCACTGGAAATAATCAGAATATTTAAGGATTGAAGGTTTAAAGAAGTTATGATATAAGGAAGCAATATCAAAGATTCTGCACTATTTCTAGGTCACCAATCAAATTTAAGTGCAAGTTGAGTTACTTGAACGAGCCTCTGATGAGCAGATCAAATCTGGAATGTCATCTGAACGCATCCTTCAGTGAAAGAGATACAACCCAAGGAAATCGGACCTTCTGTACAAAGGAGCTAAGTTGCTTAAATATGACTGCTGACCTAGAAATAGTACAGAATCTTAAATATTTCTTATCCACTTCATGTGTCATAACTTCTTCAAACCTTTAAACTTTCTGATTATTTCCAAGTTTAAAAGAAAACATTAGAGATTTTTAACTGTTGAACCCCACTGTATAAGTATATATTGTATCATATTGGATTATTATTACTGATGCATTAAACTGAAAGCAGCATTTAATGTAGGAAACCGAGGTGGAGCCAACTACTTTATATACTGTCGACTACAGGCAGTTAAACCTATAGTAGTCATAAAGCTGTCAGATAAATTTAGTGGAGGGAAGTAAAAAGTTGCATTAAACTGAAATACTCAAGTATGAGTATCTTAAAACTGTATTTAAGTACAATTAGTGAGTAAATGAAGTAATTCATCTCGATTAGGAAAACCTCCACCTTTCTCACAGCCGCTACTTTGGCAGTAAAATTGGAGAATAAACACATGTAAGTTGACAGTCGAGCACAAATTGACACGCCGTTGTCAGCGCACTCAGGAAAACATTTGAACAATCTCACACCCTCTTCAGCTGCACTGGCCAAAGTAAGTAACCTTTTAGCACAGAGTCGTGAGCCCTTGGCAATGAGCCCGGGGCATGCTGAGTCAACCAGTGGTTAAAAAGAGAGAGAGAGAGGGGGGGAGAGAGAGAGAGAGAGAGAGAGAGAGAGAGAGAGAGAGAGAGAGAGAATTATCCATTGAGAGGAGAGACAAAGGACAGCGGGGGCCTTGCCACACTCGAGTGACAACAAATAATAGCTCCCCCCCCAAAAAATGGGACAAGACCCTTGAGTGACCCACTTTTTCACCGTTGGACCACTGATACTCCAAGTGCACAACCGAAACAATCAGCAAGTCACCCAGAACCGTGTGAGGCCATAGGTGTGTGTGTGTATGTGAGAAAGAGGAGAGGGCGGTGTGCATGCGTGTCGGCCAGGGATAGGGAGGGGCGTGGGAAAGCAGCATGTGCTCCGGTTCATCTTCACCTCTTTCTGGATCTCTGTCAGCTCTCTCCCTTTTATAGTACGTCTCTGTGATCATTGCACCATCAGTCATAAATGATCTACAGCTGAAACTATGGAGGGTTTTCATCATCGGGTAACCTGCTGCATATTGTTTCAACTAATTCATTTTTTCATCTGTGAAACAAAAGGAAAAAATATATATTCAATTTACAATGATAAAGCTCAGAGAAAAGCAGCAATGAAATAAACAGCAAAGACTAAACTACTAACCTCATTGTACTTTCTTTCAAGCAATAGTCTCAGCCAAATCCAGGCCGGTTGGTTTTTGCCCCCTTCAGCAACATTTTGCATTCATCCGTGCGCCCTGAGAGCAACCTGAGAGCTATATTACCCCTGAGAAAAAGACGGCGTGGAGAACAGGTAAGGCAGGCTGTGAGTGCCTTCACGGGGTGATTCAGGCTCTAATTGAAGCCATCAATAACACAGCACACAGGTCTCACAGCAATATGAGGTGGGAGGGCCGACAAGCTATCTGCGGTCCACAAATTCCCTTTTTATCACACACAGTCTCTCTTCAAAATGTGCAACTTTATCGACTCTTTGATAACCTTTTTGTCATTTGAGACAGCTGTTGTCAACTGTGTTTGGCCCTTTATTAGTCAGTTTCTGAAAGACAGGATAGATTTAACATGGAGTTGGTATTGTCTCTGTTTAACAAGTTTAACCTGATTTTTTTGGGAACAACATTCCCAGGTAAAAAGTGTTAAAACAATGTCTGTATCCTTTATATCCTCCACAAACTTTCTTGTTAATTTTTGCTAAATGCTTCTGTCGTTTAATACTTTCATATTTGACATTTTTGACATTGCTTTGTTGTCTACGATGATGACAATCAAACCCCCTTGATCTTGAACATCTAATATCCTCTGAGTCCCAGCAACAGCTTTTTAAAAGGACGAGTCTGCATTTAACTACAAGAGGAGTATGAAAAAGTCCACTGCTGCACTTCAACAGATGTGGCTGAGATCCAAATTAGTACCTGCATTATCCAGATTGTTTCTTTAACAACCATATGGGACCCAGGCTTGTTTCGTTTGAGTCACCACATGTATTAAATGTGCTTTAGGCTGTGCCTCCAGAGCAAAATTAACTGAGTCTGAAAATACTTCACAGCACTTGTTCTTGTGGCGGTCGCTCTTATGACTGCAAGCCTTTTATGGCCCTTTCTTCATTACTCATCCGATGAGTTTATTTAGAAATCTGTTCTGCCTTCTTTTCCTCTGTCAGTTGATGTTCCACGCCTTAAATTTACCCAGCCAGACTGAAAATAAACTCATTCTCATTCAAGCGAGCGTGGATGAACACATGCATGTACACACACACACACACACACACACACGTGTACAACCTAGTATATTCATCATAAACACACTCCTATGTGATGTCCCACCCCTGCTGTCCCCTCGGTCAGATGTTCCGTTTGAGATCCATGAATCAGCCTCGCGCAGACAAGATGACTGACTCTGACATCAGAGTCATAAATAGCAGCGCTGCCTACAACTGACTTGAAAACATTAACAGAAGCCTTTCTGCTGCTTGTCCAACCACACATAAACACCCGTGCAAAAAATATCCACATTAATGAACAAAGTGACCATCGGCCAGACAAAAGCGATTGCCTCCATGAAAGTCATTAAATCCTCCGAATGATGTCATACTCATATTTTGAGTTTCACCAATCTTGCTTTGGAGACCGAAACAGAGCTAAAACCAGAGTGGATGTTAGATTTATATTCACCAAGTGACCAGAAACACAACTCCAAATGAATAAATAGGAAACTGTTTGCTTATAAGTTCACCACATCAGCTCAATATTGTGTTCACAACTCATTCCCACTGCCATTAAGTTGTAAAAGAAAATCAGTCATTGCAGGTTTAAAATGACTAACCATCACCTTTTCCAGCCTGATTTTAAGTTAGACTTTAGAAAAGTTTGTTTTCTCTCACATTTTTACAAAAAACCTTTTCTCACCAAGGACTCATTTAACAATTTCCACTCATCATCTCCCCTCAAATCCTGCCCTGCTTCCACTTTGAAGTGAGTTAAAAATAAGTCGACGGGAGTGAGAAGGCACTTTTTTTGTCATGGAGAAAAGGAGATAATGGCTTTTTACTGGCAGATAGCTCTTTTTCTCAAGAGGTCTGGCCTTGAGACTAAAACGGCAACAGGAAATGGCCCACAGTCAATAGCCTACCAATCTATCCACCTGAATAGGATAACACCATTTAACCTGGATAGAGCCACTATTACATTCAATTTAAGCTCCGGTGCTCTAAAATAAACTGGCTGTTACTGTAAATCTGATGCATTGATAGTGACATTCTGAGAAGAGCGACCGTAGGAGTTTCGTCCTTCAGACCCTCTGCAATACCTCTAATGTGTCTTTTCATGTCTTTTGAGTGCACACACACACACACACACACACACCTGAGTGGTTTGCAGTATCTCTGTTATGATAAATTTGATTTATTCTCCAGCCCTACTCAGAAATAAAGCAAAAGGACGCATGTAGAATGAGAGGAGGAAGGAAGGTTTGCAGATTCATGGCAGAATCGGCCGCATTTGTGTCTAAATCTTTCTCCTCAGTTGGAGAGGGGTGACATAAGCCAGCTAGTCTCTGATCGCCAGCACAGCGCATGAAAAATGAAACGCTACATTGCCAGCTAATTCACTTATGTAAGAGCCTCAACTGAGACGTGAATTTAAAAGTACAGCGGCGGAGAAAAATATGAAGAACAAACACAGAGAGAAGCATCCAAGCAAGGAGGATGTAACGTGAAAAATGTCCAGATTTTATTGTCTATTATAAGTCTGTGCATTTGAAATTATCCTTTGTATTTCAGCCAAAAAAGGTGCAGTATGTTAACATGACATATAACCTTCACTACGCTGCAATTATTCTTATATATACTCTAAGCTGCAGGCCATTTTTTCTTTATATCACAGTGGATTTCTCAGACGCTCTGAAGATTTCTTCTTCCCACAAATCATCTCGCAGTCTTTAACACACAGAGACGCTCGCAGGCAGCGGAGATTCGGTAACTATGATTAACGCTCTGCTGACAGGGGAAGGGATGTAATTCTCCTGCAGTATTTCTGGAAACATGCCACTTTAGTTTAGATCTCCAGTCCAGACAGAGCCAGGCTGTTTGGCACTTCCTCTTCGCATGCATCACCATTGTTTCCAGATTGGGTGTATTTATATGTGTGTGTGTGTCAGTCAGAGTGTGTGTCTGTCCTGAATGACATTGGAGAGCTGCGCACACACACACACACGCGCACACACACGCACCCACACACACACACACGCACACACACACAAGCATTTTGTCTTTCTTAATGTGAGTCTCTTTAACCCTCCTCGGTTCTTGCTGACTGACTGTGACTGACAGTTAATGTACTGGCGTTGCTTTCCTGTGACTGGTCTATTACCAGGCTGACTGACAGGCCAGCCCTCAGCAGGCCAAACAGCATCGACTGGAGGGCAATACGTGCTAATCAAAGCTAACAAGAGCCTTTCCTTTCCCACTGATGTGCACGTACCACAGAGCGGGAGAAGACTTATACTTGCTCCAGTGGCTGACCAGCCTGCCCTATAGTACTTTTACACTGTATTTGTTGGGCCTGATCCAAGAGGGGTTATAATTATTGATTGATAAGAACTTCACCTTTTGCCAACAATCTTTAGGTTAAGAGCTCTCTACTTAAGTCATAATGTTATCTTAAATTTTGATAGGATGTGGGTGACTGTGGCTCAGAAGGTAGAGAGGCCAGCCACCAATTGGAAGGTCGGTGGTTCAATCCCTGGCCCCTGCAGGCCACATGCTGAAGTGTCCTTGGGCAAGACAGTGAACCCCGAATTGCTTCAATGACGGTTCTGGCTCTCAGATGTATGTCACTTTGGATCAAAGTGTCGAAGTGATGAAATGGTAGAATTACAGATACAAAATACATGAAAAGACACAAGTGGACTCAAACAGACACAAATTTACTTTAGGTGACAAAAAAATGACCATGTGGTGAAAATGTAGAATTGAAGTTTTCGTCCATGCAATAGGCTTTAGGACTCTGTCCATAAATATATGAAGGGATTTTGGATGCTAATAACACACAAGTCAGAGTTTCTGGGAAGTTTTAAGATCAGTAAGAGTCAGTGTTGGGAGTATTTGTTACTGTAATTCTACTACTTTTGGCAATTACTTTATCAAATCCAATAATACAAATACAGATACTGAAATTTCAATGGGCTTGTAACTTTTGTCTTGATAACAGACAAACACAGTCTAATATAAAGAAATATATACTTTCAACACAAAAGAGAAAAGCTCCAAAACCAAATAGTGAAACACAACTGTGGTCATGAAATGAAAGAGCCGCCTCAGTAACAGAACAACAAACCAGCATGTTCTGAACAGACACAAACAAACAGTGCCGGCAGAGCTATATCATAATGTGTTTGTGGTCTAATATATTAGTTAATCTGTTTTTTCTCCTCCTGATCTAAAGGCAGGGAAATCTCACATTACAGAAGCTAAAGACACTAACTGTGTTTCACCGTGACTTTAAGTTAATTTGGGCTGGGAAATTTCACTTTAACATCACGGTATGTTCCAGACTTTCTGTACAGCATCTAAGTGCTTGCTCATGATAGAAATTGTTGGGTCTCTCTAAATAATATAAGGAGTGCAGTCTAGACTTGCTGTATATGAAAAGTACCCTGAGATAACTTTAGTTGTGATTTGGCGCCCGATAAATAAAGTTAAAATGAATTGAATAAGGATGGTAACAGTGAAGTCACAAGGCTTCTGTTTCCACTGAGTGAGTGAGACAGGAGGACACCTCCGTGGATCAACAGTAGGGATGAGCCGGATACTCGTTTCAGACGAGTATCCGTTACGGATAAAGCATGTTTGACGAATACGATTATGATACGAGTAAAATATGTTAATATCTGTGTTCGTGCTGAAGGAAAATCCTCATTGTGGAACTGACTATCTTCTCTCTGCGCTCTGTGATTAGCCAGTCAGTCACACACAGTGCCCGCCCCTCCCTACACAGACACGTCTCTGCCATAGACTGTATGGTCTCTGCACGTCTCTCCCAACCTGCTCGCAACATACGCGCGGTGCATTTGACAAGACAGAGCTGAAAACGGCTCGCGTCCGCTCGCGTCGCGTCGGTAAATGCCTCCGCTCCGCTCCGATTTTTTTTTTTTTTTTACCGTCTGCTTGCTCTTAGTTTGGCTGGTGATATGAAGTCAATTGAAAAACTTTGCTCGTACTGAACGCGGCGCTTTTGAGAAGAAGTGAACAAGGCTGACATATTATTTCCCGGCCTGTTTGCCATCACCTGATGTTTGCATGAATCATGAAGTTCACACAGATCATTAAAAAATAAACAGTCTCACAGACCACTTACACACATATAGCTGTAGCTGAACACACAAAGTAGCCTATATTAATATTTTTATTGTATGTGGCTGCATGCAGTATCTGACACTTTCTCTCTGCAGTTCATGAAAATAATATTATAAATATTATTGAGATATACTGTATATAGGCTTTGAATGCAGTAGATTAGCGACTTCTGATCAATCCATATCAATTTCAGACTTAAAATAATGTACAGTTTTAAGCCTCACCCATTTCTGCACTCACTTCCGGTTTAGGCCCCGCCCACTCCGAATACAGATACAGATACAGATAATGTAGATGGTTAAACAGATACGAATACAGATACAGATAGTGGTGTACTCGCTCATCCCTAATCAACAGCATGTCCAACACAGCTGCTTGCAGCTTTTTGGACGGTCGCACTGTCTTTGAAACATGCACACACACTCCCAATCCAAAAATCTCTCTTGAGCTCTCACCGAAACACAAACACACACGCACACACACACACACACACACACACACACACACACACACACACACACACTTCCATTAAACTAACACATCTGTTCCTCCCTGTGAAAGAACAGAGGCCGTGAGGAGAGATGCCACGATGACTCTGCCAGAGGAGAATCGGATTCTCTCTGTGTTGTGTTTTTCACTGAAGTCACCCCTACCTTGGCAGGCCAATTCATTACAGCTAAACGTGTCGGCGTACAACACTGGTAGTTTCCACTGTGTCGAGCTCTGCGTCTCCTCACACAGTCAGGCCATATGTTTGCTTTTCTGGAAGCCTTCTCTCTTCAGGACACAGAGCAAAGATGGCAGGTAGCTGGATGCGATTTTCATTTAACCAGCATAAAGATCGTACTCCTAACTGAATGCACGTGCAAGCAAATTACTGAACTACTGCTCCAAGCCCAGGACATGCCGATCTATTTCTTCAACTTCCAACTACCAAAACAAAACTCTCTTTTTACATGGCATAGCTTATAGTGCTGATTTACAAAATCTCAACAATGAATGTGCTGCAGCTGTGACATTGCTGCTGATTGAAACTGCCTGCTTTGTTCAGCTGCAGAAAATTGCAGCTTGAAGACGAACTTCAGCAAGGTGAAAGCTTGTGTGAGCGAAGGGTAATTTCAGCCACCACCAGGCTGCACAGACAAGGGTTCAGCCATCTTCCGCTCAGAGATTTATAGAGGTCTTTTGATGGTCGCCCTCACCAAGGATTCACTTAAGTAATCAATAGAGTTATGAATATCTCTCAGCGTGGCATGACTACGGTAATAAAATTATTCTACTTTCCTCCGGCCCGGAGAGCAGACCGTGGGCACCACAGATCCTCGTAAAGATCGCTGTCTTTTCAATACAAGGTCAAACTGGCAAATGCACAGACACACACACACACGATAAATACGAGCCACACATGAACAGAGAGACATCAGCAGCAGGGAGTGGCATTCCCTGTGTGGCCAATAAGACAGTGCACATGAGAGAAGGAGCTTTCAAAGAAGAAGCAAGAGCAGCATTTCCACCGAGGGACCGGTGTGTTGTTTACACTGAGTGTGTTTGCACGAGCAGGGAACGCAACTAAAGAGCAGCGTCTTCTTTGCGTTTAAATCAAGGATCTACGTCAAGGATTAAAACAGGAGGATGTGTGTGTCTAGAGTAAACAGTGTTGGGTGTGAGGTTTTCTGCAGTGTGGTTATCAGTATGTGTGTGTGTGTGTGTGTGTGAGCACTATGCCAAAGCTTCTCTGGTGACACAGGGATTCCTTGAGAAACCTTGTCTTCGGGCCCCGTTCCAATCCACTGCAGAGAGGGGGGCGGGGACAACACCATGTCAATCATTTGTCACAGCACTGCGGCTGCTCTTTATCCCTGTGAGGACGTTTGAACAGTGACTGTAGATGTCCAATCAGAAATTAGTCTCCCATTGTGGGTGGGTGTCCAATAATAAAGCAGAAAAGACTATTTCACTTTTGCACTTATTCAAACAGAATCTTCTCCAACATTCAAATCAAATAAGAAAATCAAAGAGAGTCAAAAGGACACAATCAAAAAAATTGACAAAAGCAACACAGTGAGCATTGACTGTACTGATTTTAAAGATGAGTAAAATGTACAACACCTCCTTTATATAGCTCACAGTCAATGAGATACTTGCCACGGTTTCACAGAATATGTGACTAACCTACATTCGTTCTGGCAGATGGAGCCAGATGACTGAGCATATAGCCAAACCCACTGTGGTGTTGTTTACACTACTATGTATACTGCTCATCTTCCGCTGCTACCAGACACCGCCTGTGAGTGACTGTTCAGGGGCGCCGCGGTGTACGAGAGTATTTACAGATTAAAGTAAAGTCAGTGCAAACAGTCCTTACCTCGCTAAATCCAACATCGAACCTCATAGGCTATTCAATGATAATGGTCAATACTCAGGTAAGACAAAGCTCTCCAAACACAAGTGAGTCACAGAGTGGTGGGAAAGTCACCATGTTGCACAATGATTCCTTAGTTGCCTGTACCGGTGATTATGTGATTCATAGTAGTTGCAGCAGGACTTTTTTTTTTCTTTCTTTTTTAAGCTCGTCTTCTGCAGTGTTTGTCCTGTTCTTCAAACGCACACTGGAAAAACAGGATCCCCTGATTGCATAGATAAACATCCCATTTTATAACTTGTTCACATAATATGCTGTGGAGGTAAGAACATTTTAACATCCCATACAGACACTGGCTATACATGTCATTTGATTTCTTGTTGATCTCCATATGTGTGCCATTAGGCAAAGACATGTTTAAGTCTAATCTTTCCCCTAAGCCTTGGTTGATGAATATATTGCATGTGTGTATTTGAAAAACAGTTTTTCCCCATATGTAGGATTTATCTGGGCACTCCACCTAAATGCATTTGTCTTCATCCATTATTGTTTTTTTTTTTTTACATTTATTATGTCCTTCTTTCAAAATCTGGAACTGAAAATGCGAACTGAAGGAAAAGGTTTTCAAAAGTGGTGACATTTGTTGAGGACATGTTTTTGAAATTCACCCGAATTTCCCCTTTGGGGGATCAATAAAGAATTATCTTATTATCTTTTCTTATATTTTTCAAGCAAAAATGCCAAATATTCTCTGGCTTCTCAAATGGGAGGATTTGACGATTTGTGACAAAAAAAATAAGGCTTTTTTTGGACGATTGGTCAGAAAAAATTTTTGAACAATTGATTTATCCGTAAAATATCTTTGGCCAAGTCAGCATTTCTCAGATCACCACCTGCATTTCCATTGTATTGTAGATATTGGTTTACTTATCAGATTAGGGTGTGTGCAAGTGTGCGGACGATCATTTGTGTGAAAGAAGGCGTGTGTGTGTGGACACAGTGGGCTGACTACTGGGTGGGGAGTGGGAAATACGACACCCTGCGTCATTACAGTCAGTCTCTAGTTTTGCAACAAGTGGGCTGCAGCATCAATAATGGATGACAGAGAAAAGGATGAGGCAGGGAGGCAGAGTGGTGCGTGCATACGAGAAAAACATGCCCTTTTATCAAAAATCAGCAGCCTGTTAGTGGAGATGTATTCAGCTCTACATGTGTATGAGATGCTAAGTTTGCCTCTAAATATCTGGATTTGCATGTTTGTGTATTCATGTAGGGGGCAGAAGAGGAGACGTGATGTACAACAGAGATATACAGAACACAGATAATTAGAAATATTTACTTTGGGTAAATGTCTACATTACTCAAATGCATATAGGCCAGGAGGCTGAATGCTACAGTTTGATGTCTAATGTACAAAACCTTCCTTGGGCTTTATACTGTTGGACAGGCGGTGCACATGCTCACACAGCACAAATTCAACAAGGCAAGCTACTGTACATTGTCCTTACAGATGTGACGGGGAAAATACTTTTTGAGTTGTCACTCCAAGCCAATCACGACCGCTTTGCTCGGAGCTGGCTCTGCCATTTATAGGTCTATAAAGTGGGCCAAACGACAGAGAGCCGCAGCGACAGTGACACAGGGAGATATGTAAAACTGGAGCGCTCGGAGAGAGAGAAAAGGAAAAACAAGAGAGCTGACAATGAGAGAACGAGAGAAAGAAGAAGGAGAAAAGCAGAGTTGCATAGTTGAAGGAGACAGTTTTGATCATGTGGACACCATGTGGACGCTACAGAGGAAGCTCCAAATCCCACAACAAAGCAGCACATGCGGAATCACTTCTCTTCCTCCTACACTCACAAACAGCTCTGTTGTTCAATCCAGTGCTTGTAACACAGAGAAATATATTCAGTCAAGTCAAAGTCAGGTGACTCAAGTCTCCCAGTCAGCTGCTGGAAGTGTCAAAGAGTTGTTTCTCAGTGCTCCTGGTCTGATTTGTGGCATGTTAATAACATGAGCATGCACTTATGTTTCACAGTCAAATTGCCCATTTGGACATCTCAGACAAAGTATCAGCCCAGAGCAAACATCACATGCCTTAAGTATGACCTTGTTATCTTGCAGTCAAGGTATTTGCACAAGGTTGAAGACCTGCAGATGGCTGACCAGAAAATTGCATAACTTTGAGAGACACCATCAAGAGTGGTTGTTCAGCCGAGTTGAGTGTCTGCATCATTTGAAAGTTATGTCAATTATCTTTAACTTGAAGAGATGTGTTTTAATTGCTTTGCTTGGAGGGGGGGCTGAGGTTGAGCTGGAAACGCCAGAGAGTTGGATTTCTCGTCTGCATTTTGCTCCCGGGTAAGGTACGTAGGAGGGGAATCAGGCAGAGAGAGCTGCTGGCTGGCTTGGATTCTGCTGCCTGTCAGAAGAAAAAAAAGGTCTAACAATGGGCTGAAACAGAAAGACGGAAAGGGACAATACAGCTGCAGAGTAAAAGGCTTTTTAAAATTCCGACTGGCTGTGAAAAGACCCGGCATCGCACATTTAATGACAGATTCTTGCAGACGAGTGATTTCCATTCACGTTCCCGTCAACCTGCTCGGGATCACATTCAGATTGATCAGTATCTCAGTCGTTATAATGGATTTGATATAACCCCACGATTGCTTCTGAACGGAGAGGCAGCAAATTAAAACTGAAAAGATAGCGTGTGCAGACTGTCCGTGGTGATGGCTGCCATGTTTTTTTCCAGACAAGTGCAGCCTCTCCACGAACTCTAAAAATCAGTTGTCATGGCCAAATTGGGCTTAAAATCAGCCTTTATGTTGTATGGTGTGCTCCAGGCTGAATAGCAGTGAGTGAAAGAGGCAGGCAGAGAGAGAGAGAGAGAGAGAGAGAGAGAGACAGAGAGACAGAGAGAGAGAAATGGTCAAGGGGATAGAGAAAGGGATATTAAGTGACATAAAAGAGATATCACAGAAGGAGGGATGTTACCGAAGGGCATTCAGAGAGGAGATGGAGGGAGGGGAGGGAGGCAGCAACATGAAATCTGATCTTCCCCAGGAGCCTACAGTTATCCAGTCCCTCTGCAACAAGCGGCTCAACAAACAACAGACAATAAAAAGAGCCAGAGTTGGAAAAAAAAACCTAATCGAAATCAAACTTCTCTTCACATCTGGTGAATCTTCTTTAAAAAAATTTTTTTTGCTCCATGTTTTTTTTTTTTTGACATATAACAAATGTCTGTTCAAACAGGACAGATTCTGCTCTTTCCCCAAAATCGATCAGACCGCAGCACTCAGGTCTCCTCCCTCCATCTGTGCACCCGTCCTCCAAACTACATCTCCATCTCCTAAATACATATGCATCTGTCTGCCTTCATATGGAGTCATATTCACCATGTTCATGAATGACTTTGCAAGGGGAAATCTTTGTGACAGTAAGTTGTGTTATCATGTGGCTGATGGTCTTTAAAAATGGACTTTCCGTTTTAATTTTCTTCCTAATAGATACTAATGTCATCTACCATTTTCTTGTTCTTTTTATGAATTGAAATGCAAAAATATTCTTTTATATTACATATTATATACTTGACTTCCTTCTTTCCCTGGTCCTGGTTTGCTCCATACATATTTTACTAAGCACACAAAGCTCCATCACAACTACTTTCAAGCCTTCATTCGTGCTCTAACAAAAATGTCATTTTTCAACACATCTGTGCTTCCATGTGCAGGACAGAGCATCTTTGTGTGCACCCTTCACACGTTCAACCCAACAACAAAGTGTAGAAATGTGCTGAGGAGTGACAAAAGACGCCTTGTACCCTCCCAAACAGTGAACTGAAAAAAATTAGCTTGAAATGTTTTTTTTTTACAGTGCAATTCTTCTTCTCAACTCCAGCCGTTTCCACTGGCTCTGGTCCACAGTCCTCAGCAGACAGAAGTAGCCATCTGTAACTTTAATCAACTAACCAGTCACTTCACTCATTTGTTTGATAATGCGTTATTTTTATAGCGCAGCTACCCCATTCTGCAGCCTCTCACTCTTCTCCAACTTCTCCATCTCTTGCTAAGTCACTCACTCACACTGCAGGTTTGCCCCAAGAAACACAAAACCCACCCACACACACACACACACACACCTCCACCTCTAATAACCCAGGCAGCCCCAAACAAGTGCCATTTATTGAGCAAACTCATCCAGCTGTCCGGCACAAACACAGTCCAATAACAAAGAGCCTGAGGGAAGAGAAAGAGAGAGAGACACACACTCATAGAAAGAGAAAGAAAGAGAGAGAGAGAGAGAGAGAGAGAGAGTTGACGGGCCCAAAGGAGGCAGAAGGCCCAGAGTGTAACAGTAAAGGTAGATGAAGGACTGGCTGGCTGTAATGAGCTATTTGTTTTGTTGGTGTGTGTGTGTGTGTGTGTGTGTGTGTGTGTGTGTGTGTGTAAGCTAGGGTTGGCAGTTCAGAGAGCTGGATCCATTTTGGATTTGGTTCCAGGTGGGTAAAAAACACCTGGATTGCCGTTTCAAGGCTAATGACTCTGTAATGGAATCTTTTGTCTCTCCTCAAACAATGTACAAAACCTCAAGGTGGCAGGTTTCTCAGTTTTAGTCTGCGGCGACTGTGCAAGAAGGAGGTGAGCTTAAGTTAGAAAGCTACACCTGTTATTTCAGGTTGTAGCTCTGTGTTGTGGTCAACAAGGCTGCAAATTTGTGTTGTTTCTGCCTATTCAGCAACATCAGGTCTCAATTAAATCTGATCTAGTTATTCTTCAACTTGAGTTGCTTACAAATGCTGAAAGAGATTAAAAAGGAATGATGCAAACCCAAACCACAGCGTTGTGTCTGCACAGAGATAAATACAGAATGTCTGCAGGCATGCTTGTGCGACAGAGTAAGAGTCGCAGGGAATATGTGGCTGAGCGTCCCATCTGGCAGAGGGACAGAGGACGAGGTGTCTCATCCTGTAGCTCATCTGCAGCTACAAAAAGGTAATAAGGTCTGAAGCGCTTCTTCCCTCTCCTGCAGCCTTTCAGGTTCACCGTGGAAACAACTTCAGGGCGTTATTCTGTCCTCGTAGGACTGGACTGATGACTCCTGTGCTTCTCTTCTAGCAGAGGAAAAAGAGAGGGAGTCCCCAAACTGGATATTAGTATTTAATGAGGCACTGTTTTGACCATGAGGGATTTTTGTCCTGCACCTGAGCCCAGCTGGATGTGAACACGGCCCACCTTCTCTGTCTCTCTTCTAGAAGCCACATTCAAAGAGGACACAAAATGAAATTTCACTAATTATTTGCATCCACAACATCTGCCGAGCAAGTGAGCTATGGTGCATGATGTTTCTTATTATTTGGATCCATGATGCTCTCAATAACAAGGATTTCAAAAACATTAAATAAGTGAAGGACAGGGAACACTACATCCTACGTATAGCTTAACCCTCAGTGATCCACAATTCTTCCTACTGACAGCAAGTCGAGGTTAATCCCATTACAATCAACTAAAGCCATTTTCCGAAGATTCACAAGCTTTTAACTGTCCACACAAACGCAAAGCTACACGCATTCAACATACGTGTGCAAAGAGTATATACCAGACAGGCAGACGAAAGAAGCACAGACATGCAGACAAAAAATAGCCGGAGGAAACGAAGAGAGAAACCAAAAAGACTAAACGGAAAAAAAAGAGGCGCAGGGGAATAGACTCGACGGTCCATACTGTTCTGTAACAAGCAGGCTGGCTGCTGACATTTGGCATTGATTGTGTTGTTTTATAGGCATTCGTCAGTTAAACCCCTATTGGACAATTACAGAGAGAGCCAGCTTACTCCTGCAGGGGAGGGGAGGGAAGGGGGGGTCGGAACTTTGATCTCTCCCTGCTTTTCCCCTTTGCTCGGTGGAAAACCGGCGGAAAGAAAGGAGGCGCAAAGGTGATGCACCTCTAATTGGCTCCAAGCAAAAGGAAACTAGATGCAGTTGTTTGAACGTAGAGAAACAGAGTGAGATAAGGAAAGGAAATGAGAAAAAGTAGGATGAGATGGAGAAGAGAGGAATAATAAAATGAAAGAGAAGGGAGCTTAAGGGAAATGTGGACAATGCCTCATTAAGTAAAAAGGTCATTTTTCAAATTTTATAAATGGCTGGAATATCTACACACAAACCACGAATCACACTTGTCATCATAATTCACTGAAGAAACATCACCATTCATTCTAGTCTATAAGGTATTTTATCCCTTTTACCACACCCAATGTTTGTGCCAGGCAACTATCATTTCTCTATAACCTGTTATTCATACACGGCAGCGATGGCTTGTGAGTGATGATAATCCCAGCTGTAATATATAGGACATCATGCATTAGTGCTGTAATGAGTGCGGCTGTGTTATATGAGAGGAAGTGGTAATCTGATTGTTAGCCAGTTTCTAATTCCCAGACTAAAGAGTGGAGATTAAGGCTTACATGTTTGCATGACTAGACAGGTTTCTGTTGCTCTATAATCCAGAGAAGAGTATCAGTGGCTTTCAATTGTACATGTAGGCGACATGAGTGTCACATGACTATAGGTTTACCTGAATTTATGAATCTCATATTTCAGGCATTTTGTATACACTTACACCTTTTGATGTATTTTGTATCTATCCACCCTGAGTGCTCAAATCATGCCTAAAAACACACCTGTATTCAATCAGACGGCAGCGATATGACCTGTATATTATGATTAATGTTGCGTGTAATGTAATGTGTAATTACAAAGTTGGGACACTCAGAAGAGACAGATGAATAAAGGAGAGACACAGATATCCTGACCTTTACTCACTTGCTTTACATGTGTGGGTCAAGAAACAA
Organism: Centropyge bicolor; assembly: GCA_037975185.1. Taxonomy (NCBI): domain Eukaryota; kingdom Metazoa; phylum Chordata; class Actinopteri; family Pomacanthidae; genus Centropyge; species Centropyge bicolor. The sequence goes on along the minus strand of JBBMOC010000034.1, from coordinate 2,985,877 downwards.
ATACACTAGATCCTATACTTCCCATGGTGCAATGGCTGACTGGTTAACGTCCACGTCTTTCAAACTAATTTTTTCAGACTTGACGGAGCTTTTCCAGAGCAACAGAAGTCACTATACATCTGTTATCACAGGCTGTATTTCCTCTGAATAACAAATCTGACATGTAAAATAGGTGGGTTTTTTTAAAGGTCCAGACTAGAGTCCCTATAAATCTGGACAAATCCTCTCTTCTGAGGGCCTTTGGGGTCATTCTGATATTAATCTTCATAGACGCCACGTTGCCTTGTGGTCAATGGTTGAGACCATAAACCAGGTCTTTCTTTCCATCCCACCTCCCTGAACCTTAACTCGATCCCATAGTGAGGCGGCTGTGATTAACGATCCGTGCAGCTCAGCTAGGATTCGTAGAAAAACCAGAAAACACACACACACTAGCGAGCACTTACGCTACAAGGCCAAAGGCCTGCGGTGAGCGGTTAGCGGTGGACGTTAACTAGCACAGCTTCCCTGCATGACAAGCTCAGTGACTGCGACAACGTGGGCCACAGTCACATAGAGCCAAGATGGCCGCCGTTCAAAAGGGCGGGCAGTCACACATGGAGAGAAACGAGTCACCAGAATTTATGTCAGGGATTTTCCAAGTTTTTTTTTTTCCTTTTTTTTTAACAAGAGCTGTCGTTCACCAGAGGAAAGATTGTGGCTGGATGTTTGGCGTAAGAAGTATACAAGCGCACACACGAAAAGGAGAAGAAATAAACAGAAGCAGGGACGAGTAATTACCCTGTGAGTTTGTGTTTATGTGTGTGTGCATATGCATGTCTGGATGCACGGTCCAGTTATGATCATCCAATCTGCTTCCATGCACCCAAAGGTGAGTTTGAATGGCTGAAAGCTGCCCCTTGGGCCTCAAACTAATGGACACACACACACACACACCCCATCCTTAAAACCCATTTTCCACACACACACACACACACAGAGGTCCATGTTTGAGCCAGGCAGTTTGACTCTCACTGGGTAGCTGCTGGAGCTGCTCCACCCTCCTGCCCGCTGCCAAAAGAGCAGGCTGAACTTCTATTGCAGAAACACGGGGTGCAACACCACCAGACAAGATTGAACGGCATGCTCTGAAATACACACTTACTACAACAAACACTTGGTCTATCCACATTATATTTACAAGTGTTTACATTTGAGTCACTCAGCTGTGATTTTTTTTTTTTTGCAACCTTGCCAGAGAATTTTGGAACACAACCATGTAGTTTAGTCATTTTATATATGTGGTGACAGAATTGTTCGTGGCTCTTGTGTTTTTCTATTTGTTGTCATTACAATCAAACACAGCTAAAAATATTTCCAAGTGGAATAAGCAACATTACAGACAAGCAACAACTAGCCTGAAATCTTGAATGAGCAAACAGCCTTTCCACTTTTTTTTTTTCTCAGAAAGGAAGTTTCCTTCCTCCAAAACTGATCCCGGCAAAGGGAACAAAGGGGCCGTTTTGTGCCTGTATAATTGGTCCGAGCAGGTTGCACCAGCCCAGTGAAAGGCTGAGCTGAGCACCCAGCTGGCAAGAAAGGCAGATCCGCCCCCCCCCTCGACTCCACCTCCACCTCGTCTTATCCTCCTCTGCTTCTCTTCTCTCCAGCACTCAGGGCTGAGCTGTGAGCCTGCAGCTCCTGTGTGTCGGCTAAGGTAACTGAGGCCTTTGCTGCCAAACTCACTCAACAGCACAGACAGAACAGGTCTTTTTAGGAGCTACAGTACCCCCTCACACCCCCCATCACAGTGTGAGAAGGGGGTCATTGTGCCACGCTGGACTACTGTAAAGCATGTGGGGTTGACCGGAGGGGTACTCCACACAAAATCTCTCCCAGTGTCCCATGAGCCGTCTCTACCCATCATTCCTTTTCATCTTCTAACCCCACCTCCTGCACACACACACACACACACATGGTAATGCTGGTAAATGTTACACACACACACAAAGGCTCAGAGAGGAAGAAACCTACACAGCCTCAGATCCTGTCTGGCATCACCGCTGCGGACCGTCATCTCCACTGATCGCCCGCTCGTTGCAGGATTTGCTCTGAAAATCACCCGAGATAAACAAATGCTCGACTCCTTCCTAGGAAGCCTGAGTGGATGTTTGACATCATGACATTAGGCAACAAATACTGCATATTTAGAAAAAACCCACACACAAAGAGTGGCAGTGATGACATCATCAGACTAAATCTGCAAAAAGTCCCTCAGGGACACCGAGCCCTTTTCTCACATCTACACATGCCATAATACATACAGTGGCACATGCACACACATACAGTCCACACTAAGGTTTGATTTGATGGCGTTCAGCTAATAACAGAGCTGAATTTGGTTGAAGTTTTAAATTTTAATAACATTAAATGGCTGCGTGAAATAAAGTCCTTCCAAAGTTCTGAGTAACTAGAACCAGTCATTTACTAAATCAGTTTGCACCATTAAAGCTTCAGCAATGAAAACTAGTTAAGACTTTAGTAAAGTGTAGATCAACTAGGACACATCTGTTTTAATTGTTAGTTAGTATTCATATAGGAATTTATAGTATATGAGTCATAAGGTGTCCAGGCTTTTGGAAGTTTAGAGGTGAATGAGATTTTATTTGTAGTGTTCGAAAGGTGGTGGTGACTCAGAATTCATAGAAATAACTATGAAAAACGTCCACAAATAGAGACCAAACCTGGCTCAGTTTTAAACCCTGGATCTATTTTTGACCTGCACATTCCCTACATCAGTCTTACTGAAACTCTAAATCAATCAACCAAACTACTCTGGAGCGACCCACGTGTGCACTAATACGACATCAGAATGTAAAAATGTAATTCATCTATGAAATGAGGTGGTAAATAACCCAGAGGCTTGAGAGGTTGAAGACAGAGAGCCAGAGGTTGTACCTGACTAAAAATACAGCCACTGACAGGAGCCAGCTGAGGGAGGTGCAGGCTGTGAACAATACGACCATTGATAGGTTCTCAGGTCTGTCCTGCTTTGGCAGCCCCGCCCTCACAGACACAAACCCACAGGTATTCCCTGCTTTAAAGACAGATTTCCCTTCAAATGAATCAATGGAAAGAGCACATGGAGACATATTTTTGGTTACCACCCATTTCATTACAGAAGGTAATGAAAGCTCTCTTTCTTCAATGAACTGACCTCACTAATAGTTTCAGTGGGAAATATGTGTGGGGTTTGATTTTGATCTTAATTCACCTTTCCACAGATCTGACCCCCCTTCCCACCTTTTCCCTACAATCCTGTGAAAGAAACAGTTTGATTTGCTCTGTCACTTTTTCTGTTTGTTCCACCACAGACCCAACTATGAACTCGTGCCTATTTGGAAGTCAATTTTTCTTTTCAGTGTTCTACACTTAATGAGAATATTCCTTCACTTCTGCGAAAGATTGCTCGCAGGGAGAGATAAAAAATTGAGTCACGGCGATGTGAAAGAGACTCGTCACTCGTCTAACTCGGCACGAATGATCAAAAGCTTGACGTAACGTTGCTCACGTTTGTTCAGCTGAGTTCAAAAGTGAAAAGTTGGCAGCTGACGCATGTGCCTCCAAACATTCCTCTATTTTTTCACCAGCCTGCTTTTCAATTGCCAGGCGTGTCTGCTTTGAGGGAAATATCTTCATTTGAATCTTTTGCTCATTTTGTCATTTCTGTGTGTTTCGGTCGTAGTCACAAAGACCTGCTCGTCTCAGCTCAGTGTGTCGACTTTTCATACTGCAAATCCCCACCTACACTGAACAAACAAAACACACCACGGAGCAATTACTACTGTTGTTGGCATAAAGAGAAGAGATCACTATAGATGAGATGAGCTCAGGCAGATGGTGTGACTCCCCCAGACTCGGGTCAACCTCTGGGTGGAAACATCCCTCCCTCTACAACCCAGCCTGACCATTATCTTAACACATACGCGTACACCTATGGCTGAAGGCGAAGCAGCCTCGAGGTATAAGAGTAAACATCAAGCGTGAGTGTGTGTCTTTTGTGTGTGAGCCTGAATCTGTGTTTCTGTTACGCAACGGGAGAGTTCTTCCCATCTGTGCCTCTCTTACAGCCCCCGCATCCCTGACCAATGAAGCGAGAAACGACAGCTCTGCCTTGCACTCTGCCTCCCTCAGTCTTCCTCACAACACCGTCCCACTCTTCATTATTATCATCCGCCAGCCGCCCACCGAAAAAAAAAACACACTCTCAAACTCCTCTCCCCTTACTATCCTCTCTCTCTGTTCTGGTTGGCTGAAACGAGACACCACAGAGGTGAGGAGGAGGAGAAGGGGGGGGGGGGGCAAAATGATGCAACATTCATCCTGATCATCACCTTCACTGTCAACATCACGCCTGTCTGACCTCAGCTTAAAGCCCAACCAGAAAACAGGACCACTCTGCAGGGTGTCTAACCAGCATTCTACTTCTTATGCTCAAATTCCAGATTATCCCACTAAATGCATCGCAGTCTGCAACACACACACACACACATACACACACACCCCATCCTCCCCATCTCCGTCCCTGCTCTTCCGGCTCGCCTAACTCCCCACAGGGCTCACTGTTGTGGAAAAGATGTTAAAACAATGAGAGCAGACAGTGCAGCGATAATCCTAAACACAGCAGCTGGGGAATTAGCTGGCCATTTGCTGGAGACTCGCTATCTGGGTTTTGATGCTAACTCTGCACAATCTTAATTGCTGTTAGAGCTACGGATGTTAGCGCCGTCGTTGGTGGCGAGGGAATGGTAATTAAAAAAAAAAAAAAGGGAAGATGTCTTTCACTTTCACCACAAATATGTCTGGGATGTTTCTTGTTTTTTTAGCGATCCTGTGCTTTGATGATGGCATCCTGTCTGGAAAAACATTTTAGTTGACTCCAGCCGGGCCACTGTGTCAGAGGCTGTATTCAAATAAATGAATTATAGATGCACGGAGACCTGTTCTCTGTTCAGGATATTTAGGCGATGAGCGGTATCAGGTTTCAGACAGTAATCCTACCTATAATGACAGTAATGTGTTCACTTCTGAAGCCGCATATCACATCTGCAAAACATTAACGATATGAAGCCTTCACTAACTTTTATTGCATGTATACAGCATCTCTCATCCACATGCAAAAAGCAAAACACTCTTTGCCTCTCACACATCCAACGCTCCAATTCTCTAATTTCTCTTTGTCATTATCTGACTACCTCGTCCCCGCCTTCCACTCCATCCTGGCACCGGAGCTGCCTGCACCCTGCTGCCCGTCTGGTCCAGCAGGGCGCCCGTCCCAAATCTGTTACAATATAGTGGGCATTGAAATACTCCTCACTTCAGCTGCAGAAAACCAAAGAAAGGCTGCACGCAAAATGTGCACAACTGCAGCGAACCGCGCCTCAGTAAACAACCCTCAGTGTCTAAAAATTATGTCAAATATTTGAACGACCTGAGCAGTGTTTGGTTTCTTATGAGCTGGCTCTACAATGGAAACTTCACTGAAGAATTACAACAAACTAAACCTTCCTGATGTGCTTCTTTGTGCAAAAAACTCTGTTGTTGGGGATTGAGCCCGGCAGCCAAGTTATAGCCAGTGCCCATGTCTTTAGCTCCAGGCTGCACATCTATCTGCTGTTCTATTACAGGTGCCACGGCTCGAAGGCTGCAATTTAGTGGTTAGGGATACTGCGGATAATTGTGTGGAGATTAGAGTGGATTTCTTTTGTCCTGGTCGGCGCTAAAAGCTGGTGAAGAGTTTCGGGGAATTGTCTTCCACTCGGTCACGTTTCAGGCAGGCAGACAGACACCTGTGAATGGAATTCCATACTCAGAGCCGCAGGAGTCGTCTGAGAGAGGCTAGACCTGCAGTTTCAACCCAGACTGACCGCATTTATTGTTCACCCACCCGACTGACATTCCAGGAATAAGCAGAGGTGGATCTTTCATCTGTCTCCCACACAAGGCCGTCCAAAGGACACTCAGTCCTGCATGGTTTGCGTGCACGCACACTATCAATCACGTCAACGTTTGGCTGCTTTGTGGTTTTAAGAGGAAAGACGCATAACGTGGAAAAGAGGCTAAAATTGCAAAAAGAATTGATGCCAACATAATTCCTGCATGACTAAATTACAATCATTCACTCAGGCTTTCATTCATTTTTCCTTCCTCCACTTACAACCAACCACACTCACGTCCAGCTCTAACATGTCCTTTGCTATCCAGCCCACCTTTACTCCATCACAACAAACATCAGAGATGGTGACTCACCCAGGTGGTCTACATGGTAACTGTTGTCGTGGGATGTTCGACCATGGGGCATGAGGTCATGATGGGCAGCAGGTGGCCAGATCTGACCGGTCTTGCGAACGCTCACAATAGTGGCTTCAGACATGACCACGTGGCCTCCCTGCTGCCGGTGGTGACGCTTCTGGGACTGCGGCGTCGGGGGACTGCTGCTGTCAAAGGAGTGCTGGGAGTTCTGGGAGTTTTGGGACGGCGAGCGGCTCTTCTCCCTAAAGGGCCGGCGGAAGGCTGTGGTGGGACTGGGCGAGACGTGGCTGGACTGACCTGAAGAGAAGTCCTCCTCACTGGACGTCAGGTTCTCATTAGAGCTGCAGTCTGGCGTGTAGCCACCACCTCCACCAACATCCTCAAAGCTCCCCGGCGAGTAGGAGCGACGTGGCCAGGTCAAGAGGTGGTCATCACCTCCCCCAAGGTCTCTCATTGTGACTCCGCCACCACCTCCGCCACCACCTCTCCCATCGCCGCCGCCACCTTCGCCCATCATCACCCCACCAACATAGACACTGGAGTAGGCCTGGAACTCAGAGGGCTGCCAAGGAGGGGGTGGAGGTTTGCCACCATTGGCCCTCCCTGAATGTCGCTGGTTGGGTTCTCCGTCTTCATATTCTGCATCGTAGCCGCAGGTGCTCTCAGTGGACCGACCTCTATATACTGGCCTGGCCCGGAGCTCACCTGCCACTGTAGCCAGATTACCTGGGAGGGAGTGAAGGGATCTCTTTCGCTCCATCTGCATGGCCTGGCTGCCCAGGGTGCTGATCTTGTCAGAGACATCACGGTCATTGACCCTGACCAGACCCCTCTCGTGGTGGAATTCCATGTTGGAGTAGAACGGCGGTGGTGGAGGTGGCAGCTGCTTCTCCTGGCCCTTCGCTACATCGCCCGCAGAGTGAGAGTTGGCCCGTTTGATCCTCTCAAAGTTGGACCTAAGAGCTGCCACACCAAGTCCCATCCCTAGCTTGTCCTTGGGGTCAGAGGGCAACTCCTTGTCTGGGGGTGGGAGGTTGGGCCTGCGGGGGGACACAGAGATGCCGCCTTTCTGCTTGGATGGCGAGAGTCCATCTAGGTTGTCGCAGGACGTGGACTCGGCCTGCTGGGGCACCTCGAAGGCTGACTCCAGGCCGTCTCCGTGTGAGGCCGACTTCCTGGCTGGTGGAGGCCTGGGTTTGGACCTGCCAGCTCCATCTCCGAGAGGCTGATAACGGCTCCTGTCCCCAACTCCCCCACTACAGCCACCGTACCCTCCTCCACCTACTACCACTCCAACTCCGCCTGTCTCCTGCATGTGCGGTTGCTGGGACTGGCACTCGGCGCCCTGCGTGGCGGCAGAGTCCACCCCCTCGTTCAGCGGGGTCTTCCTGAAGCCCCACCGCTGCTTGTCGTAGCTCTTCCTCTCTTTGGCCAGGAGGGTCTGCAAGTAGATCATGCGGAAGCGCTCCTTGTTCACCTCCTGCTCCAGGCGCCGGATTGAAGCTTTGCACTTCTCCAGCTCCTGCTCGATGCCTCCAACAGACCGCAGCTCCATCTTGGGGGGTTCTGACTCAGGGAACTGAGCCTTCCAAGCTTCTATGAAACCCACCGGCTCAACCATGCTGTGCGTAAAATTGTGTATGGTTCAGCTGCACTTGATGGATGGATGGATGGATGGCTGAATGAATGAATGGATGGATGAAGCCAAGGGCACACGGTCAGTCCTGTTTTTTAGTCCAGCTGGCCACAGAATCCTTCTCGAGCACAAAGGCCACCTACAGTCAGTGTTTATAAGAGGCCTTCAGGTAACACACGGTCTATTTGCTGACACTTGTCTTGGGTTGCACAGATGCAACAATACATCCCATCCTGAACAAGAGAAAGCGGCTGTTCAGTCAGAGGAAGGTCTGGAGATATGTGAGGCATGGAGGGGAATAAAAAGCTGCAATGATAAAGCTGGTTTTTCTCATGCATTATTCCAAAAAAAGGCCACTTTTAGGAAGGAGAATGTCTTGTAAAATCTCGGCACAATGACAGCATCTGTCACCGGAGACCAGAGGAGAGAAGAAAAAAAAGAAGAAAGTGTTTCAATCCCCTCAGGTTTACTCACTGTCTGTGTCCACCATCATCTACCCGACCAGGTCCTTTCACTCCGGCCCATTCATGCGGCTCCGATCCCGGCTGCTGATCCGGATCCAGCGCCTTTGTACCGGCGCACAAGGAGAATGGAGATAAAGCGCAAAACGCGAGCGACGACAACATCTGAGTTTCTCACAGGAGGCGAGCCCAGCTGGAGGAATCCTTCAGAAAAAAAAACACCTTTACTATTTCATCATCACATTTTCTCACGCGGCACAAACACACTGTGGTTGTTGTTTTTTTTCGTGCTCCTGTGCAGCTTTGTCCCGGGTCTCCGGCCGCGGTGATGGTGCCGCTGAGTGCGCTCCCATCTCAGGCCAGCAGCTCCGGAGGGCTGCGGGGAGGGGGAGGGACCACGGAGCCGGAGAGCCTCGCTGGTTAAAGAGACAGAGCAGAGATGGAGGCAGCACTCAAGTCAGGATCAGCTTCAATCTCAACTGAGCGAACTCATTTTTACACCTGAAGACTCTTGCACAAGCTTACATATACTACTAGATGCAATAGTGCTGGAGAATTATGGCACACTTGTCTTGTTTCTTTGTGCGATTGTGTGATCACATGAAACACAAACGTATCACTGCTACTAATATTTCCACCTCTACACCCTTTTATTAACATTACTATTAAAGATACTCTCAACACATTTCTCCTTTTAGGCTCCTTTAAAAACTGGTACCTGTCAAGCAGGTGTTACAGAACATGCAGCAGCGCTGTTGGGATCTTTAACCCAACACTGCCACCCAGTGGACTAATATATGTATGCATGACTGGTTTTCCACAAACACACTGCTGGTGATCATGGTGTCTGATTGTTTTTCCAGTTTTTTAAAGATGTGCAGATCCTAAAGTATCATCTACCAGCTGTATAGATTTTTTTCAATTATATAAAAGACTGTAATTGCGTAAAACATGCAAAACATTAGCTGGGCATAAATAACTCATTGTGATGCAAAAAAGAGAGAGACACAATTCAAATACTATATTGTTTTATTTACCTGAAACCACAACCTCAGTAATGCATGTACAATCATCATTAGTCATCAATAATGATCGTCTTTTTACATATGGTTAATATTGTTCTTCGACCAGGTGTCTCTGAGAGGGCTGCGCTGGGCCCCCTCGCATTAGATCACAGTTTTACAGCAGTTGATAAGGATACATGATAATAATAATTATAATAATGCGGAGGCAATAAGAAAACAGGAGAACACTGTTGTATTGCAGGATTACCAATGAATCAAAGTGTCAGTCTGTTGTCCTCATTGCAAAGGACTAATTCATCAGAAAGTACAGTAAATAGATCAGTGATCGGCCTACAGTAACTAAAGGGGAGGGGGGGGAGGGGGAGGAAAAACAAAGAGAGAAAAACAAAAATTCTAACTCAAGTAGAGCACAGTCAAGTTCAGTATGAGTCTTTTCTCCATGTCTAATATTGTGCAAATAACCCAAACCATTACAGTAAAAACAGTGATTTCCTAATATCTGCAATATATCCATCTTAAAACCATCTTAATATGTCATTTGAGTATTATACATTAGAATCTATAAATACAAATCGCAAAGCCTACATACAGCTGAAACGCATGCATGAATGTTTTTGTACACTGATGTACAGCTAAGACCATTCGACCCAGTGTTATTATTTTTAAAGATTCTCTACGTGACAAGCTACCATGGAAGTTGGAAACAAGTTCTTCATGCAAGGAGGAACGTTGAGGGTGTCGAGAACTTCCCCCGCACACCAAACTGGAATAGTGTCTTATTGATATAGCATCTGCACACAGAGGTATAAATGTGTTAAGTGTGTGTGTGTGATCATGTGTTATGGTGCATGTGGGCAAAGGGAACAACCCACTTTTAAGTACACCCTTTATGTATTTGGTCTTATTACTGTGAAAACATGTCTGGATTTTTTTTTTTTGTCTGTGCGAGGGTACACACACACTGCTGGTCATCATGGTGTCTGAGGTGTGTGAAGTGAGAGTGAGCACAAACTGGATGGCAGGATGACTCCAGCCTCTCAGCTCACTCTTAAGATTTTGCGAAGCTTTTACGAGAGCCAACCTAAAGAGGGGGAGAGAAAAGCTACATTAGTACAAAGCAATTAAAAAATTTCAAAATCAATTTACATTTGAAAATCGTACATTTTGATTTCTACCAGACTATCAAGAGTAGGTATTGGTTTTTGTGATTATAAGCAAGTGTCAGAGAGGTGAAAAGAACAGCAACACGGTGACATTCACAATAGTGGCATGTGGTCGACATCAAGGCTGAATCTGAAAATGCTTTTCAATTTAATCTTGATAGACACTCAAATATATCTGTTTGTAAAAGTCTTTGCTGTCCTCTTGTTTTAGATTCTACTGCAGTGAACTGGTATTTAGTAGAGTGTGAAAAAAGCAAATGGATACTCACTCTAGTGAAAGGGGAGCCAATGGAAGGCATTGAGGAAGGAAAGCACACAGTTGTTGTAAAGTGGAACACAAACACACAGTGCGAACAAACCCAGGCTTCTACTCCAAAAACATGCTTTAGTCAGGGGTGGGGTTTTTTTTCCACATGTGGAAATTTCCATACAAAATAATGCTTCAGGGGTCTAAAATAGGTGCAGTTGACTGTATGAGCCATGATCTATAAAGAATGGTAAAGCCCAGCACAAAATAAACCTCTAAATATTAAAGCCTGGAAGAGTCGAATATACACAAGATCTGCTTCTCTGTGTTGTGAATACCTCCTGCTCATCATGTTATGCCAATGAAACTGAAGCATTCATACATTTGAAATTAGTTGTATTCAAGTATTATATGCACATACAAAAAACACTGGATATGATTAATGTTGATAACCACTGGCCTCAATCGCATTAAATAAAGACAGAAAACACTTTGATTCAAAGGGTTTATGAGTGTATTTTTCTTTGACGTAAAAAACAACATTTTGGATTTTTGTTTTCTTGCAATCCAACTTCATTTGGAGTACGCTCTGTATTAGTATTTTTTTTTCTTAAGATTTTATTATTACTGTCCTTTGAATCAAATGCCATGGAGATGGTAAATTAACATACATCATCCCCACTCAGCTCTGTCTCCAAAGCAAGACACAAATAAAGTTAATGAATGTCAAAAATCAATACAAACAAAATATATCCTTAAAAATGTTAGAGGGAAGGAAAATTTTGTTCCGTTTTCTGCACAAGCAAATAGGGGCACACCTCAGATGTTACGCTTTAGCAAGACCATTTAAGGAAAAGCATCTAGAGATGAGCAAAAAAAAAAAAAAATTTTTATCATGTTGAGGTAGCTGTGCTCTGCCCAGTGCAGAAAAACTGGCTTATTTTCAAATTACTATAGTAAAAAAAAAAAAAAAACATCCATGAAGTTATTTTATACTCTAACATGGGAAGGGGGGCACACACAATTAAATTAGAAATGAGAAACCACATAGAGTTCATGCTTGGTCACAGGACATGCGGTTTTTGTTTTTCATGATTTTTTTTTCTTCTTTTGTTTAAGCGGAGCATTCAAAACGTTCACTCCCAAACCTTTCCCCCCGTCCTCGTCTGCCACACGGCGCTTGTCCTCTCTGTAAGAGTTCTGAGTTTATACTGAAGACACAATGGTAAACATTACAAAATAAATCAAGGCGGTAATGTCTAAGCCACGCTGGTCAAAAAATTTACAAAGCCATTTAAAAAAAAAAAAGAAAAAAAAGAAAAGAAATTTGCATAAAATTCAATCTCTGTACAGATCAATGGAATTCTGATATCCTAATTGTCTTTTCTTGGAGAGGGAATGCTGAACAAAACAATTTGTTGGTACTGTAGTGACATAAGACAAATGATATTCTCAAAATCATTAAAAATATAAACCTTAAAGGCAATATTGACATTTACAAGAAAAAAAAACGGCAATAGTATAATTTCTTTTAAACCAGCAACAAAGTCCACAGCTACAGGAGTGATGGTCTTCTAACACTCACCCATTCTAAAATCCTATCCCAACTCAAACCAGGTGACTTCCCAATGTGAACATTTTATATTATTTGTTACGCTTTATGTGTTAAAGTTGGTCCTTCTCATACACACGGTAGGCACGCACAAGTACACACACTAACTCTACAAACACGCACACACGCTAGCTATGCACATGTAGGAAGGCAGAGAGGGAAAGAGGGAGAGGAGAGAGGGAAGTGATGGTGGTGGTGGTGATGGGTGGGGGAGAATGGAAAAGTCGAGGTTGTGCTCAAGTCAGTCAGGACCAGAACATGTCGGCCATGTTAGTGTCGGAGCTGTAGATCCAGAGGACCAAGGGGAGGGAGATGGCCACGAAGGGCCAGGAAATGCCCTCCACACATGCAGACAGGCAGCAGCCTTTGGAGCTGGCAGGCTTCTCCAGTTCTTTACCAGGCTCCAGGTAGTTCCTGGCGGCAAACTTGAGAAACTCGTCCAGTAGAATGACAGGCAGGGAGATCTTGAGCACCATCAGCCATTGTGTCAGATTCAGAGGGGTGATCTGGAAGATGATCTGAAAAGAAGCAGACAGAAGTCAAACAGCTGTTCAGTCTGCGTGGCACACTTTACTTTATCACCATTTCAACTTCACACTTGACAGCGGAATATATCTCCTATCAGGACAACACTCCTGTCATTCTGGATGCCCCCCCTCTTTTAACAGCATCATATGCTAGGTGTCAAACTAAAAGAGATGTTTCTCACTGGAAGAGGCTCCACATAGAGGATGAGGAAGTGAAGGGACATGGAGAGGCAGATGGCTCCCAGCAGCCACACGTTCTCCCAGGGAGGCATTCTCAGCAGGGACTGGTTCTCTGACACACTGAGCAACAGAGATAAATTGACATGTTTGTTAAAAAGCCACTCACTGACTTAATGTATCTGCATTAGACCGGGTTTGTTTGCGTGCATGTTCAAGTACAGACATTTAGAAATACCAGTAAAAGAAGAGCCAGTAAGTAAATAACAGCAGTAAGTAACAGTGTAAATGTAAAGATCTGGATAAAAATGATCATGCTGAAGTCATTGGACCTGATAAGTTATTGATAATAACAGCTCAAACTAACCTGTTCAGGGCATTGCACATCTCAATGGTGACCAGCACAGACAGGGCCATGGTCATAGGGTAAGGGGACTCAAACACCTTGCAGTCCAAATCCTGGAAATCTGGATTCTCTGGACCACACTGCAGGAAATGGCTCTATAGCAAAGAGAAAGAGAGAAAGCACACGTCAAAGCTCACACCTGTTTAAATGAAGCTTGTGTGTTGAAGCGGTGTGAAGTGGGTTGACTTAGTGTCACAGTAGCTGTTGGGTTGTAATTCATACCAGCTGGAAAAAGGTGATCCGTGGTCCATCCTCAGCAGCAACAAACCACCAGGCAGCAGCACCGACAGTAGCAGCACCCACATAACCTGGTGATGCAAACCAAAAGGACGTCAGTTGTATACGTACATGGTGATCCAGTATGAAGGCAAACTGCAATTAGATGTGAGCATTTTCAAGCGGCATCAACTCTACTTTGGTGTTGTGCACATGTGGCAGATTTGAGTTAGCTAATTGCTAGCTTCTGCATTGATTGAGTGGTACTGTGAGGACATAAAAACCACCTGCTGATGGTTAATGCTTCCCAAAGTTTTCTCAGCTCATTAAACACCAGCTCATATTGGGGGCCTCTCACCCGACTTACTTTGCAGTTGAGCTCACAGGCTAAAGAACGGAAACACAACTCAACGTGCAGCAGCTACTTACATCCAATGGCCAGGTATCTGAAGAAGAGCCATCCAGAGATGAGGGGCTCGCGGGCGTTGCGTGGTGGCTTGCTCATGATGTCCAAGTCTGGTGGGTTGAAGCCCAAAGCAGTGGCGGGCAAACCATCAGTCACCAGGTTGACCCAGAGCAGCTGGACAGGGATCAGGGCTTCAGGGAACCCAAGAGCTGCAGTCAGGAAGATGCTACACACAAAAGAAACACGATTATAAAAGAGTAGAAGAAAACATGGGATTGGGCTGTACAAGGATTAGAGTGTGCCCTTCTATCAACCAGGTATCCTCACCAGACAACTTCGCCCACGTTTGAAGAGATGAGGTATCTGATGAACTGCTTCATGTTGTTGTAAATGGCTCGGCCTTCCTCCACTGCAGCTACGATGGTGGAAAAGTTGTCATCAGCCAGAACCATCTCAGAGGCCGTCTTGGCCACGGCTGTACCTGAGCCCATGGCGATGCCAATTTCAGCCTTCTTTAGAGCAGGCGCATCGTTCACGCCATCGCCAGTCTGAAGAGAGGGTAAAAACCAAAGCAGGAAATATTTAAAAAGGATCAGATTGTATAATACATTTCAGTATTTTACAGTGTATTATTATCGTCCTCTCAAAGTTTCATTTTCCTTTGATTGAATCTTATCTGGTTTTCTTTCCAGATCAATCTTTTGTCTTGGAGGAAATTGCAGGCGTCTGACGAACATATTTAAAATGGAATAAACCAACAGATGGTAATTAGTACATTTCATCAGGTCTTGTTTCTTACCATAGCTGTAATCTCATCATAGGACTGCAGATACTCAACAATCTTGGATTTATGTGAAGGCTCAACACGAGCGAAGCAGCGGGCTTTGACCACAGCATCTCTTTGCGCAGCAGGTGACAGATCGTCGAACTCTCTGCCTGTAAATGCCATGCTGGAAACATCATCGTCCTCTCCAAAGATGCCAATGCGTCTGCAGATGGCCACTGCCGTTCCTGAGATACAAAAGAGGGCACATTTACTTTTCGAGGCTTCCTGCACTGCAAGTTAGTATGCAGAATTATATTTGACTATTGTCTTTGTGTGTGTCATTGAATAATGTTGTGAGAATGATTTGAGCAAGATAAATTTTCTCTCTAAGCAGATGTGACTTTCTCTACGTACCCTTGTTGTCTCCAGTAATCATGATCACTCGGATGCCTGCAAGACGGCAGAGTCTAATAGAGGCTGCCACCTCCGCCCTGGGAGGATCCAGCATGCCCACACAGCCAACAAATGTCAGATCAGTCTGGAAGATAAGAGGAAAATAGATGCAACATTCTGATTATTTTGCCTATTCTCACCTTATAACTGTCAGACTCTAGACAGCCAACAACGTCACACCTGAAAAGAAACCTGAACACTAAAAGTGAGACCCTGTCAACCTGTCCCAACTCTTACCTCGTACTCAACAAAGCGGGTGGAGTCCTCCAACACCAGGTCGTCTTTGCTCATGAGGCTGTCTCGGGTGGCCAGAGCCAGACAGCGCAGCGTGTCCCTGCCAGTTCCATATTCCCTGATCACAGACATTAATTTTTCCTTGATACCAGGCGTCAAGGGCACCTTGTTGCTGCCTACACGGATGTGTGTGCACCTGTCAATCACTCCCTCTGGGGCACCCTATGAGCAGGCACAGACAGGAGGATGAGGACACAAACAAAAATCCAAAACAGTATCTAAAAAATCATTTTCGATAAGCAAAATGCTTTTTTCTGACATCTATTATCCTTTAATGATTAAGCTTCACTAACATGATCATTATAGTACTATCAAGTTAATGAAACATTTATTTCAATAGCATGCATAGATTTCCAGAAGAAAAAGCAACAATATCTATAGTGATAGCAGTTATGTCATATTTATTATGTCACAGCCTTGGACAATTCAAATCCTGCAGTAATTCTCAGTTTGTCTATTTCTTACCTTTACAAACATCTTGCCAATAGAGGAACGGGCCTTGTTAGGAGTGCAGTACACAGACATGGACTTCCTGTCTCTGGAAAACTCCAAGGTGAACTCTTTCTTCATCAGCTGCTTGATCACCTAAAGATATGATAAAACACAAACGCCTTTTAACAGGTTGTTGTTTTTCCGCATTTAGTTTGTTTAGTCTTGTTTGAATAAAGCACAGAAAACATAAACACACAATTTTGACTGAATGACTGAAATGACTATGAAGAACTGAGGGTTACATACAGAATTACAGGCGTTTGCTCTCTCAATCTTGGACAGGCCTTTTACATCTGTATCGAACACGTTCATCTTCTCCACCAGGCATGTGAGAGCCGTCTCTGTGGCCTCACCCACCTTCTCATACACACCTTTGGTCTGGACACACAGAGAAATGAAAAAAACATGTAGTCAATCAGCATCCGAATACGTCAGAAATAACATCAAAGCCATTGTCAACTGAGCCACATTCAGGATTACCAAGCAGTTAACATGCAAAAAAGATTCACAACCAACCTCATTATAATCCAGTGAGGAATCATTACAGAGAGCACAAATAGAGGCCAGCTCCACCAAGGCATCGTATTGAGAACATCTGACTGGTTTGCCATCATGGAACCTAAACAAAATACAGACACAGCAACAAGTGAGCCAATTGTGTAGACTTTATGATGGGAAAGAGGTTCGTATTTGTAACATGAAACGTATCGTACATCAAAAATACATTTTCATCTTCGCTTAGAAGGAGCCCATCCAAGTGATGTAAATTGGATTTATTTTCTTATAGACACATTATTTTCATCTTATAGCACACTGGATACTCACACTTCTCCATCAGGGGCATAAGTGGAGCCAGTCACAGTGAATTCCTTTAATGAACAGTGATCATTCTCTGCCCGGTCAATGATGAACATCTAGACAAAGAAACATTGTAGAAAAAAAACATTTGTACTTAATACTGACACAAAACATTATAGACGCTGTAGGCAAATGTCTTCTGACACAAGTGAGTTACAACAACATTTTAGGTTCTGCATCAATTCTATTACATATTTAAATCTAAATAGTAAAACGAAAAGATGAAGACTGCATCCAGCAGGTGGCAGCAGACTACCATCAACAGGAAACAATCTTTGATATTATGAATCCATTTGAACATAGAGCAGAGTATAATAATGAAATGCTGAGCCAAAGCAGACACTGGGCACTCTGGTGGGGAGCGTCCATAAATGTCATCTTACAATAAGGCAGACACAGAATTCCTATGTGTGCAGTCACGCTACATTAATATACTGTGTGAAAGTGAATCACTCTCAGGCGGAAATAGTTTGACCTTGAGTATCCAAACCTTTGAGTAAAGAGACTGATCACAGTGTCTGGTTCATTAAGCATCTTCACTTATTCATTTTAGGTGTTTTCAATTGAAAGTACAAGGGAGGGATGTTATTAACCACCAAAACAGTGTGTGTGTGTGTGTGTGTGTGTGTGTGTGTGTGTGTGTATATATATATATATATGTATAAAATTAATATTTATATTTTGCTCCACATTCAAATATGAGAGGCTGTTAATTTTTCCAAAACAGAGAAATTTTGATATTGTCATGCAAGGCCAAATTAGGGGAAAAAGCAAAGTGGTGAAAAAACAGATTTGGAGTCAAACAATAGGACTAGGGCTGCTAACGGTATATATTTGCATATATACCACATTCTTACATAAAAAACGCCACATTTCCCTAGAATTGAAAGGGGCAAGACAGAGATACACAAGGGATGAAAATAGACATAGCTGAATAAAATGATGAGCTGGCATTATGGCTGCACTCCCCTCAGGCACCCGCAAGACTACAAAAAGCAGTGATGTCAGTGGCGATCTAACCCAAAGCACGAGAGCAAGTAAGGAAATGAAAAGAAACATTCAGGCACTCGGGGCAACAAATATTAGTATCGCTCTATTCGGACAGCGGTGATATGGGTGCTGCTGATGTGCCAAACACAAGCTCCTCTTTAAAAAAATAGCCAGAAATAGCATCCTGTGGTTAACGAAACGAGGCCTTCCAAAATTGCTAAACGTTATTTTGACTTTGAAATTGTGCAGGATGAGCAAGGAGAGAAGAGATAGACAGGGGGAGAGAGAGAGAGAATCTTTCAACACAAGGTCAGTTATGCAACTCTACTGCTGATTCTGCTGCAAGTAACTAACTACTGCATACTGATCAGCATGCTGCCTGAACAAGAAGGGGGAGGAGAGCAGAATGAGGAGGGAAGAAAGGAGGAGGGAAACAGGAGACAGACAACATAAAGAGCTGAGGAAGAGCACTGAAAAAGATGGAAGGATGGAGCAGGATGGAGACGTATGAAAAATAAATGGGAAGAGCTGGAAAGCAAAGCTAAAGAGAAAAATCACAGACATTTTGTGAAGGTAAAATAGACAGTAGATAGTAAACAGATAGCCTGAAGGTATTCATGCTCATAGAGAAAAACATACACAACACAGACACAGGCAGAGATAAAATAAGATTCAGAAATACAACTAAATTCTTCATTATCCATTATTAGCCAGTCAACGTCAGCAGTGTTTAGAGCTCAATAAATCCCTATCAGCAAAAGGCTGTCAGGGTTGCTTTATTGCGAAGTGAAAGGTTTAGTCAGTGAAAAGTTCGCAGATGTCGGGAAAGTAGCCAGCCTTGGCTCTTTCCATGTATGGCAACTGTTACTGAATGCTACTGATTTTTTGGACTTCTGTCCCATTTTTCTTCCAGTGTGAAATGGCCAATTCCCTGTGCACTGCAGACCTTGTCACCACTGACTGTACTGTTGGGCCCTGGGGAGAACGCAGACAAACATACAGTGCAAGCGGCACCACGTGCACAACATACACAATGTCACAGAACAAACTGAATACTAATTGTTGAGCTTTTGAGAATTTTGCTGAAGAAAAATTTGGCCAGGGTCCAGAAAACGTTAGGAGAAAGTTTTAAAGAGATGAATCACTCAATTTAATCAGTGGTAGCCTCAGCTCCAAGAGGCCCACTGCATCTTCTGTCTAAATATTACGGTGCGTCACTTAAATATTTTCCCCAATGCAATTCCATTGTGAGGTACAAAAGAACACTAATTTCACCTGCCCTATTAGCAATTAAATTTCAATCAGCTCATCCAGTGAGACACATTGAGCATGTCCTGTCACTGAGTGCTCATTCATCATACTTAACTGGCGGGGATTTCAGCTAGTTTTCTTCATCATGGAGATATGAGAGCATTGTCGCAAGAGTGGTCGTGATCACTGATGTCAATTATTTCTGGTACATGATAATTTCTTTAATGACAACTTTAAATAACGTTATATAATGTGAACTACAGTAGTTAGCAGCCTAGCCGAGCATTCTCATCTGTTGACATTTTGAAGTACACACCAACTGTTGACATAGTTACACTGGTTACAATGAAAGCAGCGTAAATGTCATTAGATAAGCCAACAGCGTCATCATTTTAGGTGAGCTAAGCTGTGTGGTAAAGGTTAATGAGCTGACTTCAAAAGACTGCTTTCAACTACAGCACATTTTTGATTTTCCATTGAGATAAATATGACAAATAATGGGCTAAATAAAGGTTTCCTGATTCCGAGTTAAATCAAATGCGCAAAAACCTTAGACTTATGCCATTCAATTTGAAACTGTAAACAGCGAGGAACAATTCACTTCAACAGTTTATGAGCAGGCTGAGATGGACCGGGCCGACAATATGATTGTTGTTTAAATATTATTTAAGAAGAAATGACAATTGTTCTTTAGCATTATATTATTTTCTGTTTCTTTTTGATGGAAATTTGTATCTTGACTGAAATTACTGAGGTGTGAGTTTAACTTCTTATTCTAATGGCAGATTTCAAAAGCCATTTCAACCAAGAATGCAATTCTTTTCTGGATCTAGATTGTGGTGTGCATTTATATCAGATTTATGAATAAATACATGAAATTCGTAAAACAATCCACTCTCAATCTTATGTTGATGGTAGATATTTTGGGTTTCTCTCAGTCTCTGGCACTTTTCTCTTACCCTGCACACAGACATCTGATTGGTGGTCAGCGTGCCAGTTTTGTCAGAGCAGATGACAGATGTACAGCCAAGGGTCTCCACAGAGGGCAAACTGCGGACAATGGCATTCTTTTTGGCCATGCGCCGTGTTCCCAGGGCCAGGCAGGTAGTGATGACAGCAGGCAGACCTGGAGAGAAATGGCAACAGAACCACCGTGGAAAAGAGAAGGATTAGACATATGGGAGAGGAGATAAACGGTTACAGCAAGAAATGGAGACAGTCATTCATATTCATTTATTTACTCAAGCAAAGAAAGTACTGTCCTTAGTCCCTGTACCATGAAGCATTAAAACAGCCCAAAAGAAGGATTTTTCAACCAACTGTTCCAGTCTAAATAATAGCAAGGCATTAGATCCTCTCAGAGAACAAAGCATGTCAAGGACATGGCTGCATGTGTGCAGCTCTCAAGCTTACCCTCAGGGATAGCAGCAACTGCCAGCGCCACAGCAATCTTGAAGTAGTAGACAGCGCCTCGGATCCAGGAGCCTCCGTGGACAGGATCATTGAAGTGTCCGATGTTGATGATCCACACAGCAATGCAGATCAGTGAGATAACCTTGAATTAAACAATTGAAGCTTATATTTAAAGATCATATTAACAGCAGTCAGTAAATCATGAACAGAAATGGCTAAAGTTTTTACTAAAATTTTAAAGTACAAAAGGGAAAAAAACAAATAGTGTAACAGAAGCTAACAATTACCTTAGAAAGTTGTTGTCCAAACTCATCGAGCTTCTGCTGCAGTGGTGTGCGCTCCTGCTCTGTCGATGCCATCTCATCTCGGATTTTGCCAATCTCTGTGTTGCCACCTGTGGCCACCACCACACCCACGGCCTTACCAGCTGCAATGTTGGTACCCTGTGATGGATGAATAGTGAAAGACACACAGTAGGAAATAAAACATATTACACATCAAGCTTCTGTACACAGGGCTAAAACTAGTTCAACAACTATTGTGAGATGTGTGTCATATGGACACAGGGAGGAGATTAAACATGCAACAAGTGTCAGCATGCAGCATAATTCAATGCAAGTTTTTTTAAACAGTGGTAGCAGCATTGGAAGCAAACATGACCATTTTTTTTGCACATGAAGGGGGATTTTGTTTTTCAGACATGTACTGTTTCATTATGTCCTTTTGCTTGTACGAGACAGAAAGATATAAATAGATAATGCAGTATATTCCACTCTCAAACAGATGGATGTGAAGAGGGATGGTAAGACAGACTATGATGAGGAGGAGGATGACAGCGGATCATTACTCCTTTCACAGGTGAAGTCAGACAGGAAATTAAGTGCAAAATAATACCAAACAGACTAAAATGGTCTTGTGAGTCACTCACAGAAAAGAGCATGTTCTTCTTATCCTGGTTGACAGCACGTGGGTCAGGCACCGGGTCAGTGTGTTTGATCACAGATACAGACTCTCCTGCAGGAAGACGAAACAAAAGATATGAAAGAAGAAAGCAGATTCTACACGGGAGAGCAAAGTTTTAGTTGCAATGCTTGGTTGACACTTTGGGCAGATATGTGTGGAAAAGGCTTTGCAGCTGACTGAGCAGGCCTGACAATTACCAATTACTGCGCTGCCACTGCCTTTCAAACCCGTATCTGATGTGTGTTTGCACTGTGTGTGTCTGCGCGTGTAATCAACTGTGCAAGGTCTGCACTGTTCTGAGTAAGGCAGGGAGCATTTGACAAGCGGTATGGCCATGAATGGGGAAGGGAAGAGAGGAGAAAATAGCTGAAACACTAAAATATCCCGTGGAATTTGCTACCAATTAAGGCAGCAGGGAAACACAAGAGACTTAAGGACTTAATTCACATAAATCTCTCCTCTCGTGCATTACACGTCCTTTAATATTCTCCCCCTCCAATCTTTTCCATCTACACCGCTGTCCAATTACCCATCCACAGATTGATCCATTTACTTACATCACTCAACTCTTTTTGTTTTGGTATTGACTGAGCAGCCATGACAACGGGTGTAATGAGGGCATGTGCGTCAAAAGGAGGAGCAAATTGCTTATTCTTGTTCTGTGTCTGGGTTGATCACAATGAGGTGAGTTGCTATACAGGGAACATACAAAATGTATAATCAAGTGTAATGGATGAGGACATAGATACACAAGCATGAACCGATAGAAGCTCATACAGGCAAGTGGTTAAACAATTTAGAAATGCTTTTACCTGTAAGAATTGATTGGTCTACTCTCAGAGTTGTTGACTTGATAGATGACAGCCTGATGTCTGCAGGCACTTTATCGCCAACTGTGGACAGAAACAACAAAGCACAGGAGACACTTAAGTACCTCTTCACAGTTTAAAAGCATCTGTAAATGGCACTGATCACAGGTGGATGGACGTTCTGTAAAATACAAGCTATATGAGCAGATGAATGGTGTAACATAGATGAAATACTGTTTCCAACCATGCAAATGTCCTTCACGTAAAAAGACACGTCTAAAATTAGATCATTTTATCACAAAGAAGATAAAAACACTTTAAGATAAATTCAATAAACGAACAAAAATTACCACACACAGACACTTAAGTCTTGAAAATAAAATCAACTGCCGTATTATCCCAACTTATGCTCCATGGGAGTAATAAAATAATCAAACTCAAGTTATTTGCTGAAGAAAGGCTGAGGGAAAGTCATTCAAAAATTATTAATGTTCCACTCATCTCCAGCACAGGACGCAAATAGATTGCTGCTCATTCTTTCCGCTAACACATGACTTTAGCAATCCCCAGTAAAACAAATGTAAAATGTAAATATACACCAAATTTCAAACAAGGGTTTCCTTTGCAGAAAGCGGATGAGTACCATTAAAGCCATTGACATTTATTGGCTTTGCTTAAAAGGAAGAAATTAAAAAGTTTGACTGTATTATATCACATGTAGTCTGGGTCTGATCTGGGAAGATAAAAAGTGCTGATAATGAACCTTTCAGCTTTGTGGTTTAATTGACCTTGTTCTGCATTCAGATTTGTTTTTTCTTTGAACTTACCATCACAAAGCCCATCTAAGGGATGGGACTGGAAATACAAACATGCAATACATTATCCCTTAAAAGGTCAGATCCATGATGACGAGTCAAAAAATATAACACCAGAAAATGCTGTTAGGAGCCTGTAAGTACATTACAGTCCTGTAACTATTATGTTCCCTGTATAATAGAATACTATTACAGGAAGACTATGGGCCAACTAGGCGTCCCCATTGCACCCAAAATAGATGGCTGACATTTTAATGAAATTCTAAAGCACAATGGAAAAATGCCACTGTTGCACCAAAGTGAAATATTTCTTTCAGCTTACAGTAGGACATCACGAAGCTTGAAAGGATGAAGGTAAAAGCAATATAAAGCAATGACCCAGAGGCTCTTAAGAGATCCCTCCGTGGACAGTAGAGAGTGGTGACAGACATGTAAACCAACCCTTGGGCCTCTGCAGTGCCCTTCTGAGCAGAAAGGAAGAGAGGGGGGGAAGGAGGAGAGGAGAGAATGGGAAGAAGGATTAGAAGAGTCCTGCAAAACACACGTCCAAAAATGGGAAAACTATTTTGATCAGTTGCAAACGCGCTGCTGCAATTGGGGGAGGGGGGCTGATAAAAACTCCTGTTTTAAGCAAGGAGAACCCGCTCTTCGTCATCAGAGTTGGAATACAAGTAGTGCGAAACAGCATGTCCTTGAACATAGACTCTTCATTCATTCCCATTATTCTCATGAGTTTGTGACAGATTTAGGCCACTAATAGAGAGACTGAGGTGAGGAAATTCTACCCGAGAACTAAGTAACCAACAAAAAACATCACTGCACTGTTTCACATCTTGCTTACACTATAACAATAATCCAAAACGCTGTGTTATTACTGCAAATGCACTGCGACATGTGGTAATGCACAGTTCATTCTGAGTGATAATGCTTTTGGACTGGACCAGCTGCACTACCAAATTTGGTTCTCCACTTGACTATAGGCTGTCAGAACCACTTCATCATCACCTGCCTTCAAACTAGATCCCTCTTAACTGACAAGAGATAGTGAAGGAGATGAACAAGAAAAGCATCAGGGAGGACACAAAAGAGATGAGGAACTGCAGTTGCTGGAAATATTTAAGACTTAAAGTCCTGTGGGAAAGTCACTAATTAGAAAATCCTACCTTGAAGTAATAGTACCCCCCTCTAATTTCCCATATTATACTGGGAATAAGGTCACAGCAAGTAGAATAACCCAGTTTCACAGGCAATGAGAATAGTTTGACAGCAAGAAGAGGAAGAATGAGGACCATTTATTATTAAGGCCTTTTAAATTACATCCATATCAATACTAAACAGAGGTATGTTGGCAACCTTAATTTCCACCAGTATATTGTGTTCACTGTCATAACAAGCCCATTTCTCCTGGGAATAATGAACCTACAACTTCTCAAATCGTGCAATGGCCCATAATAATTAGACAGATAAGCACGAGTTACAATTCTCAATGTCTTTGAAATTACTGTTATTGTTTATTAATGTTGCTACACGTCATTTGGCACACAATGAATGTAATTACTTTGCAATCATCTGCAGAAATTTGCTGCAGTGGCCCAAAAAATGTGCAGCTGTTTCAACTGCAGAGTGACATTATCTTTCCTTTCATCTTACAACACATGCTCTTTTTTCAGTTCTTATTTTTCTGGGAAAGAGCAGACAGCCTTCGGGATAGGGACCTTTCTTTCTCTCGTGTGAACAAAGGATGTTATCTGCTCCCTAGAGTGAGGGACAAATGTCAGTCTGAATACACTTGAGTGATAACACCCCATCAGACCCAAGTCGTATTCATACCCTATCCAGGGTCTACATCCCCACTTTGGCTCTCTTATGCTAACCATGGTTGACACCCCTATCCCATGGTACTGAGTATAAGCCTCGACTCTTGTGATGAAATGTTGCAGAAGAAGAAGTCTTTAGGATTTGAGTTAGATTGCAGATTACACAGCACCCAACTTTTCATCATGTGGGGTCCAGTGAAACTCTGTAGGCCTTAAGGGGGTTGTATATTTTCTCTCCCAGTGACGGGGGCTCCCTGATATGCTAGCACGTAGGCTTGCAGCCTCCTGGGAACCTCATGTGGTCCTCCAGTGCTCAAGGGACTCTTCCACTATTATGAATGGAAAAATCACAAGACTAAACTTTAACGTACACAAACACGCATGATACTGTGCATTCCACATCATTTCTGGGTGTTCCTATAATGGAGCAATGCCTTGAACAACTGAGCAGCAAATGAGAAAAGCTAAGAGTATGGACGAGTGGAACAGACAGTCAGCAGAGAACAGGCAGAAACAAATAGCTCGGGTGATGACAATAGACAGACTATCCCCCACTCAAGAGAGGAAATCTGGCCATGTGGCCATCTGGAGCACACGTTATTTATCAAATGAATCTGTAGTGTTTCTAAACCTGTCCTGCTGTCTGCTCCCTCCCAGGGCAGAACAACATTAAAGGGGAACACAAGGGGTATAATGATCCCTCGATCTGGATCAACGATTCAATATCATTCATGCAAAGTGAGAACATCCATCCATATCACCATCCTTAAGATATGCATTTGTTTTGAAATTTCCATGGCACATCTGTTTCACCATTTCTGTTAAAATGCAACTCAATCCTTAACAAACAATACAGTACACTAAGGTATGTTATCTGTCACAATGTTCAGGTCAGTTTTTAATGAAGATGGACTGACACTTCCAAAAGTTTAACTGAGTTGAAACTACTTTGAGGCTGCAGGGAGCTTTTCCTCCTCTGTCCTCAGCTGTGTTTACAACATAAGATCAGGTGGCTAGTGCATTGCTGCTGGCGTAAAGACTACCTGTGCCCAAAAATAAATGACAATAAATAGAAAGTTTTACACAAGCTTAATCTGCTGTATTGTATTTTAACTTAGCAAACCAAGCTTGTTGTTTGTAAAATCAAGTTTAGAGTTACAGGTATAAGTTTCATCTTCTACAATCGCTGTTGGGACAGAGCGAAAGTCTCTGCCACAACAAAACTGTTGTTAAATTCTCACAGCAGGGATTAACTGTGAGTCAGAAAAAAGCATAATAACTTTACTGTTTGCCTTGTGTGAAGGGAGGTAGTTATCAACCTTGGCAGCAAGACAGTGAAGGATGATTTTCTGTTTCACATAGACAGCCCTGCTGGACTGCTGGAAACTGACTGTATGACTGTCTCTTTGAACTCTCCTCTTACTGGCTATTGACGCTCAAAGAATGATACAGACTTCTTATATTTATGACTGTCAAGACAGATGTTACACTCAGCGTTCACAATGGAACTGATTGTGGTAAATGGGCATGACATCATCTCGATTGCTGGCACTGAACTGAATCAAAATCATAACATAACACACCAACTTTGATATCAGCAAATATCGTGTCTTCCCTAGAATCCATAATATTGAATCGTATCAAAGCTTGTTATTTACAGCCTTAGTGACACTGTGGTCAAGATAAAACTACAGGCCAGGAAGAACAGAGATGTTCAGTCTCGAATATAACACATCTGAGTTACATACAGCTAGCAAAAAGAATCGAGGGAAAGAAAGAAAGCGAGAAAGAGAGGACATTGTATTCCATATGCACAGGATGGTTGGGATGGGTCAATGCTACGACTTTGGTTACAGATGAAGAAACTCTTGTCCAATAAAGACAAGATAAAACAAAAAAAGGGCCTTGAAGTGTCACCATTTAGTCAGCAGAGTGCTGCCATTAAATGAAGTCATTAGCCGAACTAAGTGTATTTAATGAAACCTTGCAATACTCAAGAGACTAAACAGTGTACGACTGGCTCAACAGAGGGACAGTGAGCCATTATGGTGCAGGAAACACAAGCCAGAAACTGAAGGCATAACTTAATATTAACATCTCATCAAAAAACATTTCTGAGAGGTTAGCAGTCACCTCCCAGAGAAATATCTGAGGGACTGCTAGCTAGATCTTTTTCCATTTAGTTGCTAGCTAGTACTATGCCACTGATGTGAAAGGGAGCAGGTGTGTCATTTAATGCTCTGCCCAGGAAGACAGAAAAAAGGTAATTGTGGTCAATTCATTCTGCAGCAAAACAAACTGTTTGCTAGCCTGACAAGATGAGAGGGTGGACGTCCTCTGGATAGTTGAGACAGCAGCTTTTTAGATCAGAATTACTCACTGACTGGTTGGGAGAGGAGGAGTGGGCATAACTGTCACCGTGTATCCAAAAAAAGGACTGAAAAAAAGGCATATTATAAATACAGAGCAAGACGCATAACTGTAAAAATTCACACACTCAGCACACAGAGTTCCACTAACCACTTACCGATTGCTCTGACAGAGCATCTGAGCTTGTGTGGCAAAATTATCACAGCTCTAGATCTAAATGTACTCCAGGGATATAAACCATATGCCTGGTCTGACAAGACACTCTGCTGCCTGGCATTAAACTCATACATCCTGAGCGTCATGCTGCAACTCCCTTGTTGATAAGTCGCGTCTGTGCCGCTGTTAATGCAAACACAAGCACGCATAGCTCTTTGGCTAAGTAAACACAACTATGGTAGCTTTAGGTACTGCTCATTTCACTCTGTGACAGATCCATACTGTGCAACTTAAACCTGTTAATCAACCCTATCCTCATTACTTATGTGACCTCAGAGGCCCATTTATCAGGTTTAGGACCATATTTATGCGAACAGCTTGCTGCTGTGGTCTGTAAATTACATGGCTGTAACTATGTATGTAAATCATGCAGACTGGCTAGTTTGGTTCAGCTACTGGTCTTCTAAACATTAAAGTTGGCAGGGTGAATGATCTGTAAGACTGAATATGGCAAAACAGCTGAAGCAACACTTGGATGTTACATAAGACAATGTCTGAACCGTTAGGAACAATGTTCAATACAACAGTCCATGCCGAGATCTACTCCTGTCAGATAGGAACAACACGAGGAGGTTATAGTGGCCACATACTCACTGAGATTTTGAAGGTGTGGCATTGAAAACTGAGTATCACCCAATGCTAGCGTGAGCAACACGACAGTAGGGTTTAGTGCTCTTCTTGATCATCAAATTGAATTGATTATTATTCCAATACAAATTCTTGTCTACCCATGAGTACATTATTGGCGTAAGAAGAGAAACCCAAATATGTTGAATGCAAAACAAGAATAAACACTGAAAAAACTTGTTTTGAGCAGATTAAGACAGATGAAATCTAACTGACTGACTATACGATATGGTAATTGGATAAAGTGTGTTTGTCTTTATTTAAAAAAAATATTCAGCCATGCATAAGTCAATTGTTTAGCGCTTTAAATTTGCTTTCCTTTAAGCTGAGAGTGCTTGTGTTAGTTGATTCCAAGGCATTATCAAATGAGTCTGTATACCAATGATGCCGTGTTGTTATACCATGCTGCAGTAAATGCTTTGTGGTATTAAGCAGGCCTCCTCCATTATAAGAGATTGGTTTTGTTGTCATTACATTTTGCTATACCATTACTGTACAGTATTTTGTGCTGCTCAACTAAACTTGCTCCAATATTGTAAACACTATATACAGACACTGATATTTAAACAGTAGGGCAACCCTTCATGTACAGTAATCAATAAAGAGAAATTAGAACTTGGTCATACAATTGTATCTTGTTTTGAAGTGACTTTATTCTTTCATTCATTGTCATCTGCTACAAGCAGGTGAGTTTTGATTTCATATGATAGGTTTCAGAACTGACATTCCCCAAGCTGTGCAGCAGCTGCAGAGCTACAGTCACTATAAGCCATGCCAGGCAATTATGAAAATGTTTATTATGGGTTTTGACTCAAGTGATGCTTCAAGTGTATTAATTGAGAAAAAGGAGTGTACTCTTATGCAAGACAACTTTATTCAAAATTAACAAAACCAATTCTGCACTAACAAATGATTCAGTATGAGAATGAACAAGATCAGTTTAGCTCACTCGAGTAGAAATTGGTGTCATAGACTGCAATACTAGATTGACACTGTAAGCCACTGGAACCTCATGACCCCCTTTTTTTTTTTTAGCTTCCGAGAAGAGAAGACAGGCAGTCAAGAACTTTTTTCTGTGACCATACCCCACTAACCTTTGCTTTGCTGAAAAGAAAAGAAGTCTTTTGTGGGAACAGAAACAGAGAAAGAATGATAGAAAGACAAGAAGAAAGATAAAAGGCAGAAAGAGGCTCAGTGAGAAAGAGAAAACAAGAGAAATGAGGAGCAGTGACGCAAAAGGCATAAACATATGTGGCCCCATCCAAGTTGAGGTTAGCCAAGAAAAGAAGATGTTGAGGAACAGATTGGACCTCTGCTCTTATATTGCATAACTGCTTTACTTACTCGGTACCACCATTATTCTGAAATTGTCAGGGGGAATGAACAGGATGAGGGATCAGCTGTGTGTGTCTTTGTTTGTGTGTGTGTGTTTAAAACTGTAACGCGTACATCTTAACACTGTTTCACATAATTGATGACGAATGTTATCCGTACATCTCTTGCAGTCACCAACAGCATCTGTGACTTAAATTACAGTCACTGATTGATCAACCATTTTTATAGATTAATAGCACAAGTACCACACAGATATGTTGCACATCAGAGACTTCTCAGATGAAACAAATGGAACATATTTGTGTAATCACTGGAAATCCAGCCAAGCTTGATTACAGGGCTGATTTTTTGATGTAAAAGCTTTAACTAGACAGAAATTTAAAAACTGGTCAGGTGACTCCTTCACCATCAGCTTAACAACCAATACCAATACAAAACAAATGATGTTCTCTTCTATTAGAAAGGTATGGTGGACACTCCGTCTCACAAGGAGCCAACATAAACAAAACAAATTTCTTATCACTATAAACTGCATGCTCAACAGTTTGGCCAACACATGTATCATCTGTTATTTCCGACCCATGAATGTCTTGACGCCTCTAACCTTTCTGCATGGAAAGGTCAAGGATGAATGGCAAAAAGACAGATTCCAGACTGTAATCGTTAAATCTGGATTTTCTTTATAGAGCATCTTTTGATCATTTTGTTGTTGACCCATTTTTCTTCTATCAGAATAACTTAGCAAGCATTCAGAGGAAAGCATCCTGTCTGAATGCATGCCTCAAGTTTTTACCACTCTTTGTGTTTTTTGACTATGACAAAGCAATCGCAACAAAATGCTCCTTCCTTTCCCAGAGTGGTGGTCTCTTTCCATGAATTTAAGTCATTTGAGTGTCCCTGTAGCCTCAATGAAGGGCCAAACCAATGTTTGTACAGGTGTACCTGTTCAGCCAGTCTACCTTCAAACTTATCCATCTTAAAATGAAAAGCCCTGTGTGCACACAGTGGGTGCCAAGTATCAAAAATTGGGAGGTGCAAGACAACGCAGTGAGGGAAGTGAGGGAAGTGACGGAAGTGACGATGCTTTTGGCGTATGTTCCTTCCCCCTTGTGATACTTTGACCAGCACAAACAAAGCTTAATAGTTTTAATCTTACCTGCCACCTCCACAATGTCCCCGGGCACGATGTCCCTGGCCTTGATTCTCTGGACACTCTTCCTATCCTGACGGTACACCTTCCCCATCTCTGGCTCATACTCCTTAAGCGCTTCAATGGCGTTTTCTGCATTTCGCTCCTGAACAGTAGAAAGAGGGAGAGGGGGAAGTTAACAAGTAAATTTCACACAAACAACAAGCATGTCACAAGAACTGGATGATAAGGAAATTGGAAACAAAGCGCCTTAATATGCTGCTTGGATACGCTGTTTCAGTGAGAGCATTGGTTATTCATAATGGACTGACGGAAGTCTAATCTTTACATAAGCAAAGCAGCAAATAAAAAATTAACTACATGGACGCAACCAGTGGTCTAGGTCTGTTTAGAAGCACTGGGACTACTAAAAATGGAGAGAAAGCTTTTGCCTTGGTCACATGGTTTTCTTTTCAGGTATGACACAATACAGCTTTTCTATACCAAAAATATGTGAAAGTGCCTCTGTGAGTATAAAGGCATTCTCACTTCAGTTTCCCCAAATGTTCCTTTCTTGCCTGGTCAGTTCCTTCCTAATCATTCTTCACTTGCACTTTTCTCTTAGTGCTGACTTTACCTTGTCTGACTGATTGCTCTCAGATTGGACAGTTTTAGTGGCGGCTCTCAGCTGGGCTGGCAGGCAGGCAGCACTCGACGAGACATGGCAAGACAGGGCACACAACCCCAGGACATTAAGGTCTTTTGTAAGGGATAGCAGCAGGGACACAAAGCCATTAAAATGGCTGCCAGTGAAGGTGAGGGTTTACCAAGGTTAAAGGAAGCTACAGAAGGCATACAAAACATCACCTGCTTTGAATTCAGAGGAAAAGTTTCCAAATATCAAAACAGATAGGAACATACGAGTAAGAACAGAAAAAGCAGCCTCTGCCATTTCTACACCATCCATAAAGGCTTTCTTTGCATAAACAAAGACCAAAAAGGAGCCACTTAACAACTCCCCATTTACACAAGCCTCAACAGAACCTTCAACGAGCAGTTCATTTACAATATAATCCAGCAGAGACCCACCCAACCCATTCAAGTGTCTTCTTTAACCAAGTAGCCTGCAGTTTGATTTACAATCATGGGCACTGTTCCGCAAATGAGTTTTTTTTTAACATTTAACCCAGGAGACACTTGCACATGCATAAACACACTTTTGATCTATGACAAGAAAAATAGCCTTATTCAAGACTGACAGCCACTGATCTTCAACACTGACCCCAGAGAAGAAATTATCTCATCTCTACATATTAACCAAAGGTTATAGATTCAGGTGTTTCCCTACTTGTTCCTGAGTATTTATAAAACAGTATGGGTCAAGCAAGGTCTTTCTTAGTGTGTATGCCAAACAACATGAACCTAGTAAAAAAATCTTAAGGGATATAGATTTCGCCTGTCCATTATTCTTATAATCAACCACAATCCCAAAAAAGTTGGGATTTTTTAAAACAGAGTAGATCTGAGTATATGTCAAAAAGGATTAGCAAATCATCGCATTTTGTTTTACACAAATCTGGGTTGTAAACTCGTAACAACAGAAGGCAGAAGACAGAAGGGTACATGGAACAACAAAAAACATCTAAAAAGGTAGATATTACCTGAAAGTAGATAATAAAGGCAGGTATCAGGTAGTTGATAGATGGCTACTTAAGAGATATCACTCTATAATTTGAATAATTAGCTTGAACAAAGTGCTACATGACTTGACATATTGTTCCATGTGGGACATCTCATGTCAATTAAATCTGCCCTGAACTGATTTTTGAGTGCATTAATCTAATGCTATTAGGGGCCAATATACTCATCGATTATTACTGACTCCAGGGTGATGCACTGTTTTCTGGGCCATTCTCAATTTGATTGGAAAGGGTGCTAGTGAAAAAAAAAAAAAAGATAATTAGTTTTTCTATGTGTCCAGAAGGGTGCCTCCATCCACGTCTGTTGCTGCCTTTGCTACTTGCCTATAATTAAGGTGTATGTTGACAAATCAATAGTGCTTCTCAAAGGAACTAACACTGTAAATCCTGGGGGAATGCCAAGACTCGGCAGGCACATATAAACAAAGAGACGTAAAAAAAAAAAAAAAAAAAAACCTCCTTACAGACGAGACAGAGAGGAACTGCTTTTGTTTTCTCATTTCATTCTGAAAGACTAAGCATTGCCTTGCTCAGTCAAAGGTTAAGAGCAAGAGTATCACTGAAAGGTTAGGTTAATGAATGAGAATGTCTGCTGTAATGAATGTGGACGTGTGCTGTATCATTGGGAAGAATGGGAAAGGTTATATTCTGTATTTCGTGAAAAAAAATATAGTTAGAACTCTTTCCATTCCATCTTTCTTTCCATTGCAATAATTTCCTCCTTCAATAAGACTCATAACCAGCTTGTACATTCCAAACATATATTTGGTGACTATCAAACTAGAAGATAAATTCAGCCCACACTGAAAATGTGTGGCACATTTTGAAGTGCAAAATACGACAACAGAGACCCCAGACTTGAAGTTGTATATCAAGCAAGCATGGGAAAGAATTTGAGTTTCAAAACTTCAACAATTATTGTCCTCATGTCAACACTTATTGAGTGTTGTTAAAGGAAAAGGTGATGTAACAGTGATAAACGCCCCTGTCCAAGTTTGGAACGTGTTGCAGCATTCAGAATGAGTATATATTAAAAAAAACAAATAAGGCTTAAAGTATCATGTCTTCATACTGTACTCAATTAAACATAGGCTGAATGAAAGATTTGTAAATTATTGCATTCTGTATTTATTCACATTTTACACAGTGTCCTAACTTTTTGGAATCAGGATTGTAGACTTGTAGATGTGATGTGTTTACCTGCCAGACTCCTACAATGGCATTTGCTATGAGAATAAGCAGGATAACAAAAGGCTCCACGAAGGCTGTAACAGTTTCTTCCCCCTCTTCAAACCAGGCCAATACCTGGACAAAAAAAACACAGAGAAGAGGAAATTAACAACAAACACAGCAATGAATAACAATTAATAGTGAAGTGTGAGCGAAAATGACCATTGAAGTCCTGCCAGGATAATTTCAGCTGAACCCCAAAGTAATCCCAGAAATGAAATCTCGTGTTTGCTAAATAACAACAGTAGTGTGGCTCGGTTTACAGCGCCTGGGTTGTTTTTTTTTTTTTTCAAATGAAGCTGAACTCTTTGCTAGACAATGATAGTTATCAGATTACCAATTAAATTATATATTTTTCATATATTGTAAATGTCTATTTCATATTTTGAATCTATTTGATATGCTCCATATTTCTTTCCTCTTAATAGGTTTAATGTTGTGTACCAAAACACCAGGGCAAATTCCTTGTATGTAAAAACCTACTTCACACTTAACCTGATTCTGATCAGGTTCATTTTAGGACTTCCACCAAGTGGGTCATTTTCCACACACCTTGCTGATAGACAAAGTTGTGCCAGAATCCCACTCTGACTTTTACATATTTGGTATGATAATTTCAATTTTTAAGTATCTAATAGTCATTTAATAATTCATAATAAATATCAAGCTAGCTTCTGCCAGTAAAACAGAAACTGGGCCAAGTGTGTTAGGAAGTCACGTCAGAGAGACTGAGAATGTAGTAACCACTTTCTCCTCTTTTAGAATCTGTGCCAGGTCTGAAGTGTGTCAAACGAAATGCCAACAGCTCTGTATCTTCTACTCCAACCCATTTAAGCATGGCCAATCAAATATCTAATTCAGTCTTAGGTGTCCATCAAACAGTGTCATACATTTCATTTCCTGAGCGACTGAATATTAAGTCTATCTACTGTTTGTATATGGCTTTGCAGTCTAAGGTTGTCATGCTGAAAAAATGTAAATGTGTCTGCATGTGCTTGTGTGATGGAGAGCAAGCTGTGTACTACAGCCGGTGATTTATAAGCTTTGTAATCATAGCTGGCTGTCATCGCCATGCCTTGGTGAGGGATGACATTCTCAGCCAGTAGGCCAACAGCCAATCCTAGTAGAATCAGAGCCTCAGGATAGTCAACCTAAGACTGTGTCACACATAAACTACACTGGGGATTGCCACTCACTAGTGACAAGAACACAAGCATCACAAGTTATGTCTGGTCATTTATGGAACTGTCATGTTGTACTCACAATTAGAACATGAAGACCAGACATCAAAGTCATGTTGAGAGTTTTAGTTAACTATACCGGCATGTTAATGCCAAGAAATTCAATCATCAGTGTTGGTCACATTCAATCTTTTAACAGCCAAACACCAAGCACACTGCTCATTCCAACAACGTGCCACATAATCATCAAGTGAAATAACAAACTGTTCCCAGATCAACAACACGTCAGCGTTTCTTTTAAACCCCGGACTTCTTGACTATTGATGTGTTAACATAATCTTTCTGAAACAACAGGCTCAATGAGGCAGTGATGACTTGCTTCAAGAGCAAAAGCATGTATGCACTCACTTAATATCTCAAGAAAATTCATACAAAAAAAAGAGGGTCAGCTGGGTTGTGTCATCAGACAGATTCTGGGCGCCTTTCTTTTCCACTTTTAACAGCATTCTTGCTAAATGTGATCTGCACTGAATCAATCAGAAATGGACTATATACATTTTGTAGGATGACGAAGATGTGGTGAGAAAAAACCCCACTGAACTCATCACTAAAAGGGTGAAAAAAAAAGATGGTGGTGGAGATGAACACAGACAATGTTCAACTGGCAGAATGCCATGTTTTACTATTTTACCTTCCCCTAAACAATGAATATTCTTTCTCGGAGGAAATGAAACAGGCTCTTGAACTTAAGGTCCAGCTCTTGGCACTAAAATACCAAAATCTTTACTCAACTTTATCTTGAGTTGAATGCTGAGCGCACCCTCTTAAGAGTGTCACAACCTGCTCACAGACTTTTACTACCAATCTTGATAAACATAAGGGAAGTACAGCACTCTGCTGTAAACAAGTGTGCAAGTCAAGTATGAGCGGTTGAACGTATTATACTAAGATGGCTCTATCTGGTCTATATCTGTTGAATGAACACAAAACAAACCACCTGTAAAACTATCAAAACATGTGTGTAATACTTACAAAGGATATGCAGGCAGCAAGTAAAAGGATCCTCACGAGTAAATCTTCAAACTGTTCGACCACTAGTTCCCAAAGGGATTTACCTGAAAAACAAGAGTTGCATTTAAAAAAATCCAATGTGGCTCTTAAATTGAAAAATTTTAATCATATTTAGGTGACACTCACCCTCCTCAGCTGGCAATTCTGCAGATCATCCCATTCAGACCACAGACAAAAGAGAGATGGACAAGCAGTTAGTTAAATGTTCATGCTGCTGAAGCTGTTAGAAGCAAAATTACATGGGTTAAAAGGGGGCTGGTGTAACAGTTTTGCTCTCTAAGCGAGTCACAGAAATGATCTATGCCGGTATTTCAACATACAGTGACCTCAGCCACCTTCCTTTATGTTCAGCAAGTCGCCCTGGGCCACGCATGACACCGGGACACTCTGGCTGCTTGTTTTAGAACAAAGTCACGTTAACCGGCTCCTTACCGTTTGGTCCATATCGTTCCCGCTGTTTCTTCACCTGCTCTAAACTCAGACCTGTGCTTTCGTTCACGTTAAAAAAGCTGTAAACTTCCTCCACCGTCTTCGTGTGTGCGTTGTCCATGTTGAACGGCCACTTGAGGACACGGCTTGTTTCGCCAACCTCAACCGGTTTTCTTCTCCTTGGATGTCACCCAGGCACTCGAGACAAAAATACTTGGAGATATTAAAGCGGGACCTCACCGCGTTGGGTGTTACCGGTTTGATTAGCTGTGACAGAGGCGGCGTGCAGGTGCCTGGAAGGAGTTAGCGGCTCCTGAGCTAACGGGGAGCTAACAGGCTACAGCTAGCTTAACTGTTGGGATCCTTTGGCTCCGCTTGAATTCGCCGGCTGTGCTCCGCTAGCTTTCCCGCGAGACGTCGGAAGAACTATTCATATCAACACCGCAGTCTCAATAGGACGTTTTAAGAGATTCCTCTTTTTTGAAAAACAGCGAATTCCGGATTAAATCTGCCCAAAAAGAGGGTTTAAACATGTGGCTAAGTTGGAGCTCGGCTCTGCCTGTGTGTCGCGTTCTCATCGGCACCAATCGCGTTTGTCCGCCGCAGCTCTCGCGTTCGTCGAATGCGGCGTTCGGTGTCCGCATGTGGAATCAGCCGATTGGTCGGAGACACCGGAAGTCCTACTCTCTCTCTTTCACTGTGTGTGTGTGTGTGTGTGTGTGTGTGTGTGTGTGTGTGTGTGTGTGTGTGTGTGTGTGTGTGTAGCTACCTAGCTATTAAGACGGTTCTATTTTCTGTACATTTATATGAATATACAGTTTCTATATGATATTATTTCTATAAAAATATCATTATTATATATAATGATATTCTATATAAATATACCAGATAATATCAGACATAAACCCAAAATTATCTTTCTTTTATCTGATGAAGTATTTCTGATCTAGTCTTATTAATGAATACAATTGCACAAATTTAGTGTTACAAACAAGTATCAGATAACAAAATCCAGTCCTAGTCCTCTCAAAAATGTGCGTTTAAAATTTTAAAATTGATGTTGATTGACTACAGTTGTGGTTTCATATGTATTCTTCAGTCTTCTGTTTTGAGTGAGAGCTTCAGGTACATGAGAACACAAATTTAGAAATGTGTTAATGAATCTCTGCTAAACCCCTAGGAAATGCTGCCAGCATCAGGTCTGGTAAAAGGTGATATATATCTGTTTTATTATCTTGTATCTGTCAGTGTTATTGGAGTTGTGTGAGAAGAATCTCATTCTCTGTCAGACAGACAGAACAACAGTGTCAGTGATATAACACAGTCCATATCATTTGCTCTGTGGCCTTTTATCATAGTGTCAGAAAGGATTTATCTGTTAGTGGTGCTATAGTTGTCTTTGAAATGATGCTGTACAGTCCAACTAGACAGTGTCTAACCTTTTAGCAACAGGATGTTACTAAGGCTTTAAGAAAAAAAAGAATACATATACATAGAAAACAGTCATGGACATAGGAATCCTTTAAGCATTAAAGATAAAAATCTCTAAAGAGGATGAGCTCCTGTGTGAGATGGTTTCTGTCTTTTGCAGCCCACAGTATCTGCTGTCTATCTGGAAGTTATTTTCAGACACTGTGATTAATGTGTGCTGCCACAATCAGACTCCTGCTCAATGACAGGGAAAGACTAAATCTGTGCAGCTCTACTGACAGTTGGGATATCCTGATAAAAAATAAAAGGAACTTTTTCATGTGCAACTATTCAGACACAGAACTGCTTGAGATAAGAATGAAAAAGAACAATGAATGAGAGCCAGGCTGTCATAGATTATTCCACTAACATTACTCTATAGCTATATTTCATTGTGATTTTTTTTTCTAATGGCAATGAATAACTACTTGCTATTAAACAAATACTGATGTCTCAAAGGTCAATTCTTAGTTGAGATACTTGAGAGTGAGAATATGACAACATGAGATTAAAGAATATTGGTAATTGAGATGATTGACAATGTCAAAGTCTTGGACACAAATACTAAAAATGTACTTTGAAAATCAAAATTAAATTATTACTGTATTATTAATAACAGTCAGTTATTCAACACTGTTTCAAAAAGCAGAAGGATAAAAGTTATCATGAGGGAAACTCATGATGCATCACCAATTCCTAGTTTTGTGTGACATGACTGTATATGCTCAGTTTTAAAAATGCAAAGCATCATGTGTTGCTTTCAAGCACGCCAATCATAACACCAGTTATCATCCTGTAAAACTGGAGCATTTTTACCGGAATAAACACAAATCATGACGCTCAAGAGCGACTGGCACTATGCAAATTGAATTTCTAAAAAAAGTGTGAACAATAATATTTTCTCCCTTTTCAATTTCATGCATGTTTTATTACTTGCTCATTTGCAAAAAAAAAAGTCACTCTGTTCCCTTTTCACATTTGACAAATATGTGATATTTGTTTTGTTCAGCAGCTTATATAACTGAGCCAGCAGGGCAACAGCTTTAATAGCTGTGGATTTCTTTGCTGATGATGCGGATGGTTTTTAATTAATTCTTTTTTGTTATATGTGGGGGCAGTGGCATGAGCAGCCAGTTTCAGTCCAAGCTGATCAAGGTTCTGCTGTGGCTGTTTGCTTGTAAGAAAGACTGTGGCCAGCTCACAGTCTGTAGGAGTACAGGTGAGTGTGAGCGGTTTGCAGAAAGGTTTAGATCTGTTTCAACAGCTTTTTTGGCGGCTGACTGTGAGACTAATTCACTCTGTTCAGAGACTGGAGAATCCTTCTTTGCACTCAGATTAGTGGTGCTCATTTCATTCTATCAGACTTCAGATGAGACATCTCAGAAAACAATGATGAAAACAATGCTGGCTTTGTTTATGTCTGGCTCTGGGGATATATGAAGTTTCTGTGAGTTGGCAACAAACACAAGTAACATTGCACATAAGGAAAAGAAAAAAAATTTTTTTATTATTTTTTTCATCCACCAGTCTTTTGTCATTTGAACCTTACACCTTACCTTGGGAGTTATTGTAGAACATCTGAGTGGGAAAATTTGCGATTACAACTTATGAACTGAAAAAGACTCTCTACGATCAGCGATTTCATGGCTTTATAATTTTGAGATTTAACACTCACTCACGCCTCTGTTTGCTACTGTCAAAAAGAAGGCCATGTAAAACAAGAACATACTAATTTGTCTAAAAATACTCCCTCACTGAGCTGCTTCATCCAGCAGAACTGTATCAGATGAATTACCAGTATGGAAGAATCACTATTTCACACTGAGAAACCAGTGTCCAGTAAGACCAACATTTGTTAGATAAATGGGCACATGTCTTCCGTGATATGGGATTGTGGACACTGGGGCTCTATTCCCATAGTATGTCTATGTTTGGCATTGGGTTTTCAGCAGAAAATGATTTGTCCACCTTATAAGGTGCTATGACAAAGTGCAAGTGTGCATTCTAAGGCCATCCCAGGGTGAAAAGCTTTAAGGTCTGGCCTCTTGGCAACCCTGTTGTTGTGGTGTCCTTGACAAAGACATAAACACCTCTCTTCTCAGGAAATGCTGAACCTTTTTGCCACCATAATTTGACCCAAGTGTTTATGCACACACATTACACATAGAGTTGGTACATGAGTCACAGCACATTATGATGAGTGGCTACTGTATATTAATATGGTAAGACTTCTTTATATGGACTAAAAATGAAAGGCTCCTGCTGTGCGTCATAACTTAGGTTTATACAAAAAAAAGCTCACATTAATCATCATGCCTGCTTGCTTTAATTGTAGGTCTATGAAGAGTTCAGGTGAAATCTGGAAAATGGTGATTTCAGCAAAGATGAGTGAAAATCTTGGTATACTTCTAGACACAAAAAAACAGTCCATACAACAAGGTATTAGCCTTGGACACAATAAATTGTAGTCTATCTGATATGATAATTATAAAGAGCTATAATAAAAGCTCAGGTGACTGACTATTCCCTGATTGTCCTTGAAGCCCACTGAAGGAAATATCATTTTGTCCACAATGTTTCCTGAATATAACAACATGAGATTCACTATGAGAGTCAGCTAAGAATGCAAAACATAACCTACAAAGCATCTTGAATTTAAAAACACATTTTCCAAAGCAGCTGGATGGCTCCTCCGTTTGTGTGATTTTGCTGCACTCAGGTGGACAAAAATATTACTACATGAGGATTTGTCTCCCTGTAAATTGACTGAATCTGAATTCTTCTCCGAAATATAAACACATGAAACCATTGCTGTTACATGCAAACCCGACTTGCATGACAACAGCTCTCTGAGAGTTGGCTGGCTGTGAGGTTGCAGATTTATTGCACGACAAAAGACTATAATAATGGTCCTGAAATTCAGTCCTTAAAAGGTAGTCTCAGATTTAACATTTGCTTACAACAGGCTTCATGAAAGATTAAAAAGGTTAGAATTTTTACATATATGTGGATGCAAAAATTCCCACATTAATTGTCAGGTTTAAAATAAAATGAACGGGGACAACACTGCTATCAAAGACGGTCATTCCTTAAAAAAAAAAAAAAAAATCTTGTCCACGTTTCATTCATTTCCCCTTTTTTAAAAATAACTGAATGATTATACTGTTGTGACGTAGGCAGAAGCGAGAACAAGGCACCTCTCGCGATATCACACCAGAGGTCAAAGTTGACATTGACCATGTGTATGTGTTGCCGCATCTGCCACAGGACTGTGAGCTACAGCTACTGTTTGCACTTTATTTATTAATATTTAGCAACATAGTCATTAAAATTTGCGTTAAAAGGCTGACTTACGTTTTTTTAGCTGATTGGATATCTCGTCAGCGGATGCTTAAAGTTAGTTTTTATTGAACTGTGTGTTCTGCTCAGCGTTAGCTTCGTCAGTTGAGCTGATGCCCGTTTGCATCTTTTAGCTGCAGGTTCTCCACATGATGACTTAGAGTGACAGATGTTTAAAATCCGACCACTGTTTAGTGCCTTAGTTAACCAGACACTGACGTTAGACAGAAACGGTAAGACAACCTGACAAAAACAACATGACAGTGTGAATGTGCAAACTGTAAATGAGCCTGTTTTTGTGCTGTTTTACAAAGATTTGAAAATACTTTTTTTGTTAACCAGACTCTTTATTTGGTGCAAAATGTATTTGAATCCTTTTCTCACAGTCACGTATAAGCTCACAGAACATGATGTACTACTGAATGTCCATGTAATACAGAGGTGACTGTGCATCAGTGCATCATTATCACTGCATATTCTGTGTTCTATTCACAGGTGGTCTTCATAAGTTCTCTTGCATGATGAGTGAAGAATCCAAAGATGAGCAGACAGCCAAGCTGCTGAAAAGAGCCAATGAGGAAAATGAAGACTCTGCTGAAAAGGTGCAGGCTGCGAAGAGAATAAAAGCAGAGGGGGAAAACACTGAAGATGAAAAGAAATACCCCAAGAAGAAAGTGGTCCTCCTCATGGCATATTCTGGAAAGGGGTACTATGGAATGCAGGTACATACTGTAGCTAGTTTCCTGCTCTCAATTCTAAGCGCTTCTTGTAGTTAGATCCTGCTAAATTCAAATGTTTGCTGTGTTTCAGAGAAATCCTGGAACCTCTCAGTTTAGGACCATTGAAGACGATCTGGTCACTGCACTTATTAAATCTGGTTGCATTCCCGAAAACCATGGCACGGACATGAAGAAGATGTCTTTCCAAAGATGTGCCAGAACAGATAAGGTATGAGTTTGTGCAGATGGCAATGTAGGAATTCATTATTATTAGTAGTATTATTATACAGCACAAGGCCAACAAGTCAATGCTGAATCAAATATCTATTGTATTGTGCTGCCAAAATAGTGTCTGGTATTTATTGTAACCTGTGGCATTATCATATTTGAACAAGCCATGATGAATGCAGTATATGGTATGGTAGTATTTGTGTTTAAACTAAAAAGAAATTTAAAAGCTGAGCTGCAGGTGATTGAAGTCACAGCACATTTGAAATTGTCTTACTTGCAGTGCACCTACACACCTAAAATGTCTTGCTGTGTACTAAACCAGTATACTGTATCAGTTCAATATAAAGAGGAGCATCTGTATTTCTGA
Organism: Centropyge bicolor; assembly: GCA_037975185.1. Classification (NCBI taxonomy): domain Eukaryota; kingdom Metazoa; phylum Chordata; class Actinopteri; family Pomacanthidae; genus Centropyge; species Centropyge bicolor. The sequence continues at coordinate 2,943,375 of JBBMOC010000034.1, read as the reverse complement.
AAGTATTGCAAATCTTACCTTTTGGACTTCTAAATAACTTTCCATACCGTAATACCTTCATGTCACCCAGGTCTAGTCTGCATACATCATTATTACTGGAATGCTATTGTAACAAACTGTGTTGGTGTCTATTTGAATTTGTTCAGGGTGTGTCTGCAGCTGGCCAAGTGGTGTCGCTTAAGCTGCGGTTGATTGAAGACATCATTGAAAAAGTCAACGAACATCTGCCACCGCAGATAAGAGTGCTCGGTGAGATATTGTTTTTGCTAACTTCTAGTATTTGCTGAATTACATTTTGAGTAGTTCAAGATGTTGGCATGATTAACATTCCTGTTGACTGTAATTGTTTCTCACAATCAAGCTGGGAAGAGGGATTTTAACATTAAGCAATTTATTTTTACCTCTGTTGTGGCAGGTCTTAAACGAGTGACCCAGGGTTTCAATTCCAAAAACAACTGTGATGCTCGTACATACTCGTATATGCTTCCAACAGTGGCCTTATCCCCAAAAGACTATGATACTAGTAATATATCAGCCTTTCGCCTTGAGCCAGAGACATTTCAGAGGGTGAACCGTCTGTTTACACTCTACAAAGGCACCCATAACTTCCACAACTTCACCTCTCAGAAGGCTCCAAATGACCCCAGCGCCCGCCGCTACATCACAGAGATGTCTTGCGGAGAGCCTTTCATACGCAGCAATACTGAGTTTGCAGTGATCACTGTGAGAGGCCAGAGCTTCATGTTGCACCAAATACGCAAGATGATCGGCCTGGTGATCGCGGTGATAAAGGGCTATGCAATGGAGGATGTGATGGAGCGCAGCTGGGGACAGGAGAAGGTGGATGTGCCCAAAGCTCCGGGACTGGGACTGGTCCTGGAAAGGGTTCACTTTGACCGGTACAACAAACGATTTGGAGGGGACGGGCTGCACGAGCGGCTGGAATGGGACCGCGAGGAAGAGGTGATCAAGGCCTTCAAGGAGGCTCACATCTACCCCACCATTGTTGAGACAGAGTGCCAGGAGGGCTCCATGGTCAGCTGGATGTCCACACTTCCCATCCACGACTTTGAAGCCACAGCCACTGACACACGAGACACTAAGGACCAGAAACAGGTATCTGGAAGAGTAACCCTGATGTTTGACATTATAAATCCACATTGTTGCATATTCTCATTCATTGTTGCTCTTCTTTCTCCACAGGACAACACAGATGTAGGAAATGACTCAGATTAGGTCACCCTGTCTGCTGAAAGAAGAGGCATTTTCTCACCAAAACATTCTCTCTCTTTTGTTGGGAATACTGTTTCTTTTTAGTATATCTTAAATTTTTTTTAAGTGGGACTAAATTTTGTTTCTCTTATACAGATGTGATTATACAAACAAGATAATAAAAGCCTTGCTGTCCTTTCTTGTACTTTGATTGTGTCCTAAGGTTAATTTTGTCTTGTAACAAAAATGTCCTTTAGTGCTGGTAGTTAAGCTGTTTAACTCTCTGTGTTGTACACTGTCCTTAAAGGAGGGATTTGGATTTTTTATGCCTGTCTTAACACAATACTCATATGTACTCATATGTACATGGAGATAGTTACTGGTTGCTGTAATTATTTCTCCTGTCTGTAATGGATGTAAAGCACCCATCAGACAACTCCACTGGAACAGACTGAGGACAAACTCCACTGTCCAGCCTCCATGCAAGAATGACTTTTTGAGTTCAACTGAAGCTTATGACACTTAAGAGTTGGCCAAATTGAGTGAGGATCCATGTTTTTTAAATTCTCTGCTGTCAGTTATTTATTAGACATATTAACCATTTGTAAATGTGTTAAAAATGTACACGAAGCAACATAATATTCATGCCCTGGGTCATTAGTCAGTTGGAAATTCTATTAGCTCATCAGAAAATCCTCTGACACAAACCTTAGGTTGTGCTGACAGTATAATGTAGCTTAAAAAAACCCCAGAACTACAGCAGCAAAGATGTGGTTTACATGGGACAGAATCATACCATACAGTCATTGATTGATTTAAATTCATATTTTGATGTAAAAAAATTGTCAGAATTTAGCTGAGAGGTACTCTATGTCACTTTTTAAATCCTATTTAAATGGTAAAACCTAAGCTAAATCTTCACCCTCCAGTCACTAGGGGGCGAAACAACAGCTGAGTGTTCTGGACTAATGTTGCATTCACTGACTTGGATCGACGGGTAAAATTGAACTCCCACCTCAACTGTGATTGCTGTATTTCCACAACAGTTAAAATGAAAAATACATGTTATTTTTGCCCTTATAAGACAACGTACAAACTCCTCTCCTTATGGGTTTCAATCCTAGCACGTTCTCCTTCCACGATGTTTTGATGAATTTCTGTTATCCGTATTCTTCGACTGTCACGTGAAGGTAACATCACCCAGCAATCATGGCGCCGGCCAAAAAACGCAACGTGAGTTCGGCGAAAGCAACAGACCAAAGTGGAAAAAAGGCTAAAATTGACTTGAATAGCAAAGTCGAGGATATACTTGAGAGCAGGACACATGCCAACGACGTGTTTGACATCCTCGAGGTCCTTGAGGTAAATATCAACTAATTCACATTCACATTTGGTCGAGTGTCACAGCTGAATACATGCTGGTTAGCCAGCAGTTTGTCTGCTCCTCAACACTCTGCATGTGTTTGTGTTCTTCAGTCAGAAAAGGAGAAGGATGTCATCAGTGCTGTCAATGCGTGCAACAAGTTGTTCTGCAGCTTGCTGGAGAGGAAAGAGCTGTTTAGGGGGAAACTGCCTGAAGAGGAGGAGGCGATGAGTGGTGAGTATAGACTGATAATCCATTATGATCAACCCTAGTTATGAGCTGGATGTCAGTAAGTTTTACCCCTTTACCTACTGATCATGAGACTGATGGGATCTCTAGTGAAACATGTAGGTGACAGGACATTTAGGATAGTCATAAACATCATAGATTTGAGCCCTGATGAAGTTTCTACTCCTCTGGGTTTGACTTGGCTGCACATCAGACAATTACATGGTTACAAACTCTCACTATGATTGCAAATCATATCATTGTACTGTCTACCATTCTGTCTGACTGTATCCTTCCCGGCTCAGGAGGGCACAGTGCTGAAGAGAAGTACTTCATGTTCATGCGACACCGTTACAACAACTGTGTGGAGGTGCTGCTTGAACACCTGAGTCATGAGCTTCATGGAGTCAAGGTGAGCTGATTGATAGCTTGAATGGGAAATTAAACACATAGACACACACACACACATTTCTTACCTAACTAATTTCCTATTGGCCACATATTTATCTAAGACTATCATAAGAGGAGGGTCAAGCAGATGAGCAGATGCTATAACAAGTAAATGTGATGAGATGGGCAGGAAGCTTTCTTCTTTCTTTATTATATATGGGTTTTCCCCGAATTGTTATCTGTATGATGTTGCATTAAAAAAACAACTTCACCATTGTGATGCATTTTTGGACCTGTAAAATGAAAAATGTCATTTATTATTTTTTATATTTTCTAGTCAATAATTACATAATAATTATAACTGTTTGGATGCAGGAGAGTGCCCTCTGCTGCCTGATGAAGTTTGCTGCAGGAGAAGGCCAGCATCCCCTCGAGGACTTGGACTGGAGTGAACACTACAGCTTCCCAAGAGGACTGATCCAGGTATGGTTTTGTGTCACGCAACCTGGCCATCAGTTATGGGTGTAATAATAACAGAAAGAAAAATAATATAATATTTAAGTCTTAAAGCAAAGGCTCCTTCTGATATCTCTTTGATTCCTTCATGGTCAGGCGGTGGTGGAGAGACTCCTGTCCAGAACTACAGACAACTCCCTGCTGATCTCCAGATTCCAGGAGTTCCTTGAGATGGAGGATGTGCGCTATTATGTCATGAGCTCCGTCCGGGAGAATGTGGCCCACGTCATGGAGAAAAACAAAGGGGTAGGAGAACTCTGTTTAGTGCTGAGCTTGAGTGCTGTGTCTTTGCTCGTCTGGTGCTTTCATTGTCACAATTTAGATGCAGCTTGTGAATATCAGCTGGTTTGCTGAATGCTGTTTGTTTGTCTTGTTCCTTTCAGGCAGTGGTGCCCGTATATCAGAACAATGTGTTCACCCTCATGTCCAACATCAGCGTGCCAAGCCAGGAGTCAGAGCTCACCAACTTTATGGTCAAACAGGAAGGTGAGACCTGCTTTTTTGAAAATGTCATAATGCTGTAGTGGGAGTTTATTTTTTACAGTGATGCCTTAATGTCAGCTCTTGCAGAAAATGCTTTGTTGTTTCTATTATTTTTTGGACATGATTTTTTTTTTAAAGTGATGCTTTTTTTTCAGCCAAGCATGAGGACTGGAGAGCCGCTAAACTGCATGTAAGTAAACTATTCGGTATCCTACAATCACGTTTCTGCTTGAAGCTGAAATGTTTCCAGAATTTGATTTTAAATGTTTTTTCTTATTACAGGAACACAAGCGTGTCTTTGAGAGGATGTGGTTGGGCTTTCTCAAATATAAGGTATTATAAAAATCCTGAATGCACAGTGATGCCAGGTTAATGTTGACTAATTTTCTACAATCAGAATGTATTGTCTGTACACATCTATGGCACTGTGCACTATGCCTTATTAATGTCTCATCTCTCTGTTGTAGCTGCCAAGCAACATGTATAAAAAGGTCCTGGTGATCCTCCATGACTCTATTTTGCCTCACATGAGTAAACCCACACTGATGATTGACTTCTTGACGGCCGCATATGAAGTTGGTAAGTTGTGACAGAGACAACTTTAAGATAACTGTAGTCACAGTTTTTGATTATTATATTATTTGATTATGTTATTAGGGCCAAGATAGCCTTTTTTCCACTTTTCACATTTTTCATTTCCGTTCTCTAAGCCTCCCTTGAAACTGTTTGAAACCTCTGATATACTTTGCTGCTGCTAATCATGATGTGGCATGTTGTCTTGTTTTTGTTGAACAGGTGGGGCTATCAGCCTGCTGGCCCTCAATGGCCTCTTCGTCCTCATACATCAGCACAACCTGTGAGTATTATATGAAACATGAATTAATTTAGCCACTTTTCACAGTGACATTAATTATAGTAATATGTAGAAAAAACGGAACACAAAAGGCTCTGTCCTGAATCTATGAAGGACGACAGCAGACAGAAAGATTTTTCTTACTGTAACCTATTTGTGTGTTTTTGCAGAGATTATCCTGATTTCTACAAGAAGTTGTATAACCTTCTTGAGCCCTCAGTTTTCCATGTGAAGTACAGAGCACGCTTTTTCCACCTAGCTAACCTCTTCCTTAGCTCCAGGTAAGAGCATTCATGCTTCGTTGAAATTTTTTTAACCCTTAGTTTGTCCAGTTACAGCTTGTCTATAGTTGGTAATGAGCATAAAAACTCAAAAATCATGTATCCATCAGTAATATAACGTATGTGTTTGTGCTTACTACAGTCACTTGCCAGTGTACTTGGTGGCTGCATTTGCCAAACGCCTGGCTCGTTTGGCTCTCACGGCACCACCCACAGCCCTCCTCATAGTGCTGCCCTTTATCTATAACCTGATCCGCCGCCACCCGTCTTGCAGAGTCCTTATTCACAAGCCCAGCACAGAAGACGGTGAGTGTCAATCACTCTTCTGTTTATGATTATGACTTTCTCAACTTTTGTAATTTCCTTAGATTTGAAACAATTTCAAATAGATTGATATAGATGTCTGCTTCTATTCTTGATGACAGAGCCTTTAGAGGACCCGTATCTGATGGATGAAGAGGATCCTGCTCAGTGCCGTGCCTTAGAGAGCAGCTTGTGGGAGATTAAGGTGTGTGCAGCATGTGATGGCTTTGGATTCGCAAATGAATCATCCATGACACTGACTACAACCGAGCTATGACTTGTGTTGGCCGAGGCTATTGTCACTTTGATTGGAAAATGAGATGAAGGAATATTATATACGTTTTCCATTAAAATTTACATTTTTTTTCTTCTGCTTTCACGCAGACACTGCAGAAGCATCACCATCCAGATGTGGCCAAAACTGCAATGCTGATCAACACACCCCTGCCAGAACAAGAGGACGACATCAGCGAGGTGCTGGAGATAACGACATATGAGGTGATGTGACACTTCCAACGTTAGATTACATAATGTTGTCTATTAGTGCATAGAAACGAAATAGAAATTAACTTTCAGAATAGTAATACTCATCTTATAGTCATCTGAGTTGCATGAATAATGTGGCTCATGTTCTTATCCCCAGCTGATGGAGAGAGACCTGAAGCAGTCTCAGAACAAGAGCATCCCACTGGAGTTTGAAACTGCCACACAGTTGCTTAAAGGTGGAGGAGATGTCTTAGGACAGCACTTCTGTCTGGAATAAAACAAGTGAAAACAAGGAACTGCCTTCACAGTGTGCTATAAATTCCTGGGACCAGTTCATCTGTCAAGGTGAATGTTTACAGCAGTTTGGCCCGAGCAGGAAGTATGTCTTCCAAATGCCTCTTTGAGACCAGCACCAGCAACTGCAGCAGCAGCAAGAACAACAGTAATGCATTCAACCTGGAGTTGTGTTGTGTTTTTCTCCAATGATGTCTTTTTCTTTGTGACTATTGTACATCAATAAAAATCTTTCCTGAAGCTCATCGTGAATACATCTGTTTCTGTTAAAATAAATCTGTTCCAAATGAAGGAAGGATTATGTTTCTATTGAATTTAGAAGCTACAGGTTTAACTCCATTTTAATTCCAGAACAAGTTTGAATGCTGTTTGAACAACATGGTGAGTGATGATTTTTCACTGTTGATTTGAGTCTAACTGTAACAGCATCAGTTTATATTTTCAACCAAAAAGCTTGGGCAAACCCAATATACATAACCTAAAGAACCACATAGTCTCAGAAGTTAGTAACACCAGTGAGGAGAAACATTGGATTTCTATGTATGATTTGGCTAGAAACCACACTTTAAGCCAACACACATCAGCTTTCAGTTAATGTCTGCAATCTTGCAACATGTCAGACTAATAACATTTTTATCCACAAAAAAATGTCATGCAGCGTTAAAGGTCACGCACAAAAAGATTCCTGCCCAAACAGGTGCAACATGATTAACAGGAGATTCAGGTAGAGGTCAACAGTCCTGAAGAGAGAGCTAATCAGACTAGATGAAAACACCTGTGTGGACCAGACAGATCATGAATGTGTTTTCATTTGTTGCATATCAAACACATCCTGTGCAATTTCGCTGTGACAGAAAGCATCAGGGTTACGCTAATGTTCCAGCCCGTGAAGGATGTTGATGGTCGTCGTCGTCATGACTCATATTGTGATGACAGGTGAGAGGTTAGCCTTAAATGCCTCTTTTCCATCTCCTGCTTATGTTTCTTCCTCCTGATAAGCGTGCCATATGGTCACACAGCAGGCAGCCTTGGGTACAAGAACGGCGTGAGAGAAAATTCTGAATCATAACTGACTTCTGTTTTGGAAAAGAGCGAGTCATATCAGGGAGGAAGCTGTCAAACACATGTATTTAAGAGACAGGCAAGATAAGGAGAAAAAGCAGATTTGAAACCTTGCTTATGTGTTGCAGTGATATACAGCATCTGTGCAATTTTTGCTTTGAAATTTTAGAGTGTTTATGTATTTAATTTTTAGGCTTATTATTGAGGATTACAAGACATGTGGCACCAGAGTTTACCAAAACTGGGAAGGTGAAGAGCCAGCAAAGTAGAAGATCACTGTGAAGAGGATGAAAGAAACTGAAGTGCTTCACTTGGATGGGTAATAATCTTATAAACTTATTTGTGACGATAAACGATATTTTACCAAAAAATGTGCAATGTGATATACTTAATTTTTTTTGGCATGTTTTTTAGGGAATGCAAACTGCAGTTTTACAAAGCTGCTGAAACTCTGCAGACAAAGTGTATGCATTGAAAACCATTCACAGCTACTCTTATAAAAATATTTTGTAAGAGGAACTTTTTCTGTTCTTTGAAATAATACAGCACCCCATTACTGAACTCAGATGAAATGATCCGTCTTCTGGCTATAACAATGTGTGAAGAAGTGTGAACTGTGCGACATTGGTCAGCTCTTTGAATCAAGCTGAGTCGACTACATGGCGTCACAACAGTAATGCAATAATGCCTTCCTCAGAGGGAGATGATGTAGACTAATTTAAAGCAGTGATATCATGAAATCAATCATAGTAATGGGGGTGATGGATTAATTAATAGGTTGATGGCAAATGAAAAGCCCCATCCAGGCCTGGATGGTGACGTAGGCACGGCTCCTCTCCTCTCACTTTGATAAATCTGTGCGAGAGATGCTTTGCACTGCAGGTTGACAGAGGGCTTGGCAGGATGGGACTTTTCTGCATAAATCTCCAGGACTCCCGAGCTTTCTGTGGTGTTGTTGTTGTGTCTGTCCTCCTCCTCCTCCAGTCCCCTGCGAGGAAATAGAAGCTGTCCAAGGTGAGTCAGCACGGAAAAGCTGTTTGAGCATTTGGCTGAGGCTCTGAGAGAGACACGGGAAGAGGGAGCTGATTAATCCTTCATTTTTCCCCCCTATTAGATCTGAGAAAAAGCATGCATGCAAACAAGTCACTCATATTCTTTCTTTATCATTAATTATTGACACTTTAATCTCTGAAAAAAAATCTTATTCTGCAGCTCTTTTTGTATCTTACAAAAGAAATGCATTAGTCTAAAAGACGGAAAACAGATGAGTGAAATCAGCTGTTTGAGTATTTATGATGCAGCAGCAGAGTTAGATAAGTCAAATCTCCTGAGGTACAAGCAGCATTAACCTTCTTAACCTTCCATGTGCCACTGTATAGTAGTTACTGTGAATACGGTATTCCTCTGTGTGTGTGTGTGCAAAGGTACCAAACAGGACAACATAGATAGGGATTTAGAAGTGACTGATAAAAGCTGATGTTTTTTCCACGCTCCCCCTGTCATTGTGTTGCTGTGATACAGTAATCCCCTCTTATGTAACTGAGTGGAGATCTCTCTCTCTCTCTTGCACTGATCACACTCACACACATGCACATGGGCACACACATGTAGTACATATCAATCATACCGGTCATCGTCTACAAGTGCATGTAGATGTACTGATGCGGTGGGCAGCAGTGGTAAATTGGAAATGTCTGCTGCCTGGGATTGATTGTGTTCTTACAGTAACAAGTTATGTGATTTTTTTAAATTTTTATTTTTTATGAAAGAAGATGAAGGATATGTACAGTAAGTGCCAAGAAAGTCTTTGCTTGATACATTAGTGCTATGTACATGCAATATGCTATGTATTCCTCTCTGTGTTTGTGGCTTTCTAAGTGCAGTTGCACGCTGTTGTTAGCTTCATTAAAATCGGTTTGCTTCAGGTAAAGTTAATATGGGGGTGATAATGTAAAAGATAACAAGTTATGTTCTACATGATATACTTTTTTTTTCTTGAAACGATAGTGATTTGGAAATGCAAGGCTTTTGTCTGATGGATTTGTTTACATTGTTTTGGGTGGCAGCCTACCAAAATAAAAGTGCACAAGAATAAATTTATATTTGAAAAACTTAAAAATACGTGGTAAAATGTGATAGTAGATGTAGTCATTGTAATGTCAGAAATACTTTAATGGAATATATATATATAAACTCCTACATTCAGGTGAATTGTCCAGCTATTGGCTCGAAACTTTTTCAAGTAATAACAACAACAACAACAACAACAACAACAATAATAATAATAAAGTTTCTATAGTTTCTAAATGCATTATTTTACGTGTCAAAAGTTCAGGAGTCTTGTACAAGTGAAATTTAGTGAAAATAAAGTACAAATCTTGACTAGAATCACTCAACAAACGTACCTCCAAATTCTCAAGTTGCACTTGAGTAGAAGTATTTGGTTACCAGTCAAAATGATGAGGTGCTTTTTGAATGTAGTGTATGCCCGTTTATCTGTGTGCTGATCTGCTCTCAGAGTGATCGGTATTAGTTTGTATTTGTGTGTGGCTCAGAAAGCGTATGCTCGTACGGAGGTGTGAGCAGAGTGTGAGGTTTGCAGTGTGTGTAATCCCTGGTTGTTTTGGTTTTGCAGGTGATAATGCGGGATCACACGTCCAGTGTTCATGTGGAGGAGCTGCTGAGGCAGTCTCAGATGGAGTTACAGTGGATCCAGAGACAGCTGGCCATGATCGCTGCCAGAAACATACACCATCACCACCTGCACTCCAAGAGCAAGGTACTGTGCTACAACATGTTGTAGGCCTGTTATTACAGCCACAATCCTATCTATAGGAGTTTACGTGACTGGCTATGATAAAATTCTCTTGTTACTAACATTAAACAGACTTTCTCTGTTATTAGTCCACTTGATGGGAGGAAGTGTGGGACCAAATTTATGGCCTGTCCTTGAATACAGGAACATCTACTTGAGCTAATCTGACTGATGTCTATTACACATCATTATGACATAAGAGATAACTGTTTATACATTTATCAAATCAAATCAAATCAAATCAAATTTATTTATATAGCCCTTTACAATTACCAATCGGTACCCAAAGTGCTTTACAAGAGTACCATAGACCAATACATAAAAACAATACATAAAAGCAATACATAGAAATAATACATACAAAGTGGATAAAAAACGATACATAAAACACAGGTTTTTGACAGCGGAAAGTGCGACAGTGCTGCAGGTTATCGGAAGCCTTCCGAAAGGATGAAATAATAAATAAATAAATAAATAAATAAATAAATAAAAGCAGGCAAACAAGACCACCCTAGACAGAATTAAAAGCCGCTCTAAAAAGGTGGGTCTTTAGCTTCGAATTAAAAAGGCCAAGATCAGTAGTGGTGCGAATGTCGGGGGGCAGTTTGTTCCACAGCCTGGGAGCAGCGACAGCAAAAGAGCGATCACCCCACTGTTTGTATCTTGACCTTGGAACTGCTAAAAGAAGCTGACCCGAGGAGCGCAAGGCCCTACCATGATCACGAATAGTTAAAATCTCAGACAGATAAGAGGGAGCCAGGCCATTAATTGCTTTAAAAACAAACAACAGGATTTTAAAATCAATTCGAAAATGAACTGGAAGCCAGTGGAGTGATGACAACACAGGGGTGATGTGTTCACGTCTGGACGTGCTCGTTAAAAATCGGGCAGCAGCATTCTGCACAAGTTGAAGACGTGAAATTGAGGACTGGCTGGCTATCTTATGATGAAGGAGTTGCAGTTTGTCGACCATCTTCTTGCTGATACACTTTTTAATTAATTGTGATATTTACCCTCCTAACTGAACAACTCAAACTCACTAAATATCCCACCTAATGGCCACCTCAGTGCAAGCATCATTAGAAAGAACTGAAAATGTTTGCCTAATACAAAAGTCTATTTGCTGTATCTTCTGATCTGTGGTGCACACAAACAGAAAAAGAAGGCCATTTAAGATTTTTTTCAAACCATGCTTTGACAGAATGCAACAAAATAACGATGTGGTCTCAACATCCACTTTTGCTCTGCAGCATGGTTGTCACTTTCATTGCTGAATGTTATTTAATCTCACTCTTGCTCCTCTGGTCTTAACATTTGTAAGGTAAAGAGTTTTATGTTTTTGACCAGAAATCCCTTGTTTTTAATAATCTTTTACCTCATCCAACCTTAGCAAATGTACACCTGTCCACTGTTGTGTTTTTGGGAGCTTTGATGGCAACTGGCATGTCCATTGCTCGATTCAGATTCAACTCTCAGAATCTCAGTCCTCTTTTATAAAAGTGAATGATAGATTGTTATAGTCTGTCTTGATTGTTGCTGTCGTAGCTTTTTTGTGTTGTTGGCTCATTTTCTGTTTTGTAGCACACACACATTTCACAAACCATCCTCACTTTGTATTTCTATTACAAAATCAAATTTGGTAACTTCCTGGAAAACACTGTCATCGTGAGTCACCTGGTGGGGTTTGGGGTAAGGTGTCTGAAAATTTTGATTCTACTCCAAATGTTTTACAAATGTGTCCAGAAGAGGACACCATACTTCTGAAAACACATTTCGGTGTTAAAAATCTCAAGTTGAGAAAGAGGCCAGACCATGACGCGGCTCATACGTAGCAGCTTGTTTGAGTAGTTAAATGACACGTTGCCTTCAGCTATTTGCATATTTAAAGGGGTCATTGCATATCTCCGCCTAATCCAATTTCCATCTGCTCCTGAACCCTGCTCTCACCGGGCTTCATGTCAGGCTGGAAAACCAGTAAGCACCACCAGAGTAATGTGTCTACAGTGAGGATGGGAACAGACACTGAGCAAGTGTTGCTTGGGAGCAGAGTGTACGATGTGTTTTCTCTTCTCACTCACTCACACACACACACACACACACACACACACACACACACACAGTGTCTCTTTCTTTCTGTCCTGAGCCTCCATCAGTGTCAAAACAGAGAACGGCTATCGACAGAATACACTGAGCAGCCTGCTGCTGATGTAGCCTCACTAAAAACCAGCACACTGATTTAATTTGAGTCAGGGATTTAGAAGAGGTGAAGAGAGCAAAGGGATGGTTGTGTTGGTTCTGTCCAGGAACATGACAGTGTAGATTTGATCTGATGCTACAGGAAAGTTACACGTAGTTATACCAGGAAAACACTGAAATATAGTGGGAGATGTGCATAAATGTGGGATAGAGAAACAGAAACTCATTATCTTCTGTCTGAGGAAGTAAGATATAGACAAGACAGGGATGCAGGGATGACCATGATCTGCTCTGCTTGGGAAATGTATTCAGCTCATCTGTGATGTAATGATTTACACATCACTGCTCGACAGATTTGTTTAAATGAAAGCTGCCATGAACGTCCCTTTTTTCTTTTTTTTTTTGAGCATCTGTGACGTTTTGGTCAGTTGAACAGGGCGTGCACACATGCCTGCGTATGAGCCAGACAGAGCGCAGAAGAAGAAGGAGGGAGGGGGAGATTTTTAAAGCACAACTGGAGGAAGGAGCAGAGAGCGTGAGAGGCAGCGTTAACAGATTCAGGGGTGGGACTGAGGGAGTGTGTGTGTGTGTATGTGTGTGAGTGCCAAGCCACTGTAGCTGTTGTTGCTTTCGCTGATAGGGTGAGACATCCAGCCTGTTACAGTGGCGCACAGACTAGGCAAGCTATTAAAGCTGCAGATTGGAAAGGCTCTGCACACACAGGCACTCATACACCGGCACACACGTGCACCCACACACACACACACGGATGTGTCACCTCTGCCTTCACTGCCGGCTTGTGATGTGACGGGAAGGGAAGAGAGTCATTTTGGGACAAAAGGGGTGCTGCCTTTAAGGTAGGGACATTATCATTATCTGCATCAGCAAAGACATATCTGTGCAGTCCCAGTCCTGTGTTTTAGATTGTTTGGTACTCTCTTAATCTCAAAACCTACAAATGATTCACTGGATGCTGCTTTGAGAGATTTAATACATACCCTTTTATTCCATTAGTCCCTTTATGAGGAGCAGAGACGATTTGTGAATTATAGTGAATTATTATTCGCTTGAGTAGTTGACTCTAGATTTGTAGCTGTCTGTCTAAATCCCACTCCAAGTGAAACTCATCCACAACACCTCTTATGCTGGACAAGAGTAGCTTAATAGGCTTGAAAAGAGCTTTTTTTGGAAAATCTGTTTGATGCTCAATAGTTGTGTATCCACGCTTGACTGCATCAGGCAGCACTGATGCAATTATTTCACACACACACCAGATGGCGATATGACAATCTATTTAAATCGCACCCCCCCCCAGTCAAAATAAGATTACCTTGGGGGTGGTATCCTGGTGGCTCGGTTGACTGAGCACACACCATTTAACCACGATGCCCTTGGTTTGAGTCCAGCCACCGCACGCTGCTTTCCTAATCCGTTCTCCTGTGTCCCTCCACCATAAGTCATCCAACAAAGCAGAAATGTCATTAAAACCCCCAGAAAATGATTGTTGTGTTTAGTGGACCATCGAATACAGACACACATAGCATCTCTTGGTGTCATGATGAATTAAAAGCTATCTGTGGCTATTACTGCAAAAGTGGAGGAAAGCCCGACTGTGCACGGCATAAAGTAGTAAAAAGCCCCTATTACATAATTATATGCTGTAACATCTTAATAGCTACCCACATTATCTGCTTTGCTTAATAAACAGTTACCCCAGCCTCCAGCGGTGCATTAGTTTTAAATGGATAATCCAGTTACGGTGTACCCATGAGTTTGTGTTGTCAAGTGTTGTGCTCGTCAGGCAATTCACCGAAATAAAGTCGTCTGTGTCTTTTTCCTGTTAGCGAGAAATCTGTTCCTGCAGCTGCTGTTGGTTTCATAGGAATAAATAATGTGTGTAGTATTTTAAGAGGTCTTTTTTTTTCCATGAATGCATTCACTTCTCATTGATTTGCTACAGTGTGCTTTCCCCTATGTTCTTCTTATTCTCTTCACATAAATGTATGCGAGCATCAGAGAGCTTTTGTGATATTTTTGAAAAATATTTCATTCAAAGGAAAATCCAAAAACACAATTGAAGCGCTGTCACAAGCATGCCAAAGCAACAGGTGGTGATATCACCCTAAAGCCATGTTGGCCCATCAGAAGCCTGAACATTGCACCAATGAGCTGGATGCCAGGTCTTGTCTGGCAGTGGGGTCTGTGTTGTGGGAGTGTTGGCTCATACAGCAGTGACCTCCGTAGTTCATTCTGACGCCTGTGTTCCTTAGTATAGTGGAAGAAAAACTGTATGTGTAGGAGTATATAAGTGTTAGAAACTGCACTATTTTGACCATGTCTACCATTAAATAAAATGTCACCTAATGTAAGCAAATAGATAACAACTCTCTCTCTCTCTCTCTCTCTCTCTCTCTCTCTCTCTCTCTCTCACTCTCACTCACTCACACACACACATACAAACGCTTTGCACTGCAAATAGAGTTTCTGAATATCTTCACCTGGAATGAGTTTTCATAAGGTCTGTTTTCAGTGACCTAAAACTGTGTCTGTATGTGGACGAAAGGCCAAAACATAGAAAAAGCTATGTTCTTAAAAACTGCCCATGCACAGTATGTGTAGACTAGGCCCCCAGTTAAAGCTCTTCTGACCTCAGGTTTCTGCTTTGCTGATGTGCCTTTGAGTTGTATGCTGTGCTGTTCCATAACTTGGAAGAAAGAAAAAAATTGCTATATAAATTGTTATAACATAATCTTATGTTGTGTGCCACAAATCAACAGTGACATAGACAAAAATAACATCCCAGCAAACTGAACCAAGGTGACGTACATCGAATATCTCATGATGTGATGATGGGAAAACAGACACCTTCATTAGTAGTTACCTGGCTATTCCTGTCAGTAGCTTTATTGAGCACCATGTGGTTAAATGTCCATTATGATAGACTTCCTCTGTGCGCTGTATGCCTGAATCTCTAGGTTGAACTGACCTCAAACCTTGTTCACATGGCATTATTTAAAAGCGTCAGTAGGGCCTGGAAATCAGTTTCAATAGGACACTAGTCTTTCTTACCTCCAGTCAGAAGTCAAGCTCAAATAATCATTTACCTGGGACTGACCCCCCTGGGATGGACTCATTCACACTAGTTTTATTCATTAAGGAAGAAATAAAAGAAGAAACTAGAAGGACACTTAGAGCGAAAAATAATTTGTGTATCCTTCCTGTGAAATTTAATGGCTTCTTCCTTGGTTCGTGCTTCCACCGAGTTTCATGAAAATCGGGCCAGCAGTTTTTTTTCCATAATCCCGCCGACAAACAGACAACAAACCGAATTGAAAACCTCCTTGCTGGAGATAACAAGCCATTTTTAATAAAGTGCTTTGCAACACTGGGGAAGAGCAACTTATGAGACATCGCAACAGATGTAGACAAGCACTTGGAAATGATTATCATTTTATGTTTGTCTGCTTGTCCCACTGTGCTGGAGAGGAAATGGAAGAGAGAAAACCTAATATTAAACGCACACACAAAGGAGAATCCTTTTGTTTGATGGTGAGAGTCTCAAGGTGACTGCTGCAGGGTCTTTGTCGCTCTCATTCCTTGAGACTGCCTAATGTGCACTTTTTCTCAGCTAATGAATGCTTTGTTCCTATCTCACCCTTCCACACATTCTCAATCTGCTTATTCATACAATATTTCAGTTTTTTTTGGCATCTTATCCTGTGGTCAGCCACAGTGGATATTTTGAACCTTCCTACCAAACATTCAGAGAAAATACAGATAACTGCTGTTCCATCACTTGATGACTGGATGACTGAACACTTTGATGATGTTGGCATTTTGAACACATGTGTGACGATGCACCTCAGGGAGTGGATTCACGGCCCAGAATGCTCCTCTGTATCTTTCACCATGTCCCCTTTTTTTTAAAATTTCCTTCCCTCCTGCCTCACATTTAGCAGGAGACGATGTCAGTATTTCCTGTGGCCCCAGAGTGAACGAGTGCGTCATGATTCCCAACTCTGACGCAGCTCCTGTCAGAGCAGCTTTGGCAGTTCCCTTGGTACAAGGATGATGTCTCCCAAGTGGACAGCACAATTGGGCCCTGACTGACCCGGGACTAGTCGCAGTCACAGCCTCTGTTGTCTGCATGACTGACTGATATTATCGTGTCTCAGCTGGATGTCTCAACCTGGCATTGATAAGAGTTGATGTGTAGCATTAATTTGCTGATTATCAACTACATTCTATAATTTCCTCATTTGAAATGTCGTCGCCATCCTATAATTTTTTCCCCTCTCTGTTCTGACTACATGTTTTCAGTTCATCAAAATGACTACCTGTTTTTGATTTCTTTTGAGTACACAGTTTTTTGCACTCATAAATCACATCTCACATGAATGTCCATATGGCCTAATATCTCGCTCTAAATAGGCTGACTGGATGTGTTGGTCTGTTTGGAAAACCCACAGTACTGGTTGGCAGGTCCATCTATCTCTCTGTCTGTTCCTGGAAAGTCCACCATATTACACTGGTGGGTCTGTCTGTAGGCTTGTCTGCTTGGCAGGTCTGCTGAATTAGCAGGTGGATCTGGCTGTCTTTCTGTCTGCTTGGCAGGTCCATCATGCTGGCTTTGGTAGCTTTGGCTGTCTGTTGAAACTGACATATTGCCTGCAACTTTGTTTTTAGTATTTGTTTTGTGGAGGATGATAGCCTGGCTTGCAGTCAGGGGATCTGGTCGTTGTGTATGTGTGTGCGCGAGTTCTTTTGTGCGCCTGACAAGATACCAAATGCTCTGGTAACATGCTAATTGATATATTAGAATAATATAAAGTTAGATCCATCTGTTGGTTGGTCTGTCACTACAAGTTACCACAAGGAAGAAGTGTTGGAAGAGAGCAGTAGGATGACATTATCACCTTTTTCTTAATTATCCACCAAATGGAAAAAAAAAATGTAATTTCAATTTTGGAGAAAGAGCAGAAAGAAAGTGAGCAGGCTTCAGATTAATGCAGCACAGGTTTCTTTTGTCTAGGGTGCTAATGTTTTCCTTTTATAGCAGTGGAGTGGCTGGGTTGGCAAAGTGTGCTTTTTCAGGAGGCAAATGGGAAGACTACATCTCAGTTGGGATTTCAGATTGTGCCTCTCCAAAATGCTCCTATTTCATACATTTATATAACTCAAAGCAGAGCATCAAATCCATTTTTACATTAACTTATAGGGAAGAGTTGTTTCCTCTGACACAAAACAGAGCAAAGGCCATGCTTACGTCCTTAATACATCCAGCTTCCCTCTTACCTCAGTCCAACAGCTGCTCACTTCCTCTATCATCTGCAGCCCCTCCGGTGGTCTAAAAGTGATTGGAATTTTTTTTTAAAAGGTGCAGGATTGACAGCAGAGCCCTTCTATTCCTAAACAAGACAACTGTGAACTTAAAAAAAAAAAAAAAAAAGAAGCGCCATCAAATTGTACAAAGTGACGTGTGGGAAACTATTCTGAGACCTCAAGAGAAGCTTCCAGCCTGCCTATTACAGATATGCAGTGTATTTCCATGGAGGGTTCAATCCCATCAAGAAAACTTCTAAGGAGAAAAACACTGACTGGCAAATCCTGCTGAGGCTCAAAACCTGTTGCAGCAGCAGCTTCATTTCCAGGCCTGGTAATCCTTTTCCTGTGACTGACCCCGCAGGATGGAACTAAAGCCTGAGCACATCGCTGTAAGCAAGATTGACAGAAGCCCTGTGTCCCTTTTTTCATAACTTCTATTAATCAAGTGCTTGTTTCCTCCATGTGTGATTTTTATTTCTGGTGGATGGTCCATCACTTTGGTCCAGACTGAATTGTGTGCTATTGGATGGATCACAGTATGGTACTGATATTCATGGTGCCCAGATGATGAATCTTTGGATCTGGGGCTTTTTTTCTCTAGTGCCACCAGCAGAAATTTAGCTACATTTACTTCACTGATTAAAAACGATTGTGCTGACATTCATGCTTCCCAGATGATGTATCCTAATGACTTTGGTGAAATGGATTGCAATTAAATTTGGTACCCACATTCATGTTCCCCTCAGGACAAACTGTAGTAATTTTGGTAATCCCACATCTTTTTTTCTTGTGTCAGTGTCATGTAAAAATTTTAATTTGTCCAATATTTTAGTTTATGACCAAATACTTGCAAAACTAATTACATTCTCCAGTATGTTGTTTTCAATGTTAAATAGCATAATGTTAGCATTCTAGCATGCTAAACTATGATGGTGAACATGGTAAACCTTACTCACTTAGCATCATTATATTAGCATTGTCATTATGGACATTTTAATAGGCTGATGCTAGTATTGCGCTCAGAGCAGTAAACTCTTACTCTTGTTACTGTGCATTTGGTCTTGTTAGATTTTAGATGTAATAAAAATAATACCAGAGATGTCGGAAAATTTTTCCTCATTTTTCCTTTTTGTTTCTTTTTTTGCAGTTGAGGTATGAAGTTTCAGCCCAGCAGGCCACAGGACACTCAGCCCACAATGTGAACCGCTTTCGACTGCTGGAGGAGAGAAACCGAGCTCTGAAGCTTGAGGTGGCCACGCTTCGCCAGGAAAAACAGCAGTATAGAAAACTGGTAAACGTCCCACCACCACAGTTTTGTCTTTTTTTTTTTAACATGCATACACACACACACAATCTCTGTCCTTCTCAGCCACTCTGCACTGTTCACACACTCATTATTTGAGATTGTGGTACTTGGTGTATGTATGTAGAGAGTGTATATGTGCTGTATTGTAGTCCCTGTTGCTGCTTTTAGTCTTCAAGGACGCAGCTGTGTACGGCGGGCTGATTCCATGATCCTGTGCACATATACTGCCTCTGTTTGGTCTCGGTTATGCAGACATGTTGGCATGTGTAATGTGGTGTAAAACAGATAAGGAGGGCCGTGTGCGGTTTGGGGTGCAATGTGCATGTCAGTGTGAGTGTGTGTGGGGGGGCATGTCTATCTTTGTTTGTGCTGTATGTTCATGCATGCATTTGTGTATTTAGTGAATTTGTCCTTTGGAGGCTCCCCCAGGTGGTCTCAGATGGCAAGGTGTGTGAGCCGTCGTCTTGGCAACACGCCAAGTGTAGGAGGAGTATGGACGTTGGACTGTTGGAGGGAGCTGACAGAGGATAAAGGCTGCTCTGTTATAAGCCTCAATAGCTTGAAATTAGTTTCAGTAAAATAGAGCAAAAACTGCTCGCTACTGTCTGCATTTACAAACCTTTTATTGCCGGTGTTTCAGATGAGTGCGGCTCTCAGACTAAAATAGTTTGTCACACTGCTCATTTGGACTGTGATTGAAAGCATGGTCACCTTTTCTTCATTGATGCTATATGGAGGTGTGCATGAGTTCATATTTGAAAAAAGCAGAGTAGAATAAATCCCAGATAATGTGCTACTGTCTCCTATTTGTTGCCTAAACCAGAAGTATTAACATCTCTTCTGCCATCCCACTGAGAGGAACAATTATGTGTATAATCACGTATAGCACAACACCATGTTAACTTTTTAGCATTTAAAAAAAAAAGTCTGACCTTAATAACACCTTATTTTCACATGGTTAAATTTATGGCAGCCTGCCCGGTGGGAGATTTTGTCCATCTTCACACCCAAAGCCTTGGCCTCTCTGTCATCATAGCTAACATCAGTAGTCAGCATCATAGCTCAGAAATGTTATGTAATTATGTGTGTGCGTGTGTTCATATGTGTTTTTATATATATGGGCAGATACTATTGGAGGGAGTCCAGCTGGGTGCCTGGCAGTCTTTTAGCTGTCACTGCTGACAGCTACACTATCACAGACTGCATCATGGTCATTCATGCAAAGACAGACTCAGCCATGGATCAGAGTAAGAGAAGCTCAGTCAAGAGAGCAGCTTCACTCTCACATATTTGCTCATGCAGATATACTGTGGTCTTACTGAGGGTATTGAAAGAGTAGAAAAGATGGCAGGGTTTAATGTCAAATTAATTTTTAAAATATGGCTGAAAAATCACCTGTATTTTATAAACAGCTGGAGGATGATGGTCAGAAGATGCCTTGTAGTAGATTGCTCAGATTGAAGATGTAAGCTTAAGAGAGCTTGTACAAAAACACACACACTTACACACACCAGATGGCTGATTAGCGAGTTAGTTATTTGTGGTTTAAATTAATGGCTTTCCTTGCTTTCAAGGCTCTTTAATGTCAAATCTATTCTGTGCTGTTACTGCATGATGCATCAGTTGTTGCTGTAAAACAAATCACGTATTTGGCTTCAGCACAGCATAGTTTTCTGTCTCTGTTGCACAGTCTGATCCAGTCTGGTCCATGAACTTTATTTCTACCTGCATCTAAATGTATAGCAGCCATAGCAGGACTCAAAATACGTGTTGTGTCCTCAGCTTGTTTCCAATAAGCTTGTTGCTGAAGCGTATTTATACTTGAGTGTATGTGACTCTCATCCTAGTAGAGACTGTGTAGTAGCCTGGGTGCCTCACGCTGGCTCCCTCCCAAGAATTGTCACCTTTAGTATGGTGAACATCTTGCATGCCTGTTTTGTCACATAGCAAAGTGGCTGATTCGAGGGGTTGATCTAAGGTCCACTCTATTGATCTGCATGTTTGGAGAGAGAGAGAGAGAAAGAGACCACACCCAGATCTAGGAGTCGATTCCCCTGTCGTATAGTTAGATAAGGCTGTTAGCTCAGGCTGTCAGTTAAATGTCTAAAATCCATGACCTTGCACTGTTGCATGTAATCCCTGTTGTGTTGTTGAGAGTGAATTTCATGGGGCTCGATTCTCTTGTCCCTGTCTTTTCTTCTAATTCATTTGTTATTTTGCAACCTAAATGCCAAGAAAAAAAATACTGAGAAGGTGGACTGCTTCCTAGGAAAAAAAAAAGCCTAAACAAAAAGCTTCAGACGGGTTGCCTGGAAACAATCTGTGATGGACAGTGGGAGAAAGGTACCTTAGGTGAGGAATGACCTTCTGTATGCTGTGTGTCTGCTGCTAAAAGGCCACAGCTGTCTCCCTGCACACCATCTCTATGGCAATCATTGTGTACTGCTAGCAGCTGGCCCGCTCGGATGATAGTCGTCATGATGATATGGGCCGTCCCAGCGCACAAAGGAACAGCGTCTAATCAATAATCCCTAATAGCCGTGTTATCTCGGCTGACCCAGTAATCTCCATTTTAACTCCCCCCTAATCAAAGATGCACAGACAAACCAGAGTTAATAGTAGTGTAGTACAATGTAGCACAAATCAGCCGCAATAATACCAACACCACCCACAGGATATTCAGAAAACTCGCATTGTTTTGACTCAGTGAGTTTAACAGCTGATATTAGACAGAGTGTGTTTAGGCTGAGGTTCCTATTCTTTTCTTAATTGAGTTTATCTCAGACAATGTGCTTTCAGATGGCTCAAGTTGTCTCTATATAACTACATTATTCCCTTTCCCCTCCCAGTCCATTCCTTTTCTTAAGTAAAACTACTGTGAGCTAAAGCAAAGCGCATCAGAGTTACCTTTTGACGACAGAAAAGAGGAAAACATTTTTTTCTTACTGCTTCTTTGCTTGCTCACTGAACATCATCCAACCTGTATCTAGCCCTCTTCAGATGAAGGGGAGGGGGCTCGATGGGCTGCTAAGACCTGCAGGGCAATGGTCACATGACCAACAGAGAGAGGCAACGACGTCAGTAAGCTATTTATTGGTAGCCTAGTTAACTTGACAAAGGTACATAGTGAAGAAGGTCATAAGACAACTGTCCTTAAAGAAAATGGTAAAACACTGAGTAAACCTTGTTAATCAGCCTGCTACATGTCATTCTTTTACCTGTGTTTAGTTCAGACAAGTTGTGGTTTGAATAATGAAAAAAATTAAAAATGGAAAAATTATGATCATAAGAGAAACAAATTTAAACTTGTAACAAGATAATCTTTCTCCAAAATATGTCAATTTAGCCATTATGAACATTCACGCAAACATCCTGGTTAATTAGATTTTTGGTGAATAAGTTTCAATTTCTGTGTTAGTTGCATGCATGAAATATAAGAGAATGAAGAATTAGGGCACAGATCAATGCCTCTGTAATAATTAAACCTAATTTTCAGTAATCAGCTTGTGCTTCTTCTAGCGTTTCTGTATTTGGTTGTGTTTTCTGTATTTGCTGATTTTTTCTAATCGCTGTGCATGTGGGCCACCGTAGTTTGGATTGAAATCCTTGCCTTTCAAGTTGTAGTAGTCTGTTAAGAATCTCCCATCTGTGAGCCCCTCTATTCTTTCCCTCACATCTCCTCTGTTTTCTCACCTGGCACTCACCTCACCCTCTCTCCTCTCTCCTGTCTCCACCAGTCCCCCCCACCCCCCCCCTCCTACTTCCTGCCCTAATCTCCTTAGTGCCCACACCCAGGCAGAGGGCCTGACGGAGGCCACTGGTCTGGCCTGTGCAGCTTCATGCTTCCAGTAATTTAAGGAGACGTGATGCATATCAGCGAGGACCATGCCAGCCCATAATCGCATTTAGGACATTTTCTGAGAGTTCGTTCCAGACACAAATTTTGAAATGACTTATACTTTCTTCCTGGTAGTGAGTGCATCATACTGAAATAACACCAATGTTTTTAAAGTTTTCTCTGTGGTGATTATTATTGAAGAAGCCCACAGCTACAATCCTCACTGATCCTGAATGAAACCTATTGTTTTAAAAACACTAATACAAACTGTGTTTTATGGAGTTTTGTGTTCACTTTTACCATAATTTTTGCACTTAACTTTCAATACCAACCCGACGCAAATACTCATTCTACCCTTATGAAGACAGTTTACATAGATTTATAGTCGCTCATAATGAACGTGACCACAATTAATAATGTACCTCACAGTGCTGTTTCCTGGGCAACTACTGCTGTAATCCTTCTTTGAGTTGCTTGCTATAGAAATAATAGGAAAAAAAATTATCTGCGAATACTGGCAGAACTGGGTTCATCTGAGCGATACAGAGACAGGCCGTTGCATAAATGTCCAGCATTGGCTTGATTTCAGAGCACATACCGACTGTGTCCGAAACAAATTTGCGGTCCATCTTGTGGGAGTAGTGAATCATATTACCCTTAAAAGTGGTGGTGGTGGTGGGGGGGGGGGGATAAATTCTGTTGCATCAGAAGGAAAATGTGCTAAAAATATGGCACTGTCAAAATGTAGGGCCCTCCTGGATTAATTGAAAATCCCTTTAACCGGATTAAATCATTTGAGGGGCTAACTGTGGTATACCCACACTCGCTCTCACACGTACACACGCACGGACACGCATGAGCCCCCCCACACATAAGCTGATGTCAATATGATATAATTACTCATTGTGACAAGGCAGTGTAGGCAGTGTGATAGCAAGTGTGCGCTGTGTTGTAGTTAAAGGCTAAAAGCTGTGAAACTGTGAGGATTAGAGCTGGAGCAGACCGAAAATGGAATAATTGGTCGCATGGGGATAAAATTTAGTCACGCTCTTGAAACACGCAAGAACTTAACACACACAAAAAGTGTTTGAGTTGGGTTTTCTGTAAACTTTACATAAAAGCATTGATAAAACTGGAATGTCTTAACAGGGTGTCTGTTAGCCATCAAATGTGGAGTCAAATGATCTGAGTATGAAAAATCCCTGGAATAGAGAGGTGGCTGCAAAATGTTTATTTTAGATACACAGCAGTTTCAATTGATTTTATATTATTATTCTTTAAGTCATACTAGCATTGCATGTCGGTCAGTTGGTCCAGACCCAAATATCTCAACAACTTATAGATGGATTACTATTAAATTAGATACAGACATTCAAGATTCTGTCATGATGGTTTGTAATAACATGGCGATTCACCAGGTCAAAATTTGAGTTCGTCCATTACTGCAAAACTAACAGCGATCAAACATGCACAACTAAGATGACGAACATGCAAATATTAGCTACCATTTAGCTCATGTACAGCCACACAGAGCTGCTTGCATGGCTGTTTTGCAAATGGCCTTTTATGGTGCACAAATTAATCTATATGCTCAGTTCCAGACAGGCATATTTTCCAAACATATGGGTAAACCACTACTGCCTTCATTTACTATCAAACTGAATGTAATTGAGTGCAAAAGCAAATTTTAAAATCCAATGTAGATTTTGACTGTTTCTAAATAACTACATCCTGCCATATACTACTATAAGGAGTTCTAAACAGCCTGAGCTATTGCTTCTTGTTCCATGCAGAGCACTTTGCAGGATCTATTTAATTATATTCTGCTGGTATAATAGAAGTATCTTAATTTGTGTCACCTCGGCTGAAAAGCTCTTACACAACGGAATAAAAAGAATGTTTAGTCATCAAATTTTATACTGTGACTACTGCAGTGCCAAAAATATACAACAGTTTAAAGGCGCCCACATGGAATAGAAGAGACTTAATTTACGTGTCACTCCCCGGCTCACTAATCATGCATTATGAAGTGTATTAAATGTGCACGCAAACAATGTTATACTCCAACACACATGCATCTTCTTCCATTAACTTTGAAGTAAATGAAAGTGCTGAGGAACATTTCAAAGGATGCAAATTACAGTAACACACAAACATCATTTACGTTATATAAATTTGCCACCTTTTAATAATCTGATGCCAGGCCTTTTCAAAGTGATTGATACTAAACTCACAAGTTAAAAGCTATAACTGGAGGGCGAAAGTGGCATCAATCAAGACCCTGTGCAATTAGTGTCACGGCTTAAGACATGAATTGGGGAGCAGAGGAGAGGAGGGAGGGTCCACCCAGCAGCAGCAGCAGCAGCCAGCGTCATGCAGGCTGCTGTCATTTCAGTCAATTTGGCAGACGAGCAGGGAAGGTCCAGACTGTGGCTGTCCAGGGCAGCTTTCCAATAAACCCTCCTTATTTGTGTCCCAGACTCCAAGATGTCTGCTTCCTACTGCCAATGATACCTCTCCTCCTAACAGTAGCTTGTGATGTAGCTGATGGTTGTAGCAGTGGAGCTGGCTGATTAATTCAACAGAGTGGATTTCCGCAGCTCGCTGCACACGCGTGCAGTGTGAGAGAGAAAGGGGGGACATTGAACAGAGGAAGAGAGAGAGAGAGAGAGTGCGGAAGAGGAGAGGAGAAAATGATGGAGGAAGGATGTTGAGGAGGAGGGTCTTCGGGGGTGGGGAGAGAGTGAGAGGAAAGGGAGAATAGGAAAGAGAGAGTGTGTGTGGAGAGGGGGCGGAGGAAGAGAGAGAGAGGGAGAGAGAGAGAGAGAGACACACACACACTCACAGGCCCTGGAGCTGCTACTGATGCTGCTGCTGCTGCTGCTGCAGCCGTTTGACAATTCCCCACCCAGAGAGAGCAGGGAAGAAGGGAGGGGATCAGAGCAAGGAAGGAAGAAGGAGTAAGCGACACCTCAGTGAAGATGCTCCTGTGCTAGCCAACACACACGGTAAATACTAATCCTTTATCACCACTCTGCTCTTCCTCTTCACTGCTGCTGTATATCTGTGTCTCGGCATCACTGGCCCGAGTGTGTTTGTGTTTGATTTAGCTGTGCTCAGAGCCTATATATAGTGCTCAGGGTTAGCATAGCCAAGCAGCTGGGGAAAACCTGTCTGTGCAGCTGCTGCAGGAGGAGACAGACGTCCACAGAGAGGTGAGGATGGAGAGGAGGGTTTGTACATTTTGTCTCTGCTGGGAATGAATGAGGAAAAAGGCAACATCCAGCTCCTGTGTGTCTTGACTGTAGCAGAGCCACCTGTTTGGAGACGTGTGGGTGTGTGCGGTGTGTGTTGAGGGGTGGGGGGTGGGGTTATGTGTGTGTGGCTCTAATGCTGTGTTTGTGGCTTGCAAAGGTTAGTGTGTGTATGTGAGAGTGAGTGTGTGTGTAGCATAGTGCTCCTTTCTGAATGCTGTCAAATTATGAATATGGTCTTTCCACAGTACGTGTGCACATTCAAGCGTTATTTGTACAGCGGCATATGTACACACATGTTCACATGATCATTTAAGCACACTGGGAGAGCGAC
Source organism: Centropyge bicolor (assembly GCA_037975185.1). Lineage (NCBI taxonomy): Eukaryota > Metazoa > Chordata > Actinopteri > Pomacanthidae > Centropyge > Centropyge bicolor. The sequence continues at coordinate 2,916,836 of JBBMOC010000034.1, read as the reverse complement.
AAACGTGTGGTGCTTTGTCAAACAAATTGATTTTGTGTGTGTGTGCTTTGACGTTATCGGCTTCGGTAACCTGAGCTTTTCCTGGTTCCTGCCTGCTGAGGGGTTGCCAGGTGTTGGGGATGAACATTAACCCACTCGTGGCTGATTGACACTTGCTCTCCACCAGTTTGTTTATCCTCATGAGGCAAAGTCTTTTGCTAAATGTGTGTGTGTGCACTATACACTCCCAGTTTGCTGTGTGCACCTATAGCAGTTAAGACTAATGCAGTGTAATACAACCACCATTCAATTCCTACCTGCATGTTCAGTTATTGTTTTCTATTTAGAAAAATACTAATTCACTATTATGGCCAATTTGAAGTTTGTGTCCTAAACTGTGATATGTTTTAATATTTTGCAACCCATTTTATACCAGTGATGACAAAATATTAGGAATTGTTCCACCCAAAGAAGGCACAACACTGTTTCATTATTTAGATAAGAAATACACCAAAGTCACATTTTCAATCATAAGCATCATGATTTTGGGTCCGTCTCTCCCTTGATACTAAATGCTGCTCCTACTTGTTCCAAAAGCCTGCTGTTGCTGCTTCTGCAAATGTAAAACCACCACAATCGCTGGCTGTGTGTAGGATTTTTCGTGGGAACACTTGTGTGTCAGCCAGGTGTTTAGAGCTCTTTCAATGCTGTAAAGCTGTGCAGCCCTCAGCTCTGGTACCCATAAAGATTTATTTTGGTTTGAATTGGGTTTAAGCAAGTAAAACGTCAGCCTGAGGTTACACAACTAAAACGACTGGGCAAGGTTATGCTGAAGTTTCACGCAGTTAAAAAACTTTTGCAGCAAAAGAAAACTTCACAGCCAGTAGAATGTTTCTTGTCAAAGGAACATTTTCTGCGTGTGAAGTTGGCAGAGACCTCTTGATGAGTGGCCTTGATGAGCAGAATGGACGTTGGTTGTATCAGGTCAGAAAGAAAAAAAGCAAAACCAACGCTTCCAGCAATTGCTCTAATGTCTCTGTTGGATCTGGATGTGTTACTATACATGCTTAAAGCAAGTGTGTGTAGGTTAGAATAAATGTGATTCATATGCCTGCACAATGCATATGTTTGACTGTATGGCTGTGTGGGTGGGTGACAGACCAAAGGAGAAATATGGCACAGGAGAGAGAGAGAGAGAGAGAGAGAGAATCTGGACAGCTCTGTTTAAATCTCAGCATTTTGCTTCAGTGTTATAACATTTTTCCACATGAAGGTATAAAAATCAGGTACTAGAATTGATTAGGAAAATCTTATATAGCCCCCTAATGGTACTCCTCTTGCACCACTCTCCCATTTCTTCTTCCACTCCTTCATCTCCATGCGGCAGACTGGTTGTCTGTGCCAGCTGACGTTCAGTTGGATGCCAGAGGGCGAGAAGGAGAGAGGGAGGAAAGAAGATAGGGGGAAATGGAACTTGTGTTTTCAGTCTCATGGCTGATTTCCTCGCTCCTCTCCTGAGATTATCAGCCAGTCTGGCAGCCAAAAGACAGCCTTCTTGACTAATCAAAATGTTCCTCGGGACATATACAGGCAGTGCAATAATCCCCGAGCAGTGATGGCCTGGCAGGGGTGTGGCGCCACGTATCAATAGACACACATGTGCTCAAACACGTGGAGTTGTACGTGTGTACTTTACATGCACGCAGGCAATCACACATTTCCACATTTACTCCGGATTACATGCCTTCATACACACTCCCCACATTTTCACTGTATTATTAACAGAGTGTAACCATGCATGCTCACACATACTGTACAGTAAAGCTCCACTACACATCCACATCACACAGAGCTGATTCTGTGCCATCTATTGTAAATGTGGCTGTCATGTTTTCCGTGTTTTGTGCATCATCTTATGTATTAGTCACCGTGCGTCTTTGGTCTACTAACTGTTCATTCATCCTTGCAGGTTTAAATAGCAAATAAATGAGACCGCCTCTGTTTGCGGTACTTGTACGCAGGCCTACGTTCAGACAATTCAAAGGGCATCAGATATGTTAGATGTGATACTTCATTGCTACTTTTTATCATCCTGACACTCCATACCTGAAAGAACAGTTTCTATAGCAACCCCATCATCCCCTCCCCTCACCCCCATCCCTGGTGGGTGTGTGTCTATGTGTGTGATCGTGTGTGTGTGTGTGTGTGTGTGTGTACACGCAACCTGTGCAGCTCCCGATGCGAACACATGCCTGAATATGAGTGAGTGCCGTATTGATTGCCAGCATAAACGCCATAAGTGTTGATGTCATTTAGCCAGCGGGGGAAGCAGAGAGGGAAACAATAAAGGAACATTTCCTGTGCACATTTTCTGGCAGCTTTTCAAGATACAGAGAAGTTGTATTAAAGGAAAGACACAGAGCACTGCAGAGAGGAGGAAAAAAAAGGCAAGGAGGATGGGAGGGTGGGGCAAAGAAGCAAAGTGAGAGGAGGAAGAGAGGGAACATCAGTAGTAAATGTCTGATTGAAGTCTAAATAAAATGCAGTTTAATAAAAAAGAATATGAGCTGCACTTAATGTATCTTGTCATGCCGGTGGTGTGTTTGCTCCAATATAAATTAATACCAATCTCATGAATTAAATGGATGCAGATGGGGATTTTTTTTATTCAATGTATACAAAACATGTATATAACCATACATTACTTTACCAAGAATCAATTAAGGACAAGTGTACAGAGTCCTCTGGGTGACATCACTAAAAGCTTCTATGACCCTCAACCCGGTTTATATGATGTTGTTTATAGTTTTGGCATACATGCAGGAGAGTGGAGCCGACCAAAGTGCCCTTTCAGAAACATAATTTTACCACGGCACTGCCAGACTAGACCCTTTAGCAAAGGTTCACGCTGATAAAAGGCCTGTTAATTCCACAGCACTAATTGTCTCCCACTGTCACCTGTAATTTTTTTTCTTTCCCCCTTTTTCTCCTTGGGCTCCTTTCTTCCCACACTTTTCCCTCTCCCTTTCTGTTCCTCTAAATAACTTCCTGATTACATTCTCTCGCCTGAATTGCACCTGTCATGCGGCTCTGTCTTTCTCTACGTTTTTCCTCCACTCAACCCTTCCATTCTCCTCTCTTCCTTTGAGTCCCCAGTGTTTAGTGTCTGGAAGGGCTTGAATGATTAAACATAGGACAGAAGCCTTGGGTGGACTGAACACCAAGGGCAACTAGATGGAGGGAGCGAGGATGGAGAGAGCGAGTGAGAGAGAGGTAGAGTACACAATGTCAGACAGTCCGGCCTGTTCGAATACAGATGACATGACAGGACCCGTGCTCCTGTAACTGTCACCTATTGCTCTGTGCCACCGAGTCCTACTCACTTGAGACCTAAAACTCGGTCACATGCATCTGCTCCGGCTTTATGGGAGCCATTATAGAATTCTCCCACATTTGCATCACAGAGTCCTGAACAGAAATTCAAGCACAAATAAAAGTTAGAAAACAATAGATGCAAATTGATCTGTCGTTGTAAACAGTGAAATTACAGCTGAGAAAAAAACAGATGATGTGAACCAGATGTGCTGTTTCTCCTCCATAAATGAGTATTTAAATGCTAATGTGTCATTAACTTTTTTGATGTGAAATTGATGAGACGGAACAATAGATTAAACTGGGCTTTGCATGTTTTGGTAAAAGTCATGGTAGCAGTTCTTTTTGTGCAGGTTCAGGTTGCACTGCAGCTACGTCGCCATTTGGTAGACTGTGCACTACAAATATAGAGGAAATAGTAAGTACCTACATGAGGTAAGGGATGATTTATTTATACAGCACCAAAGTTACAAGGTGCTTCACAATACAAGTATTTGGTGCAAAGTATCCAACAGGCAGGATAATAAGAAATGAAAGAGAAGCAGATTTGATAAAACAGAAATGACAGCAAAAGAGCAATACATCTGTTGAGAAAAGCAAGGGAATATAAATGACTAATGTTCATGATCTACAGTAATACTGAGAGCAGGAAACTATTCCAGAGTTTAATAAATGTTCGATCCTCATTTTATGCAGAGCTCTGGGAACATCCAGTAGACACTTGTTAGCCGATCTCAGAGACTTTGAGTCAATTAAGGAATGTGTTCAGGGACTTCAGTGCCTGATAAATAAAACCAAAAATATTCTAATGAATTCCAAACTCTCCTGGCAGCTAATGGAAAGATGCCAGCACTGGCATAATCTTCTCCCAGCACTTTGTCTTTGTTAGGAGACGGGCTGCAGCATTTTGAAGCATCTGCTGATGTGTAGAAAACGCTGCTGTACGATGTTGTGTGCTGTTTACCAGCGCAGGAGCTCCTTCGTTTGTCCTTATGTGCCCTTTTTTGTAACAGGCTATACATACAGAAGGTGATGTTTCAGATTGATTTTTTATGTATAGATCTAGATTGTAAACCCCCACAGAAGCCAGCGGTGAGGAAACCTCTGCTGAGGCTCTGTCAGTGTATTTCTAGCATACTGTACATTTAAGCAACTGTGCAATGGGGTCAGATGTAAATTATTTAGCACTTGTGCAGTATGTTTTGCTGCAGATTGGGGTCATGTGAGTGTGTATTTGTGGGTATTGTGTGTGTGTGTGTGTGTGTGCGTGCACATATAGAAACGTGCAACCGTGCATCCCAAGCAATTTGTGTGCACTTGAGCATTTATGCAGGCTTACTCGTGTGTGTTTGTGTGTGTGTGTGCGCGCTTGTGTATTCTGAGGATGAAGGTCCATCCAAGCATTATGTGAGCATGAAGGCCCATCGAAGCACATGTAATCCCTAACCAGCTCTTGGGCTCCTCATTAGCATTACACTGATCTTCTTCAGAACTTATTTTCCAGCCCTCTGATGTTCTGTGTGTGGCCTGAGGGAACAATAGGTCCTGTTTGCATCAAATGTGTTATGTCATCAATGTGACTGGAAGCTTTGCTGCCCACGTCATGGGAGCCCTACTTCACTCTGCCTGCTCCCCCAGTATGTACATACGGTGCACACACACACACACACACACACACACACAAACACACACTCTTCAATATACACACTCCCATGCCCTAATATTCCCCTGTGGGGCGTGCGTATTCTCAAGAGAGGTCAGTGTTTTCCCTGGAGGGCCTCTATGTACAGTACAGCTGGATCACCTCTCAGTATCACAGTTCAAAGTTGATATGCTCACTCCCTCTTTCTCCCTGACCCTGCGCAGAACACCTTCACACTGAATTTAGATACAGTCAGGATATATTGCCACCAACATTAAAAGTCCCTCTACCTAATATGATTGTCTCCAGTCGATTCTAATGAAATAAACATGTTGAAATCATTGACGATTAAGGACAAGCTGCGTCAAAATTTAACATCAAAATCTAACAACTTGCCACAACCCATGTGTATAAACCAACCAATCAGAATATGACAGAGAATACGCTGGTGAGCTAGCGCAAGGCTACAAACATACTTCCCTCAAACAAATGTCCAAAGCTTGTTGATCTTTTCGCTCCATTTTTAATACACGGGAATGGCACAGATGGAACACGTCTGTTTTTTTGGTCTCTGTTTACACCGCAGTGCTTGGATTCACCAGGCATTCATTGCACCATCTGACTTGATATGATACAGCCTGACACAGATTGTGATCTTTATTAAATCCATCTTGCAGTGTGACATGCAATGAACTTGTAAGATTGTTGTTATTGCACAGTTTATAGACGCCTCAAGACTGCAACTAACAATGATCTTTGTCAACAATGATCTGTCGATTATTTTTTATAATTAATCAGACAATTGTTTAGTCAGTAAAAAGGCTGTGCATGATGAAAAATAGTGAATGATGCCACCACAAATTCCCAGTATAATGTGACATCAATCCTTGCTTTTTCCTGACAAACTGTCCAAAAACCAAAAGTGAACATTGTACAATGATTGAAAACAGTTAAAGCAGGTCTTAGTTGCACCTCTCTTCACCTCTCTACTTTCACAGTCTCACAAAGGCATACAACATAAGCACACCGACTGACTGACACTTCTCAAAAGTGATTTGCAAGCACTGCTTATATGCTGATTTCAAATGGCGACGGCATCACGTTTCACAAATGTTTCTCGCTTGCAAACTGCAGGCTTCTCCCATGCTCGTGCATTGGTTGCAATTATGCTGTTTGTTTTGATCAATGAAAAGTGTCCAAATTAATGGGAGAGGGGAAATGATCTCATGTTGCAAATTGCAGCTTTCGTGTTTCAAATTTTGGTGAAACACGGCCCTGCTTGAGAAAACGGCTTTTTGGTAACTCGCCTCAGACGTGTGACTAAAACTTTGAGTCGTCTGACAGCTCTTCTTTTTTACTATACGATCACGTGCATCCCCGACCATCTGCGCATACTCAAAAGCAAACACTGTGTAAACCGTATCTATGCGTACAACAGAAACATTAGAGCAAGCAAGCAGCAAAGCAAAGCAGAGCTCACATGAGTAACAGGAGAAGTGACAGAGGACATTGAATAGTGAGGTGAATGAGAATGTGTGTTACACGGAGGAGAAGTTAATCTCTCCTGACGGTTGCGCCGGCCTCTCCCTGCCTCTCCTCTGTCTCCTCTCCTGCATAAAACTCCGGACTCCGTCTCCTGCTCTGTGAGAGTTACACACTCACAACAGGATGTAGACAAACAAAACACTATCTGATTTTTCCTCCTTCGAAAACATGTATCCCAGAAGGCTCTTTATTTGTGCACAGATTTGAGTCTATGATCGCTTCTTGACAAAATCCCGAGCATGTGCCTTCACTAAGACTCCTCTGTGCAGTGATTCCTGCCTTGCACGATGATTTTGTATGTGCATAAAATTTTTGCTGCCACATTGACCTGATGTCTTTTGGACTTGAAACATTAATATTAAACGTCTGTGACTGCGTAGGCTGAGTTTCCATTCAAGCTCCAGTTGATCCACATTATTAAATCCGCAGGAGTGAGTCACATGTTTCTTATTCAGGCATTTTTTCCAAACCTTTATTTACATATCCACGAACAACAGGGGGTTCCCTGGAATTATCAGCGTATTATACCCCGTGAGAACTTACGGTTTTAACTCCATGGAGTGTGTATGTGTGTTTATTATGTGAGGTAATTCTCGCCACATGAATCATTTTTGGGGGGGGATTTTGAATCCTTGGGATTCAGATGAGAGGTCTCCAACACTGTGGATGCACAAGAGCTTAAGGCTAATGTATGCCTGGAGATGCTAGTTATGCAACTCATTCAGACTTGCACACACACACACACACACACACACACACACACACACACACACACACACACACACACACACACACATACTCCAACTCAAGCATTACTATATCAGCATTACCAACTGCCATCTGCGTCCACACTGTACTTAGTAATGTTTGTAATGGCTACATAGGTCTTATAGGACATGCATGTGTTTTCTCTCACATATACATAAACACACACACACTACGATCACAACTAGATTAGTCACACATTTATGCTTTATGAATAGGGCACCTGTCGACACATATTAGTGGCTTATGTTGGAGGATTGACATGTGATGATGACTCATAAAAGGCAATATTTTTGATAGGAAGTTGAGTTATCTATTGATGACATTGTGGTAACGGTCACCCTGAACTGCACCGAGAAAAGAACGCAAAAGGTCGCAGTCCAGGATGGCACGTGTGAACAGTACAGGGCTTAAAGGTTAACATAAATCACTGTTTGTGAATGTAGCGTGCAGCTATTATAAAGCAGTGTGTGTGTCATGCACATGTTGTAATCTATAGGTAATGCACAGTATTAACAGCATTATAACTGACTGATCAGGAAATGCTCTTGAGGCCTGCAACAGTCTGCCAAAGAAGCTGTTTGGCTGAAGATTAAGTGGGATTGAAGTCACACATGCTCTTGTGAAAAGGTGAACACCTAGTAAAGCCCTTCAGAGGACAAACTCTGTGTTATATATCATCTTTTATGCTGCAGTGAAGACCTTGCCAAAGCTACATAATAAATCTCCAAAATGCCCCTCATTTTCATAACCAATTCCTTAAGTGGGAATGTACAGTGCCAATGTACAACTGCCTTTAAAAGTAACATCAACCTTGAAAGCGTGTCCTCTTTTGGATACATTACATTGTTGTTAACTTGCTTCTACAATAGATTTTGTCTGTTTTAGTCCGTTGTCCAACAGTTTTTTTTATTCTTACAATACTGCCAATCTTTTCCAACAGTATGTCTTTGTAAGACAGATTTTCTACAGCTTCAGTCAATCATTGGTTTCTTTTCATTTCAGTATAGTACGGGTCTCCAGATATGCTTGGGGGTGATCCATCACTGTGAAAATATACTTGTTCGATGTGATACTACAGCTCCATGGTACTACAATCATTTTGAAAATTCCCCCTGAGTCAGCGAACATGAGGTGTGTGAAAGGCAACAGTCTCTGCTCAAGACTGCACTGCCAAGTTGAACAAACGCAGCGAATGCATTTCCTCCCTCATAACACATTTGCAGAGCAGATTTTGTGGATGTTTTTTTTAATAATTTACATCCGTGTTTGCCAGCTTGAAGTCTTCTTTTTCGCTGCCATTGCTGGGCTACACTTCTTCACATGACACCACCGCCAACTGTTGGTCTGTGGAATAGCGCGAAGCTTGATATGGTATCATGGTATCGTGGTACCCAACTGTGCATGTGCGTCCTCAAGCTTGTGCGTGATACAAACAACATGGGGGATCCAATCTTAACAACGTCGCTCCATAGCACTACTAGTGGTCAGAAGCTCCACAGAGTATCTCACTTACAAACAACATAGCTTAATTTTCAAAGCATACTAGTGCTGGCATGCAGTTCGCCCCCCCCCCAAAAAATAAAAAAATAAAAAAATAATGTCGACAATTTCAATTTCAACTTCCAACAACTGATTGTAAATGCCCCTATGTGCAGAGATTTCTCAAAGATTCTCCAAATCCTTTATTGACATTGTGGATTGTAGATGGTGAAATCCCTAAATTCCTTTGCAATTGTGTGTTGAGAAACATTGTTTCCATGCAGTTTTTCTAAAGTAGTGAACCTCTCTCCATCCTTGCTTGTGAACGACTGAGTCTTTCCAGGATGCCCCTTTCATATCCGATCCTATCACCTGTCACCAATGAACCTGTTTACCTCTGGAATGATCCAAACAGGTGTTTTTGGATCAGTCCACAGCTTTCACAGTCTTTTGTTGCTCCTGTCCCGACTTATTTGAAAACCACCAATGCCGTTTTTTAACTTGAATCATAGATTGTGAAGGCAGATTCATCGTCCTCAGTTGGGTTTTAACAGTCTGATCTTCTCTTCTTCTTCTTTTTGCTGCTCCCAACCTGGCATAGAAATCTGATATGTGAGCCGCATATTTGATTTGACACAGGCTTTTTTATGCTGGATGCCCTTCCTGACGCAACCCTCCCCATTTATCCAGCAATTAGGAATGCACTGGCTTGTGCATCCCCAGTGGCAGAGGAGTAAACCGGGGTTCATTGTCTTGCTCAAGGACGTTTTGACATGTGAACAGGAGGAGGTGGAGATCAAGCCGCCAATCCCCTGATCAGAAGATGGAAGATCACGGGACCTCCTGAGCCACAGCTCGCTCCTGATCCATCAGCTTAAACACATAGTGATACAGTGGCTGAAAAGGCTCCAGTTTGGGGATCTGTCCATGGTCCTGACAGCTCCAGGCATTAGACAGTGCTGAACAGGCGGCTGATGTTGCAGCAGCTATTAGTGGCAGGACAACAGTCATGGCTCTGACTCCATTTTCCCATTCTCCAACCGCATAATTGCAGAATAATCTTTGACACAGATACACACACACACAGCTGTTTGTATGCACACACACATTAAACCACTCAGCACAAAGTTTAGTGGATAGCAGTGGAGGGAATTATCTGTTTATAATATCATGTCAGTAAGATTGAAATAATCTGATACAGTAGCGTGAAGCCTTTTGTTTGAGGATCAGTTTAAACAATCTGTGCTGTGCTTGATATCATTTATAAAGGAAAGCAGAGGAGATTATGCTTCTTCTATCTTTGGGTTGAGAATGAGGTGAGAATGTGGTGTTTTGTACAGAGCCATTTTTTCTCATATGAAACTATATAGTATAACATTCACATGTAGTTGCTGTTGGAAAAAAAACTCAAACAGTTGGATTGAATGCAACAAAACTTTTTTTTTGCAGAACTGATTCTATATTTATTTCTATCTATTCTAGAGACATCTTCACTTGTTAAAGTTAATGGACTCATGGTACGTCCCTGTCTGTGACTTTGCTGGGGCTCCCAGTGAAGACAGCAGATGTTGTCAGTGCCTTTTCCACTGTGTTCCAAGTGGAGCAAAGTGTTTTCCACCATAACGTCTGATTAATGACGATCCCCCTGGGAGTTGAGGGAGAACAGTAGCAATCTCTACCCACAAGAATCCCATTTAGAGTCAGCAGTAGCCATCATAGAAATCTCTGCACCCATGATTTCATCCTTCATCTATTCTCCATTTTAACTCCTGTACTATAACTGCAGCAACTACTGGCTTATTCCTACTCCAGTACCGTTGTGCAGTATTTAATATTACCAGTATGATCCAAAACCTGCATTTCTAAATTAAGCAAATCCAACATCCTGCCTGTGTAATTTTCTGTCTGCTTGCAGGAGGCAAGGTCTGAACGCAATTAATTCCCATTAGTGGCTGTTTTATTCTTAAGTGGCACATCCACATTTCGAAAGCATTAACACATCCTTAAACACATTTGAAGCCTGCGTCGATGTAAAATACAGCGTGCTCAAGATTTAAGGCCTTTCCTGCAAAAAGCAGCTTTGTGGACAGACACATTTGATTAAACAAAGCTGTGTGGTGTGCTCTTTAGCGAAGAGAGAGAATTATTCTAAGATGCTTCCCATTGATAATTTATCCAGTTTGGATCAGTGTGGATACATGTTTGAACATCCAAGTAGGCAAATTAAATCATTTTCAATTATGTTCTGCTCAACTCCTCTTCATCAGTTAATCAGCTCCCACTGGGACATACCTGCAACAAAAATGTATATAGTGACTTTTATTGAATAAAAGTAACTTCCTGGTCTGGTTTGGAGCAAACAGAGTTCATATGACAGAAAACATGACGCTGCAGGTTTTTCGCAGACTTGCTGATGCAGTGACGCACGACATTGCAATAACCAGAAGCATTGCCTAAATCTAATATGTGGTAATTGTGTTACTTATGGTATAGCTCGGCCCCTTCCCTTCCACATGGCCTGATGATTGAGATATTGCTTTGGTTCTGATGAAGACTGATGTAGCTTCAGACATGCTCCATCCAAAACGTATCTCTCGAGTATCAAACACTCAAGTGACTGTAAGAGTTTGAAGAACAGAGTCTGTAAAAGCTTTATTTCACAGATCCTCAAGGGGAAAAAAAGCAAAATATTCATATCTCAAATCAGTCCTGCAGCTTTTTCCACAATCTTTGCACACAACCCAGCGAGCAGGTGCTGGTGCTGCTGCTCCTCTGTTGTCTGCTGTGTTCAGCTTTGTCAGTTGATCTAAGTAGACTCCAATCAACATTTGTTCAGGCATCAGCTTCTCATCGCGAGCTTCGCTCCACTTGTCTGGGTTTGCTCTCAAAGCCAACTTGATGCTTGAGTTGATACAGTAAGTCCCGGTGCTGACCTGTGTCATCTCTCTGAAATGATCACAAGTGCTTGTTGAGAGCAAACTGAAAATGCGTTTGAGGCAGAAATCTGCTCGGATGAAAAGATGACAGGGCAAAAACAAAAAACTTTTACTTATATGATAAACCACTGCCTAAAAAGAGGAATTTGACTCTTTGGGAAATGAGCCTTTTTTAAAAAAGTAACCACATCACCCAGAACCAGCACCTCTACTCTCATGATAATACATGCTGTTTTTTTGCTTGTTTAATATTTACAAAAAAACTGAACTGTGAAAAGAGTGGCATCAATCTTCTTATTCAACTCTTGGCTTCTTATTCAACTCTTGGCAAGAAAGCAAATAAATGTATTTCACAAATACTATTTGTCAAACTATTCCTTTAAACCTTTCTGAACATTAGCCACTTGGAGAAAAGTTTTTTTTTTTCCTGAACAATGCAGGAAAATGTTACTATTGTAAGATTATTGATTTGCTTACACAGAAAATCATTTGAATTGGTAATCCAAATGCAGACACTTTTTATATTTAAACTGGGACAAAGGAGTCTAGGGCTGCCCATTGATCTGAAAGCCTGATCCAAAAAACCCTTCAAACTGACCTGCCCTCCCTCTGATTGGCTAATATTCATTGCTTGGTTGGGGTTAGATTGTTAGGGGCGATATGGGGGATCAAAGATAGATGGAAAGAAAAGACAGAAGAGGAAGGATGAAAGAAGTTGTCAGAGTGAATTAGTCATTAGTGGTGTTGAGGTCTCTCTCTCTAGGCTGTCCACTCTTTCTGCACGCACATATGGATCTCCAATTTCACAACCACGCACAGATTCACTCACGTACACACTCAGATCTGCATAGATATCCTCAGAGTGCTGCCAATCCCTTGATATGTTGTTGTTTTTTTTCCATAAGAGAATGCCTAATTATCATATCCTTTATATATTCAAACCAGATTTCTCTGTTTATTTCTGCATATTGAAGGTTTAAATTGGCACAGAAATGTGTGTGTGTGTGTGTGTGTGTGTCCCTTGGCTTTGCAGTACAGCACTGTGTTTACAAGATGTTACAGAGTGTTAAGCAGAGCTGTGAATGTGTGATTCACTGGAAGTGGGAGGAAGCGTAGAAGCAGACATGGTTCCTGAGGCCCATAAAAAGCAGCCTTCAAAAGGTCATTGCCTTTTCTTTTTCTTTTTCTTTGTTTTTTTTTTTCCGTCATCACACTCCGGCCGCCTAATCTGAACTTTAAACTTTCTCTTGCTCGACCTGTCTGTGTTCGTCAATTTTCCCTCGATCCCTAAAATTTCAACACAGCCCTCCTTTTCAGTTAACTTTACATCCCTTCAAATTCCTACCGCACTTATGGAGACATGTCCTGGGGCGTCCGTGCAGAGGACGACTGCAGACAGCACCTCACCATGTGTCGTGTCTTCATAATTGCAGAGGAACACCATTTCAGGCTGCTACTGTATCGAGGTGTGGCTCAGTACACTAACCGCTCTGTCGTCTGCAGCGATGTGCTGTGGCGACAGCGTTACACAATAAGAGCAGTAAGTGAACTCACTCACCAGTCTCTGTGTCTTGCTGTCCTTGTCTGTTCTCTATCTGTGTCTCGGTTTGATTGTGTCTCCCTCCGACAGCCCTGTCTGTCTCTCTGCCTGCACACAAAGAGATGGATGAACCTGGCTGGCCCCTCACTTTTGTCTGTTTTTCTGCCTTCTCCTCTCGGCTCGGCTTTATTGAGTTCCCAGATTCGTGCTGATAAATTTGATCATAAACCTCCAAGCTGCACAATCCTTTCTTCGTAAAGAAGCTGGCAGACAAGGCTTGAAGTGTATATCATAGCAATCAGGTGCAAGGGAGCATATTGCACAAATGTATGCCGGATGCTAAATATGACAGCTGTGATTTATAAAGCTAGAATGAATCTTTGCCCACCAGATTGTGTTTCAGTCACTGAGATTTTTTTTTTTTGCCTTTATGTTAACACTTGCACATATTTAGAAGGTAATTGAATTCAGTCCACTTTTATAAAGCTACTCATTTTTGGCTCATGCACATATTCCTATATCTATGTTACCTAATAATATATTTTTTTAATATTTTGTCCTTAGATGTAAAGTGCATTGAGTTTTCATGAAATGTGCTATAGAAATAAAAATGCTATTGCTGTTGAAATAAAACCCTCCTGGTCTTGAAGCCGTCATTTGCAACGAAAACAAAAGCTGCGATTGACTCCTGTTGCTTTTTGTTCAAAGACAAAGCTCAGTAGAGAAAAGGCCCGGCTGCTATTAAAAACTGCTCATCCACGTATTATAGTCAGGACGCCGAGAATGACAATCAACAGTATGAGCTCAGTGCACTAGCATGAAGTGGTATTATGTGCTGGGATATGACCAGTCGAAGCGAAATCACTCTTGAATGCTCAGAGCTGTGATAGGAGGAGAGCATTGCCCTAGTTTGAGTCTGGCGTAATTATGTAATGCTTGAGTACCTGCAGCACCAGAGGCATGGCAACTTCTGAATGTGAATCTGGGCAGTGCAGAGTGTGCAGACAGGAACTGCACACCTCTTTTCAAAGCTTTTTTTTTTACGTGATGTGCAACTTAATCTCTTCTGGAACTCGCAAGGTTTTGCTGACATTATGCACTCATTTGCTCATTTGCATTCGACTGACACATTCAGCCATCAGCTTCCATCCTTTCATCTCCTCAGCTTGCTTCTTTTTTCATAAATGTTTCTCCTGCAAACCTTCTCACACTTCCTGTTCCTCTTTCCCATCACCCCTCAATCCCAGCTTCGCCTCTGTCCCTCTCTCTCTCCTGTGACCCCCCCTTTCTTCTTCAGCTCTCCCCCTCAATTCCTAATGCCACATACCAAATGGAGGGTGACAGTATGCAGCTGTGGGTTTTGTCCTCCAGACAGCATCTTAGAGGAAAGCTTAGCCCCCCCCCCACACACACATACAGACAGAGGGAGGGATTGGCACTAACCTGAGTCTTTCATCTGTCGCTTATATAATAGTTTTAAGATGGAGCCACGTCGTATTGCTTGCATGATACAGTCAGGTCTTTGCAATGAGACATATATTGTAACACAACATACTAACTCTTGTCTTTCCTTTTTTTTAATTCTTCAGAAAGCAAAGCTCCATGCTGCCTTGCAGGAGAAAAATCGACTGAACCTTGAGTTGATCAACCACCACCTGAAGGCATCCAAGTATGACCAGGTGGGGCATTCACACATGCACAAAGGTGTCCAAGCATGTATTGCAAGGACACACATGCGCCATGATCTATGGCGGCATCCATTGCACAAGTGGTGATAGAGGGGCTGCGCATCACACACACAATGTCTTATAAATGGCTGTAACATCAGCCATATGTCTGAATCTGCAATCCATCTCTATGGATCAATACACCTGCAGGCTTGTTATCGTCACATATGTTATCATGTGTTGCCTCTTCATATCATTGCCTCTGTGTATACGTGTGCCTTCCCTATCCTTGTGTCTTTACTGGCACAGTCGGCCAGAGTCTCCCACTTCACACATGCACACATAAACACGCACGCAGGCCCAGACGGAGACAGTCTGTGATGGTAGGCGATTAGCTACTCTGGCGCTAATAGTGACTCTCACAGAGGGGGCAGATTTGACACGTGTCCAGGGACTCGGCTCGGAGCTGTTGCTCCACCGCGCCACACAAAAAGATGCCATCTGCGCAGAGACAAGGTGGGCACGATGATGAAAAGGTCCACTCCCACCAGATATACAGTATGAATGAAGTGTGACTGGCATCTAAGGGTAAAGACGACGTGTAGTGGACTATGCACAGAGAGAGAATGAAGGAGTGAAAAAAGGAACAGATTAGAAGCTGAGTGTGAGAGAGGAAGAGAAGGGGAAACAAGAAAGTGGTGATGTCATCAGAGGAAGTAATCACAGAAAACAGATTATGCTTTTTTTTCTGGAGGCTAATTGTCAGAGTTTACAATAATTAACTGTATCTGACAATTTCAAAAGAAATTACTTTATGGCTCAAAATCATAGAATTTATTGTTTGGCTTGAATAGGACTCAATGTTCATGTTATGTTGTTTAAATTTGAGGGAATTTGATTTTGATTAAATAATATTTCTATGAATATCATTTTTATCTTTAAGAGAGATACTGAAATACAAGCAGACTACTGTTTGATTTTATGTCTCTGTTCTGCTTTATATTGTCCATTAGTTTTTTTTTTTTACTTATCTGATTTAATTTATCAAGTGAACCATCTTTACACCCTCTAAATAAAATGTGTTATTATGATTATAGTCCCCTTAAAAATGATAATAATTATTACGCTTTATGTCCCGGCTGATATAGCTCAGTCGGTACTCCAGCTCCAGTCATAAATTCCACACTGTGAATTAACGAGCTTATCTATTGTGGACTCATCTGTTATGTTAGTTAATGAGATGATTGGTGTGCGGCTGAGGGATGGTTCGGCCCGATCCTACGAGGCCACCGTTAGAGGAACCAGCTCAGCTCAAGGACCCTGACTGATGGAGAAACGAGCGTCAGAACGCTAAAGTCAGCAGCTCTGTCTCATCAAGGCTAAATGGGAATGTGCTGATTAATTTCTCTTCAGACTGTGAACTCCCAGTCAACCCTCAGCCTCTATTCATAAATGTAAAAAGTAGGTCTACTGCAAGAACAAACCTCATAAAAATTGCATGCTTGTTTTCCTTTTTAGAAAAAAAAAACCCAGGATAATGGTTACATTCTTCAAGCAAACTAGAGGAAATTAAAATGTGTTCCCTCACTTTGTTGTTTTTCTGTTTGACTTTTTTATGGCTTCTTATTTCTGTAGTGTTTGTAATCCTCTTAACTCCTCTTGCTCTTTTTTTTTTTTTTATCTCTTCCTTGTTCTTCATTCCCTGAACTCTTTGTGTTGGTGTAGGTGCGATCAGACTATGACCAGCTGAGACAGACCTTCGCTGTAGTGAGCCAGGAGAGAGACGTGGCCCAGGAGCAGAGGAGCCAGCTCCAGGGCAAAGTGGATAACCTGGAAGAGCTTTTAAAGGTGAGCCGTCCCTCAATTTGTGCCAACCCATCTTTCTTTTCATCTCTTTATTTCTGAGTCATAGAAGCCCAAATTTTCATTCTGTGACCAATTATATGTACAATACCCTTTCATGACTTCTTTTAATTTTGGCAAATCAAGTCCTTGCTTTTTCACTAAATGGCAACTTTCTCATCAATCATCTTTACTGGAGTGCTGTGGTAGCTTTAGTTGTCTGGCAAAGAGAGTGGAGTGAAAAAAGACCGTGTGGCTCCAGAAACCTTAATGATGCCAGAAAGCAATTCTGAGCCTTGAGGAAAAACTCAGAACTCCTCTGTGTGCTAAGTACTGAGATTCACATGAAGAAACTCTTGGATTATATCAAAATTAGGAACAAAATTCTTTTCTCTACACACAGAAGAGATATTTAATTACCTGCATTTATGGATTAGATTATATTGAATAATCTATTATTTCAGTCCTGTAATGGTTTCTTCCTTATCCCTCCAGTTCTTTGGCGGAGAGGACAACTGAGCAATGTGTCTTGAAGGTTCAATTCTATTCATCCTCCTGTCCATTGTCCATCCACTTTTCACTATCATACTGTATCTGTCATTACATTTTTCCAGCATCTTCTTCACTCCTTCCTCCCTTCTTCGCTTCAGTCGTTCCGTTTGGCTCGCACCATTCATCAAAGACGTTTGGAGAAATATACCCACGTGTTTGTTTTCTAAGAAAACTTTAGAAGGAAACTGATGCGACTCATGAGGTGAAGTGTCACCGCTTTCACGGAGAAGCTCTTTTTTCATCGTGTTATGGTCTGCCAATAGTAATCAGACACAGTCTCACTGCGCCGTGAGAGCCACTCTCATTACAAATCCTCGCCTCCCTGCATCTCCTATCGATTGTCTGTTTGTCAGGATATTTGAGAGAGAAATGTACCCATCTGAGAAAAAACTGACCCGCTCCCTAATACAGCGAAGAAAGGTTTGTCACTTTCTCATTGTGTATTGATTATGAGGACAAAGACTATTTAGAGAAAATTACACAGGGCGATGTGGGTGGAGAGAGCAGAGATGGAGGAGACGCAACAGGAAAAAACAGAAAAAGACAGACTTGATTTTTTTTTTTTTTTAAAAAAAGGGTTCTTTAGTTAAAACTAATGAGATACAGCAACTGCTTTGGTTTTAAAGTTGTATAATCTGGTTTATTGTCACATTTCATTATCATACTTCTCCAGTTTACAAGAAGGTGTAAAGGGCATTTCATACAACTAGTGGCCGTACATGTGTTCCTGTTTCAACATAACATCACAGGATGTATTTGCAGAAAATGTAGGTGAGTTCATGGATCCCTCTCTGAATATCCAGGGGTTAAAAAAAAAAAAAAGTTTCCCCCACGGCTCCAGTGACAGCCTCTCAAGCAGCCCGGTCCTCTGCAGCTTAGAGCTCCTCTCTCATTATGCAAAGCAGTGGCTGCCTGCTCAGGACACCTCGAAGCCACCCCGGGAGGTAAAGAGGCTTTTCTTTTTTTTTTCAAGGGAGAGAGAACACAGAGAGAAAATGATGAATGTCAGAGCTTTTCTAAGCTGTCTTTTCTTTTTTTAAGCCCGCAGAAACATCTGATGGCTTTAACTCCGTCTCTGCAAGACGTGGCAGCTTGTCGTGACTCAGTGGATAGATACTATATAGTCATGACTCGGCTAATTTGGGAAAGGGTAGATTTGGGATCAGCGTGGGTGACCGCGTGTGACGGCTTTGTCTGAGAGTAGGTTGCATCTGATAGATATACATTTGAAATTATAAATCCCATACCGTATTAGGCTCTTTATATTTATACTGCAGTGAACTCAACACTTGAGTGCTCGAGCTAAGATTGACTTTAAAATTGAAAATAGGCTTATTTGCTTTCATATCTGTGGAGTAAATATGATAGTAGTCAGGAGACGATAGCTTAGCTTAGCATAAAGCCTGGAAACAGGTGGAAACAGTTAGCCTTGCTCTGCCCAAAGTGCAACAAAATCCACCTACAAGCACATTTGAAGTTCATCAATCAACAGGTTATTGAAATTATATACTATTATATACCTCCTGTAAATAAACATGTGGACATCTTTGCACTTGATTTTTTGTATGTATTAGACAACAAGATAAGTAAGTGAGCATCAGAGGTGCTTGCAGGTAGATTGTTACCCTCTCAAGTACTTTATTGTCACATGCACAACAATTACGATGCAGCAGTGAAATCAAAGTGCAATGCAAATCTTAATTCTACCTTCAGACAGAGCCAAACTTCCCATGTGCCCCTTTTTCCAATCTTTATGCTAAACAGAGTTTGCTGGCAGTAGCCTCATACTTGGCATATAGAATGAGAGTTGGATCTTCTCATCTATCTCTCAGCGCGGAAGCAAACGAGCAAGCGTTTCCCAAAATGTCAAATTACTCCTCTAATTACTTGGTTTAATCTGCAAGACTTTGCTGAATACGTTATTTTAATTGCTATATTTTGATAATCCTGAGTTTGCAGGTTGCATTTTCTTGATCACAAACATCAGAATGCAGAGCTGCCTGCAGCTAATTGCCATTCAGGTGAATTGGGTTCGATTTCCTCAAAGGCTCATTGGCAGGGTGGCCCACTGCAGAACACTCCATCAGTGCCAGGGTTGGCAACAGCAATATACTAATAATCGTTCAAGTCACCATCGGTAGACAAAGATTGTGGTTGAGTACTTCTTTTGGGATACTGTCAAAAATCATCTCCAAACAACATCCTTCAATGTAACCATATCCTCTCCCATCTGTGTGTTTCTCGCCAGCATATGCATGAGGCTGTAGAGCTGAAGCAGCAGCTGCAGATAGAGCATGAGCAAGCCTTGGTGGCCCTTCACACCAAGCAGAAGGAGATCAATCAACTGCAAAAGGTATGGGCATATGGATAAAGGAAAAAATAGAAAATCGGTCAGTGGATGCTTAATTTTGACAAAACCCCTCCCGGGTCATTGGATTTGTGATAAGAGCTGGGGAACAACTAAGGCTCCTTGTTCAGCAATTGATGTGTCAGTAGCCAGTTTATGCTGAATCACTGTCACTGAATCACTGCTCCTGTATCAGAAAATATAAACACCTCAGAAGCCCGTCCAAAAATCAGCAGACTTCATAAAAAAAAAAAAATAATGCAGTTTCAGCTTGCAACACCTTTCATGTTGTCTGATAGCGTGATGAGGAGCTCTCTGCTAAAAATGTTACCTTTCTAGTTGTTGATAAATTTATACGCCTTGTGATCATCTTTCACTGTGCAGATGCTACTGGTGCCTTTTAAAGACTGGGATCTGTTCTTTAAATATGAAAACTTTAAACATCGCAAGGGGAACATGGATTTCAATTACACATGCTTTCGGCCAAATCTGTGGCTCAAATGAACGCTTATATATTTGAATTTAAGAGTGTGCGAATTTTGACCTCACTGTGCCTAAAAATAGGCTCAGTGGCCAAAAACAAATGTATTTTTAAACCTCTCATTTGCTTTATCTTTGTCCTGTTGTGGTGTTATTTGCTGTTAAGTGTTTACACATTATACAAGGATGGAACAAAAAGCCAAAAAAGCCCATTCATAATCCTCTTATTCTAATGACTGATATGTAAATAATCTCAAAAATACTCACCGGATTAGACCACTCGTGCTTTGATATGGCCACAAAAGAGCTGAAAATTGACTGCTTCCTCTGAAATCTGTCAGGTTTTTCTGTCTGTTTTTACCTGCTTCTTGTCCTGATTTGCACTGGCGTCGGTTCAAACAGAGGCAGTAATCAACAGTCAAACAGACATAAATATATGCGGAGGCTAAGTAATTTGTGCAATTACACAAAGAGGCTTTTAATGTTGAAAACTGTGCTTTTACCACTTCTACCATCCGCTGCTTAGACGCTAACATACCCCAAAATAACTGTTCATCAGAGCCGTGCCATCAGGGGGGGAGTAGGCATCTCTTCAAGTACCAGTGCTGTGATCAACCAGTGAGCCTCTGCCAGGGTATTGGCTTGACAGTGTGTCAGCTGTGTGCTGTCTATTCTACCTCATGGACTGTGATCACAGTGTCAGCTGTCACTGTGTGTTTCTGTGTGTCCTCCGCGAGCTCGGGTTCAAGCTGACCAAGAGCATGAGGAAGCAGTACACCTGTTAGAGGTACAGTAACGCGAACAAGCACAGATCCTTACCTTGTGTTACCTTTCCCCAGCTGACGCAGTGAAAGCAAACATGCTCAGGATGTTCCATGTAGTAGCATACAGATGTGCAATTGACGGTTATGCAATATGACTGTATAAAACAATGCATATAATTTTAATGTAGTTAAAGGTTTACATGAAAAATGCTTAAAAAAAAACACTTTCAGAAGAAGCTACTCTACCAAATACCAGCTCACACACAAAATATTATTTTTTAATCACACAAATTAACTTTTCTTCCTCTGATTCCATTTGATCTGAAAAAACTCACACAGGTGTTCTCCATCTGCTGAGAATTGACCACTTGCTAACTGTTGTTTTGCAGTGGTTATGAAGACACATATATCACTCAGAATGTTTTTGGAAACAAAGTGTAATTGATTTCAGGTAGAGATAGATGAAAAGCTCCTCATTTCAAACAACTTCTGATGTTGCCATCTTTGACAAATGACATCTTTTGCTCACCCAGACAATCAGCTTCTTCACCAACTGTCCACGTAGAAGATGTGAAAATAAAGAAACAGCATTGTTCTAAAGAACTTCTTAGTTCTAAATATTATAGGTAGATATGAAAAATGAAAGATCAGACTGTAATTTCATTCTGATACCACCATTACATACTTTGTATTTTCTTAACTTTTAACATCATTAAGTGGCCTTTTAGGATAAAGATTAACCAATGTGTGTCAGGCAACATTAGCCTTTTAAAAAAAAAAGAAAAAAAAAAGAAAATAAAATCACAACCTATTACCTAATTAGATGCACTAACTAGATAATTAATGATTTGTTCCAAGCTTTTCTTACATTAGAGCAGATTGGATAAAGACATTGTTTAAACCGTTCATTTAACTTTTGCCCTTTTTGTATTTGTATCTATGACTTGTGCCTTATTTTATAAGGGCCTTTTTACCCATTTGCTTTGGCTTTTCCCTGAGGTTATACTTCTATATTCTGGACTCTACACTATCTTTTATATATTGTTATCTTCCTCTTATCTCCCTGTTCCCCCTTTTCTTCTTCCTGTAAAGCACTTAACAACTTGTGTTTCAAAAAGTCCTATACTTCAGAAGTTTGCTTGCTTTCACAAACAATCCCTGAGTGCAATGGGCTGCATTTTACAGATGTGGACATTATGGTCTTGTGGTGACAAAAAATGATGATTCAAAGTATAATAATACAGAGTGATTGTCTATTATATAGGTGAGCACACAGCTGTAAGAAAAATGATGAAGATAAACAGGTGAAAGATGTCAATCAAGGCCAGTAACAAACACAGTGCTGAGAATAGTTGGTTAAAGTCATAGATTTAAAACTTTGACTTGTGCCTTCTCTGATGTTTCTGGATCCTCTTTTAAAGTCCCACGAGAAACTTCACTTGTTCTGAAAGTCAGTGAGATGTATACTGTGGGAACATCGTCAGGGTGCTGGCAGGTGCCCTCTGCCCTAAAACAGGTGGTGTGGTATAAATTATGACTTGATATTGAATTCCACAGAGACTATACCAACTTCTTCCTGCCCAGAAGTAGCTGTGAACAAATGCTGCAGCACTGTGTAGGTTATTCAATCCTCTCCACCAGTTTGTGACTCATAGCCGAGAGAGTTTAAAACAAACAGCAGCTCAGCTTCTGTGTTTGCACTGATATTCTTATCTCTTCTTGTCTGCTCCTGTGCATTTTCTATATTGTTCTGTTATCGCTCAAAACATGTCAAACTCTTCTATCGCAGTGGTTGCACATCTCATTAAAACCCATTAATCCTGCATCCAGGCTGACCTTGAATACTTTTATAAATTTCCCTGTGATCAAATCACTGACCTGCTGCGTTTCATCACAGTCTTTAAGATGCTTGTCACTGGCTCATCTGCGCGAAATTATTTTCTCATTTCACTCTAAATCCTTTTGTCACGACAATAGTGAGTAGACTCCTTTGAGCGTAGTTCAAGTGAGGTCATGTTATTATCCCTCTGAAGCACTTTAATACGGTCTTACTGTGCAAGCAGCCCGAGTTTGGCTCAGACAAACATCAAGAGTTTGGTCGGAGAAATGGAAACTCCTCTGTCTTCTTGCAAATCCATTGAATGAATTTATAGTCTCTTTCACGGGCCTGTTTCTAGACGCTAATGGACAAACGCACACTTCAGCAGGAAGAAAAACACATCTCTTCTGTCTGCAGCGTCAGACAAACAAACAAACCTCTGTTCTCTATCACACCACAGTCCTCAATCATTTTGTGCTTTTCAGTTCTTATTTGTTCCTTTCACTTTATTTTCGTGTTGCTTTTGTATATTTATTTGTACTGATAAATATATTATTGTATCACCTTTATCTTTTCCTCCTTCGCATCGGTTACAATTTCATTTATTGGTGTTTGGTTCTTGTGTTTGTATGTTTTTTCTTTAAACTTTTCTTTCTTTACTTTTTTTCTGTCTCCTTGCTTTTTTGTCTGAACAGAACAATAAGGACAGAATGTTTCAGGTATTTATTTTCCTCCCTGACTAGTTTCATCTCCTTTAAGTCAAATCACTAAAAACTTTCAAAACCTTTAGTTGTCTGTGCAAATATTTTGTCCGATGACAATCCATTTGTGCCCTGAATCAGATTGAGAACTACTGTACTCATTGTACACCCCTTCCATCTTCCTTGACTTTCTCTGATATGATATCCATGATATGACGCCTTTAATGGCTATACTGTAAGTTCTATAATCCTCTTTGCAGAAGTCAGGCTTCGTTATCAGAGTGTAGCAGTGTTATATATCAGCTGCAGCAGTGCAGATGACTCTACACCTCCATATGGTTTGATTAGGCTGCAGTGGTTTTAATAGAACATGCTGCTATAAGCTCAAAATGGCTCTTTAGGGATCCTTTTCTAATTTGTTCTTTGGTTGATCAGCATTAATATATGAAACGTTGCTAATCTTCAGAGAATTCATATCTGAACATTACATGTGATGAAGTGCACTCCATGCTTTGTGTGCTCCCTCATGATTCACTCTGTACCTCCTGCTCTCTCCTCTCGCACTCCCTCCTCTCGGCCATTACCGCCCCTCTCTCCTCTCTTCGTGTCTGTCTAAGGTCAAGGTTCGTGACCTGGAGCAGAAATGCAGGTCACAGAGTGAACACTACCACCAGCTGTCCAAAGAGCTGCTGAATTTCCGTTTGCAATCAGATCCTGTGGACGTCCTTAAGATTAAACCCACTTCCACATCCAAGATCCCCTTTTCACCAGAGAAGAAACTCTCGCAGGTCGTCGTTGGATTTGAAGCCCAGTCACAGACAGGTGTGTCAGTGGTCTCATCTCATATCCAAACTTTACTTTACAAACCGTTTACAAACAGTTACAAAATAGTAGTCCAATTTATTTATTAGTATAGGATTAATAGTTGTGGCAGTAGTGCTTAGTGTGATTTTTTTGGTTTAATTATGATTTTGTATCTTTACTCAATGCTGAGGGGAAATCACCAATTTTACACATCAAAGTTACAGATTACAGGTCTTTAAGAGTTACAACAACATGTGTGAAAAAAAGTTGAAGCATTTTGTTAAAGCATTTTGTGGCTCCAGAAGAGTTGCACAAAATCTGATAAACTGCCTTAAGCGATGTCACTTGAGTCAACATCAGTGACATCTGAAGATGTTTGAAGAGAAGTTTCAAAACAGAAAGAATAATCTGGTGGTGTGAAGTTAGAAAGAAGAAGGTTTTGCCAGAACTTTGTTTGAGGCTCCAGTAGCCACTACAAGCATAAAACACCCAAATGTCCCCCTGAACTGTCGGTGGTCAAGTTGTGAGTATTGCTCCAGGTTTTGACAAGAAGGAAGAACGGATGGAATATAAAAGACAATATCTCCGGTTCTGCTGCTGAGTTCAGTGCTAAATTAATCAAGTTCTCTTAGAAAATATTGCAAAGACTGTCAGGGTTAAATGGTCCACCACCGGTCCGGTTCACCCATTGTAAAAAATGTATTCACTCTAGACACTGTAGATAAAAGCATCCGTCCACCAAATTACATGTGATCAAAGGGCTTGTGAATCAAATGAGAGTCAGAGTGATCTAATCCCCAGACAGCTCACATAACAGCTGGATCAGCTCACTCCTGAGCAGAGGTAGACACCATTAACGGCTATACTGGTTATTCATGATCAATATCTATCCTAATTGATCACAGGCCTGATGTATGACATGAATGTGGTTTAACACATTATTATTCTGATGAGAAATGGTGCAACCTGCAGAGCCAGCAGATAGAGCCATATCAGCGATGTAGATTTATACAGTCTGGCATAGACCAAAGGTCTTTGAAGTGCTGGAAATCCTGTTTTATCTTTCTCAGGCTCAGATGCTTTTGTGCTAATGCATAATATTACTCACTCACAAACCACAAGAACCCAGTGATACAGTGGATCCATGTTGTTGACTTACTTTAATTTCCTTAAGGAATTCATGTGTTCGCACTCTTACGCTGCAGTTTCCTATCTTGTATTTCTTGCATTTCTTTTCAAGTGTTTTTTTTTTTGGCCCCTGAGGACCTGAGTGGTATTTAAGGACAAATGCATTGCAGATGTGAGGTGTTGATGTGGGTAGAATAGCCTTTGCCATGAAGAGTGTTTGCCGTACACTCGCCTCAAACGGAGCGATCAATACCTGTGCAATGAGCAGCAAATGGGTGCAGAAGGAATGACAGTTGCTCTTTATTTGCTATGGAAATCAATGTCTCCCAGGCGATGAGAGCGCGGCAAACACGCCGCTACTGATCTCCCAGTTCTTGCCCTGCACACCACAGACTGGAGACAGAGAGAGACCAGAACCGCTGTCTGTCAAATCCAGCACCGTTACAACGGACCACCCCAGCAGCCCTCGACAGCTGACTCCATCAGAGGTGGGTCTGAGTGACACCTTGTCACTACATCTCATCACATTAATGCAGAATTTATCATGTCTTTACAATAACTTTTCTCTGTTCTTAATATCACCCTGGTTAGGCTGACTTGTATAGCCACACAGTTTAATGCAAATTTAATGGTTTACTTCGCTTACTCTTGGACTGAATCCTAATTATGAACAGTGCACATCAGTGTGAATGGCATTTAACTTCTGTTCTGCTGTAAATCTACAGATGGAGGATGAGGCCACCCCATCACCCAGGTCCAAGCCTCGCTACACAGGCCAGGTCCGCCTTTGCACTGCCCGTTACAGGTGAATGAGAACAGCTTCAGGAGAATTTTTATTTCAAATAATATGTTTAAGTTAGTGTGAACTTCTATATTTGTAAATTAATGGGGGAAAAAAAGCTGTAGTGAAAACTAAAAGTGCACATTTTTTTTACTGTCAGTTACAACCCTTATGATGGACCAAATGAGCATCCTGAAGCAGAACTCCCCCTTGTGGCTGGAAAGTATCTCTACGTGTATGGAAACATGGACGATGATGGCTTCTATGAAGGTGAGAAGCGAAACAAAGACTCTGAGATAAAATGGAAAATAATATGAGAACTGTCTTCAAAACATATTGCAGTCTAAGTCTCAGTCTATTGAGGTCTTGACTGTTGCAAAGAATGCTTGACAGTCACAACAAGTGTGTGCATCATCATGTATTAATTATCACACAATGAAAGGAAATGGCAAGAATCTGTTATCTGCCAGTCAGTTTGTCCTATTTACTGTTTTCTGTTGGCAGCTAAACACCAACATCCTTTTACAATGACATCTTTGTGGAGCATTCACTGTTGTAGCACATATACTCCTCTGTACTTACTGGGTGTACTGTATGTAGAGTTGTGTATATGTACAATTACATATATTACAAACTGTCCACAATGTATTTATAATAATAATAATACCTGAAAAAATTATATATTGTAGCACCTTTCAAAACTTACTTAAAAGAATACAATGAGTCAGGAAAAAGCGACACAGTTACCTGATCTCTCAAAATCATCAAGCTCACATTCAACCTCTTATGACCCACCTCTGTATCAGTGTTTGTAATTAAGTACTTAAAAGTAACTCATTATTCCACTACCTGATTACATTGATTTGGCTGCACCTATATGTAAGCACGCTCTGTAGTTGGTGTCACCAAGAAATCTTCTGCATCTTTTATATGTGGTGATTGGAGTGATTCTCTGTCTAATCTCTTCAGAATTATGAAGGCCTCCCTATCAGAGGCAATCCTAATCCCCCTAGCTAGCAATCCTGCAGACAGTCAGCTACAGACACAGTAGTACTCAGCTGCAGTGATTCATCATCTGTGGGCGGTGAGATTGTATGGCATCGTGGAGGAGCCTTGTATTTACCACGCAGGAGGGAGACTTGGGCCTCAGACCAAGCTGTTGTCAAGATGGGACCTTGGTCCCTTTTAGCTTGATGACTAATCCAGCGGGGCTCAGCTTAATCATCAGCACACACAAACAACGCACACACTCGGCCGCACACGAATACGCAGACACACACACAGATGGTCTTAAGGTCTCTCAGGCCTCTGTGGAAAAAGGGATTGAAGGACAAGATGATAGGGGGGCTTTTTCTGAAGACAAACTTCTTCCCTTTGGGGAAAAAAACCTACAGTGCAAATATAACTTGGTTCTTTTTCTGCACTGACCACAGCATCTACATGCTCAGGGGGGTGTTCCTGGAAGTGTTCGAAAGCAGTGAGCCCAAGTTCTTAGAAATGTTGAAAAGGAGTGTTTTCTCAGTTCTGTGTTTAAAGAAAGTATAGATGAGAGATGGCATCAGAGAACCAGTGGTGAATCTTACATCTTAGGGAATAGTACATAGTGTATGTTTACATATCTCCCACCTCTCACTCACTGACTCATTCCTACCCCGCAAGGAACACAGCTCTCACTGATGATATTCAAGTTACAGCTTTTCTTTTGTCTTCGTCTTGTAAGGAGCCATTAGTGAAGCCTAATTTCAGCATTTCCAGGAGGCTTCACAGAGGGACTGTTGCGCTTTCCTTTCGACACAGTTGTTAAAGGGTTGTATTTTCAGGTAGTTGGCATTAGGCTTTTTGTTCATCAACATGAACATGAAGGTTTTTTTTTTCTGTTTATTTTTGGGGCAGACAGGAAATGGAGACTAGAGAAGGGTATGAAATGCAACAAGGTTACAGTCGGTTATTTATCGTCGGCACCTGCCTCTCTACTTCTTTCTGTGTCACAGGGGAGCTGCTGGATGGCCAGAGAGGACTTGTTCCTTCCAACTTTGTGGAGTTTGTCCAGGACAAGGAAAAACCAGCAATTCAGTCCGGGGAGGGAGGGGAGGACCTGGGCCTGCTGGACCACACCCCACTGGCCTTGACAGCAGTGGATGGAGGTGCCTCCCAGGATGGCCTCCTGGGCTCAGCTAACGCCTTGGTTCCCTGTAGCAATGGGACAGGGGGGCCCCTGGACCCTGAGGACCTGGCTGAAGACGTTGTGCCTTACCCCCGTAAGATCTCCCTGATCAAGCAGCTGGCACGGAGCGTCATTGTGGCCTGGGAGCCTCCACTAGTGCCTTTGGGCTGGGGGAACATCTCTGGCTACAACGTGTTAGTAGATGGCGAGCTTCGTGCCAGTATAGCCTACGGTGGCCGGACCAAGTGTTTGCTGGAGAAGCTGGACCTGGACGGCTGCGTCCACCGCGTGTCAGTGCAGAGCGTCACAGACAGGGGCCTGTCTGACGAGCTGCGCTGCACCGTGCTGGTGGGAGCCAACGTGGTGGTGGCACCATGTGGTCTGCGGGTGGATGACATCCAGCGTGACACTGCCGAGCTCTCCTGGTTGCCCAGCAACAGTAACTATGGTCACACAGTGTTCCTAGATGGGGTGGAGCACGCAGTGGTGAAGCCAGGAAGGTACAGACTCCGCTTCCTCAACCTGAAGCCCCTGACGGTGTACAAAGTGACGGTGGTGGCTCAGCCCCACCAGGTGCCGTGGCAGCTGCCTCTGGAGCAGAGAGAGAGGAAAGAAGCTGGCGTGGAGTTCTGCACTCAGGCTGCAGGTCAGCAAAGATCACGTCTATACATAGACGTTCAGTATCAATAATGTATGCATAACTCCATAGCAGATGATCGTCAGTATAGTTGTTTATGTTTTAAACAAGCTTGTAGTCAGTATAAAGGACAGATGGAGATAACAGACTGCTACTACTCTGTTTATTTCAGTTTACTGTGAGCCAGCTCTAATATGTAACATAATGTCATATCAGATTTGAGGTTATTGTACTGTGCTGTAGAAGAGTAGAGCATTTTACTTACCATGCCATATTTGTGTATTGTATTTTGTCTAGGTCCAACACCATATTGCAGAACAGGTCAGAATGAAACATCAGTCCCAAGCTGGGTTTCCCATATATCTGAGCACTAAATGATTTCCCTCTATTGACATTAGAGCCATGATACGTTTGGATGAGGGTTTTAGTCATGAAACTGATTATGACACATTGTTCAATACGAGCAATCAATGAAGAGATCTGGGCAAAAGGGCATTTTTTTTTGGTTCTGAGATTCTGAGACAAACAATATCGTCATTCACGTATTGAAATTGAAACGCGCTTTGTTTTTCGAAACCAAATTGAAATGCATTTTTTGCCCAAGTTTGCTTACTGCACCGAGCACAGAACACTAATTAGAGAACAGCCACGCATCACAAGATATGATCAGTTATTATTCTGATGAGTCACTTCCTCAGCCTATAGCCTAGCCTGTAGTAACCAGTGCTATATAAAGCAGTGCCACTCCATTAGCATTTTGTGTGAGTGTGCCTTTCCCTTCAGTTTGAATGCAGTTGTGCATGATTTATCCAGTGATCCAGGAGAGTGGAAGACAAAGAGTGGGCTGTAGTTAGTCTCTGTGGATTGTGTCCTGCATGCGGAGACAACAGTGCTTCTCTCAGGAGGCCCACATTGTTTTGTTTTGCCTTCATATATTCTCCTCTCATAAAAAGTAGTGTGAGGTTATTGTTCGGTACCAGAGGAATACAGACTGAAAACATAGGTCTGAAAATATTCTAGAAAATTATGGCAACACTGAACAAACATTGTTTAACAACTCAGCTTGATTATAGAGAACATTTGTTTATCCTGTGTTAGTGTCATGCCATAATATCTTATACTTAAAAAAACAGCACGACTTTTGAATGTCCCCCGCTGGCAATGTCACATTATCACAAGTCTCCGCATGAATTGTCTATCTCTACAAAGTCTAAATAAGGTCTTATGTAATCCTTGTACAAATTTAAATATGCAGGGCAAACTATAAATGAACCCAGTTTGTTGTTTCCTGAATCCTCCCACCACCTCACCCCCTCTCTTGTATGTGGGCATTTCTGTGCATGTGTGTGTTTGATGAATGCTTCACACCCTTTTCCACTCATCTGTATATTCACATTATCAAAACAAAACATAATTAGATGTTTCTTATTTTTTTCAAAATTTTTCCTTACACCTTTCCCATCACCACCCCAGGACCTCCCCTGCCTCCCCAGGATGTACAGGTGCTCTGTGGGCAGGCTCCAGGAGTCCTACAGGTCCACTGGAAGCCCCCCATCCTCTCTCCCACGGGCACGTCTAACGGGGCGAACGTCGTCGGCTACGCAGTCTGCACTAAAGGACAGAGGGTGAGTTAGCAAACGTTAGTATTACCAACCAAAACTATATCCTTATTTAACCTCATTCTGTTAAGCGGCATGATAAGTGATGTTACAGCCATCATGAGAATATGTATCATAATACTGAGGGACCAGTCCGTGGAGAAAGTATATGAGATCCATATGTCAAAGGTCTGCATGCAGTACACAGATACAGGATCATGTTTGATCTAGCTGAAACATGAGAACATACATCACAGATGGGATGGCAGTAGTCTGTGTTGTCGAGTTAGCATTATGTCATCAGTGGCTTCAGCGCACGCAGCAGTGCCACCTACTTGTCATTCCTATTCAGTGCAAGACTCTCAATCTGGGACCTTTTTGAATGTCTTGGAAAGGTCTCTCGCTCCCTCTGGTGACTGTGAAAGTNAGACAGCCACCTTCCTCATGCCACACCCCAGCTTCCTGCTCCACCCCAGGCACACGGACAACCGCTCCCACCCCATCCTCCACACCCTCAACCCCACCCCAGACTTCCACATCCAGGTGGACCCCAGCAGCCCCAGCTTCGACCCCCACATCCTCAGCCCCAGCCCCTACACCTCCAGCCTCGCCCACCCCACCAAGGTCCCAGGCCCCAGCACCAACTGCCTCTGCTACCCCACCCCCAACACCACCCTATACCTCAGAGACCAGTATGTGCCAGAGACCTGGATGCCAAAGAGCACGCGGCCCACCACGGGGGGGCTATTCCACCCGGCCAGCCTGGCTGGGACCCCACACGCTCTCCCTCCTCCCAGCCTCCCGTGCCCATGCAAGGACACACCCTCGAGGCCCCTCCCCCTCCCAATCCACGCTCCCCGTCCCCCCAAAGGATCCTCCCGCAGCCCAGGGGCACGCTCATCCCGGACACGGTGGCCAAAGCCATCGCCCGAGAAGCAGCGCAGAGGGTGGCGGCAGAAAGCGGCAAGGTGTGATGAAAATGCTAAATACAATTAAAAAGCATGACATATAGAAAAGGATATTTAGCTTGAGGTAAAATGTAAAAATCAAGCTCGCATCAAAATGCTGCAAAATATACTAAACAACAATAATAAAATACCACTGACATTCCCGTCTCAGTTACTCACTTTCCCCACTTTTGGTGCATGTTTTCAGGGCGACAGGATGCAGGGCCGATACGGAGAGCAGGGTCATTCATTTCACCAGCACCACTCTGATGAGGAAGAGGAGGACGAGGAAGGCTTTGCGCGCGGCCGTCGGAGAGGACCCTCGGTGGACGAGTTCCTCAGAGGCTCCGAGCTGGGGAGGCCGGTAAGAACCACACGATGAGCGATGACTCTCCTGCCTCCTTTTTGAACTTCAGCCCCAAACAATAGCAAAACCTCTCACGTGTGTGTGTATGTATTGGATGCGTGTGTGCATGCATGTCTGGGTGGTTGCATGCATACACTCCCTATTGCCCGTGTCCTCCGTGTGCGTTCCAATGAGTGCGTTTGCCCATCCATGTACGATTGGTGTGTGCATGTACGTATGTATGTATGTATGTATGTGGACTTAAACAACTGCGTCTTGTATGTCTGTGTTTGTGTTTGTGTGTGTGTGTGACTGCCAAAAGCCTCACTATAGTCACAATGAAGATTATCACAGCGAAAGCAGCCGGGGCTCTGACCTGTCTGACATCATGGAAGAGGATGAGGAGGAGCTGTACTCTGAGATGCAGCTGGAAGAGGGACGCCGACGCAACTCGCACAACACACCCAAGGTGCAGTTCTTTGCACTTATTCTAAACCCGAGAGTCATAACCACCCAAATTTATTATCATTTAGCGAACTGCACAGGCACAGATACTTCAATTGAGACTGCTGCCTTGACTTGCATTTGATATGTGTCTTTAGTGTGTGTGTGTGCTGAGTTTAATTCAAATTTAGAGGAAAAGAGAGGAAAAAAAAAAACTTGGATGCTTCAGCACCACAATAGAGAAACAGACTGGGTTTTAATGCTTTCAGGCAGAATTTCAATAAAGAGAAACTGGAGCAACATCTTCAAAGTGTGATTATCCAGTCTGGACCAACGCTTATGATATTATTTAGCAAAGCTTGCTATTTTAATGCCATGTTGCTCTCCATTTCCTCTATTATAAGCTGCAGTCCTCTCTGTTTAGCTATGTGATGAGATTAGGTGGTTAGCAGCAGCCTGGGGTGTATGCGGTTCAGGCTATTAGTAGGATGAGAGGTAGCCTGGAGCTGAAAAGCACTTTTAATGTTTCGGCACCGTGGAGAGAAAACAAAGATAGACTGGGTTTGAGTGTGTTCAACACCTTGGACAGAGAGACAGGGAGAGCATGAGAGAGAGACAACACAGTAGCATAGACAGTGCTTACTGATATCTTTAACACAGCCTTCCTTTTTTTCTTCTTTTTTCTTTTTTTTTAAAACAGTAGTATATTATCAGTATTTGCTTTATTTTGGACTGTTAAAATTTCCCGTGGGCTTGTGCGTGTTGTGAGTGTGCGTCTATGCGTCTGTGTTTCAGTGTGCCTGCCTGCGAGTGCTGCATGATTTTACGTTTACATACGAATCGTACGTCGCTGTGCATTTTTTCCACTTTGCCGTTTTGAACCGGAACGTCCACGTGTCTGCGAGCGACTCGTGAATGTTTAATGTTTGTGAATGTTTTTCCTGTGTTTGCCTGCGTTACAGACAAACACTCCCGCTGGAGGCCGTCATGACCGGGACACTGGCAGAAGAATTCATCATGGCGGTCCCCAGCCTCAGAAACGATCTCTAATGGTCCCCTCCATTGGTCAGTATAGGGAGGTGGCAGGAGAGAACTGGAAGGAGGATCTCTTATTTTATAATTTTTTTTGTTTACTGTGTGACAGAACAGTAGCGTTTGTTGCTCTGTTAAAACCTTCATGAGCTTCTCTGTGTCTCCAGATCACCTCTGTGTCTACGAACCATGCTCATGCCCTTCACTGACCTGAACTTAAGTTTGATCTTGCAGAGACTATTATGATGCAACAAGCTGACACTTTTCTGAAACTGCTGAGCACAGTTGCATCACACGTTGATGCGTTAATCTACTCCGATACAGGATCTGACAATCATGACATTTTAGCCGTAGTAGTTTTCCATAGTTACTTTCCTGTGTGTATTTATGACCTTGTGTTTAATAAGCAATAAGAAGCTCCAGATGGCAACACAAATAGCTGTGGGAGGGGAATGTTGGGCTTTGCATTGTAACCCCATCACCCTCTACTTGGTGTTTCCTGTAGAGGTAACCTCTGAGAATAACAGTGAGGGAAACCTCTCCCCCATCACCGAGGATGTTTACTATGGCAGAGTAGCTCGGCACAGGACGTGGCCCTCCCGCAGGCACATGGGCGGCACCAGGTCTCCCCATGGTATGTGCCTGCAGTCCTGTTCTTACCACCACAGCATGGCGAGAAAAAAAAATGCCACCAGCAACCGGCAAATGGCAAGAAGTAGCTGTGGACACTTGCAAGTGCCTGTTTCTCTGTCTTAAATAATAATAGTTATTATTATGCTTACAGTTGAACAGCATGACTGCACTGCACTGAGATGGTGGACCCACTGGCAAGCCACCCCTGGGGTCCAGGATGTTTCCACAGTTGTAGATGATAAATGACTGCTCAGAGAATGCCTCACTCACTGCACTGAACTCCAGATGCCTGCTAAATCCCGCCCCCCCCTTCCCTTTGTAGTACAACCACACCTACTACACTTACAATGGGAGCAGTCATGCATGACAGTTTGAAGGAATATTAGTGGTAGACATTGAAGAATGACTACACATTCACTGCTTTCTTTCTTTTTTCTACACGTTTGAGTTCCTTTGGACATTTGAGTTTGAAATATCAGCTGTTGGAAATGCAGTTGTCCCTTACTCTTCTGTCCGAGTAGCACATAAAAGCAATTACCGAACCTTCTGCAGGTTGGCATATGCTCACCTGGGAGCAATGCATTTCACATCATGCTTGTATTTCCGAGCACCACACAGTATCACACTTTGCTAGCTGGTGCATTTTCCGAATACTGCAATGCCAAATTCAAATAAATGAGCACAACAACTCTGCCATCACTGCTTTAGACCTTTTGCTGCTACAAGGGTTGGCAATGTGTGGGAAGTTTTAGATTTTTGCTTTAAATCTTTCACTTGATGTTGTTTTTATGAAGTGAAAAAAGACATATGTATGTGTATATTTTTTAAATTTAGGCTTTTTGTAGCATGCATGTCAGAGTCTTGTGTGTTTCTGGTGTTGTGTCATGTCCATGAATCACTTTCTATGTATTGGTTTGTCTTGATCCCCATTTGTCTCTCACTACATTATCAAATATAAAAATAGACAAAATATTTAAAAAAAAAACACAAAAAAACAAAATTCATGTAGTGTGTGTGTGCGGGCGTGTGCGGGTGCATGCGTGCTATAGGAAATTATTTAACTAGATGACTGATTGCAGATTTCTTCCTGCATGCTGACAGGCACAAATATGACTGTCATGCAGTCGTACCTGATCAAATCAGTAAGAATTATCAAGTAAACTAAATTCCCTCAATGACTTCTTTTGATTGAAGCATGACTAAGATACATCAGTATGTATACGTAATGGACTTACTCACACTGGTATATACTTAATGCAGCGAGAACTTTTGTTGCTGAGCACAAACACGAAATTTTTATAGGAGACAAAAATTAAACTTTTTGCAAATATTACGTATTTCTACAAAGACGTCTCATCCAAAGTGTCTGTTTCGTGTGTTGGATCGCGTTCAGTGTTTTCTCTGTCTCGTGATGCAAGATGATGGAATATTTGTTTGCTCTTCAATGTGTTCAAGATGGCTACAGGGACCGGGATCGCCGCTCTCCCACGTACTACGACGAGTCGGAGCCCGAGGAGTCCTTCCGGATCTTTGTGGCCCTCTTCGACTACGATCCTCTGTCCATGTCCCCCAACCCGGATGCAGCTGATGAGGAGCTGCCCTTCAAAGAGGGGCAGATCATTAGGGTGGGAGTTTACAATTAACATGGTCAAAACACTCAGATTATTCTGTCTCTGAAAGGTGAATCTAAGCTATAGGATAGTAGGTGTTTGCTGCATTTTGGCCATGAACAATCACTATAACCCTAAAATACTGGTTGTCATAAATTAGTATGTACTCCTAATTATTCTAACCTAACCTCTCATACAGTTCTCTCAGACTGACTTCACCCTTCACTGTTGTTTGTTTTCATAATAATGTAATGTAATGTTCAAGTACGTTGATCTTTATCCAACCTTAAAGCTCTAGAATAAAGGTTTAAAAACTCATTTACTCTCTTGTCTACCAGGTGTACGGTGATAAAGATACAGACGGCTTTTACAGAGGAGAAGTGAGGGGCAGGATGGGGCTCATCCCCTGCAACATGGTGTCAGAGATCCGAGCCGAAGATGAGGAGACCTTGGACCAGCTCATTAAACAGGGCTTCCTGCCACTCAGCACCCCTGTGGACAGAATAGGTACTACACTATCGCTTTCATATACAAGTCAGGATCTTTGAATGTGAACACACAGTTCCTTTCTGTTAACACACTGTCTGTTTGTTGCTTCCAGAGCAGAACAGGAGAGGCCTCCGTCGAGATCAGGCCTCGAGGAGGATGGTGGCTCTGTACGACTACGACCCCCGAGAGAGCTCCCCTAATGTTGATGTCGAGGTATCACTCACTGCTAAAGGCCCCTTGCTGAACACACACACACACATACTTACAGATCCAAGGAAGTGCTGTATCAGAGGATAACCACAGCTTGAATCACCTTCCTTGTATATCTGCTTCTGTATCTCTGTCTCCTGATAGGCCGAGCTGACCTTCTGCGCTGGTGACATCATCGCTGTCTTTGGAGATATTGATGAGGACGGATTTTATTATGTGAGTGCTGTTCGGACATGTTTGTTTGCCAGTTTAATCTAAGCAGAAACTGAAATATCATTTTTACATTTCAGTGTTGATTCTCAGACTTTTTCTCCAGACAGAGCCAGGTTTGCTGTTTCTCTCCTGTTTCCACTCTTTCTTTCTTCTAACTCTCAGCAAGAAAGTGAAAGCATATTTCCCAAACGTAGAACTAATCCTTTCATGTCCAGGCGATTAACAGCAATGTGTGAACTGTGGATATCAGATTTGTGCACATTGATTGATTACAGGCAGGGTGATCGGTGTCAAACCAACTTTAATTTAACAAATCAGGAGGATGAGGACTCTGCAAATTAATCACTTTGAAAGGGATAAAAAGGTTGTGGGAGTGGCAGTGTAAATTAGTTTCACATGCTCTGATTTTGCGAGAACAAAGAGATAAATGGAACGTGACCCGATAAAGCCCTGAGGGAAGTGAGAGAAATTACAGCTTAAACAGTATATATGATATGACATACAGCAGCATGAAAAAGCTTGGGTACCCCTGGGTCAAAATTTCTGTTTGTGTGAACAGTTAAGTGAGTCTTTTCAACATTTTAAACCAGATTAGTCAGATTATTTTTGCCATGTACAATGTTAGAGTGAACAAATAGGAAAATGAGCACCACGCAAAAGTTCGATAAAACCGAAGTCTCAGAGCTAAATTAGCTGGTTAGGACGATGGCTTGTTCACAATAATCATTAGGAAAGCCCAAGTGATGCAAATTTAAAAGCTTTATAAAGACTCCTCAAGAGAGCAGTGCTCACAAGATGGCCCAAGAATCTCACAGAAGCCTTTTGCAGGAAGAATGAGTAAAAATCCCCCAAAAGAAGAATTGAAAGACTCTTATTTGGCAACAAAAAGTGTTTGCAAGCTGTGGTAGTTGCCAAAGGAAGTGTTAGTACTGACCATACACAAACTTTTACTGCAGGCCCTTTTCCTTTTTTTCTTATTTTGAAACTGTGAAAAATGGAAATAAAAATCTGGATTAAAGAATTAATGAAATGTGTCATTTTCAAGTTTGTGCCTTTTTTTTGTAAAACTGATAATTTTTTCCTCACTGAGCAATTCACAGTAACTTTTGATGAAGGCTATCCAGACTTTTGCGTGCCAGAAACGCCTAATGTCTTCGTTACCGTCCGCAGGGTGAGATGAACGGCCACCGTGGTCTGGTTCCCTCTAACTTCCTGGAAGAAGTGCCTGATGACGTGGAGGTGTATCTGACCGATACCCCATCCCACTACCCCCAGGAAGAGCCTGCCAACCGGGCCCCCGCCAACTCAGCCGCCGCTGTCGTCTCAGAGGGCAAACGGGTACATCATCATCGCCGCTCTCAGCGCTAGGCCCTGTGTTCATCCATCCTCCGTCCTCTCTCTTGATTTCCGTCTCTCGCTTCCTCCACTTTGCCGTCTGTGTGCTGTTCATTGTGTGTGTTTGTCCATGTGGTGACAGTGGTGACTCTATACAAACTAACAACCTCCTCCTCCCTCCTCCTCCTCCTCCTCCTTCTTCCTCCCCTCACCCTTTGGAAAAGGGGACAAAAATCCAGTGTTAACACCTTTCTGAGTCTCAGAGAAAGGAAGAAGCAAAGCCTGACACGGACAGAGAGAGAGAGAGAGAGAGGATAGACTGTGGGAGCTCTGCGGGTGATTTTATGCATGTAGCACTGGTTAAGGAGGACTTGAAAAAGGCTCAACTCATTCCTTACACAAGATAATTTGGTACCTCTTTGCACTGAAACACAAAATCAAATTGTGGTTATTGTGTATAATATTAATAAGTGCTTTATTAACACATAACAATTGCTACCCAATGACACTGAGAGAAATCATTTGAGAAGAAAACTTTAAAGAAGACAAATAGAGAAAAGCATGCCTTTTTCAAACTTGATACATTTTATAATAACTTTCTTGGCTCGACTGCTGTATTTCCTTAAAGAGGCTTTGTTTCTTTATGTATATTGCACACACATCAGATCTATTTTTCAGCCCTTGTTGACAGTGGATACGCCATGTTTGCTCTGAGCTCGAGAGACAGAACTAATCGCAGCACTGATACATCCATACTGTGTTGTTACAATGGAACAATAAAAGAAAAGATTGGATATTAAAAACATTCTTTTTTTGCGCTCTGTGTTCATGTGTGTTGGTGTTGTAGTTGTTGTTGTTGTTGTTGTTGTTTTCAGTTGTCATAGTGGTGTGGGTTTTTAGCGACGGTGACGATGCTGCCACATCTGATTTCTTTTTTGTTTTTCCTCACCCGCTTGGCAAAACAAAACAAACAAACAGAAGAAGATTGTTCATTTCACACCATAAATGGCTCTGTCTGCCTTGTACAGTAAGTCGGCAACTTGAGATACCAAACTCGCGGCTCTAATGCACACAGCTGGCGGTCACGGCGACGGCCTCCAGATGCCACTTTTCGTTATGGAAGCACTCCTCAAGTGTTTCTGTAATGCTTTTTTTCCCCCATGGTGACATATGAGACCAGTGTTTGACTGTTTCAGACTTTTAAAGTACATTTTCAAATATATACATTAAATTTGATATGTCAAAATGTTTATAATATTTGCCATCATTTTTGTATATTTCTGATATGTGACTGAAAATCTGGAGTCTTTTCATGATATGAAAATACAAACCATCACATTACTGACAGTGTGACTGTGCAACAAGCTGCTGCATTAGATGAGAATCCTGGTATCTACAGTTGTGTCCCTGGGTGTTGTACTGTATATGATTGTACTGTACGTTCCCTCATGGCCTAACTGATGGTGGACTTCTCCGGCTCTGTGCTGTGCTGATGTCGTGCTCAACGTTTGATGGCTTCCTCCTCAGTGTTTCTTCTACATATGTACTCTGTGTATGTGTGTGTGTGTGTGTGTGCGTGTGTGTGAAAACATACAAAATCTCAACTGTTAATTTAATACAGATTACCATGCAGAGAGATGATCGCTTTACATGCGTATTACAGTATGTAGAGAATATCAAAGTTGAATTTAGTGTGGTTATTATCAGGTAGATACTAATTTTGAATACTGTTTCTCTGCTTGTTATTGAGTTATTTCAGGACACAAACTGAACCTGGACTGTTTTGTTTTGTTTTATCAGGCTAAATATGCAACTAATTTGCATTGACAAACATCCACTTTAATGATATTAAATTTCTCCATTATAAAACTGAACACATTTTTCAGAGATTGACAGATAAATAACCATTAATCACACAGGTAAATTACAGCAGTGAAATCACATTAGAATCACAAAACAAACAACATGAGGACACTCTAAGATGATAACTAAAATAACTAATGTCTTAACTAGTGACTGAACTAAAGCTTTAAAAAACTCCAATCAAACACTACTGTGTACACGGTGACAGAGCCTATTAAAGTTCTGTACATGGCTCAAAATTTAGAGAATACAAATTGTTGCCAAGGCTTAATAAGCCTCCTTCTTCTAATATCTTGCTTCTTTTATTAATAGAAAATGTTCTGCTTGCTGCATCTGAATTCAGATCTGAAACGACAACATTGTGTTGCACAACTACATGTGCCATTTGGCTATGTTTAGAAAGAAGAAAACTTTTTAATTGTCTCTTGATTTAAGTTGAACAAACAGCCAAACAAGCCGATCTACACAAAAACAAAAAAGGATAATTATGATATGCAATATACACATACTACAAGGACAAAATAGTCATTTCTGTTACTTAATCTTACAAGATAAAAGCAACGAACAAGTAAGACACAGATGAGTCAGTGAATGCACCTCAGTCTAGTGACAATTAGATAAGTGGGATCTTATTATAGGCTTAGATACGCAAAGACCTCAACTCAGCTTTTAGTACAAAACAACCAATGCAGTTAGAAAACTTTCACCACACTTTTCTACATTAAAAGCAGGCAGATAGTACAGACAGACAGACAGGGGCCTTGTGTGCAGTGTGAAAGTGTTGCTTCTTTTGTAATACGCTGCCCCATGCCTCCACACCTCCCCATCGCCTCTCTCCTCAGGTCACCACAGACACCACCACAGACACCGTCGACAACGACAACGCTGCACCCGTCCGGGCGCCGTCCCCGATCGTTCGGCCCCTCCTCCCGGGCACCATGAGACCCCTCAGCCCTACGAGGGGGCCCCACCTCCCGCTGGACCCCCGGGACTCCCACGACTCCCAAGATCTGGCAAACAAGAAAAAGAAAGGACTGCTTTCCAAGGGGAAGAAGCTGCTGAAGAGACTCTCCCCTGTGAAATAATAATAAAAAAAAAAGCATACATGTACAACACGTGCACATGCTGGGCTCTGTATATTGCATCCATACAATCAACTCTGATCTGACAACACGTGACAGAGAGGATGTGAGCTTTGTCTCCCGGACTGCGTGAGCCTATTTGAATATAACCAGTGATAGAATTATTCATGTTTGGTGATGGATACAAATCAACTAGATTATGTACAGTGCAGTGCCAAAATCAAGAGAGAGGTCAGCTGCAGACACAAAAACATATTACTGTGATGTATTTTAAATCAAACAGATGACTTAAAAAAAAAAAAACTAGGATTTTCATGACATGTACTTTTCCCCTTTTCTTTATCATTAGTCAACGTTTATTTGAAGCAGGGTAGCTGTGAAAACAAGGCATGTGGTTGCATCTAAGTTTCTCAGCCGAAGACGCATCAGAGTATTGATGTCAGTACAAGGAAGCGGAGACCACACTCCTCCAAGAGAATCTCAAATAGACTACACTGTTATCGAGGCATTCTGTGAAGTAATGCTGGCTGCTAGCACAAAGGCTTTATTCAGTGCAATATCATAGAGAGGTGGTAGCATATGTAGGGAGAAAAGGAACATTTCCACGTGTGTCTCTGTGATTCAGCAGAGAGTTTCCTGTGATGAAAGGAATTTAGAAATCAAGAGCAGATTGGCAACAGGGCATTAACGTCAGAGACGCCGGCGAGCTTTGCTGTCTCAGTGGCCTTTATGAAAACAATACGAGCATGACATTCCTCATTCGA
Source organism: Centropyge bicolor (assembly GCA_037975185.1). Lineage (NCBI taxonomy): Eukaryota > Metazoa > Chordata > Actinopteri > Pomacanthidae > Centropyge > Centropyge bicolor. The sequence goes on along the minus strand of JBBMOC010000034.1, from coordinate 2,875,323 downwards.
TCACAAGGTTGATTCATACAAGTTCTTTTTTTTTTCTTTTCTTCAGTTTTCCGACGGGTCGCTTGTGCTTTGTCATTTATTTTTGAAAATTAGGTGAGAGCAGAAATGTTTGTCGCGCTCGCTGTCAAGCTGTCATGAAACGCCTAGTTCAAGACGAAATTTTGTGTCTGTCTTCCTATTGCACAAAGGTGGGTGTTTTTGTCTGACGACTGGTAAAAGACGTGTTTTGTGTGCCTGTGTGTGTGTGTGTGTGTGTGTAAGGCGGTATGTGATGCATTCATGTTCTGCACCTTTCACCTTTCTTGTTTCTGCTTTCGTTTCTGAAGGAGAGGCCATGTAGTTATTGGTCATGTGATCTAGTGATGTGCTGCTACCTCCATCGCCTGTGCGCTGTTCTGTTCTGTTATCTCATGTTGATATAGAGGGTGATGTTCAAGCATCATAGACATTACAAAGAGTGAAGGTGTGCATTGTTCTCTGGCTCTGTTTCATCTCCCTGAGGTCTGTGGAGAGAATTATTAACTTTTTATATCTGGTTACATTTATGCTCTACATGATTTGTACTCACAGTACATAAGGACTATACCATAAAAAGTGTCACACAGCTTCTATACATTTAAAAGGGAATCTGGTGCAGAACAATGTTTCACTTTATTTCTATGATCTTGTATAATTTCTGAAATATGTAGTTGCACTCATAGCTTGAGTCTGGAAAACACATGCACTCATCAGCCATGCCAATATTCTGTTGTTGCTCCATTTAGTTTGTTGACTCACTGAATCTTTTATATATTTAATCGAGTCTTCAAAAACAAACAAACCTATTTGCATAATGCTACTAAAAGATTTGCACCAGAAAAATGCAATCATGATCAGCGGGAATGACTTAATATCCTGCAGGCTGTCACACTGGCTGTCTATTAAATTAGGTTTATTGTCACTGTAAAAGCTTCTAGTGAGAAAATACAACAGAATCTGAATTAAGTTGTGATCCCCCGTGATTAGTGAAACTGAATGTCAGCATTTCACTCCGAATTTTTGCCAAATGAAAATGTCTGCAATAATCAGCACCAGTTTAATTCATGAACTTTATTTGAAGTTTTTTCTTACAGTCAGCAGAAATTTTCAACATTTGCATTTCCTTTTATTACAAAATTGACCCTTTCAAATTTGAATTTTTTTTGATGAACTTGGCAAATTGGAAAATCTGTAGCTAAGGGAACAAATCAAATGGAAATTATAATATAATAAATATAGTGAAATGTGAACCAAAAAAAGAAAATCAATCAAAATCTTTTGTTTTCTCTTATGTTAAAGGAAACATGTTGACTTGAAAAGTATTTTGACACAGACATTTTTTCTTGCTCCTACAATTGTTTCTAATCTGTGATCTTTTTTTTTTTTGGATTGATTTTGAACTGCAATGCCGACCTTTCTCACTGATCACACACAGCCACAGCACATCATCCAGATGTTGTATCTCGTGGCACAAACACATCTGTCCTACCTCACTCTCTTTCTTTCGAGGAGACAGTCGTCCTGTGTGCAAATTATACAAGATTATGGAAATAATGTGTCTGAAATAATAATGGCGTTTCATTTTCCAAAGCAAACATTCACTGCTTGCTCGAGTACTCAGAGGAAGGGCCTGCAGACTGTACCGACGCTCTGTGTGCTGTGGAGGTGACTAAAAGTGCTCAAGAACTCAGTTGGAGGGATATTACGTCTCATAGCTTTAATAATTTAAAAACTTCTCTCTGTTCAGTTTTAAACATCCGCTCTATCCTGTCTATCTGCAGTTGTCTCTCAGTTGTCAAGTTGCACTGGAAAGATGAGTCAGATATGAGTTTATTGTGTGAAACAGGGTTCCCCCTTCTCATTCTTTATTCATATTATTGATTAAATGCAATGACGAGAGAGGGTTTGCCAAAATGGAATGTAAGAAAAGTTCGGCTGGCAATAGGTTTACATCTGATTCTTTTTTGTTCCAAAGCTGTTTTCATGTATAGTTTCTCATTTCAGTTCGTCACAAAGTTGAAATACTGTAACATGGTGTCCCAATACCAAATCATTCACTTGTGAATGGGTGTAGTGTCTCTAAACGCTGTAGCTCTTTTGTACTTTGATCCATTTGTAGATAATTTATAAATGTTTCTACTTGATTTTACGACAGCCTTTTTGTTAGTGCACTGAGATTTCCTCTCCCTGTAAAAGACTGCAAGCATTCTCCATAGTGTCCTTTGAAATCAGATGTATCAGTCCACCGTATGTGCTTGCTTTGTGAATCAAAGTTTAAAAAAAAAACAAAAAAACAAAAAACAAAAGAGAAATCATTGGACAGTATTTATGGTGATTAATTATGTGTGGGTGTGCATGTGAAAAAAATACAACTTTTATAACCAAATTAAATTTGATATTTTTTAGAAAATCACTGTTTTACAGTCATTTGTGAATGTGATGTGTTTTCACTGAAGAGAGCAGAGAGCAGATTTAGAGCTGTTTTATTTCATACAGCAGGAAATATTCAACCTTTAGACATACATATACATAACAAATGTTAGTATGTGATATCAATATTCTGGTCATCTGAGGACTGACTGTACAGATAAATCACAGGCTGTCCTGTTGGTTTGACAGACCGTCCTTCAACTGACTGTCACCTATGTGTCATTGAGTGAGTTAATGAGTCAGCGTTCAGAGTTTCAGGGTCTGTTCTCACACCTGTCTGAAGGGATGAAAAGAAAGAAAAGAGATGAAGATTCCTTGCAACACAACATTCAGTGTATCTCTGGACTAATTTGTCTGAAGAGTTATGTCTTCCTTTATGGGTTGTTTTTCTGAGCTCATGAAAAGTTACAGCATTAAGTTACCCAACAGTATATAAAATAGTGATAATTGGTTTCTTAATTATGTGCAACATACAGTACACATATAATAGTACAACACTGACAGGGACCATTTTTCTACATAATGAGTACTTTTATTTCTGCTACTGAGTAAGTTCTGCTGATAATACTTGCATGCTTTTACCAAAGACAGGTTCAGAAAATCCATTAATTCTTACAAGATTATCTTAAGTGTGGTTGTCTTTGGGTGAAAACTGGCAAAATTTTCAATCATATTTTCATATCCTTGTCTGATGGACCTGTAAGACATGATATCTAAAAAAAATCTAATGCACTAAAATGTATGTCAAAGGGCAAATGTGTAGCTGCTGACATTTGAACAATGAAGCAGGAAGTCAACATGGATATACATCATCTGATTGTATAGGAAGGGTTTGTATTTCAGGATCAATATGAGACACCATCCCCTTACCTGCTTCTCAAATGAATGAACCATAAGAGTTGACAAACTATTAATGGCTCTTACTGTAAATACAGTTCTTACAAATAGACACTCTGTCCTATCCCATAGAAGATACCTTCAGCGGCTTCAGTCAATGCTCTCTCTACTTTGGAAAGGTACATACCATGACTTAATGCCACATCCACCATTTGTCTGATTGAATCATCACACCAGATTGTAATCAGCTGCAACAAGTGTGCCTCAAATCAGCCTTAGAAAATTCTCTGTTCATTAACAAAAGACAATAACAGCGATCTTCTGTGATCGTTTTTATCAAGACATGACAAATGACATGATTTAGTAAATTAAATGTATGCAAAGTTAATTATTCTACTGACTGAATTTTGATCCACATTTAATATTCTTTCTACCAGCAGGCTAATGGCAGGCTGTCATTCATCCCAGAAGATCACAGCAAACCATGACCTGCCTTCGTCTTCACTTCAGACGAAAAGATGAAGGGATGGTGACAATGATGGTGGTTGTACATAAACAACATGACTCGCTGTCTGTAAAAATTAGATTTCCAATTAACAAGGCATGAGATCGGGGGTAGAACAGATGTTGACTCTCATGCATGACTTCACTGTCTCTGACTGGCAGAAGACGGAAAAGTCTAGAGTCTAGTTTAGCTGCAGTGAAATCACATTTTAACAGCTGGAGTCTCAAAATTATCAGTTTAAAATTCCAACAAAGATACATGGAAGGTGATTAATTTGTGTCATTTCAGAAGAAGAAATGTGGCAAATGCATAGCTTTTTAATCAATTAATGAAACCAACACCTAGAACTCCTAACACTTACAGATCTTTTGAATTCAGTACTGCAGGTTTTTGTCATCTATTTTCTACATCTCGACAATCTTTTTAGTCACATACTGGTGTGTGTTCAACTTTCAAACCCATTGCTGTTTTCATGCTGTTGCACCACAATCCTCAGGAGGGCAGCAGTGCTTTTCAGTTGGCCGTTGACAGTGGGAAGACTTCAGTTTCACAGTGATGGATGTAACACATAGGGCGGCAAACCTTGGTCTCATCAAGGGGTCTAATTGTCTGATTAAACATTTGCTGATGTCAGCACAGTTACCATAAGAACACAAAGACACACTGGGAAAGAGTCCTTCAGCCTCCCCCTCCTCTTTTGCACCCTCATCTTCATGCACATTTGCTTTTCTCCTATTTGCTTAATTTTAATGTTGATTCATGCAGTAAAAGAACCTCAAAAAACCTTAGAAAGACACTGCAGTGTTTCTTTATGCTGAAACATCCATTCTCGGGGAGGTAAGGAAGAAAGGAGATTGAATTTGTAAATCAATTAATCTTTGTTTTGTTGCTCCTAATATATTTGCCCTATGCTTTCCTCTCCCCCTGTCCTTCCTCTCCTCTTCTCTCCCTCCCCTCCCTTTGTTGCCTCCTCTCATCTCCTTCCCTCCTGCTCGCTCTTGCCCTTATTTTCCCTTCGCTATCCAGCAGATCTATACCGAGCTGTAAGTCTCCCCTGACTCCCCGAGGGCCATTGGATGTTTAAAATTCCTGCCAGTTGTAACCTCTCTATCACTGGCTTTTGTCCTGCCTGCCACGCCACCAGAGGGGGGCATAAGGAGACATCCATCTTCTGCTGGCCTTTCTGAATATTTCACAAAACCTCAGAGTGCCAGTTAAACGCTCAACGTCCGTTTGACCCCCCCCTCCTCCTCCGCCCCAGAATCACAGCAGGCGTCTCCCAGGTAAAAAAAAATGTTAATTCGACTTTGATATACAGAGAGACCTTTTGTCATGTGGCAGGTTGGAGATTTCTTTTGAAGTCTCCAGGCTTGAACAATTTAAAAACTTCAGTAAGAATCATGCAGTAGGTTTGTGGTAAAGAGAGGGAGGGAGGCTGTGTATTGTACAGTAAGTTGATGTGCATATAGTATCTGAGCATTCATCATAAATGTTATATAGTGTTCTTTTATGGATATGTACAGGGCCGTACCAAACGGGCTTGAGGGCTCCAGGGCAAGAGTTACCTTTGGGCCCCCATTTACCCTCCTTTTCTCCCACTTTGTGTGTGTGTGTTTTCTATTAAGATTAATACCACAATATACAATTAATCATGTGATTTTCAGATAACAGCACAGCAACATATGACGACACATGTGAAACACAGACATGCAATAAATTAACAAAAGGCTTATTACATTTAAAATATATACATGTTATAATGCTACATATAGACGTTCCACTTTTGTGTAAGGGAATTGAAATGAAAAATATTTAAAGATCATTTTGACTCAGGATGTCTGTAAGAGTTTAGGTGAAAAAACAGGAACTGTCTTAAGGCCTCTATCGTTTCAGCTTATATTGTGCTTTAGTGTTTCATAGATAAGAATTAGTTTGCAGGAAGACAAGACAACATTCTGGTTGGTCAATACATCTGGACCCTCATCAGTGTATTTTAACAGACGTAAGTATTAAACAAACATGTAATCAATCAAATTACCACAAACTAATCGTCACACCATCAATCTGCAGCCCCTGGGGCTCCTGTGGGTCTGGGATTGGCAGCAAGATTGTGTATTTTGTCTGGTCAGTAATGCAACCCTGCATGCATAACACAGAATTTCTTTACAGGCTTAAAAGCAATAAAACATGACCTGACAGTGTGACATGACCTGCAGCTGTGTACAGTAAGTTTTAAATAGCTCCTTTTTTCAGCTGAGGTGAGAAGTATTGTCAACAAAAAAGCTAGATCACATTGAATAGGTCACCTGCATGTCCATTCATCCACTCCAACATTAATGTGTTTCCCAGCAGGTTGTTGGAGGCAAGCCTCTTACCTGTCCATCATGGCGCTCTGAGGGCAGGCTGTCGGTGGGAAGACATACCACCTGGTTGGTAACTCATTCCAGACATCCCGCAGGGGAGGAATACTGACAGCCATGCTCCGAGAAGAGCATTCATTCATTTGTCATTAGCGGAAGAATGTTGTTCATACAACTACTACTACTACTACTAATAATAATAATAATAATGATGATAATAATAATAATAGGTTAAAAGACAAAAGAAAACAAAGACCAATTGATAACATATTTTATTAATAACAATAAAATAGAATAATTTTAAATTCATTTTAATACATCTTATATTTTTTTCCAACATAAATACCATAATGCAAGTAAATACAGTGAACAGTGTATCTATAAACCATTCTTCATCAAAAGCCAGGCTGAAGAGGTAGGTTTTTAAAGTTTATGTTGAAAGATTTCAGCACTTCCAGCTGCTCTCAGATCCTCGGGCAGGCTGCTCCAGAGGCTCGGAGCATTAAAGCTAAAAGCTGCCTGACCAAATGTTTCGGGCCTGTACTTCAGAACAACCGACACACTCTCACCAGAGGACCTGAGAGGTTGTACTGGTTTATACACTATGAGCATGTGAGACATATATGCTGGGCTAAGATCATGAAGTGCTTTAAAAACAAGTAAAAGAATTTTAAAATCAATATAGAAGCTGACAGGCAACCTGTGTGGGGACTTAAAAACAGGTGTAATTTGTTCACTTCACACCTTCTGGCCCTGGTAAGCTCTTTGGCTGCAGAATTCTTAATCAGTTGTACCTGCTGCACTTCTTGAAGCTATCACTGAGGGGTAATGTACTGTAAATAGTTAAAAAAGAAATGGCCCTAAAACCGATTCTTGGGGAACCCCACTACTTTGGTGACTACTTTTACTACAGCTGTCTCAGTGCTCTGATTAGCTTGAAAACCAGATTAAAACATTTCCATCTTTTTGTTGGAGTGAAAAAAATAGTTAAATCGAATATACACCACAACGTTTTTCTAAAATTTTACTAAAAGCAACTATAAGGAACTTTTGTGTTGACTGCTCTTGTGGACAAAAGGGCTACTGTTCCCACTGTCTTGTGTTGTAAAGATCTTGATCTTTGTTTTGGAAGGGAGTAAAAGAAAGTTGCAACTTATTTTTAGGACTATTTTTCTGCAGGATGTATAGCAATGAGGTATTTTATCTATTGTGGTGTGGCTATGCAAGATTGAGATTTAAATAAACTTTGTTCATATATCTACATTACACAGAAGCCTACAGTTAACAGATTTGGTTGCTCTGTTATATTAATTTTGTTGAGAAAGCTAAAGCTATCAACAGTGACTATTTTGAATACCTGTCTCGGAGATAAATTTAGGGCCACACAACCACAAGAAATATATGTTGGTCAGACAGGGACATCAATATTGAACTAAGACTGTTTCATAACTTCTTGTAGTACAATGGAAAATAAAATAGAAGTGAGACTGGACATTGGTCTGTGATCGCTTGGTACAGAGGGATGTTTTGTTTAAAAGTAGACCTGGCTGATGTCAGTGGTAGTGGAAGAAGTCGGGGCTATGGCCTCACCTTGGTGATTCATCTTCGGCTGCCTGGGGTGGGAGACGTCCACAGGGCTCAACCTGGCTGGAGAGCACTGTGAGGTCTAGCACCACGGGTGTTGAAAAGGCTGGCTGTCCGGCTGGCTGGCTGCCCCCTGGCAGGCTGTGGTGCTAAGTGTTACTACACAGGTGTAGCAGCAGCTTTATGCTCAGAGACTGGTCTCCAGCACTCTCTGGAGAGAATACAGAAGCAGCTTGCAATGATTTCCACTCACAGGGCTTTATAAATGCATATGGCTCCAATTGTCTTGGGTATTCTTGAACCACTTTTTCTGTTGTTATTATTCCATTCATGCGCTCCCATGGCAGTCGGGTACATCATAAGGATGAAACAGAGCAGAGTGGATCTGATGATTATTTGATGGATTGGTGAAAGTTAAGACAATAGGATATTGCTGTAGTTCAATATCCATCACTGAGCTGGATTACTGTCAGCGAAGGTTAATAGATCTACTAATCATATGATGACCCCAGGGTGCACTCAGTCACAGGCTGGTCTCGATTGTCTGGATGACAACTTCCAGGTGAAAGGTTCTCCAGGTGACATAACATGTCCTGGATTGTTCATATGCAGATCAGTTTATGTAATGCACTCATTCTGAACATTTTCTTCTGAACAGTGTTATGATGTGAATTGTTTTTCATATATTTCCCATTAGACCGTTTTGTTTTTTGCTGTTGTCATTCTGTGTGTGGTGCTTTTGTAATTTCTATTTCCATCTTGACTCATCTGTGCCATCGTGTTTTTATGTTTAATGGAGAGCGCTACACACTTCGGCAGGTTGGAAACAAGCAAACAGCAGATTCTGTTTCCTGGCATCGTGTTTTGATATGAAATTGTAACATCTCTCAGGTAAATCAGTGCAATTTTGAAAATGCAAGTGCAGTCATGAGATACGTTTTTTGTCAAGTTTTATCAAAATTCAATCAGTGTTATCAGAGATGTAAATGACACATGACTGAGGAAGCAAACACTGGAGCTGTTGACAGAACAAAGAGGTGTAAACACATAGTGTCATTTAATTTTGGGGGACAAAGAGAGAAGTGGGCTGACAGATGCCTGCGCTTACAATTTATTTTGTGCCTTAATACATGATACAGGTAGAATCTAGATATGTTTTTCAAACCAGCATCATCTTTCAAATTTGTGAACGATTTAGTTCAGAGGTAGATTCAACAAAACTAAGAGTATACAGTCATGGAACCAGGTAAAATATTATAAAAATGAAATTTTGAACCTGATGATGGCGCTAGATGAAAAGTAAAATGTGTCATATCCATCAATCCATTCAATCCATCAAATAGATGAGATATCTTGGTGGAGACCAACTGACCACCTGATCTACAGACTGGCATTGTCGCCTCCAGAGTGAGGCCTCTAGTGTGGCTAAAAAGGACTCAGCGGTTTATATCCCAAATTCCTGACTAAGCTTTGGCTCTGATCAGCAGTCAATGAGGTAATTTCTCCTGCTATTTGTCTCTTTCAACATCTCAGTGAGACGCAGCTCCCTGTTCAAAGACATTGTACCTACAAGGATTTAGGTCATGACCCACGTTGCTCCACATCACATGACCTTCAAAAAATCTTTGCGTCACCTGGCTGCAGCTCTCTGTCTGGCACTGGAGTCACACATGGTGCATGGGACCACCTCCCCATCATCTCTAATAGCACCAGCAGCAGGTTGCATGTCTGGAAAAACAACTGAGATCTGGAGACGTTCCCAGACTCAATAGTCGGTGGCCTCTGCCACTGTCAGCATTAATAATCACATGCAGCCAAAAACACAGACGAAGCGCTCAAATTAGAGCTCAGCGGCTTCCATATGCGATGCATTAACCAACCCGTGCACTGTAAACACCACAGCAAAGTGTCCACTGAAACCAAGCTCCTCTCCTCGGATAACATAGACTCCGTTAGTTCTTCAAAGTTTTATTGGCATTTAGAGATCCTTAAATATCTCTCTAAGGCACATATTTATTTTAATCAGCCTCTGCTGTCAGGAGAGGAAATGTTGATTTGCCAGTGATGCCTGCATGCATAATGCTGTCACCTTGGCACTGGTGGCACCTGTAATAAAGCAGGCACTGAGGCACTGGGCACGGCGGGTGTAGTTGGAAGACATATTCTGCCAGTAAAGCACATTTGTTTCAGAGAGCAGGTATTTAGGGGGGTGTCGCAGAGCGGAGAAGTGAAGACTACTCTGACCAAGCTCATTAAACCCTCGACGTGTTCTTTACCATAAATCTGATGTCAGCACTTAGTCTGATGTCGCTGTGCAGAAGCAGAGTGGATGGATGCCACAGTGCTTAAACTGCATAACTACCACCGCCCCCCCCACGCCCACCCCCAGGCTCGCTCCAAGACACAGAACTGCTCGTATTATCGGCTCCCCGGTTGTGGGGCACGCTGCAACAACACACCATGCTATTTCAGTTCAGGCTTTGAACTCACACTGACGCTCAGTGTACCTCATTATAATGAGTGTATTTTAGGTCAAGGCAGATGAAGTGATGAAGATACGCATAAAAAGAGAAAAAAAAATAGAATTATCTAGAGTGTTAAGAAATTAAATGTGGCCTGAAGGCCTGCTGTAGCACAGAAAAAAAATCAGCTTTTCTTCATTTGACTCTAAACATATTCACCTAAAATCTGTGAATACTGAGTGGACAGCGAAGGTAGTTTTGAAATTTCAATAAACCATTGTGTAGTATAGCAGGACTGTGAAGTGAAGTGTTTGCCAATCCTTTGTACCGTGTTGACAAATGTATAGTGTTCTGTGGCAGCACGAGGCTTTAGATATAGTGCCTGCATCCATCTGCTCCATCCTACGCAGTGTGATCCCATGCGATGCTGAGGACCGAGAATATGCAGCTGACAGCTGGCAAAAACCTGCACTGAACTTTTTTTTTTCCCCTTCAAAAAGTAATGTCCAGATTAATGCAAAGGCCTTCTGAGTGTGATATGAACATCTGTGGATTTCTTAGAAGAACTTTAAAAATAGCAACAAACTTAGTAAATAGTAAAAGAACATAAATACTTTTGTCAGTGGGAACTTCTTTATATGAAAGTAAGGTCTAATAATAATAATCCTGAGGAGTCCAGAATCATAGCCTTCATCTGTTAAATCAGCATTAAAATGACTGGTGGAGGAACGACTGATCCCCTTGACCTCATGTGCATTTAATTTACTCACAGCTCTTCCTCTGACCACGTGGCTCCCGTTAATCTGACAGACGGCACGTTTACTGATTTCTATCATGGGGATAGTCGCTGCAGCCAGAGCGGTGCCACCGGAGGAGAACATCCCCTCACATCATCCAGAGAATAACCAAAGGAGAAAAACACATTTCACGTAGAAAAGGAAGTAAACTAACATTTTTTTTTCTCTCTACAGTCAGAGGAAATAATTTTATATAAGACAATGTAATGATTTTGGATGATCAGAACCTGCAACTTTGCTGAAATGATGCTCAACTTTCCATTGCTCCCAGTTGTCGCCGTGGCTTTTCTTACTGCTGTTAAAGGTGAGATTTACGACTGCAAACCTTTTTCTCATTTTCACGTGTGTGTGTGTTGTGTGTGTTGGAACAGTGGCAAGGAAAGCCTTTACATATATGGAAATAACTGGGTTGGAAGTAATTTAAAGGCTTCAGCTGTGTTTACAAGAGAACATTAATGAAGATGAAATGAGGATGCTCTTGCTTATGCTTTGATGATCTAAACACACACCACGTTATGATTGCATATGCACAAGATGGGACAGTTAGTCTATTATTAGCACAAACTATAAGCAGAGATGGTGCAGTTGTTGTGTGTAATAGGGGGAGGTGTTCATGAAGCGAGCCTTAAACATACAGAGGCAGTTTAGAAAATGTTCACATTTGGATTTATAGAACCATTCTGTTGCATGTTTTCCTATTTTTGAGGTCCATTTCATTGTCCCTCTGTCAAAATGAAAGTGACAGCATGATGTCCAGTGTGCATCGGGAAGCCTCATCTGTGGGATTAAAGAGGCCTGACGCTGAGGTTGCACAGCTGTTTCTCTGGTTGTTTAAAGATAACCTGCATTGGGAGCTATGAAGTCACAGTAAGCTGTCTGTCTCGCTCTGATACCGATATCATGCGAAGGACTACTTTCTGAGATTGCCCGGGTTTTCTATCTGCGCATGATATCTGCGTGTGCATTTTTCATGGCATATGTGGGACTGCTGTATTTCTGCCAGTGCAGGACTCAGCTGTCTGCAGCTGCGTTCTTAATACGTGTCTAAGTGATAGAGTTCAGCCTTTGATATCTTCTCTGCTTGGGAGCCATGAATATGCATGGGAGTCTTATCTTTCAGTCCAGTCACAGATGTGCTGCCTGTTGTGTCAGCGAGCCCGCCTGGAATTTAACTAGTACTTATAATAGTAGTTTAAATATTTCTAATAGTTTGGTTTTCTTCGAATGTCACAGCGAGGACTCTTCAGGGAATCAAGCCAAGACTCACCAAACTATTACTGATCAGTAAATCATATGCTCACTGATCTACAGCTCTAATTCTGAGCCTCAGATTAAAAAAACTGTGCTCTCATCACAGTATTTTTCTATTTAAAGAATTCTGGGAAGGCTTCATTCTAACATTTATTTTTTACATTTGTCTCACTGGCCTGTGTTTACCAGCAACATGTGAGCAGCATGCTACCTGGAATCATCAGCTCAGCTCAACTATGTTCTAGTCCAGTCAGTATGTGATCAGACATGTTGCAGATTTGCTTTGAACCAGACTGAGGATTATTTTCCTCTTTGTATTTTCTTCATTCCACTGGTTGCTTTGACCTGCAGGGTAAATCTATCATGTGACAGTGTCCAGTTAGTATGAGGATACCTTTCAACAAGATAGATTCACAACCTTGACACAGCCCACCTGTTACACAAGCTCTTCATAAGCATCAACAGTGTTCTAGATAAAAGCTGGAAGTATTCAGACATCTCTCTTGTGTTTGTTGGAGCAGAATACTGATGCTAAAATTAACATTTCCCAAAGAATAATCTCCCAATTTAAATTCAAAGTCAACATTTCCAAAGCTTTTCATTTAAATTGTTTTTTTTTTAATCTTACGGCATAAACCTTGCTGGGATTTGGAATCAAGTACCTTGATTATGATGTTTTTATCTATTAATTCCTGTTTATGGCTAAAAGCCAATAATTGTCCAAAAGTGGAAATCTCTGCTTGGGATCAACAGCATAATCTAATTAGTTGGCCTGGAGCCTACCCGTCGACGAAATGCAACAGAATGGCTTTCATGACTTTCAAACCTCTGTTCATAGATAAACTTCAGTAACAACAGCAATAACACAGCCCCCTTAATGGAGATGATAAGGGCACCATAAAATGTCAGTTAATTTAAACAAATTAAATTCAATGTTTGGTTTGATATCCCCAGGTAGACAGATGTACAACAGCAAATAGGACATAAAACTCAGGTGTTCAGTTGGATCATCATTGCATTATGTTTAAATTTTACATTTGGTTTGCCTTAGCACTGCAGATATCATGCAAAAATGATGCACCCGCTAATATCTATTTTAGCCTTTAATATGAAACTCCCTACAGCATCAAGTCTGATCTCTGGAATCTATAAGACAGTTTCCTGTGTGCTTTTTCTGAATCCCTACATTTTTAATATCAACCCAGACATTTGTATTTTTTTCATAGCTTCCCCTTTGCCTTCAGAAGGAAAATCGATTTACATATAGATGTATTCATGAAACATGGTGTGAAAATCGGAAAAGAATGATATATCACTTCTAAGACCTTTCGAGGGGGGAGGTTCTGCTTTGCCATGTGTTTTCCTTTAAATAAGTTATTTTTGTAAGGTAGGGAAAGTCAAATTCACGCATTAATTCAGGAGCACTTCAACATGGAGGATGGCAAACTACCAAGTGTCACTGGCAGGAGGAAGTGGGAGCTGTCACACGCAGCATCCTGTTGGGACAAACAGTCGTCTCGCAAAAGTTACAAGAGGGGATTTTTCCCAGTCAGATGTTTGCCATTCCCTGTCTTGCATCACATTGACATAAGTATAGAGCAGGAATGTTTGTGTGTTTTAGTGCTGGGAATAACTGCTTATGAGTTAATTCCCTGAAATAGAGCCATTTAGCTGTAGTGGCAATGTGGCCGAGTTTTCTTTGACTCAGCATTTACCGGCAACCTGTAGATTCACAGCACTGTTACCAACTGGTTGCATTGTATGAAATAGAAATGACACTGTATCATCTTAGATCTCAGTCAAACTACAATTGACTGCCTTCATTAGACTGTTATATCTGCACTTCATAATATCTAGAAGTGAATCACTTTGGAGTGTTTTTCTGAGGGTCATATTGAGCTCTTAGAGACTGCAGCCGCTTGAAAAGCAGTTTAAGCGAAAACGGGCTGAGTGTAAAACTGTTAAAAAGTCGCTTCATGTTCTTTGTTACACAGCAGTTGATGGCTCCTAAAATGAATGATCATAATGTTGCAGTGACTACTTTAAAAGTTCTTTTCTCTCATAAAACTAATGTTCAGAAGTGTAGATCAGTCCATCATCAAGGCCAAGTCTGGAACTGTTCCAACCTATTCAATACAGGCCTCACCTCTCTGTCTCCTGTTTGTCCCACACCCGAGACACCTTGTGTGTTTGTCCTATTTGTCTCTTTTTTCAGTCCCGGAACCACATGAAATTAACCATATTTACATATATTGCCTTTACCCTGAGTCTCATTGCCGTTGGTTCCCCAAGATGACCAACCTGCCCTCGCCAAATTTTCTTGATCCCTGTTGCACCCGACTCACCCCCGTCCCCAACCTTTTGCTTTGTCTTCAGCCGTGATTCCTTTGTCAACTCTTCACCTTCCTGCCATCCTGGTCAAATGCTCTCAATTACAGTAACAGTTTGTAAGTGGCTAAAACCAAACACTGAAATGAGCTTAAGCTGCAACAGAGTGATTACTGCACTAATCTCGTAAATTTTCTCTTTCCAGTTGCTGAAAGTCAGAAAGTTGCTGAAGACACTGGGACCCCGTCTCAAGTTTATCCCACCGTCAACTTTCAGGTCCTCAATGCGAACCATGTGTTTCTGAGGCAGGTCAGTCCAGAGCCATCAGGAAACTCCAGCCTGAAGGCTCAGACTCAGACTTTTCTCATCACTGGTCCAGGTGCTGGGCTCCTCCAGCCGGCCGTCAACGCTTCCTACGGCCCCCTGAGTGTAGATGCCCCGATCCCTCCAGACCAGCACCTCAGTGGGCCCAAAATCCTGCCAGTCATTTTAGTCCGCCAGGTTCGTTCCTCGTCCCCCGTCGTCAAGATTCTCTTCCACATGCCCTCGGAAGGCAACATCACTGTTGGGCAAGCAAGGACGGGTTCTGGAGAGGTGAACGGGCGGAAAAGTGCCGGAGCCAAGGTGAAAGATGGAGCTCACTGTGTGACGGCCTACGCCTTCTGGGAGACGAGGGAAGTTCGCGGGGCGTGTCTGGTGTCTCCGGGTGGATTCTGTGTGGCGCAGCTGAAGCCAGAACCCGCCTGGTTCAGCTCAGCCAGCCGATCAGGCAGCTCGAGCAGGGAAGCAGGAAGCACCGAAGGAATTAAAGGGCTTCAGGGGAACCTTGTAGAGGTCTACTTCCAGAGTCGGAGGGATCAGACGGGCCAGTGTGCCCCGCAGGATAGCCTGCAGCGTGTAGGAGTGGGAAGAGGAAGAGACTCCGGCGGATCAGGGACGCCGATGAGGCGGATTGGAAGCGTCCATCTGCTCAGATCTCCACCAGGGAACCCCACCTTTCTTCGACTGAGGCTGGGAGGGGCTGTGGTGATCCAGACCTCCTCCAAGCCCCTGAAGACCACAGACGTTGCAACTTTCTACATCTTCCTGGCGAGCACATCCACCCTGGAAAACTTCACTCTAAGGTGAGAGATCTTCGCCCTTTTGCTCTCTCAGGCTGCTCTGAAAAGAATTGTTTGGCATTTTGGGAAATATACGCTTTCTCACCGTGTCAGATAAGCAGTTTTGATTTACAGAGGGTTATGTTTTTGCCCTAGAGCTGTGACCTCATGAGTCTTTGCTGAGCCTCACAATGACAAGACTCAAGACCAAGAAATACTCCGCCACATGTTCCCCTGTCAAACCACAGAGCAACTCCTTTTTACACTTTATTTTAGTACAGTTAAACAAACAAGATATAAAGTGTTAGTGAGCTTCAGAGGCGTCGATTGGTGGATTTGTTGCCTCAGTACAGAGGCAGTCTAGCTGTTTGACCGTTTCCAGAATTCCCTGTTTATGCTCAGCTAAGATGACCAGCTTCTGGCTGTAGCTTTATATTTACCGAGTGGCATCAATCTTCTCATTTAACTCTTGGCAAGAAAATGAAGGAGCGTATTTCCAAAAAATCATGTGAACCTGAACCATGATAGTCTCATACTGTAGTTCGCCAACATCGCATTTTGGCTCTGCATAATTAAATAAAGTGAGAGCGTGTCTTGCTTCAAATATCACTCTCAGAAAATATTATAATTATTCATCGATGTTGCTGAGTTTGCAGAAGACGAAGAAGAGTCACATAAAATCCAATTGTCACTGAAACGTGCAAAGCAGAAAAAGAGACTGAAACCAAGTTGAATCATCGTGATGTACAGTGTATTTCAGCATCTTCATGAGGGATAAGCTCCATGCATTTAAATGGTTACTTAAAGCACTTGAATACTTATGGGCCCCGCCATCAAGGCCATTCAGTAAAATGCTTGAGCGCCAACATGACTTGTGTTGTCTGCCAGTTTCACTGGCTTCATAAATTACTGACATTTTATATCCTGTCTACTCCAACTTCTCAGTTAGTGGGGGAGTTATGGAGAGCGCTCTTCCATAAACAGGGAAATAATTGGCAAATGATTCACCGGTTTTCATATCTCAACATCCCACTAACATTTCAACAAGGTTCTCTGGGTATTCGACTTCATAAATAATGCATCTATTTAATGGAGCAGGAAAACAAATAACTAAAATCTTCCTGACTCCTTTGGGTAAAAGTGAACTTAATATAAAAGCAGCCTTGTCACACCGAAACACACAGTTCAATCTGTTTCAAAGTTTCGACTTGCTGCCTTTTGATGCACATCACAGAGTAGAATAAAATTGTTTTATATCAGGACGCTTCAGATCAGTAAAGTGTAAAGCCATCGCGGGGAGGTTTTTGCGTTTCCAGTCTTTACTCAGCTAAATGGTTTTGTTTGAAACGCAAGACAAATTTCTCTCTAATCCCATGATTTAGTGATATCATGCTGCAAACAACAACCTACCCTGCAGTAATCTGCGGCGGGATGCAGGCAAATGGAGAGAAATGTTAAGACACGTGTATTAATCCATATAGGGCACATGCAGTATTTAAACCTGTGGCTGTGTGTCAGTCAGTCCCAGCGCGCTTCTCAAATGTCAGACTTAACGTCCACAAACATGCCTACACACAATCACACACACACACACACACACACACACACAAACACACAGACCCAGTGACCTGAATGCTTGCATTGTTGAAATTACGTGAGTAAGATTTTGTGGAGAGACGCTGACCCTTTCACATCAGCTATTGTTTTGACTATTTGCAAGGATTTACAGCCTCTCCACCTGAAATTCCCCAAACTCTGACTCACTGACCCTACAAGTGAAATTCCTCCAGTCAGGTCAGCGATTTCAGTTTGTGTATTTCTGACCTACTGCCACATCCAGGATGAGATTGGACAAGAAGAGGGGACTGCATCCAGCGGTCCCAGTGAAGGCGAGCTCTGAGGAGCTTGGCAAAGTGATTGATTCCTCCTGGGAGAAATCCCTGCTCTACTTCACTTCTTTGGCCCAAGATTGAGTCCACTCCAGCAGAGTTAGGCCAGATAATCTGCAGTCCTGATTGAAAATGAATCAAGAGGTTAACCCTTTGGGGTAGAGATGATCAGGACTGACTGCCAGGATTAACCATGTAGATTTGTGTCTGTGTGGTTTGCAAGGTCATCATACCCACCTGTTAGGCGCACAGACTTTTAAACACGACATTTATTATTAAAAATCTTCGTTTTTCCAAATTTGTCATCGCATGGAAGTACAAACATTTCATCAGATTGAGTATGAAACATTTTCTGGTTTTGCATTTAGCTAAAAAAGAACAACATCAGAAAGTGATAATATACAGTGTGTAGAAGTATAAGCAGAATATTTAAATTCAATCTGAGAGAAGTGGAAAATGTTCACAGCACATTTGAAGAAAAACAAACTCTTTTTCTTCTGCTTGAGCGGCTAATTAAATTAACATGCAAACAAGAGAGTTGGAGCCTCTCCAGCTTTCACATTTATAAACAAAGAGATTGACTGACTTTGGTAAAACAGCAGTGAAGAGTTGTTCAGCTCACAGGTCGATATCCATTCTGTCCCCCACCTGTGGTCATGAACTGTGGGGAGTGACTGACAAAGACAAAGAGCGAAGATAGAAGTGGCCGAAATGAGCTTTCTCTGCAGGGAGGCTCGTGTCTGCTTGTGGGTGAGAAACCCAGTGATCCAGGAAGATCCTGGCATTGAGTTACTGCTCCTCCACACTCAACAGGAGCCAGTCGAAGTGCTTTGAACCCCTGGGAGGGATGTTCATCAGGTGGCGTTTTGCACTGTGATGCCCAGCAGCAAGACGATTAGATAATGAATGCAAGTTAGTTTGGTTAAATTGTGATACGCAAAACTATAAAAAAAAATATTTATCATATATTACAACCGTCCTTAATTGAAATGTAGTCTATTAGTTTGTTCTCAGCTATGATCAGAATAACAAGTCAGTGTAATAGAAGAAATCAGAAAACTTAAGATGTATGAAAACAAGAGAGGTCTCACTTCTTTGATTTGTTATCTCGATCTAGCCGCTTGATCTATGTGATTAAATTAATGTTCATATTTGTTGCATTTGAAACATTCATTCAAATTTTAAATGAAAACGCTACCAGAAGACTTTGCCGTCGGCTACATGGATTTGATCCAGAAATTGATCTCTACACAACTATGTCTTTATCCAGCGTTCGTTGAAATGTGAGGTTGTCAATTTACTTCACAGTGTATGTGTGTGTGTGTGTGTGTGGGTGCCCGCTTGCACACTGTATTTTGTCTGCCAAACAACTCTGACCTTGACCCCATCTCAATGCTTATTGATTAGTCTGGTTGCATTTTGATTACAAATCAATATTTGTAAGTGTGTGTATTTGTGTGTGTGTGTGTATGTGTGTGTGTGTGTGTGTGTGTGTGTGTGTGTGTGTGTTAGCTGGACATGAGAGCATTATTAGCCCTGATTCTGGCATGAATAGATTTTATATGTGTGTCTGTCCATCTGTCAGTTTTAATATTCTTCAGTGATTTGAAGTTACAAAAATGACAAAGCAAATGTTTAAAAAGGAAGTGTTTCTCTCAGGGATGATGCTATGATCAGACCTTTAGACCATGCATGTGAAACTCTTTTGTGAATGAGAATGGTTTTTTTCTATTGGCCAAACAGCTCCACTTTTGCCTCTATAACAATCTTGACTGCATCGAAATTTCGTTACCAACTTGCACTGCCGTGTATATTGTGTAATGACAATAAAGAAAGTCTAAGTCTAAGACTTCACCATCTGTCCACTTTCTCACCTGGTTCTGCTCTCATGCTCTCTTCTTGTTCTCTTTCTCTCCGCCCTCTCCTTTGCACTTACAATTACACGCAAACATATTGTACGCAGCTATAAACTGACCTATAATCTGATAGATAGAGCAAACAAACAGAGCACTTATAATATAAGTAAGTGTAAGAGGATGTTGTTGAGAATACACATTTGATAACAGTATATCAACACAGTGCTTAGAACTGTGAAAGCATTGTGGAGCAGAACAGTAGCTGACTTGGCATTAAAAGTATCTGGTCTTGACTACCTGTTCACTTTCTCACCTGACTCTCTCTCTCTCTCTCTCTCTCTCTCTCTCTCTCTCTCTCTCTCCCTCCTTGTGCTGTGAAGCAAACACAATAACCATATATAATAAGATCCAATCCATATCAATTCATGACATCATTCTAATTGAATATTGGGTTGTTGTGCAGTCAGATAGCATCGCTTTGACCTGACATGTCTTTAGGGTCATTTATGAAGACTCTATCTATCCTTGGCAAATTCATGCTGCATCTTAAATAGAACACAACAGAGAAAGATGAGTGACGTTCTTTACCATGTATATACCATGAGGCCCACTTCGATCATCTGTCAGTTGATTACAATATTACAGAATGTTTGCACCTAACCTTACAAATATCAGTCTTGGGAAGATTAGATGCAAATCTCACTGACAGCCAAGATGGATCTAAGCCTGTCCTCCTGTGCTTGTAGGGCGGTGCAGCTCTCCTGTATCAGCAGCCGAGCTTCCAGCATCCTTGCCACTGTCACTAGATTCAGGTTGAGTGCATTTAAAAAAAATGCCTGGGCCTGATGTTCGACGTCTGTCCATCTTTAAATTTAGGTGGTTAATGGCTTGCTGGAAGCTGGAAGCTTTTTGTGCACTTGCAACAACGTGAGCAGTTGTTGTCAACTTGAGTTATCTTCACTTCACCTACGTGTCCTGCTTCACTCCATGTGTGTGGAGAGCTAAACATCTACCTCGGTGAAACAGAGGTCTAAAACAAATCTAAAATTAGAGACGACCAGTAATGCTTTTAAGGACTCAAACAATGGCTAAAATCAAAACAACAGTGTACACATGAATAGTTTTAACTGGTTGATTGCTTGACCATGTTGCCCTTGAATTATAGCTTATGTATTTATTTAATCTGAAAAACTGCCTCTCGTTTACTGTTAATGTTATTCTACACTGCATTCTTTTGTTCTTTTTTTCTTTTTCATTTCGTTCTTTCTTTTCTTATTACTCTTACTGTTTTTATCATTTCAAAAGCCTCCTGGGGACAAGTGTTGCAAATTAGCATGTGTGCTAATACACTCAAACAATGCATCTGGTTTGTCCAATGTAATTCTGCTGTCCACATCAAATAAACAATAAAAAAAACAACAACAGAGGTGAGGGGAGGCGAGAAACTAGAGCGACCATAAATGACAACAAAATGCCGTAAAGATTCATACCGAGCTGAAATGAAGCAAGTGCACATAAAACAGGCAAATAACATAAATAAAATACTTCAGGTCTTTCAGCAGACAAGGAGATAGAAATAATAATGGTTTCTACAATGATCTCACTCATATTATTCTAATCTGTGAGTGCTTAAGTGGATTAAATTTATCACTATCAGAGCATAAAGTAGAGCGAGACAACAGAAAAATGACATTTCTAATAAATAAGTTTGTGTGTGAACACACTGATGGTACAAACTTAATTTGTGGCAGACGTAATGAAAATGTCAATCTGTCCTTTCCTGGTATCAACAGTGAGACATTTGACGCAAGTTTAATGGTTTTGTCGATGTGTTTAATTCAGCTTTTGTTAAGCTTTTCTGCTTTTTGGCATCCTTTCATGGCCTCAGTTAACCTGCCGTCACGTGGTCATCTTCCGGTGACTTCAATCCATTCACGGTTTGCAACCCTAACACAACACCTTATTGAGAGTGAGGTTTTTTAAAAATTACTTCTCAGCCTGAAAATCCTGCTGATAAAACTGCAGGAGCTGAGTGATGCTCTTGAGTAAGCATGGGCTGAATTCCCTCTGGAACGTATCCAGCACCTCCTTGAATCCCCGCCATGAGGAAATTGGCCTGTTTTGGAAATGCACGAGGTTCCCACCCCGTAGCGAGGTGTCTGTGCGAGTGCAGATTAGTGAATTGGTGTATTTTAAGCTTTTCGTGTCCCTTGTATCACTTTTCAGCCTGTGACTCAAATAACAGCTTTATCACACTGTCCATTGATATTTAATGCAACGATTTACTTTAAAAAAAGGCTTGGTGGCTGCTGGACCTGTGGGACTGCTGGTCCATTCACATTACTTATAATAATCGCTGCATCTCTCCCAGAAGAGCGATGTGTGTGTCTGACATCTGACTAACCGATTCCCACTTCTCCGCAGGGCTAATGGGAATAAATACCCCTGCTAATTCTCAGTCTGCCAGCAGCCTGCGACACATCAGTCTGTCGCTGACTCACCTCGATCGGCACAACATGAACGACTGAACACGCCAACAAACACATACAAAACATGGACATGTGTACACAGAGAAATATGCTTTTGCAATTCTTAGTGCCCTCCCACACTTGTGTGCCTCGGTATATAGACACAGATACATTTTATAGAGAGGCATGACTTGTTTCATACTGTAGAGACACAGAAAGGACACAGATGGAGTATTATTGCACTGTATTTCCCATGCAGCACACATGGCAGAATAATAAAAAACCTTTTGCTAGTAAAAGATTCAGAGTCCAGCAAAGGAAGCTTTCTTTAGCCTTTTACTACACAGCTCACATCACACCTGACATCCCAAAAGTATAGTCGTGCCAAAAACTCACGCTTTGAACTGACTGAATGTATGTTTGTATATGTGTTTTATGTATTTACCGCAGGGCAACAGTAAAAGCGGGCCTGTCATTCCGAGCGGCTCGACCCAGTGACTCGGCACTGTGGGACATCGTGGTGGAGCCGGGCAGAGGAGCCACTCCCAGCACTGTGTCCGTTGTCTGTCAGAGGAAGGTGGCTGTCACTGCAAAGAGGTCAGTCCGCTGCCACGTGCACTACATGAGTTTTCACCAACCCCCTTTTAAATGTCACTCACTTCTTATCGTCTCTTATAGGCTTTATTGTGGAGATTTTAATAATCTTTACTGCTGCCATATAAGGAAACGTGATCAGTATCAGTAAAATGTAGATTCAATGTCACGTCTGCTCCAAAAGGACGAACTGACAATGATTATTTTTGTCAGAGGAAAGTAACTATTTGTGACTGTCAGCAGTCGAGTGCACCCAATGTTGTTTTAGTCTATGTAAAGAGTGTTATCAGTTTTCATGTGGTAACTCTAGTCAGTAGAGGCAAGATTTCTCGTGTATCTCAAAAAGTGTTAAATAGCCACTCTGCTACTTCCAAATCCTATTTTGTGCAGGAGTTCTACTGACAAAAAATATATTCTGACTGACCCCCTCTACACACACTTGATGACTCAACCTCATTTGTAAAGTCAGCACGATGTCTGACAAGTACAGAATATTACAATGGTACCACAGACACGAGAACATTGTAAGGCCCCGGCTGAGTTTAGCTCTCATCAGGATGTGTTGAAGATGTTAATTGGACGCAGCAAGTGCTCAGAAATAAAAGATGGATAATTGGGGCTTAAATCTTAAATACTTAATAGTTAACATATATCAGGGTTGCTTTACGAGGAAGCAGACAAAATCAATACTGTGTGGCTCTGCCCCCACCCATCACCCTGCACCCCACAGACAAACACACACACACACACACACACACACACACACACACACACACACACACACACACACACACACACTTTATAATAGCTTATAAAAAAACCTATTGTGACAGAATGACAAGGAAAAAAAGAGGAGAACTAGAAGGACACTCAGAGAGCGCAGACGTCCACCAAGGCCAGTCGTCCAATCTTCTCTTTGATATGCAAATCTGTAAGCGGCGCCACTATACATGTCAGGATATATTTCCCCAACTATTTTCTTGTGAAGCGTAAAGTTCAAACTTCTTCCTCAATATCCCTGCTGAAATTTACTGTAGACAGTTCACATGTGATGTAAGTAAGTTGCACGGGTGTTGCATGTGCGTATTTCCGTTTCAATTTGTTGCGTTTTGTCGACTAGCATCTACTGGATTTTAAGATGTAAGGTGTTAATTCCGCCAAGGCAAATTGCCTGTCTCGCAATGTTAACGAAAGTGAAAAAAAAATTGTGTATCTGCACCATAATTTTGCCTTCTTCCTTGGCCACATGCTACACCCATCCACCATGAAAATTGGGCCAGTGTTTTTTTCCCTAATCCTAGAGACAAGCAGATGAACTCAAACTGAAAAAATAACCTCCTTGGATGAGGTAAAAATCAAGGCAAACTGGCTTCAAATATTCTTCGAATGTCTAATTTTACTATCTTAAACCCTCCTCTTTCCTATGACATCACAATTATAATGATCTCGATATTTGTGTGTTTTTCTTATCAGACCTGATCTTTATTCAAATAGTGGCTCAGCTCGGAACTTTATTTTCTTCAAAAACTATTTACTTTATTAGTCATCATCTCCATTTTGCTGCTTTGATGTGACTAAAAGAAACTGCAAATGACAAATTTAAAGAGCAGCAGTGAACAAACCTGAGTGCTGTTGAAGTGCTTCCACTTGTATTGGCTTGATAATGAATTTGTATTAACTTCAGAGGCACCTTCGCCGCCTCATTCATCTGATGCACAGCAGCTGATTGCAACAGCTTTGTCTGAGGCTGGTGGCACACACACACACACACCACCTCTGCCCAGCAACCTCACGCCCACACAGACCCCACACCACCCGCCGTCCGTCCGACCCACTTATCCGTAATCATCCATAATCACGGCTACGTTATCCAGGCTTAAGCGCTTGCACGTTCAGAGAGGGAGATTAGAAAGGAGAGATATTCCAAGTCGTGTCCCTTGTGCTGAGCTCACACACACATGCGGCACATGCAAACACACACACACACACACACACATACAGTACTTCCACCACTGTGCTTTGAAGTAATGATACATCCAGGGGTTTAAAGTCCCCCCTAATAGACGGATTTCCAGGAAAGAGGGACATTAACCCCTTCTGTGTTTCGCTGTCTAGCTCTCACACATGCTCTCGCAGTATTTTCAGGGTGAATCATCATCAAAATCTGTCTGAGACCCAGGAAGACAGGGATCGTAGCAAAGAAATTAAGTTTCAGTTCGCATGCTTTCAAGTATATTTTCCAGAGACTCACATGACTTCAGGCATGTTGTAAAGGCACAAAGATGAAATATTGAGTTGCTTTTATTTCAGACAATGTTTAAACAGAGTGAGCTTTTTTCTGGATTTGTCTAATTCATACATTTGGTTTGTGAAGTTCAACAGATCAATAACCCTCTATGAAGGTCAAGATGGAGGTTTGACATGTTGGGAAATAATGTTTATTTGCTTTCTTGCAGAGAGTTAGAGATTAAGTTTGGCTGAGCATAATGACTGGAAACCGGGCTCTGTCAAAATAAATAAAAAATAAGTAAAAATTCTTGTTTACCATCCAAATCCATAAAAAAGTGTAAAAACTATAATGTGTCAGTCAGCAAGTTTGCCAGCTGTTGGTGGTTGCTTTAACCATGAGACTGGCATCAGTCTTCTTGGTCCTCTTCAGAAATCAAATAAGGGTGTCAAACTACTGTATTTCTAACAACTGCCATAGAGGGTATTTGATCCAGTGTGAACTTCCTATAATGTTCAATACGACCAAATTATAAAAAAGTAATTCTGTTGAGATATTGTGTCGAATTGCAGTGTGTCGAAGTGCAAGTTCATGTTTGATCCACGTCTTTGTGCTGTTGCATGTGTCTGAAGCTTTGCACTGAGCCTCTGTGAGCAGCTTCATGTGGGTCAGGAGAATCTCAACCCACGGAGATGCAAAACAAGAGAACCAGATTTTCACTTGAATAACTTTCAGAAGACTTTTAATTGTTATTCTGCAGCCCGGAGCATCAGCTGTGTTTGACTTAATCATGGTTTTTTTGATTTTATAATGTCTGCAGACTGTATTGTGAATTTTTAACCACAAGGGCCAAAGCTTCTGGATGCACACGAACAAAACAGAAAAAAAAGAATAAATGGCATTTTTGTTGTTTTTCATGTGCCTCTCCTGACTTCTTAACAGCCTCTTTTATTTCATCTACTGTGCTCTTCATTCCTTCCTGCACAGCGATCGAGTCTCTTCTGATAGAGAATGAATGCTTTTGTGTGTTCATGTTGGTATATACGTTTGTTTATGTGTGTCCTTGAGGCAGATTTTTTATTTGTGACTATTGTAAAAGTGCGTTTTAGCCATGCGCCGTAGAGGTTCATTGTTTTGCTTTATGCAAAGTTTTTGCTCCACTTCAAAGTGCCACAGCTCCATTCACATTCTGCTCTATTTTCCCTTTGATCTGTTCCTTCTGGCAGGTATGCCTACACACTCTCTCCAGCATCAAATAACATCACATGCCATTTCTTTGACAATCCTTTGACCAGAATACTTGGCTCAAGTCTCTGCCAGCTCACTTAATCTTCCCTCCACACTCTCACCTTATTCTTCCATCTGCTGATGGAAACGAGACCTCTTGTGTATTGCGTTCACTTTTGGTTGAAAGTTTGTTTTTCACAAATTTTGGAGCAATTTCGATCTCTTTTATTTCCATAGGCAGTGTCTCTCTGTGGAATACGAGAGTACATCTCAGCTCCTTCCGTGTTAAAATACCCTTTTCTCTCAACACCAGTCACTGTTTTATATAAAAAAAAATCAAATATGACAGATTCCAGAGGTTTCATAACAACTATTCAACAGGACAAGATTGAGTTTCTGTTGGATTTTAAGCTGACTGACATGACAACTGTTTGACTGCTACTGAAATAATCCCTGTAACATTACACCCTTTTAACTTTAGATATTGTGTTAAAGATATTCTACCACTTCTTAATAAACACCACAGTTGAATTTATTTGGTGGTGACTGTGATAAAACCATCTAATTGCTGGTTCATTTTTCATTACTCTCCACAATTAAACCTTAGACTAAATTTCATTTACTTTATTTTTTCTTGAGTATTTCCCTTTAATAGATCAAACAATCTAATTAAAAGTAAATGCAAACCCTTTGGAGCAGCATGGCCTATATTTACAATGTACAGCATGTCAGGCTCTGAGCCATTATTATACATATCCAAAACATAATATATATTTGAAAATGTATGTCTCAAAAACATGTTCATGCAACCTATAAAGCAAGAATATGTAACTTAAGAAAGTAGAAATAACAATGAATTCATTAGCATTGAAGTTGCCCTTGCTCAACTTAATGCAGATTTACACAGTCTGGTATGAGCAGTAGCTTATAGTGGCTAATATGAGCTAATGCCAACAAACACACAGATAGTTTGGTATAACTGACATTAATCTGTGCTACTGTTAAACCATGGTAAGGTATTTGCCATTATCACATATTGGCTTCTTTTCAGCAAAGGTTACCTGAGCTTGCTTTAACTTGTCTTTAACTTGTCTAACCATATTATATTTTCAATATTTTTATCATTAAACAGGGGTCTTCTGGAAGTTTTACAGCTGGACTTTGTACCAAAAGATGTTTCCGAGCAGGCTGAGAGTCAGACCATCTCCTGGCGTCTGGAGTTGCCGGGGAACGTGAAGGATGTGGGCACGATGCGGATCTACACGACTCAGAGAGACTATGTGGGGCTGGCACCTCTGGTCATGGTGAGGACAATGTCTGTTTTCATGTCTGTGCTGTTTAAAATGCAAACTTTATTGTACATTAGTTACGTGTAGAAACACTGTATTCTGTGCAGGGGCCACAGGAAAAGGTCTGTTTTATCTATTGCAGTCATATTAATACTGATGTTTGAGGATGTTTGTTACCAATCAATTTTTTAATTTGGTTTTTCCTCCATTTCAATTTAAATCTTCACAGCAGAGTTCGATAAGTTTCAAATCACTTCCACCTGCGATCACAGTATTATTTATCTATGATGCGTTGATATTATGTTTGATGCTTGGACTGATTCCCTGCTACTGTGTGCACTTGTCTCAAAAAAAGCCTTCACATTATGAGACGAACAGCAGAAATTACCAGGCAGATACATGTCTGTTTTGGACAGGAGATTCAGCAGACTATTTCATGCTACAATAGTCAACATGAATCAAATGATCACAGTGGAACAAATATGTTTCATCTCGGTCACAGTATTCACATGAGGAAATAAATCTTTTGTTCTCCTGTAACAGAAGAGCAAATAAACTTGTTTCATAAGAAGACTGTAGCTCTTTAAAGTAAAATTGCTGCAGCTTTACACTTATAGTAGAACAAATTACTTTATAGCCTGGCTGCATGTTTGGTTTTCTGACATTACTGTGTGGTCTTTACATGTTCTTTCCATGATAATGGAGTGTTCATCTCCTTTATATATAATCCTATAATCCTCATCCTACTGACTGGGGCACCTGCAGACCCCAGACATACATTTTTTGTCATATTCCACAGGTGCTTGGTTTTATGAGATAAGATATTCTTTTATTAGTCTCACAACAGGGAAAGTTACAATTATCATTCCAATATAATATATAATAACATATTTCATGGCTTTGCCAACCAGTTTATTCCTTAATGACTTCATATCACTGTTCTTGTTTTTGTTTTAGTCAGTGCTTTTTAAAAAGTACCAATGTATTGGAGCTCTGAGGGACCCCAGCCAAAGGCACCCAATTTCACATCTGCACTTTAATAGATGGAAGTATTTGTCGAGCTCATGTTTGCCATAGGCCCTAATTTAAAGTATCACACGCTATCAGGAGAGGTGGTTGCACTCTGTCAGTCATTTTGAAGGAGATGGATGCAGCAGACACAGACTTCCTCAGGTTATCGATCGTCCCTGAATACTGCTCTTCCTCAGATAAGATGGTTGAGAAGTTAGAATATACATTACATCACATTATATATTTATATACAGTGTATACCCCGGCCAGTAATCCGTGTATGTTAGATTTTGTTAGGATGAGGGATAAAGGATTTAGCACTTAAACTCACTGACTAACCAAGTACACAATGGCTTGAATATAGAGACAATACTAAGGCTTACCAGCGTGTAAATATAACACTGTTTTCAGAGAAGGAGCAGATTTAAAACAGAGCTGAACGACTTGGGTCCAACTTGATCAGCGCAAGCCAGATTACTGCGGAGCTTGTGGAAACACTGGACGCCAAGGTCTCTCAGCGTGGCGCCCGCCAGCACCGCAGAGCGCTGATATTGCTTTCTGATTTTGTGCTCCCCCTGATCCAGTGGCTTATGTTTGGGTCAGTGTCGCAGGCTGAACTAGAACATGTCCTTTTGGAATTGCGGTCAGCAGCTGTCAAGCCGACAGAGTTCAGAATGCGAAGCTGGCGGGGAACATCTGCCGAGCGCTGCCTGATGCTTTAGTCCACGAGCATCAGGAGGAATAAAATAAACACTGATCACCCAGAGCTTCTTAAACCACTCACTGCCACTACCTATAATAGATTAAAAAGATGTTGTCAGACGTCTTATAAACTGGAAAGTAGTTGTAAATCCACGTTGAAGGAAGGGTTTTTAAGTGTTAAAAATAAAGCTACATCAGGCCTCATGACAACTTGTGGGATGTATGAGAGCTAAGCTGCTGCTGAGCATTGACAGAGATGTACGGTCGAAGGTGGGAAAATGGGTTGAAAGATTAGAAATGTAATCATGTTTAGGCGTTTGAGTGGTGATCTACAGTGTGGATAATACAATAGAGTAGAGGATTTATTTTCACCCAGGTGAGTTTGTGAGAGACAGACATGTATATCATTATAGATAGAGACACTATTTTTATGTCTTAGCACATCTGTGCACATCGTTTGTGTGTGTGCATGTGTGTGTGTGTGTGTTTGCTTATGTCCAAATTGGGGACATACACTAGATTCAAGACCAGTTGATCCGCGACAACGGTGCAATTGGAGACAAAAAGTGATGTCCTCAATTTGAAAAACTGTGATTTTTAGGTCAATGGTTAAGGTTATTGTTAAGTTAAGGTCATTGTTAGATTAAGGTTAGGGTAAAGTTAAGGGTTAGGTTAAGGTCAGGTAGTCCTTCAAGTTAGTCTCCAGGAAATGAATGTAAGTCTATGTAAATTCCCCAAAAGCGACATGAGTAAAGACTGTGTGTGTGTGTGTGTGTGTGTGTGTGTGTGTGTGTGTGTGTGTGTGTGTGTGAGTGTGTGTGTGTTGCATCAGTGTGATTTAAATGAATCAAGTTTGCAGGCCTGCGAGTGTTTTAATCTCTGTTAGTCTTGCTAACACCCTCTGCCTGTCATCCCTGCCCCCTTTCCAAATAGTGATGAATGCAGTGTATAATGTATTAGTCTGGCAGGATATTTAAACTAGTTTCTCAAATATGGTGTGTCAAAAGCCTCCTGCCTATACCGTGTACTTTCACCCTCATAACAAAGCAGTTAGGCTACTAGATAGTTCAGATTTTAGAGACATTCGCCGAGCATTCGCATTCACCCAGAGTCAGCTTGTTAATGGTGGATGTTTTGTTTATTTCTCTCTGAGCCGTTTGAAGTCATACTGAACATGCTGAATGATAAAAACCAAATTCAAGTCAACCTGTTGCTCACTTCAATTAATGGACGTCTATGGGATCAGGTAGCGGCTAACATGAAAAACAAGACTCTACAACCCTGATTCCAAAAAAGCTGGGTCGCTGTGTAAAACATACATAAAACAGAATGCGATCATTTGACAATCTTTTCTGATTTATACTTAATTGAAGATAGTACAAAGACAATATATTTAATGTTGGACCTCGTCAACACAGCAACAAAAGACTCTTCCTTGTAAATATCTGCTTATTCTGAATTTGATGGCATCAACACTTTTCAAACAAGTTAGAACAGGAGCAACAAAAGACTGTAAAAAGTTGTGGACTGATCCAAAAACTCCTTGATCCTGTTTGGATCATTCCACGGGTGAACAGGTTAATTGGTAACAGGTGATAGTATCATGATTGGGTATGAAAGGTTCATCCTGGAAAGACACAAGCAAGGATGGAGAGAGGTTCACCACTTCAAACACAGGCTTGTATAAAGGAGATTACTACATGGGCTCAGGAACCAATTTCTCTGGAATCGGGATTGAATATTATTGATTGGAACTTTCCTATATCTGCTGCTTTAGCCGCTGCAGTGGTGAAGAAGAAGAAGAAGAAGAAGTGGACTGAATATTCGATAAACTCAGTGCCTTGTTTTTTCCTAAAGTAGTGGTGTAGTTAAAGTAGCCATTCATATCTATCTTTCATCTGATATGCAGCAGTTAAATCAAGCTCGGCTAATCTTAGATTTTCAAACTACACTATAACATAAGACTAACCTGTTCTTTGTCTGCCCTTCCTTCTGTGCAGAACAATGACATGCTGAACACTGCGGTGCTGACGGGTGAAATGGTGTCTGTCCCTGTGAAAACTCTGGCTGTGGAGGCCGACGGCTCAGTCACTGATGTGACCAACTACACCAGCTGCAGGTCCACAGAGGAGGACGTACTCAAAGTAAGCAACCACAAGTCGAATCAACTTTGTGCCACATGGCATTTTAAATTCAGAGTATGTAACTTCTGCTGCCAGGCGACCAAATGAAACGCATTGTTATCGCAAATAAAATTACACAATTACACATTTTAAACAATATTGGAAAGATTTAGGATGATATCAATACACAACTCAACAAAATATATAACATAGGTTTAGTCTTTTTTTTAGATCTTATGATGTGGAAATGTTATATATTCTACTTTTAATCTTAAATAATGTGAAACTTGTCTATTTGATCAGTATTTTCTGTGTGTGAAACCTTCACAGTATGTTTAAATAATATATAATCAGTTGAATGACTTTCAAATAAAGGGAAACATAATTTTTGAAATATACACATGAAACCAATTGCAGCCTTTGTTCTCTCATGTTTAATTCCAGCATGAATTGATATACTGTTCAGGTCCAATTTGCATACAGAGCAAGTCGTTATGCTTAATGTGGAGAAACTGAAAAACAAGATTCTCACTGGTGTAACTCCAAGACATCCTGTCGCTGTGCCATCATACTCAACAGGTCCAGCTCTAGCCTGTTGTATGTGTGTGTGTGTGTGTGTGTGTCTGTGTGTGTGTGTCTGTGTGTTTGTGTGTGCCAGTGTCAAAGCATCGTGGATAAAAGCGGACTCTTCCATATGGCATTAGAGACTGAGCTCATGATCCCAGCACTCAGTCCATAAGCACAGCGCTTTGACCTTTGTGTAATGGATCCATGTTACTGGGACAGCAGGAGCGAGCAGGAGGGAGCAGAGAATACCAGAGAAGAAGAAACGGAATTATATTATTTTCCATTAGAAAACGCAGAAGCCAGTGGCTTTGTGAGTGCGAGGCGACGTGTTTAAGTGTGTCGGCTCAAGAGAGTGCGAAAGAGCTAAAGAGAGGGAGACTGTTTGTAATGATTGTCTGTAACAGTGGAGGAACTTAATCCAGTTATTATTGTGTCTCTGAATGCTCTCTTACGCCACTTGCAGTTGCCGACCCCTCCTAGAGCCATAGACCAGGAGGATGTTAAAGCTTGAAACCACAAACTTTACCTTTTGTGCTACAACTGCCACAAGGGTTAATCTCTATAAAAGACTGATTCACATACAGAACATCACTCTCAGATTTTTCTACATGCAAACATAAGATTGACTGTGTGTGTGTGTGGAAAGCACAAGTTTAAGAATCACAGCGTGGTTGCCCATTAAACCCTTTTAAAGCTGCATTTATTGATTTCCCTTGGCCAGTTGGGGGCAGCGGAAGCTGAACTATTGACATATCATCACATTACAAACAGTTGCCTATTACACATTCAGCAGACACAGTGCAACCATATCCTTCATTTATAGTCATGTTTCTAAACACCAGGTGAATGCAAGTTCAATGTTTCTTCTTCTGCTCTGGTTTGGGCTCCAGCAATTCCTAATATATAATGATGTCTGACTCTTCAGCTGCTGAATGCTTAACTATGGTCACCTGCTTCTCATCAGCTCTGTTAGTTAATCATGAGCTAAGTTTTTTTTGCTAAGAAACAGCTGCCAAAACAAACCAAGACAATGAGCTAAAAGATACTAAAAAGGTCCACAGAGGTGTGAGACACCAGGGCCAGATGATAACTAGGGACCACTGATTCATATTTTAACATATTGATCATCATGTATATCAGTGCCTTACAGTGCGTGTAGACAGGAAACAGTCCACCAAAGAGTAAAGAAGGAAAAGTTTTAATTATATATTACGATAGATGGTTTTTAACAGCATGTCTCAATTGTGGGAGAAAAAAACGCTCAAATGATTTAAGTGCTTCTAGAGTTTATTTTTTGAGTGTCTGTTGACCTTCTGTAGTTGCTTCGGAGAGCTGCACAAGACATCAGAGATTTAGGTCCGGACCAGTCGGCATGATGGGAAAAAGGTCTTTGCAGATTGGTCTCCCTCAACATTTCCACAGTAGTTCGAGTTGACTTACCTTGGAAGTCATTCCTCCCCCTGCCTTTTTCCTCACATTTTTCCGCCCCCCCGCCTTTCACCTCCCTCTCTCCAGTGCCACACTCTATTCTCCAGTCTAGTGCCCTCCAATTACCTCTGTGGAGCCACTGGTTTGTTAAGATAAGTGAGGCGGCGGCGGAGATAGGCCTCCAATCTTAAATAAAACACACCAACTGCTGTGTCTCACCTCATCGCTCTCACTGGTGGGGACTTCAACGCTCCCACCTACAGTACAGCGCTACAGGAGCGGTCGTGAGGCAGAGTTCATTTATATTCGGTAACAGTTTCATAGAGACGGCGGCCGTGAATTTACATGACATAAACAGAATCACTGTACGATTTTCCCCGGCCAGACTTTGGAAGTCGTGCGAAATGAATTAAATGTGTGCGTCTGTGTGGTTTTAGCTTATTTATATTTGTGCTTCTGGTCCCACTTTCCTCTCTTTGTCAGCTCTTACTAAAACTTTCTTATTGATTTTTCATGGGGCTTTACATGGAAAAACCTCTGCTAAAGCTCGTCTGGAGAAAGTTGAGTCCAAATCAGTAGACGACACTTCAGTCCCAGGTCCAGCTTGATGATTCTAAAGTGAACCTGATTTTTTTAAAAGTCACTTTCTCATCCAGTATCAAGATATTAACAGAGTGACAGGCTGGCAGATCCAACAGCTGACTGCCTCTGTTTTTGTGCCAGGACATTACCCATGAGTCCCTCGTTCACCTTTCCACTTCTTCTTTTTTCTTACCTGTCTTGTCCAGGTGTCAGAGCGCTGTGACTATGTGTATGTAAATGGGAAGGAGACGCAGGGGAGGAGCAGGGTGATGCTCAACTTCACTTATGGTTTTCTGAGTGCCCAGTTGGAGATGAGTGTGTGGATGCCCCGCCTGCCCTTGGTCATCGACGTGGCCGACCCCGAGCTGAGCCAGATCAAAGGCTGGAGGGTCCCGGTTCCTACAGGCAACAGGAGGTAAGGTTGGACCAGCTGTGGCAAACTGTCGTGTGGCTATATGTGTTGTTGGACTTGATTCTGAGGGTGCCATGTGAAGAAATTCATTTCAATCTGTAAACTGTGAATAGAGGCACAGGACAATGAGTCAGATCTAACAGCAGGTCTGTCCCTTTCATACCCAATCATGATACTATCATCTGTTACCAGTGAACCTGTTTGCCTGTGGAATGATCCAAACAGGTGTTTTTGGATCAGTCCACAACTTTCACAGTCTTTTTTTGCTCCTGTCCCAATTTGTTTGAAACGTGTTGGTGCCATCAAATTCAGAATTAGCAGATATTTAGAATGAAGTTGATGAGGTCAAACATTAACCATGTTGTCTTTGTGCTGTTTTCAATTGAGTATATGTCAAAAAGGATTAGCAGATGATCATATTAAGTTTTATTTGTTTGACACAGCATCCCAACAGCATTTTTGAAATCAGGGCTGTCAGTCTCAAGTCTTTGCCACAAGAGTCAAGACACCCCCCCCCCCCCCTTTTTTTAAATCTTCAGACATGAAGCCACTGGGAGTGAAAAGATTAAAGTCCAATCATTTGAGTCCCCACCTCTGGTTTAATGACTCAATGTATGAATTTGCAGTATGAATGAACAGGACAGATTTCTATATTTAGAAACCTCTTCTGGAAATTTGGTGTTTCCTGTCATATTAAATAGATATTTAAAAGAGTTACACTGGGTTGCCCATGCAAGAAATGTTACTGTGTCTTTGTAAAGTTTATAATGATCTGTTTTCTTTGACTCTGTGCCACAGAGATGTGGATTCAGCTGTATGGTAATTTTTCAGTCTGCAGTTAGTGGTGGTGTTGAATTGGATTATTGAGAGCCATCTAATATCCGTTTGTATTCTGTAGATGTAGTCAGTTATAAAAACATCACATCTGTGTTTGGTGCATTAGTGGGTAGGACACAGTGGAGGCTGCACAGCTGCCCTGGAGATAAAGGTTAGTGGAGTTTCACTCAATACTTACAGTAAAGTCATTATTTGTTCACTCAATACTAATGATGATGGCCGGCTGATGATTTGTTAGTTTTCTCCAGGGTAAAACCTATTTGGGGCTTTCATTTTCCAAAACATCCAATACCAGACACAAACACATACTAGGTCAGAAATGTGAAATCACTATGATGTTTGTAATGGCCGGTCTCAGTTTAGACTTTGGGCATCAGCCACAAAACTTTATTTACTCAAAAACTGCTTGTTTTTTTGCGTGGGTGTCATTAAGTTGTAACACATTGTGATTCACAGTAAAATTTCCACTGTGATAAACATTTCAATCAGTTAACACTAAGTTTGATTAACACTAATTATAAGACTGTATTCATAGATTTTAATTAGCGACATGGCAACCGTGTCGAAGGCATGATGGCTGAAGGGTCACCAAAGAGAAGCACTGGGTAATGCTGACCCCACATTAGAGGATGATCAGGTAGATTCTGGGTCTTTGGATTTTTTTCTCTTTTTTGCTTTTCATTGCAAAACAGCACACACAGGTGCAAGTTTCTGTAAGATTCCAAGTCCCTGGAGCCGCCACTCTGAAAATGCTAGGTGTAAATGTCTTCTATTCATGGTCTTGCATTTTGTCTGAGTCATCTGGTGTGTGTGTGTGTGTAAAATAATGATAAAAAAAAGCCATGTCTGTTGCCTCATACGTTTTAATAATCGTGTAGTTTGCACCAGGTATTCCCATGGTGACACACAAGAGACACAACATAAAAACACATTATAAAAAACAAGCCAAAGACAAATGCATAGATGTTACAGGCGAAAGGCCGGTACAGTATTAATAACCATGAGTTTGACAGAAGGATTGAGGAAAGAGTTAGTTTGCTGTCTGGTGCTGAGTTACAATTGTTTAATGCAAGCAGCATCTCCATCTTATGTTAAGCTCTAACCTCAGGCTATGTAATAATGATGTTTATTTGGACTGCAGCTTCTGACAGTAGCTTTGCGCCTGCGGTGTGTAAGCATATCCTCCAGCCCCGCAGCACACCTGTGGTGCAGCGTGTGGCAGACCAGCCGCACTTATGATAATTATATGATCATTGCTGAGGGGTTTGAGGTTGGCTCGCAGCTTTACCTCCATCGCCCACAAACAAACCAGTGAGCTGCAGGATCCTCTTTAAATGAACTTAAATTCATTTAGAAGAAAAGGTCACACAGCAAGTGTTTTATGCCTCCACAGCATCGACGGTCGCGCTGCTGGCCTCCAGTGTTGTTCTCGAATTCATTGTCTCTCTGCTGGCCAGTGGAAACAACATATGAGATAGACACAGGACAACGGAGGAGGTCACACCGATTATTAACTGCATGATTTCATAGTTTCTTTCTTTGCAATTTAAATAAGGAGAGATCAACTTTTATAAGCTGCTTATTTTTGTGAATGAGTCTCAATAATTCAGCCATTCATTTAAAGTCAATTTACCCACAACTATTTTGCCGTCAGCTGTTAAAACTCACAGTTTTCATTACAGTGAACATATCAGCATATCTGTACATAACTGTGTACTACAGTACAGGTAGCAACACATTATCATAATTTCGTGCTGGAAGGAGTAGTTGGATGTTTTTCTGGGGAATTATGCTTTCTCGCTGCCTGTATGTGAAACTACAGTTAACAGGTGGTTATCAAGCATGAAGACTAGGTGCAGGGGGAGATCGTCACCCTGGATCTGTCCCAAAATAAAACAGTACTTAGGCAAGACATTATTCAGGAAATAATCCCATGTAAATCCAACACTTCATTTATACATTTATACACTTCAGCTTTGAATATAAAATGTTATTTACTGTGCTTTGGAAGTGCCTTTAACTGTTACTGTGTCTCATTACCTTTGTGTGGCAGGTCGACATGGGACAGTGAGGAAGAGGAGGAGATGAGGAAGGGCAGGGGTTGCATGCTGCAGTACCAGCACTCCACACTCAGGGTGCTGACACACTTCGTAGCCCAGGCTGACGTCGAGGTTCAGCCTGACCCACTCACTGGAGCAGAGCCTGTTGAGTACTTCCTGGGTCCTGATTGGCAGGTAAGACCTTTAACAGTCCTAATGAAGCTGACACACCAGCACCTGCTCTCAGGATTTTGATTATCCAGTCAGAATTAGCTTACATCTAGCTTAACACTGAATAAGTGGAATGATAATAATCAGACATTATTCGCAGTGAGTAATTAAATCTGATGTTTCTCTCTCTTTTGATTGACAGGTGGATGTGACCAATCTTGTACGTTATTCTCTCAAAGTGGCTGACCCTGATGTGGCCAGGGTGCAAGATGGGGTGGTGCTGCAAGGACGTGCTGTGGGCTCTACCACTGTACAGGTGATGATGCGTGTGTGTGTGTGTATGTGTGGTATTAGGAGTTGCAGTGCATCCAATAATTATCTATATCCATTTGCATTTTGAATGAGGATTTACTTGTTACAGGTGCTCTCCCCTCTGACGTCCTCGGTCCTGGCTGAGAGGAGCATCAAGGTGGTGGATGATAAAGTCAGTGTGACAGAGCTGGGAGTGCAGCTGGTGTCCGGACTCTCTCTGTCCCTGCAGCTCAGCCCAGGCAGCAACAGGGCCATCGTCGCCACTGCAGCAACACGGGAGGTGATCACACAGCTCAAACAGGTAAGTAAGTGGAAAATTGCAACACACAAAGCATAAAAGTGTGGGTCACAGCTCAGTTGTTCATGATGGTACTTGTCTCTTTTTTTTTGCCTTTTCGTTTTACCCATTTTTAGCCTCATCACAAAACCTGTGAAGGACCATTCACGGGATGTGAAAATCATTTGGGAAAAGAAAAAACAAAAGCAGTGAATGATATACTGTATGCAATTATATATTTGATGTGAGACTGTAAAAGACTGTTTACCTATTGTGTGATTATTCATGATAAGGAGTAAATTGTGGATTTTTTTTTGTTATTCAAAATTTCTGAAATAGTGAAAATAGATTTGATGAGTAGATTTTTACAGTCCTAACTTTCCTTCAATGGAGAATAAACTAAACAACGCCCACGTTCTTTAAATCACAAACTCTCCCCCTTTGTAACTCACATTTTTTGGAAGCTCTGATTCACTACCATGAAAGCACCTGTCAGTGTCAGCCCCATAGAGAAGGTTTCATCAGAGAGCTTACCTAAGAGCACCAACATGAGTGCTGAATTCTGTAATTAAATATCAAAGGTGAGAGCCCACAGTGTTTTTGTGTCTGTATTTATTCTGTGTAATTATTTATTGGCTTTTCAACAACTAACCTCTTTCCCTCTTGTAGTGATCTGCTACCATTGCAGCGATGACTTTGCCTGTGTGTGTGAGCAAAGTCTAAAAACGTCCCTTTTTTTCTCTGTCTTTTTTTAAAAATGAGGCCACTTAAGAACCAAGTGATTTCCACTGACAAGGTTCCTGCTTTTATTAAACACAGCCTGGAAACACTCACAGATGCGTGTTTAATAAAGCAACAGCATTAATAATATGGGACCATCATTGTAGCAAAATTATTTACAAATGTGAGGGGAGAGCTCTGTAACAATCTCGATCCATGTGTGCCGAATCAGACTGTAAAAATGTCGAAGAGGCTCTGTGTACTGAGATTTCTGAATGTGAACAGGAATCTGCAAATGTGTATTCAGAATCTGTGTGTGCAAATCTGAATAGAGATTGAGAGATTCTTTTACACGGTTTGAGATACAGTTACACAACTCTCCACATTTACAAATAGTTTTGCTGCAATAATGGCCCCATAAATAATCTCCATCCTCATAGGCCTGTATTGTAAGACCAACATACTTGCAGCGCTTTTAGCAGATTAGAAAAAATGACTTATGCTGCCACCCACATGCAAATCAAAACCTTGTACATAAGGCTTAAGTATTGATCTTAGCATTAAGATTTAGGATTTAGCACTTAATCATAGTATGACTCAAGCCAAAGGAATTGCCGACAATGCAGGTGTACTTAACCCTGTTTGAGTGATTAATTGATTTGATTGATTTTAATTTTGTTTTAATTCGATTAGATACTAAATCTACTGGAGTATGTGCCTGGAGAGTGCTTTGTTAGGACCATTGTGACCAGCAGGGAGACAGCTTATTTGCATCCTGAGCAGCAGAACCTGTACTACAACCACAGGTCTTTATGATTCTCATCAGTCTGTGGACGGTGAGATTTTGGACCAAGAGAAAAATCCATCATTCTCATCCGCCTCAGGCAGTGCGATCTGACATAAATATCAGATCGAGAGTAAAATCACAAATGACAGGGGATAAGAAAATTTAAGAGAAACATATGGGTTCACGCAATGTGCACCTAAAAGTCAGAGCATTTGTTGTGTTCTTTTGTCTTTCTGTTTAACTTGATTTGAGCTGCACTGCACTAGGAGACAGGACAGTCATCCACTTATCACGAGGCTGGTTATTTGATCCCTGGCCCCTGCAGTCTCCATGTCGTCTTGGGCGAGATACTGAACCCCAAATTGCTGTGTGTGTGAATGCTTATGGGTCCTGATAACAGGTGGCACCTTGCATGGTAGCCCAGTGTTTGAATGTGTGTGTGTATGACTGAAGGTTGACTGGTGTTATTAATCCATTCACCATTTGCTTTTTGAGCCTTTCATCTTTTACATTTCTGGTCTGTGCTTTTGCCATTTTTAATTGTAAATCTTTTAACTTTAATGTATTTTCTATAACTCTGTAAAGAACTTTGAATTTTAACTTCTGTTTGCTATGTGCAGTGTCTGTCTCACCCATACGGTTTGCAACTGCTTAAAGCCCCTAAGACAGAAAGAAAAATCTCTTCTATTAGGTGATAACCCCAATATTCCACGTTTAAGCTTTCTCCAGTGACGTTCAGTTGTTCCTGCACAGAAAGCAAAAGCACCACATGCGCCACAAACTGTATAATTCAAAACAACTTTATTGTGAATGGGGGGCTTCAAATTACACTTTAAACTTGCTATGATACAACAGTGTGTTATTAACATATCCTAAATGTTCATTTTCCAACAAAGACATAATAGGCTTCCACAGAGAGGATTTGAATCGTAAGAACTGCCAGCACACACAGATTTACGCGACAATGACCTTAAGGGTGTAATAGTGTTTGTGTTTTCTCTGTGCCTCCCCGAATGGGGAACTCATTGTATTCACATCCCCGGCCATCATCTGCGGTTCCCATGCTGTGTGAGAGAGCGGAAGAGGCAGACAGGGTGCACAGATGATCATTTTAAAAGCTCACTCACACATTTAGCCGTGGCAGCTTGCCCATTTTAAACCAGCTCCCCGGCACAGGCATGGGGCAGCAATTAGGCGGTCCATAGCCATTGGAACGACAGCTCACTTTACCTACAGTACACTGTCGCTGCGGCTGCTCTGCCCTTGTCAATAACAAACTATTAGAACCATGCCAGTGCAGATGACCAGCCAATTGTGTCTGTGATGGCAAGCTGTTAATGTTCTGCTCAGGGCGATTCATAATGTATTCAAACCCAAAATATAGGTTAGGTCTGTGGCGTCCCAGTGGCTCACATTAGCAACAGGAAATAGGTCATTGTGTATTAATGTGATTGGATTGGCTAATTCTGGTCTGAACATGACCCGTGTCGCCGTCTTCTTTTTTTTTTTTTGTACTTGTTTAAAGGACTTCTATTATAGTCTTTTTATCCACTTTGGCTAAATTATATTTTATTCTCTGATTTCATAGGACTATAATCCATGGTCCAATAGCACCCTACTGAGTGTAATCATAAAGAGTTTAGCCTAGGCAATTTAGTGTTATTAACAATCATGACTGTAGCTCTCACTGATGGCAAGGGGGGAATATTGATTTGCTGCACGTGGTCTGACCTGTTATTCTACACATGAACACTGTATTGCTCAGTTGTAATAGTCTGTTATTCCTTTCTTTCCAGGAAGCACTGGTCAGCTGCTGGGTTCAGTTCAGCGATGGCGCAGTAACTCCGCTGGAGCTGTTTGACCGCAGTATCTACTCCCTGACAGTCTCTACCCCGGATGAGGTAGTCGCCACGGTACGCCGCACACCGCAGTCCACTTTTGTAGTAGCGCAAGGTGAAGGTGAAGGTAGAGGGGCGCTAGTGAGGGTGGAGCTGAGGATCTGTGAGGAATGCCAGAAGTCCAAGAGGAAGAGCAAGCTGGCAGTGGGCACGGGGCTCCTCAGGATTAACTTCCAGAGTAGCAACAGAGTCATACCAGGTGGTGGTGCTGATGGAAATAAAGATTTGGACAGTGGTGCATCAGAACTGCTGGGCGAGCTTAAAACGACAGTGACCTCACAGCGTGCTGTCACAGATGTGGATAAATGGTTGTTCAGGGGCACAGCGTCCGACCAGCGAGAGTCAACCCTGGCAGAAACTAGCACCTCAAACACGGTTTCAACAAAATACATGCAGCCACATGTCATCTGGATTGGGACAACTAGAGCTACAAGAGGTACCACATATGCTGTCTCCTCCACGGCTGCCACTATAGCTGTGGCCAATCCAAGCTTAAATACACCAATGAGCACTGCCAGACCTGTGCCTGCAACGGTGGGTTTAGTTAGTAAAGGAGAAGGGCAGAGGAGAAGCTATGGGAACATGCTCGACAACCCTAATTCAACCCTAAACAAAGATGCTCCTAAAGCAGAAGTCAGACCCAAGAAGGAACCTCCTAAATCTAAATCTCCAAAAGTAATCGAGAGCGACCTCATCAGGACATTCAGAGCCATGTCGGACTTGGAAATCGGCATGTATGCCTTGGTGGGGGTCTCCTGTGTAGCTATCTTGGCTTTTTTGCTCAACTGTGCTTCATATAACCTCTGTTTCCGCAATCACAAGACCCCCATACAGGCAGGCCCGGCACCCAGCGGGGACCCAAAGGATCACAAGCACGACTGGGTGTGGCTGGGGAGCAACAATAATAGCGCTCCCACCCCAGGCGCCCCAGTCCAAGTGTCCACCCTAAAACGTGAGGCCCATCGTCCTCTGGAGTCCCATCACTCCATGGACTCCATCGGCCACAGAAACCTGGAGAGCACCCTGCCCGCCGTCAGCCTCCCCTCTGTCCCCGAAAGAACTGCCACCCTGGGCCGCAGCAGGACCAGCTCCCAGCAGCAGCAGTTTCAGGGAAAGGCAATCGACACCATGGCGAACCGTTCGGCCACCTTGCTGGCCAGGCCACACCGCAGCGAGCCGCTTCATTCCCCCACCAGTAAGCGGAACCAGGTCCAGTTCACCACCTTCACCACGCTGGACATCAAGCACTTGGCTGCGCTGAAGAAGAACGGCGTGGACTTAAACTGGGCCAACCAGCAGACGCAGCAACGCCAGGCCCCCGCCGAGCCCCAGACACCTTTACCTGACATGCCGTGGCCTGTAGTCAAACCCCTAGGAGAGCCCCAGTGAGTCTGTTGAAATGTGTGTGTATATGAATATGAGTGAGAAAGAGAGAGAGAGAGGGAAGAGAAATTCGTACATATACAACATGCTGGGGTGTAGAATGTCTAACAGAGAAGAAGCTGGCTTTTGTGTTTTTTGATTAAAAATAACTCACTTTATGAGATGTATTTATTGATGCTAGATAAAGGACATTTTATATGAAAAAGTATGCGCTCAGTGAAAGCCTGTAAATGCATTATATAATGGTTGAACTGTGAAGAGCATTATGAGAGATATTGTGATCATTTTTTTTAAAGATTCAAAGCGATAAGAATGATTTTATGCAGGATTTGAAAAAGATGCACTCTACAGATCTGATGTTGTAAATATAAAAATATCTATACTATTATTTATTTCTACATTTCTAACTCGCATTTTCATCTCCTTGTTCTTTTGTACGATTCTGTTGCCCCTGTAGAAATGGCTCCAGATATTGCTAGTTGCCAGTGTAAATGCAGTATGGGAGGGATTATTTCTTGTAAGTAATTCTATTCTTTTCCAGCCTTTTGTACTTTTTTTTTCTAGGATTCCTCCTGTGAATACCTGAAGAGTCTGTGCAATTTGTCAGAGAATATGCAACATTTATCAAGTTATTTTGAGCAATCTGTCACTGTAGTCTTTGCCGGATATTTATTCAAATCAAATGCATGCTATGCAAATACAGTCTGTGCCGAGTTTG
Organism: Centropyge bicolor; assembly: GCA_037975185.1. Lineage (NCBI taxonomy): Eukaryota > Metazoa > Chordata > Actinopteri > Pomacanthidae > Centropyge > Centropyge bicolor. The sequence continues at coordinate 2,832,134 of JBBMOC010000034.1, read as the reverse complement.
AAGTGGACATTGTTTCTGAATTCTTTTAACAAAGTTACCTTGGGCTTCAGGCTCCTCCTGGGGGCCTGCTTCTACAATTTGTAAAAATGTCTACTCTCGGTCTCTTGACACAGAGCAATACATATTCAACTCCAGGATTTTTTCACGTGTGAATGAAAAAAAACGATGATGCCTTTTCTATGTACCGTCCTCTTACTTTTAAACCAAAATGTCATTTGTGTATTTCCTATGAGATCCTTTCAATAAAGAACAAATGGATATGTTTGTTATCGTTGAAATGCAGTTTAATTCAATCATTGTTTTGAAAGCCTTTTAAATGTTGAGGTATCATTCACAGGAAAGCACAGTGAAAGGTTTGGATTATAGGCTAAAGCTCTGCTATGAATCAGCTGGATTTAATTATGTTTAATCACTATTAAATGTGATTTAAGGCTGATGTCATTCAGCAAAATGTCATAGTGACAGCATTGCTTTTGATGTTCCAGCCAATGTAGGGATTCTGTGCCGCAGCACAAAATAACTGATACGCAGAGAGTCAGAGAGCGATGGGAAAAGAGAAAGTGATTCCCATCTTGCCTATTGTGACAGTTTCCCCCGAAGAATTACAGGTATTTTATCAGCGCTGGAGGCTTGCATATGATAACTCGTGGCTCATTTGTCTCTTTTTCTCCACCCTTCTTCCTGTGTCTCTGAGGTGACCGCAGCTTCACTTCTCAAAATTGCATTCTAGGAGCTGTGATGCATAAACAGCGTCCCCAGCTTAAAGGAGCCCCGGAAAATCTGATGCCCTGCACCTCAGGAATTGGCAGCTGTGGATATGACAGCAAGCATCGTCGCTCCCTGCCGCACGACAGCATCGGCTGGATTTAGAGCGTTGATAAAAGCAGTTTTAATAACTTTCTCCCAAAGTCTCTACCTACAGGCCCAGCGGTTTTGTATGTGTATAAACTCTCTCCCTTTTCCAGTTGATTTATCTGTCCAGCAGCGGCAGGAAAAGTAAACAAACTCCCCTCGGAGATAAGCACTGATTCAAAGCTGTCTCTGCGGTGCATCATGGCCCGGCATCTTTGATTGCGGATCCGCTCTATCATATAAGACGCCGAATTCAGAATTCGGAAGTTCTGACACAGTAATGATTAAGATATAAAAGCTGCACAACAATGGAGTAACAAAATATGTGCTTCTCCACTGAAATCCTTTAGCCTTTTTTTTTTTTTATTCCAGACATTTCTTTCGCTCATGTTTGTCCCTTGGTCACCCCCATATAAAATGCCATCTATGGGAAGTGTTTGGCTTCATCACAGCTCTGAGGGCAATTGAGTTAATTACATTCATCATGCAAGCTTTGGCTGCAATAGTTTGTCTTGAGTGCTTGTCGTAATTCTAGTTACATTATTTTGGCAATAATCCGTTGAGATAGTCCATAGGCATGACAGTCAGGGCTAATTTGCATAGGATGAATATGTAAATGATACATCATGGAGGTTTGTCTTGTAAACAACAAGATAGAAGTAGAGTCCCGGGTATCATTACAGCAGGATCTCTAATCTGGAGCATCAGCTTCCCTATTGACAGATTTAAGGGATTGGGGTCATTGTGTTGGAGGATTAGTGTGCATTAGTGGACCCTCTCCATGGCACACTCCTGATAATGTAGGCCAAAAGAGACAAGGTCACTTATTTCACAAGGCTGCTTTCCCACAGGTTGGACGCATGGCCACAGATGGAGGCAGGTGTTTGTTGAAAGAGGCAGCCGCAATTCGAAAAAAGCTCAATAGTGAAAATGGACTGTGGTTAAGATTCTACATACAGCTACTGTGTTAACTGCATGGATAAAGAATATTACTAATGCGATCTTTCAAAGGGAACTAAAAAAAAAAGACAGACAAAAGAGGACAGGCAGACACAGAAGTCAGCAGGATGATGAAGAAGGAGTTGAGAGAGCTAACTTTCACATCACAGGTGGAGGGGAACTCAGACGGTATGGCAGCTCATTAAGACAAAGTACCTCGTGCTACCCCGCTACACTCGTCGCTGTCATTGCTTGTCAGCGCAGTGTCGGCGCTCGGTGTGCATCATAAGATAATGTCACCGATTTTTACAAAGAAAAGGACAGAAAAAGCAGAAGTTCTTTGTGCCAGTGAGACAGATGGAAGAAAACAGCTTTGTCAGAGCAGAAGAAAGGACAGCCGTCACCCACAAAAGAGGAGTCTCAGATCGCAGATGAGAGCAGTGTGGAGACAACAGGCAAATGAGCGTGGTCACAACAGTTGTTATATTTTTTGTTTATTTGCGTGAGTACACAAACATTTAATGCTCATAGCTAGCTGTGCAAGTATAATGAAACTGCCAAATGGGAGGGGAGGAGGAGGGTGGGAGGAAAAGAGCGCACTCAGGAGACAGACTGGGACACAGAAAGACAGGGTGAGTCATCGCTGCATGACTGCCTGCTCCTCCGAGAGCGTTTGAATTTTCAAATGATCCCTGTTACGATCTTTCTTTTTGGTGTTTGGCGAAGAAAAAAAAGCAAGTTTTGTGCGAAGGCACTTTATAATTCCCAACAGACGCAGAGTTGGATCCTTGTGAGATTTTGCCATATCAATATGAGCCTCAGGAGGTCGGTCAAGTAGACGTTTATAAATGTTAATGTGTAAAAGTTTCTTTAAAACATGGCAAAGATGAAATATGACTGGATTGGTGAGACCATGTTAAACAAAGAGTCCACAGACGTGCTGACAGCGCTGTCAGGCTGCACTTGGAGTAAAATGCAAACATCAGCATGAAACCGTAGTCACAGTAACAACAGGAACATGTGGATGTTTAGCATGTTAACAAAATGTAAAGCCAAGACTGATGAGGATATTATTAGTTTTGCAGGTGTCTCAGTCCATCCCATACTGGTCGAAATATTTCACTCTGAACCAAATGTGTCAACCAACTACATGAAAAGTTAGGGGTGACTACAGTCTCACCTGGGAACCATGAATGCCTGGATAAAACTGTATGCCTATTAATGAAGAGACAGTCAAATGTCAAGCTATTTCACTAAATAAGCTGGTTGCTGGTGTATAAATCAAGGGGTCACCAAAGTCGTGAGGAAACATCCTCCGGGGACCTTAAATACCTACCAGCTTCATGGCAATCCATCAAAACAGAAAATGTCAAAATCATCATGGTGCTAGAGGAAGTGTCAGGTGATCATCAAAGCCAAGAATCATCCTCTGGGGATTCTGAATGTCTCAAATGGGCCGAAGTCTGGACCAATGAGTATATACCACTGAAAAGATAATTAATGATGTTTTTTGTGACAAACGACAAAACTGACATCTTTAACTTTTTCTTTCTCTTTTGTCTTATTCTCATTAGTTTTCTTATTAATTATTATCAAAATCATCATCTGTGTGTGAAACACGCCAGCAGCAAATTAATCTGATAACAGGTAAGATTGATTTTGGTGCAAAGGAAATGATTGACAGTAATTATTATTTCTGAGCTTGCCAACTCACACACTCAAACCAAATGTAAAGAGCAATAGATTAGTTTAGTGACTAAAGATCCTTACTGCTTTTTATAGTTTATTATTGGAATTTTAATATCTGGTGAAATCTGAGCTTTTACAGGAATATCATTTTCAAAAAACGATAAAATCTACCACAAAGTTCACATTAGATTACACAGCTGCGACGGGCAGATTAAAATAGTCTACGGGAATGAGGAGTGTTGCATTTATAGTAATCCTGCCACCACAGATGTCACAAGTCTTTCACACATCACAGCAGAGTTGGGTTCTTTCACCTCCAGCACCTTGCCTCTGTAATCTGAATTTATTTTCTAAGGTTGTTAATGTGTTGCACACAACTAAAACCAGGTTTGGAAAAAACATGAAAGACTTTTTTTATGCCTCCTCATTAAGAAAACATATTGGTTGATTGCTGTTTGTCCCTTTTTATGAACTGCATGCTACTAAGTTGACACCAGAAATAATAGGGTCGGTACCTTCAAGAAAAATGAAATGATGGGACTGCATAGCAAGTCAGACGTACCATGGCGACATTAAAGGTGTTTGTAATGGAATAGTTGTATTCATCCCTGAGATAGCTGCAGGCGCCAGTCTGCCTTCGCAGTTACTTTTCCACCTCATTTCAGATCTGAAGAGCAGAGTGTGTGTGTGTGTCTCTGTGTGAGAAATATACACATACTCGTGCTTTCACACAGAAAAGTGTGCCTGTGTGTGACTGTGCAAGTCAGTGTAGGTGTGGGTTAAGGATGAAGGCAAAGGAGACAGAACTGGTCTGTCAGACGCGGCAGAAATAAGGCAAACATATGACAGGGTGCAGGGCTGGTACGGTAGAGTTTCTTGAAGCTCACACAGATGTTTGAAATATTTCCTTTTTTAGCTGACAGACATTTCGAGGCAAGAGTAAGCATCAATGTTTCATCTACAGTGTGCCCATTTGTTTTGGGACTGTTGTCTTGTCTTGTATACAGTAGGCACTTCTCTATATCCATTTAATCCTAGACAACCATTATTTTCCCCCATTCGCTCTTTGCCTCTCTGTCTCCTTCTCCTCTACTTGATTCCTCACTTGCTTCACACTTTATACACATGCTGCATTCATCTTGCCTACAGCCCTTAAAGAAAGACTGCCTGTCTTGCGATTTTCCCTCAACCCTTTTACTTCCCTCACACCTGTCACTCTCACTGTATCCTCTTGATATTTGTTTCCCCCCAAGTTTTTTTTTTTTTTTTTTTTTTTGCTGACACTGTGTTTTCCTCTGTCTGTCTCAGTGTCAGACACAAGGCGAAACTGCAGGAGCTACAGGCTCAGGCTTAGGATTCATTCCTATTTTAATCTGTATGGATCCTCAATTGCAGTTAATTTCTTGAATTTTGCTTTAAATTGAAATTCCATACAGAAAAAGACATTTCTTTTCAACTTGAGTAGGCTTAAATGATTTTTTCAGTAAAATGAGTGACAATTAAAATATGACAGGTTATAAATAGATGGATGACAAATTAAAGGAAATAAACCACACAAAGTGTCGTCATATGGTGTTGGGAAAGCGTCGTGTTCCTTGTCATAGATCCTGCAAATCACTGGAACTCTATAAATACAATTATTTCAGAGGATATTGCTTCATTTGGTGTTTTGATGATAGCATTGGAGAGTGCTGTCTCTCTCTCATACTGTAGGTGTGCGGTAATTGAGCTGAGATCTGGTGACTGTGAAGGCCATAGCATGTGACTCACATAATTTTTATACTCCAAAAAGAACATGCAGTTACCCTCCATGTCTTTTATAGAAGCATCTGTATGTTGTTATGTTTCTCTTTTCAGTTATTACAGGCTTTTCCTTAATGTGTCACCTCTCAGAATGTCATATTTACATGTATATTCAGTCTGTTTTGCAATTGACACAGTATATTTTGACAGGTTTATTTTCGGAAATGTTTGCGTAACCACCACAGATCTCTGACTCAATAATCAGACTCTGTATAAAAAACAAATTATATGTTGATGTCTTATAAAAAATGAAATGCTTATAGAAAAACAGAGACTCAGAGGGTCGGCTGTTTGCCAGTTCGGCGGGAAACAGCAGCTGATCACATAAGTAGCTTTGCCTTGTTTGTCTTGATTGACAGACAAAGACTTTGTGATGGAAAGTGGTATTATGAATGCTGCTATTGGTAAAATGAAAACATATTAAAAACTAACAAAGGGCCTAAAATAAACACCACAGAATGAAATAACAAGTCATTTTATTTTCATTATTTCATAATAGCTCACTTTTAATGGATTTGTTTTCACGATAGTATATGGATATTAAATATTTTTCTGTTTAATCTTTTTATTATTGATTTAATATTTAGGCTCAGGCAGAAAGATTGACGACCTCATTAGCCGGCTAATTACTCTTGTTGCTAACCCTGTTGGAGACATCTGTTGCTAATGCTGCTGCCTCCCATGTAGCATTTAGTCTACAAGCTAACTTTGTTACTGTCACTTCCTGGTCGTCTTTGTTGAGGATTAATCCCGTTTGGAGAAGTTGTCTCTTCACTCTGGACCTCAGCTGTTTTACACCACTTCCAGACTCAAGTGGACTCAGATACCAGATGCTAACTTCAGCAAGCTAAGTCCCTGCTGCTTTTTGCTAACTACTGATGCTTTTGCTAACTTCTGATGCTTTTGCTAACTTCTGATGCTTTTGCTAACTTCTGACATGCTGTCTTGGCTCTGTTCAACTGCTGTTTGTGTGTTTGCTATCAATCCGCATCAATGCTGGTTTTGTGTCTGCTGATTTTCTGCTCTTATTTTGCTGTCAATCATCTGCCTATATGCAGTATTTGCATTGGTATTGGTGGCTCAGTCTGAATCCAGTTCTTGGTGTTTGAGCTGATTTCCCCTTGGCTTTTGTTTGGCAGGTGTGTTGATGCTTTCACTTCATATCTGTTGACTGTCAGTGTTTGCTGATATATGGCTTATTCCCACCTTTGTTGTGTGTGTTATGGATGTCTATTTTCCACAGGGATGTAAACATGGCTTAAATGTTTCCCTGTGATTTCATCTTCATGTGAATCGCAATATGTTTGTTCGCATAATTCATATAAAGTGTCACATATAAGCATTTAAACCTAAAACAACAGATTTATTTGCCATCTTGCTTTACTGTTTGTCATTTAAACTGCTGACGTCTTGTTCTTCTGTTTACACTGTTTTTACACTGAGCTGCACTATAAACAATGTCTGCTGCTTATCATGCATCTGAAGAGATTGTGTGCTACATTTTTTGTGTTTGTAATTTGCTGTTAATAATTGCCTGATGTATTTTGTCCTGCTGCTGCAATATATGTGCATTGCTGGCTTTTGATTGATCCATCTCATGTGACTGGATCGTCTGGTCCCCTTGTTGTCTGAAGTGCCTCACAGGTGAGTCGGCACACAGTGGTTGGCCTTCGAAATGTGGTAGATTAAAGCTTGTGTCAGGCTCTGTAACTCTTGTGGTTCAGTGGGGAGAAGGGTAACTATTGTCCTGAGCTTGTTGTATGATTGTGGGTGGTGTTGAGGTCAGAGCCCAGGTGCCAGCTCATTCCTCTTCTTGTGTTGACATTTTTTTTCCCTATACTAGATCTTTTCCATGTAAGTTGCCTGACTGAAATGAACTATTTCTCTGCAGAATCAAAGAAATCCGGGAATATATTTTATTCATATTTAAGCATTATGCATCTGAACTTGTTGTGCACTAACCAGGAGGCATGAATGCATAAAGTTGATTTGTAGGTTTATGGCTGCTCTGTCTCGCTTTCTCTCATGCTTTATCTCTGTCTCTTACTTTCTCCCACATTCAGCTGCAGGCCACTATGTTAATTGTGCCACGGTGCTAAACTTGTCTTATCCAGGCCAGGAAGAAAAGGCGATTCTATTTAGATAATACGAATTCAGCAGTAGCCTGTTTACCGCAGCAGTTGTCTTGATTCATTTTTCTGCTGCACTGGGGTTGGCAGTATAGCTCCATGGGGCAAAGGCAGCGAATGCCAGACCACACCAGCGGTGTAGAGCTCCATCAGTTGACTTCATGCTGATTATTTGCTGTAGGGAGAAGGGAAGGCTTTGAAGTGACGTTGACAACTTCTTTTGCATCATTACGATAGAAGATACATCACTAATCCTGTTCTGACTGACACGTCGTGTGAATTTCTCATCAAAATTTCATGTGCAAACACACGAACATAAAGGAACACAGCGTGAATGACACACATACAGTGTCTCCAAACACACATACTTTACCTGCACAGTAAATGATAAAAGAGATCCATCTCTCAGACCCAGACACATATGACAGCTTGTTTACTTGCTAAATAATCTTTCCTCAATGTGATGCCTCATGGGAAATGCAGACATTCAGTGTTAGGAGAGACTAAATTCCCCACTGATAGGTCTGTGTTACACTTTCATTCCACAACAAAGGGCTGATCTATGTAGGTCTGTTTTACAACTAAGTCAGTGACCTGGAGTATTCCAGTCACAAACTGTTCACACAAGATGTGGACAAGAGCTGCGAGTCAGGCAGTACATCATGTTGTTGTCAGGTCTGTGGTCATGCAGCCATTTAATTATTCATGACTTAGTGACCCTTTTAATAAAGTGACCAGGATTACACATTTGGGACCTGCTTTCAAAGTGGATGGTTTATGCAGGTCGCAACTCTTTCTTGATGGCTGTTGAGCTATGTTGGATGCTGAACTCGGACGGGTGTAAGGGAACATAACTCACCTGCGCTGATGGTGGATAGAGGTTGAATGGGACTTAATAACAACAATCCCATACATTAACCTAATCACTGTATCTCTGATCTGTGAATTTATTTGAATACATAACCTTTTTAACCTAATACCGATATATAGAAAGTGTTGCCATTACAGTGTTTTTCCACCAGAGAGCAGTTACAAGTATGTTTTTCAACTGTAAAATCTTACTGTGAGTCTTCAAAGGATATTTATTTAGAATTTAAAGGATCTTTATCACAAAAATATTATGTAAAGTGTATTTAAAAACTATGCATTGCTAGTATATTTTTTGAACACCAAAATAATAATATTTGTACAAAAATACAGTAACAGTAGGGGTTTAATCAAGAGAAATTCAAACATTTTACATTCCCTGACAGGATGCAATGGGCAAGATTTTGGTGAAAATGTTCTCTTAATAGCAACACTCCCTGCTAGTTTCAAGTTTTTTAAGCCAATAACATGCCGCAAATAAACAATGGTACAAGAGATTTTTAATTGATCCAGATTGCACAGGTTGGAATTTCCGTCTTTGCACCATCTCGAACAGACAGTAGTGTAATATCAGCTGCTCAGACAGTGGTGAAATCGGTTCATATTGAAAATAACCACAGTGTATCTGAATATCAGCCCATGAAGCTAAGAAATAAACCAATGTAACTTGTACAGGTACAACCTTTGGACTTGGTAAGTGGGGGATTTTACAAAGTAGTGAATGATAATTGAGTAGACGTTAATCTTAAAGTACATTAGTCAACACTGTAACACTGGGACTGAAGACTAGTGTTACTTTATTGCTCTTTCATGCATTAACTCAAGCCGATCACGTTGTTCATAACAAAGTTGTAAAATGCAGTGGCACTGGTAAAACAAAGAAGAAATCTTCAGAAGAAGAGTTTATTTAGAGGCCCACATGTTCGCCTCAGGCTTCCATCTGGCAGTATCTGCATCAGTGCACTTGTCACCAGAACTGATGGGTGCGCTGTCCGCGACAGCTTTTTAGATCACGAGGAAGACGTCGTCATTTCGAGACATGGGACTTTGATTGTCAGTATTAACACATATCTGAAATCGTGCAGGATTGGTTTTTGCCGATCAAGCAGCGACGTGCGGGGGTGCACCCAGCAGGTGGTCGACTTTCACAGCCATCTGATGTCTTGACACCCACAGGACGTCTGTGGGCCGGGTGTGTCAGTATCAAACGTTGCTACCCTGGATTCAGTGGCAGAGAGATGTAATTACATTGTGTTGCATGAAAAATGAAACGAGGGAGACAGAGAGAGAGAGGGGGAGAGAGAAATAGAAAGTTATTACCTCTGCAGTGACAACTCACTGGCAGAGATGGAGGGCCTTTGATGGTGGGCCCAGTGTGTATCTTTGTGATGTCAAATTGGGGATCTGAGGATCATTTATTCATGAGTCTACATCTCTAATGCTTACTGGCTGGCTAAGTTGTTTGTATTGCTTGCCTCAGGCCTCTGTGGTGGTTAAATTGCTCCTGAATAATTTTCTTTTATTCGCCATTGTTTCAGGTTTATTTGATTGCAGAGGAAGAAGTCGTCACATTCATTTGCTCGCTCCTCTCTCTTTTACCGTCCCCTGTGTTTTGTTACTCTTCACCACCAAAGGTAGAATCACTGACCGCTCGTTCTCTTCTCACATACACACAAGTCTGTGGTGAGAATGTGGAAGTCTGTAATGTGTCTGATGTCGCACAAGTCTCATTTGAGAGCTAGTTAGGTGCAGCATAAAAATAGATCGGGACGAGACCACAGTAGTCAGATGTCTGCTACTGATATGATCAATCAGACGGCAGCCAAAGCAGTGCTAGTATGACCAATCTATCTTAATGTCTGTCTCATGCACACACTAACACACACACATTATAAATGATCCTAAATGATGTTCAACTCATTCTTAATCATTATTACTTACTCCATATTGCTTTGTAGGTAAATGAAGTTCATAAAGTGTCGGGTGTCATTTTTTCCTTCCTAGTTTATAGTGAAGTTAAAGTCCAATGTTAGGGGCATAAAGTTTGATGAAGATACCCCTTAAGTTCACAGTATAGCATGTAGACAACATGAGCTACCAGGGTGGCATTTGAAGTCCATCTGAATTTTAAATGACATATTTCTATTTATCTTTGTATTAACTCTCTGTCTAATAAGATGGAGAGCTCAATTTTATACCATGTTTGCATAAAGCAGTAACATTCACTCATAGGCAGCTGGTCACACTGACAGACTGACAGCAGCCTGCTACACAGCACAAGAGTCCCAGACTGCTAAAATCTTCTTCTTATCAAACTTACAAACATGTACCCACGTCTGTTCCTGCACCTTAGCTTGTTGGACAGGGACCAAACAAACATTCATCAGATAAGTGCACTGCTAATGTCCGTTTAGATACTGGTGTGGTCCTCACTCTTTAACACCACTGCTACTGCAAGTTGGTTTACTTCGTGCGCTGTTACCTGCCAGAGCTCAGCCTGCCAGCTCCTGTCAATCAAACACAGACAAACACATACAAAATACACACATTTCAGCTGGACTATAAAAGGGCCAACATAATCAGTGAAGGTAGAAAACTGATTTTCACATCTGGAGGATCTACTTTAAATTGTATTTTATAGTCGGTAAAGTTCAGGTGCAGTATCTGCATCAGAAAACATTGGCCACTTACATTTATTAACTGTAAAAGAAAAAGTCACTGTCAGTCACTCTTCTGACTGACAGTTGAATAGAAGTCCTGTGTTTTGATTTTATTTTCACTTTTACATTTCAGTCACAGATTGTGACATTCAAAATGTGCTTATCCTTCTATTTATTCCAATTAAGGAAATAAATAAGTAAGAGTATAATATTCACTCTTCAACATCAGTTATCACTTTTAAATTCTCCTCAGAAACAATATTACAATAGCAAAAAAGGAAACAGATATTCCAAGCGCTTGCAGTTTTGTTTGTTGTCAGAACTGCATGAATACTTGGCAGGTCTTATTATATGTAAAGTCATTCATGAATATTTTTGACTTTCCCCATCTGCTCATGTCTAATCATAAAGAGCTGGGTTTGCTCAGCTAATTGACTTGGTAGAAAACCAACCATGGACGTCTTTTAAAACTTCCTGACTCAAAACAGAGCATGATGTCTAATGGCTTAAACGCTTTGTTTTTGCAGGAATTGCTTCTTAGAAGCTTTTAGCATGTAATTGACAAACTCAGTCAAGTTGGAAATATGTTTACCACTGAAGCTGCATCCATTATGTTTTCTGGAAATGCATAAAGCGAAGTGAAGACTTAACTGGAGAATTATCAAATGAGAGGGGAAGGGACTGGCTCATTGCTGAGTTTTTGTGCCTGTATTTTCACCTCAGCTCTCCTCTGTTTAACACAACTGGAGCCAGGTATGCAGCTGTAGACCTTGTCTGACACATAATTACACAAAGAAATTGTATCCAGGATATAGGAGTCTTTTTCCAATGAAATAGTCTGGAAGTTAACAGGCTTACATGATGTGTCAGTATGTTCTTTAATCCACTGGGATTCATAATGAAACATGACAAGTGGGAGCAGCTTGTCTTTGTGATGGGTGTCAGAAATCAGGCTGACTTTAGTCCTGTAACTGCTCTGCCTGTTTCAGTGGGCAACGCTGCCTTTTTTTGTCTTGCTGAAAATAGGAGGTTCACATATCGAGATCAAACAGTTGAGAACACAGAAAATGCCAGTTTTTAATTACTGGTCTTAGTCTTTGCGGCATTGCTCAAAGATCCCCTCTAATTCGCCATATCTTTGTGATAACTGAGCCGAGCTGAACGTACATTGGATGCAGATTTCAAAGGACGAGGTGGGCTTCATGTCACACCAGCAGTGGTCTCGATTTCACGCTGTGCTTTCAGTTGAAATGGCCACCAGCCAGGTTTGTCCAAGCTATTCACTGCGGATCAAAATGTCAGCCAAATGCCTAAAAGCTACATCTATGCTTCCTGGAGGGTGAGATTTCTTTACATATGTCCACTGTTCTCAATCTGTGACATCAGAGTGGGTGGCCTTATTTGGGTGAGGAGGTACAGTTGTTCTTCATATGAACCAAACCTTATGAAAATGCTTATATTTGCTTGCAATATTCATGGCTGCTCTGTCAGATGACTCAGAAGTGCTGAATCACTTCCTGAGGTGAGTAATTATCTCGCTGGCATCCTGGAAGCACTGTATGTGGAGGCACACACACCATGCACCTTGGCTGAAGTAAGTTTGAGTCCAACTTTTTTGGCATGCCAATTTTTTTTTCCTGCCAGTCTGTAAATAACAATATTTTTTTTGGGCCATTTCTGTACATATGCTGAATCTATCCATAGCATATTTTCACCATTGAGTCTATTCTGTGCAGATGGTACCTCCATCTTGGGTGACCTGGGACAGTCAACAATGCTCATTTCTAAATCAACATATTCAGTTAATTAGATACCTACACTATATAAACAATATGTCACCGTCTCGCTCTTTAAAAGAAAGAAGACACTCAAAATTTTGAATGTGTAGCTCAACTGGTTTTTATGTGTGTTACTGTGCCATCATCTCTTATGTACAGTATGTCATCAAATGCTGTTAATTGTTCCTGTCTTGTTCCTAGATTCTATGGTCTTTACAGTTTAGATACTGTCTTTTGAAATGGTTTGGCAGTGTTTCATCACACAGCAAAATGTCACCAGTGAGGAACAGGAAAGTTAGTCTAACTACTGTTGACAGAAGTTTATTTCAAGTGAAAATATACAAAAATTGAAATGCAGAGCATGTTTTGCCACTTTTGTATCAGTTTGTGTATCGTTCAGGGTGTAGATAATCAGAATACAGTTTTTCTCAGTAAGATCACCACATACTGTCCATATATTCAACACTAATTATTATTATTGATTGTAAAGCTTGTTTAGCTCGGTCAGGCTATTCATTTGCATGATACTGTGAGCTGGCTAAAGTTACTAGGCATTGATCTACGTTACCTCCCGGACTGTTGACGTTTACATTTGGAACTCCATTTCTAATGATGCTGGCTCAATCTTTTCCACAATGAATGCACTTTGTGTACAGAAAGAGAGGCAGGCAATCGTCAACAGAACAGGAGTTGGTGGACAGTTTGAATAGTTTTGTTCATAGTGGTGACAGTTGACATTTGAAATCTAGTAAATGAAATAGTCCACTCTTGAATATTGATTATCCACCAAATAAACAACAACACCAACACCACCAATAAGAATACTATAAGGATGTGGATGTGGTTTCACTGGTTTCTGTATATGGCATCTGAAGTTTATAGTATATCCACCTGCTGCTGCAATCATTTATACTTTGCCCACCTTTTTTTTTTTTAACCACTCCATCCCTGTTTGTAAACATCATGTTTACTTGCTGTTTTACAAATTTCACAAATTAGCCTTCTTTTATTCTCATATCACACAGTATTATGCTCCCTGCACTGTCCCCACACAGAAGTGGAACACCCACACAGGTGTTCTCAATTATTTTGCCTAATTAGATCTCTTCTCAGGAGTGTGTGGGCATGTACGCACGCCGCTTGACTGACATCTCTCTCACTCTCCTGTTGCACTCTCCTGTTACTTTTTCCAATTGCTAGGTTGAGTTCGGTACACCTGAGTGGGCGCGCAGGGCCTTTTAAAGACCCATATTATGGACGTAAATAAGATTAGTCTGCAGTGTTTTCAGTGTAAGCCGAACTATTTCAAACTTGCCTTGTCAATTCTGCAACACGGCAGCAGCTGAATGAAGTACATTACTGTTATTGTATTCTTTGGTCCACCTTTCTTGAAAACTTAAACAACCTTCTAGGAAATTACTGAACCAGTTATGTGTCCTTGCAGAGGGATCTAGTCTGTTGAGCTTTCCTGAACATCTTCTTTAGCTGTGATTTAATTATTTCTCACAGAAACGTTGTCACTCCATCATGAACACATGTGCTTTTTAAGAGTTGGCACGACCATGTATTTATCTGTCTGCTCTCGATGAAGCGGCCTATTTTTATCAGCCGCTTTTCTTTTCTTTTGAAAGTCAAAAGAGACGTTTTGGCAGCGGTTTTGTTGCTAGGTAGCCACCAGCAGCAACAGGATGTTTCCTCAGCTGTCAAAGCAGACTGTACACTACACTGAACAGCTTCTCCTGTGGCTGCACATGGCAGAACTGGACAAATGGGACTGAACTTGAAGCGAGCAGGTGAAACTTTGGAGAGGAAATATAGTTAATTATGTTTTCTTTCTTAATTAGTCCATAAATGTATTAAAGTAGCCGTCGTTAAAATTAATTGGGGCATGAGCCACAGGCTGCATCTGTCAGCTGCAGGACTTTATGATGCCTGAGGTTAATAAGTGATGGTATGCTTTATTGGCAATGTCGGCGGTTTTGCCCCGTGCTCAGTAGACTGTTTTGATAAACTTAAACAATATTGCAAGTGTTGTTGATTTTTTTTTTTTTTATTGTTTTTGAAAACGGGTTGGTACCCATTATGCCTTTATTTCTGCCAACAGTGCAGAAAAACTTGGGGGAGATTTGGCGAAACAATGGGACTGTGGTTGATGATTCGAATCATCAGTCGCCAAGAGGCACCAGAGTCGACTGACATTTTGTAAGTCAGATCAATGTTCTTTTGCCTTTGTTTGCTAACTGCATCAATGTACACACAGTAATGCAGGATAACAGCATCACAGACGATAAACCTTTACAACCAGAGTCTTGTCTCCAAATTACTTGACTACAAAACTAACTGTGATTGGAAATAGAGGGAGGTGATGAAAAAGGAGAGCGGACATTAAAACGTGAGTCGTGCAGGTAGTTTGTAAAATGGCAAGAGTGTCAATTTATCCTCCAGTTCACTTGAATAACAGGAGGAATCTTTTTTTTTTTTCAAAGCCGCCTTTTTCTCGATGTTTTTTCTCCTCTAGCTGTTCAGTCCTGTCCGTCATCCTATCAGAGCTTGTGTCCAGACACCCTGGCCAGGACTCGAACCTGGCTCGCGGCAGTGAGAGCCTAATAACTGGACCACCACCAGGGTCTTTACTGACAACAATGGATACCATAAGCACATGCATGTGAGCACCACCAGTTAATGGAGCTCCAGTTAAACTGTAGCATGTAACAAGGTTATACAGAGGTAATCACACACACTCTCTAAGGTCACATAAGGTCAACCAGATGATGATCAATCAAAATAAAAAATAATAAATCTAACTATAGTAAAAACAAGGAATAGCATAACAAATAATTGAAATACAATATCAATATACATAATATCAGTGAAGGAACATGCACACAGCAGAGCCCTGTAACTGGAGCACTTACTGTAAATGGAATGTAACAATTACTGTACTGTAATCAGTGACACCTGGGCTTTTTCTGCAATAACGTGAAAATGTCTGTCATGGTGACCTTTTGCATACATCAACTAACCCCACTCAACTCTCTCCATTTTCAAACTCTTCCATTTACTAGTTAGTGTGCTCCAGTGAGTTGCTCAAAAGTTTCTTCTGTTGACCATCAATTTTGCTGCTGTTATTCTCAACATGGTGAAATAGCCTTGATGGGACCATATGAAATGTTTTTATTACTCTTGCAGCCTGTCACTTTAGTCCTCCACATTATTGACCTATTGATTTAAAAACCCCATTTGACATGTTTCTTTATGGCTTCACTTAGAGAGCTTTCATATCATCACCATTTGCATAATGGCTTTACATTTCTGAATGGGTGAATCGTGAGAGTGATTCAGCCGCGATGTTCACCTTTAGACTGTCAGTGTTATGCAGTGCTTCAGGAGGAAGGCGTTCATCCTCTGAGTCATAATTCGAGGACAAAGCAGAACAGACTGCTGCTGTTCTAGTATTTTGACATGAGGCGTGTAGCAAAAGACTCAAACACCAAAATTACCCATTGTGTGTCGTGTCAATCCAGGACAACTGGCACAGCCTTGTTGTTTGGTTGTATCAAGTCTGAAAAGTTTTCTGTTCAGTATGAGTTATTTGTGCATATGCCTCAACACATATGAGGCACTGACCAAGAATATTTCGCTCATTCATACATATTTTCCTTTTATCAGTTGTATAAAGAAGAGCTGTAAAAAGTGACCTTCTCTGAGATATACTCAGACACACAGCAGGGTGATTGGAGCCACCAGAGTATTACTAGTTTTATATGGAAAACAGTAGGACCCCCTGCCCAAGAACAATCACAATGTTGAGACAAACACGTATGCACACCTCGTCTCTCTGTAGAGTCTGTATTCATGCATGCGGGCCCCATGGTCCGTATCATGCGGGCTTCATCCTCCATCGCAGCCTCCAAACGTCCCACTGAGATCTCCGACCAGCTTGTCTAGGGCTCCGAATTCCTCTAGCCAAGCGGAGGAGCCGTGGTGAGAGAGCAGACACAGCCAAAATAAGAAATGAGGGACCATGCACATAGTCAGATGTCGTACACGCAAATGCTAGTGATACAGAAGAAGTGAAGGATTGGGGTGTAAAAGTGAAAACTACAACCCTGATTCCAAAAAAGTTGGACATAGTGTAAACCAACATAAAACAGAATGTGATCATTTGATAATCCTTTTTGACATATACTTAATTGAAAACAGTACAAAGACAATATATTTAATGTGTGACCTCATCAACTTCATTGATTTTTGTAAATATCTGCTTATTCTGAATATGATGGTAGCAACATGTTTCAAACATTCCACAGGTAAACAGGTTCATTGGTAACAGGTGAGAGTATCATGATTGGGTATGAAAGGTTCATCCTGGAAAGGCTCAGTCGTTCACAAGCAAGGATGGAGAGAGGTTCACCACTTTGTCAAACACATGATTGAATAAGGGATATTACTACAGGAACCTTGTACAACTGCTGTTGTTGAAGACAGTTTGTAAAGGATTGTTTTCTGTTTTTAAGTATGTTTTACTCAGCGTCCTAACATTTTTGGAATCAGGGTTGTAGACCGAGAGTAACTTTTCGGGATCATAGTTGGCATTTCACTGTGAGGACTTTTAGTTTACTTTACAAGTGCTTATGTTTCTGATTTGTGCCATACTATTTAATTTCCTTGTGTACCACTTCAGCTACATCCACTCTGTAGCCACCAGCTGGTTCTCTTTATCCCACTTGTACTGACAGTACCCGACTTGTGGAGCTCCGGCATCTGGATGGATGAAGGGAGAAGGAGAGGGAGAGGAAGAAGGGAGACAATTTGCTCATGTAATGGGTCTATTTTGTCCCCACATGCTCTTTTCCCTCTCTCCAGTGACTAGAGGAGGCATGTGTTGCGCTTGGAGACAGATGGTTTGAAGCAGATTTCTTTTGGAGCCAGGAGGGAGACGGAGGGAGGTAGTGGGAAATGAATGAAAAAAGTGGGAGAGAAATAGAAAGAAGTGAAGAGATTATTCTCTGAATCCGGAGCTCACCGTCAGAAATCCTTTCATTTAAAAACACACAGCCGTTATGGTAAATCTTTTAGACTTATATTTTAGACAGGATGAAGAAACAAGAAGCTCACTTGAATTGTTGGACATGTGTGATTTCTTTTATCACTGACAATGAGTTTATTGCTTTCCTATTATTTTTAGTATTGAGACCATTAGCCATAGGACTTATGTTGGGCAATTATTTCTGTGGCACCTTCAGTGGCAAAGTTCAGTGCAATAGCTGTGTGTACTGTCTTTAGCAAGGCTGAAAGTAAAGGTGTGAAAGTGAGAGTGGTGGGTAGGCGTCTAGCTTTCATGTTGGTTGCTGTGCACGGATATGATAGCAATGAATAACTGAAAATTGTTGGTGTTGAACATTCAACAAGAGTCCACAGCCACGCCAGCAGCTCTGTCTGGTGCTTTGAGCTGAATGCAAATGCCAGCATGCCAAGATGCTCACAGTGACAATGCTAATCTGCTGATCTTTGTAGCTGAGGATCATGGGAATGTCATTAACTTTGCAGGTATTTGGTCATATCCCAGGGGTTTCCAAAGTCTGAGACTGTGGGCTTCCCCTCAGAAAAGCTTGATTGTATAACAACTAATAGAATATCCTGAATATGTGTTTTGGTTAAAGAGAGAATACAGAGATACATTATAGTTATGCTTTCCCAAAAACAAACACTAATAAATACCCTGGGACAGACCTTTTTAAAATGTATTTGTTGTACTATGATGTTATGTCAAACTGCAATATTAAGCTCTCACCTAAAGATTTCTGAGCTCACTAGACACAAGATCCTAACAATGCCTCTAATTCTGGCCATCAATAATACCACTTTCATGTGAAAGGTGCCGACTGTTGCCAAGTTGAAAAAGTGCTTTATCTGAAAGCCACAACTGGCCACTACTGTGCTCCTGATTCATTTTCCAGGCTGCGCAGCAGGTTGCTTCGGCCTCCAGAGTCACTTAATCGTGCTCTCATTTGCTGCATAAGTAAAATGACATTTTTCTGCTGCTGCTTCCTCCCAGGCGGTTGGTAAAATGGCACCCAGAATTATTTCCACATTTAACACTTTTAATTGAGCTGCCATGTGCTCCAGAAAGCGTTACTCCGGTCTCTCCGCGGAAACTCCATTTTGGCCATTCATCTGTATTCCGAGGCTGTCTGCAAGGTTTGTGTGGCTTTCACTGCAAAGGCTAAACGTCTGGCTGTGATCTGAACTGCTACTGTAATAGGGTTAATTGAATCGGTAATCTATTTACACTTTGCCCTCAATTACTGACTTAATCAAATGCTGAGTCACTGTGGAAGTCACCTAGCACTCAGGCAGAAAGCTAGCACTTTCAGACCGCAGCCACTCATATATCAAAATACCAGAATTAGCTGCACTTCATGCAATCTTACTCAAAACCTGAACTGCATTTTTCATTACTTTGGTATCAAACTCGTCATGTCGCGTGAAAGTCAAAGTGTTTGGAAGTGTTGCAAAATGCTGCTTTAAAAGAGGTCGCATAATAGTGCAGGCAGGCCTGAAGCTGCAGAGTTAGCAGTACAGTAAGACCAGCTCGCTGACAGAGAGGCAGAAGGGGCTTGACAGGGTATGTCAGGGCAGCAAATAAATGTTTGAATGGGAGAGTGGGCCCAAAGAAAGGAAGCGTGTACAGGCAGACAGGCTGACACCACCCAGATAATGGAGCTGCCACAGGCTCTCCCGTATTACATCTCACCTCACCACAACACAATCACAAGAAAACACATCCACTTGCACATGCCGACCCGCTCTTATACACAAACGCACACATATATAGGCGTGCCACATACATACGCTCACAAGATTTGTATCGAGCTCCTTAAGGAATGGATGCCTGAGAGTAAGGCAGGTAGAAAGTATGAGTACAGCTGGGTAGGTGTGAGCAGAGGATGCTTCATTGAGCAGAGGCAGAGGGCTCCACTGAAACAACACCTCTCCTTCTTCATGTAGTGGTAATCTCCCCTGTCAGCTCTTCGAAACAGGCTGTAATTTGATAAATCGCTGAGATGAAGTGAGAATGGGCCTGACAGTGCAGGGGCCTCCCATCCTCTGACACCGATCATCCGATCCCTTTTTACAGCACATTAAATATAGGGCCCCTTTCCTCCATGGCTTCACATTAAGAGACACACTCGCCATTTGTGTTGCCAGGGAAAGAGTAGGATTAAAAAGCAAGAGGCCGTGGTTGTCGCAAGAGAATGGTAGGGAAATTTCAGGCCTGAGGCACAGGTTATATTGGTCTTGAACATTTCGCAACAGTAGTTTAGATTGATTGTTTCACACGTCAGCACAGTTGCCTTTCTACACCACAGCCCACCTGCTGTGCATACAAGTGGTCCACCGAGGAAAGGATGAGATTGAATGTGTTTACAGTTAGCAGTGAGGGATATGGATAAAAGCGTCTATCAAGGTACATGTAATTTTATATTGCAATATACTTACATACACAGTAGTTATGAATATAAACAATGGTTATGTTCGATGGTTATTGGGACAATTCAGTTTGACAGATCAAGCGACATCTCTGGAGCCTTTCCACATGGCCCAAGATCACGAAAGATAAATTCATATTGTCTCCCAATATATATCATTACCCTCTTTACCCTTTTGTATAATGTCATGCTTAAAATATTAATTTAGCCATTTAACAGAGAGTTCATCAACAAAAGTTTTAATAAGCAATCGCTAAAATCGCTTATCAAGTAAAAGCCGAACATGACTGTTTTTCCAGTGTCTCAAAGACAAGGTTGTTCTATTTTTCTCCATTTCCCATTATTTTAAATTCAATATAACTGATAGTTGCAGCTCTAATGCAATTCACAGCAGCCTTGAAAGTGACCATAGTGTGAATCAACACCTCTCTGACAGTCTTGGAGGAGGGGAGGACAAACTTCAAAAGCTTTTTAAATGTAGCATTGCAGCAAAGGTATTGCATCAGATTGCATTATATTGTACAGGTTTTTCCAATAACTATTGTGTCCACTTGCAGTATGTTTGTCATTGTCAGCACACTACAGTAGGGGGACCATGGAGTGCTCTTTTCTATTCACAACAGGAATATCTGAGGGACTTTATGTATTTTCACAATGTGCCAGTTGTACAATTTGTACAATGCACTCTCAGCCTCTGCGGCGGCCACAATCTAGGTTGAATCTCTTCTGTATCTACAGTAACTGTTGCTACTCACTCTTTCCCAACGATGAAAGTGTAAACATGTGGGCTTAGAGGAAATGTTTGTCCATCCTGCAGAATCAGTACTTGTTCCTGTTAATGTAGACTGTAGACCAGCTTTATTAGCCAATTTCAACCACATGCAGCTAGTACACAGCAAAAACAAAACAACCTTCCTCCAGAACTATAGTGTAACATAGAACAACACAAGAGCCTACACTACAAGAGACAACACAGATCTACACAAGACTACACAAAGACCACGGGTGCAATCATGTACAAAACTGCACAAGGCCGTGCAGAATTAACAAGACAGTACAAAAGTTGCTGTCTGGGTGGAGTTAAGAACTACTTCTGTACATGTTCACATCAGCTGCAGATGTCTGTAGGGGTAATCACAACTGCAGTGCAAACAATGCAAATACTGTAGATAAATCAATGTAAGAATTAAAAACTGCTGTGAATGTGAACAAACTCCTTTGAATTTAAGTATAGCCGTATAATGTAAATGTGACTGTGAGTAACTGCTGTAAATGGAAAAATAAAATGCTGTATTGGCCGGAAGATGCAGGTGGTCCTTACAGTACTTCCAAGGGGAGGGGGATTGTGTTCAGGTGTGTGTGTGTGTGTGTGTGTGTGTGTGTGTGTGTGTGTGTGTGTGTGGAGTCTGGTGGCTTGGGAGACGAATCTCTTATAGTTTTCCCAGCTATAGGAGGGTGAAGAGTTTGTGTGAGGGGTGTGTGGAAGGAGAACAACATGTATGCATTGACTGAAAGTATTTTCTGTTAGAGTGTTTAATTTTTTAAACATAATTTTCAACACAGCATATGTTATGATGCATCCTTGTTTGGGCTGCTCTCACACTGTGGTTCAATACACTGTTGCATGTAGCTCCACTGTAAGACAACAGAAATCCCTAGTGGATGCTGTGCTAGGTGGTCAATTTTATGTTAACAGTCAAAATTAAAATGTTTACGTTTGAAGGAGCACATTTACATTTTCCTGTTCACATGCTGCAGTTGGAAAGAAATGTGTTTACCACTGAAGCCTTTTGTTAGAAACAAAGCTTAAACATATGCTCTCCCCAAGAGCGCTGATACCAAACTGTGTGTGTGTATATATGTGTGCTTTCTCCTGCTGCCATTGTTTATTCTGTAGATCTTTTCCTGTGAAAGCGCTGGCCAATATTTTTCTATCTCTAGACAAAAACAAACACACATGTACAAGGCCGCCTACTTAACACATGAACAATAGCAGACACACACACACACACACGCTAGAGCACATAGCACACATTTGGTGTAAGCAGCTTTGTTCTATTATATTCTTGGTACCTGCTGGCAATTTTATTCAATCATTTTAACCATAATTTATCCAGGGAAAGCTGACGCAAAAATGCCCTGCATATGGTTTATTTATTGTAGTTAAATTAGCAGCAGATTTAGAGATATTTGTGTCCACAAGTGGAAAACAAAAGCAATCTATGTTCCAAGGGGTTTCTTTATTACCTGGGGTGCTGTTTTGCATGAATAACAGAGGACATGAACTTTCTCAGCATCAGACTGACCATCAGCATCAGAGGTGCCAAGTGTGATGACACTGCAAGCACAGGAGCTGAAATACTGTTATCTGTGAGACCATTTTGCAAGTTATAAATTAAAACAATGAGTTCACAATGTATGATAAATTACCATGAACCACTGGGGGGAACTTGAGAATCTTTGCTTGCTGTAAAAATAAAGTGCTAACGAGAGAGAAACATGACAGACAGCAAAATGTAGGAAACAGAGACCAAACCCACAAAAAAGTGTCTGCTGTGTGTTAAAATGCAGGATTGGCACATCACTGCCTCCTCTCTGGCTCTCTGGTGACTTCTTTTTCATAGGACTGAAGGGAGGCCAATTTGCCCTGCACACAATATCCCTTATCTCCTATCAGTATTTTCTGTCTTATTAAATCTAAAACTTATTTTCTTAAAACAAACCACAACAAATGTAACCAAGAGAAACAAACATTTTTTTTCACACCAGTGCACAGTGGAGGAAGTAATTTCCAGAAAACCTGTATGTTTTTGCAGTGTCTGACCTCCTTCGTAATAGACACCAGCTCTTGTTATTCAGAACAGCTCACAGGTGCAGGATACTGTGTCGACCCGGGTTTAGCTGTGATGGTTGCAGCCTTACTCACAGTAAGTCTTACCACAGCCTCACACGGACAGATGGAACCTAGACACATGAGTGCTCTCCAAAAACACACGTCATAATTTAAGAGTGTGCTTTCATTTACAGTTATTTATTTGTATTTATTCTTTAACATTTCTCACACGTCTTTGTGATTGTGAATTATTTTTTCGTGCTCGACTACAGCAGGCGATTGTGAAATTACTCGTCGAGTTCACTCTGCAGCCGTTTGCTGAGCATTCCTTCAAAATGGTGGTAGGATATACTCAGCCAAATGCCAGGGCTCCAATATCATGCCAAGGGTATCAGCGATGAAACTCGAGATGAGCACAAAGCACTCCTTGCTCATCAAGTGCAAGTACTTCAGCTTCTCGGCAGTCTATTGACTCTTTCTCTGTGGCTTCTAGTGGCAGAATGCCTCGTATCGCCATGCTGCATTAGCAGGTGATTGCGTTGCTTGTGCAAAGGAAGGCCAACTGGGGTTTGAAACCAGGCCAAGAAAGTTTAAATCTCTACAGTGTCACTTGGACTCCAGCACACAAATCTGCATAGAGGATGTCACAGGCAATTGAATAGAGATGTCCAGAGCTGATACTAAGGGTCAGTATCTGGACTGTCATATTCTAATGCATCTGTATCAGCTGAAAGATTAAAATCAGATACTGTACTCTGCTGTATTCGCTACACTGCTAATTACCATTGGCTAAAAGCAGTGTGCAAACCATAGTAGTTTCTCATTTTAGCTGGTTTCATTCTGTTGTTAAATAATGTTTTTCCTGTGAGAATGCTGCGGTCATGAACATGTCTGATGTTGGGTTTGTGTGCTCTTGTGAGTGTTTCCGTAGGTCCAGCAAATCCAAAATAGCCAATCGTGTCATGTCAATTCCAGGAGTTGCATTCTCCCAGTTACATTTTTTATTCATATCGTATCAATAATTTGTCCCCTTCTTTTGTCACTGAGGCGTCAGCATCAACCATCCAAGTCAAAAAAAGCTTGGCTGTTGGACTGGATAGAGGCCATCCATCATCACCTGATTTGTGCTGTCTTCCACCATTGTTACTGTCTCTCTGCTGCATGTGAGGGGCACAGACAAAGTAATGTACTGTATCTGTAAATCTCAGAGATGCAATCCACTAAGAAGGCGGATGAGTATACAAAGAAGTATAAACATTGTCGTACGATATGGATGGATGCTTGGATTTGCTTTGTAACGTCTGGGTTATGCTGAACAAGCTTTTTGGCGTAATTATATGTTTCTTCTTTTTTTCAACCCGAAGAACATGTTTGTTTGTTTTTTGCCACAAGTTTTCAAGAAGGCTACACCAAAGCTGCACCAGCCAAGTAACACAGCGATGGTATCCACTCAAGTATGTTGTCAAGCAAGCCGCAGCTGTTTGTCTCTTTTCTTGATTTCTGAACTTTGCCTCTCGACAAAACTCTTTCCAACAGGCTTTCTCTTAGCCTGGTCTGTCATTGTGGCATTGTGCTGAAGAACAAAGAAACCGAGCAAGCCATCATTATCACTTCAGGGGCCCAGAATGCACAGTCCCCGCAGGACGCTGGCAAACACAGACCTAAAAACAAAAATACCATCAGAGATAAAATAAGCGAAAAATAAATTTCAGAGGAGAGTAGAAGTGGTGCTTTATGTTTAGTGGAAGGGGAGGTGGATTAGCAGCTGCAGCCTCGTCTCTGCTTGGAGCTCAATAAGGCCATCACCAGAGGGATTTCCAATGATCAACTGCACGTAGCTAAAAATGCCATGACTCGTTTCCCTTAATGAACTCTTCATTGTTTTTCAGGGCTGCATCAAGTCTCTCGACGTGACATTCTCTAAGACCTGATCCATCTTGCTGAATTGTTTACATTTGTAGACGGAGTCAGGGTCAAAGCCGTCTTTTAAAAAAAAATTGGTTTTCACTTGCTGCCTTCTTCATCCTCACCAAGAGCAGTGTTTCAGTGTCGGCAGGATAAAGAAAACAATACCACATTCAAACCCGTTTTAATTGCACCAGTCTAACCCATAAATCACGCTGAGGCACACACACATGCACGAACACACACACACAGGATAATTCTTCTCGGTTTATCTACACCCTCCTGATGACAAACAAGCTTGCACTATGCCAATGGGAATACACAGCGACCAGTGTGCACACATGTACGAACAATAGTAACTCAGGTAATGCAAACCCTTATACCTCTTGTACCTTTTAGACCGGGCCAGATTGTGTCCGAAATATATTTGGTTTAAATTAAAGAATGGAACAACAATACTTCATTATGATGTAACATATGTGCGCAAACACGCTTGATTATGGGTTTTTCTTAAAGGAAGCACATGGATACAGACGGTAGGAAATGCATAGAATTTATAAGTGAGGGACATTTTTGAGCATGTTTATTTTTATTTAACATATAGCTGTGAGATAAAGAATAAAAGCACAAAAGTCACTGCCACCATTCAACCACCTTTTGTCTTACTTACTCATTGTTTGGCTCACTGTATCGAAAAGATTAATCAAATAATCATGTCGCTCGTCAGTGCAGACAGTGTAACAGTGTCTGTCAGTAATTCAAAGTACATTAGTTTTAACTTCTCAAATGTTTGGATTTACTGCTTTCCTTGCAGTGTCTGTCCAGCACTGTGGGCCAGACTGAATTATCTCGACAAGTATTAGATGGATAGATGGAATTTGGTAGAGACATTCATGGTTCTGGGATGATTTATATTAATGACTTTGGCGAACTCCTGACTTTTCCTCTCACACAGCCATGAGTTTGACATTTGTGGTTTTGAATGAACAAATTGGACAAACTGTAATAACACTGGTGACCTCCTGACATTTCACCTGGAGTTATATTAGACCCAAGTACTGGACGACTCAAAATTCTGTTTTACGACCAAATACCTGCAAAACTCATGACAATCAGCCTCAGCTATATTTTGTGTTTATTGGACAGAGCCAAATATTATCATGCTGACATGCTAAACTAAAGTTCTGAATACTGTACCTCCTTAACATCAGCATGTTATCATGGAGCATTTAGCTGAAAGGCCTCACTAGTCACTAGTTACTTTTATTTTACAGTTGAATACATTGTGGTTACAGTTAAATCTGTTTTTGGAATAATGGTTCTTGCATATAGTCCAATTTGTTGGCCAAATAGAACTGCAATTTATTACAATTTTTCTGTGGACAACCAGCTGGAGGTCACTTAACCGCTTCTGTGAGGATCATTTTTGTAGTGTAATTGCAAACCTACACTGCAGGATAGGTGAATGAGTGCGTATCAGCTTGTGAGTCCTTGCAGATTGTATGGGCTTGAGGTGGTGGGCTGATATGTGTCACCAGCAGTGCAATTGGTGATTCTCGTCCCAGCCTGCATGTCAAAGGGAAGAAATGGAGAGGGAGAAGAGAGAAGGTCGTGTTGAGGACTGTCGTCATAGCAACGGGAGGAAAATTTGCGAAATGGGATAACTAGTGATGTATCGGCCCAGTGAATGTCAGCGGGGATGGTTCGTAATGGTGACAGGGCTCGGTTCCATTATACCTGACAGCAGCTGTCAGTAAGTTAGTGAGCGTGAGTGCAGACCCAGAGATCCCCGTGTCAGCAAGAGCAATACCTGGCAGTTCAGTGTCGAGGACACAGGCACCAGACTAAGAGGGTTAAGGCTGAGGAGTGAAAGGCAGCTGTTGCGGTCTGAAGTGCCTCAGTGGCAGGGAGGACAATCTCAGTGGAGCAGAGCGGGCTGTTTGTGGTCCAGTGCGATAAGAGTGTCCTCTGAGATGTTAGTAAGAGGTGAGGAATTTTGGAAAGGAATCAAAGATCCAACAGGAAGCTGTAGTTTTTATGTAGTTTTAAGAAATGCCTCAAGGTTTGATTTTGTGCAAAGATGGGTCAGAGAATAATGACAGATGGACAAGGTGCAGCCTGATGTCAAGATGGAGTTGGCAGAAGTTGACAGAAAATAGGACAAACAGTTAGTGATGGCCTGGAGGAGTAGAGGGTGGTCAGGAGGGCAAGTGTTGACTTTCCTGGAGGCAAGAGAAGCTGTGGGACCTTGTTCAAGAAAATGCCAGCATTAAAGGGAAAGTTTACAACACTTCATCTGGATGTTCAGTCAGTGTTGGTGATAAATATAGTCTATATGTGTGTGCTATATATGAAGCTGAGTTCTCCTACTTGTGGAGCCGCCAGTGCCTACATGTACCAGGATGCATTGCGCTAGCTGCTGGGTGCTAATCAAAGTTACACAAGGTTTGCCAGCAAATGAATTCCTGCAGTTTGACCTTTTCTTTTTCGCATAAGGATATATTGTTGCTTTCAGGGCATGTCTATCAAATAAATATACATAGAGCAGAAACACATTCTAGACACACACGTCAATAGTTTTCCAGTCATTTTTGGGACATTTCCATCACATCGCATTTCTATCAAAACATCCAGGTGGTGGGAGTAGATGACTTTTGTGTTCAAATTTTTTTTTTAATCTTTATTAACATTATTTCAGTCAACCAGCATTGACAAAGCTCTGCAGGTGAAGTAAAAGGCACAAACTTATTGAGACCTGTCTGTCCGGCAGAAGGCTGTGGTCCATCAGGACCAAATCCTCATGCCATAACAACAGTTTCTTCCCATCTGCAGCTGGCCTCATCATTAAGGCTGCAGAGCCCTACTGACACTGACTCCACATTGCAAATGCCTGCATGAAACTCTACAGCTCTTTCATTCAATTAACAGTCACATTGTACAAAGAGTTTTTATATTTATTTATCGATTTTTTAATTTCTATTATTGCTTATCTTGTATTATGTTCATTGTCATGCACTAACATACCAAAGCAAGGTCTGTGTATGCGAAAACCTAGTTGGCAATCAACTCAAATGTGATTCTGAAATGCCCCGGGCCTGTGTGTCTTGATACAATGCTTTGTACTGATACGATATATGCACTCCTGTGTTGTTTGTGTACTTTAGTGCATGTTTACTTTTGGTCATATTTCTAGCATTACTTCTCTGCCGCCTCATCTAGGATCCCTTTCATGAACCAGCTCTCATTCCAAACTATTTGAATAGCCCAGCAGTAGGATGCAATCAGTGCAGAGGCAAGAAGACAGATATTGGTGGGAGCAGAGGTGGGGCAGGGGCCCTGTGTTATCTAAGGCATCTTCTCTCTTGTCTGTGCCAATGCCAGGCTGATTTGCTCTGTGTTGATTCAACTGGCGGTGTTTAGAGATGCAACGCTGCAACTTAGTGGCATACATATCTCTGATCTTTGTTTGTTAGAGAGATCCCCAAGACGGGAGGTGAGTGGAGACTGGTGGAGGCAAAGTCTCTGTGACCTCGCTGGCCTTGTCAGCCTCACAGGCACGTGCGAGGGGAGAGCTGTTTTCTCTCTCTGTTCATCCTCATTATGAGCAGGGTTGGCGCCACAGAATGTGTTTGGTTGGGGTGGAGGCAGAAGATGTGTCAGCGCTCCGGGGGCGAGTTTAATACCAACATTAACAAGCTCTTCCATTTTTGTCAGTGAATCCAAAAAGGGGTGAGCCAGGGGAGAGGAGAACGTGAAGGCAGGAGGAAACGGAGTGATCTATGAGCTGGTTTTAAGAATATTGACACAAAGTCTGGGGTGTTTTGTTTCCTGGTGTCGAAGCTGTGGCTGTGTTACTTGGGTGTCAGAATGCTGACACTGAGGCTGAGGTGTTGGAGGGTGCTGTGTGTCGGGGTGCATCATCTTAGGCCTGGTCGATGGGTGTCGCAGCACTCCAGATCTACTCTGACAAGATGACCACATCCCCAGAACAGATTAAAGTTATCAATGTAGTTGATCCTTTTTAAACCAAAGGCTTTGCTGAGCCATCTACAGCATTCAATGATAAAAGTCTGCTGAACCTATTGATCCCTCTGTTGACTGCTGGCAGAGGTCCACTAATCAACAACTAGGCATTAAACAGTTCAATAAAATCCAGCTTTCGCACTTCTGATTGCTCAAATAACATTAGCCTCTGCATATACAGTAATATTTGATTAATTTTAGGGTGCTGAGATATCAGTTAGGGGATTTTTTTCATTATGCCACAGATCATAGCATATGTAAAACAGTAACAAACCAAGCACACTAAGCTAAGTTAAAGGTTGAACTGTCTCCTCAGATGGGTTTTCCCCCCCTATACTCTATAGCCATTGATGCCTTTTGTGCCTTTGCCTCAAACTCTTCATGATTCTCCATTATCCATTCTTACCAGAAATCATCTCCACTTCTGTCTCATGGAAATTTATTTACGGTTCAAACCTGTTTTCTAATTTTCATGACAGGGATGACTGTGGACTGTCTGCCTTTGGCCATCCACCAGATATCTGGGGTCGACTTTGGCTCAGCTGATGCCATAAATGTTGCCCTCAGTGGTACTGTTTTGCATTTATCTTTAGGTTTTTCACCCAGATCATTGCACCAAGAAGAAATGCCCGTCACGGCATTGGCTCCACTGTTTTTGTTTCATTGAGTCTGGGTAAAGTTATGGTGTCATTTAGCGTTAGCTGTCTGTTTAACTTTGTATTGAGCTGACTCTGGGACAGTTTCCTGGAGTTAACAAGTCTTCTTCAGTGCAAATAGCCTGTTTTTAAGTACGGCAATCTTCTGTGGTAAATGTGTGCACTTCATCAATGTGGATGAGCGCAGAGGTCAGGTGCTGTCCAAGTGTTTGTCTGTAAATAGTCCACTAAGTTGCTGTTTGTGAACTGAAGGCAGCTGTAAGTCGATGATGGCAATTCAGAGTTTCATAAATTAGCCTACCAATGATTTAGCTGTGACAGGGAACCACTTTGAGAACCCTGCAGTTAAAAAAAT
Source organism: Centropyge bicolor (assembly GCA_037975185.1). Lineage (NCBI taxonomy): Eukaryota > Metazoa > Chordata > Actinopteri > Pomacanthidae > Centropyge > Centropyge bicolor. The sequence continues at coordinate 2,802,152 of JBBMOC010000034.1, read as the reverse complement.
AGTTAAATGAAGCAGAGAGCGAGAGAGAAAAGCATCTGCACTAAAGCAAAGTAGTAGGCACTTTCTCTGTTTTTAATCACAGATGAAACGTTGAAATATCATTGATTTATTGTCTATCCATCACATCATTACCAAGACCTTGTAGAGATGTATGTTGGATGCTGCTCATGCTTATTTTATACATCTAATGAGATTTATTGACTCAGTCCCAAACATAGCACTGTTCCAAGGCAGGTTTGTAGAAGGACATCAGTATCTACATACCATGTTTACAACACGACACTTTCACGGTAACCTCGGGACATCTCCAATGCACAGGTCCTTGGGTTTGTTTTTAAATAGGTTGCATATTATTTCTGAGTAGATTCATAGGTACATTTGGCAAGACAAATTGCATAGAAAATGCCACATTAACATGTAATAAGACTGAACTAAGTAATCTCTAATTAGGTTGCCCTTTTAGAAAAGGGAGCATGTCTGTGATCCTGTGGAAAAAAATTGGTCTGGAGAGGTTTAGCAGCTTTTTAGGGCTCTGGTGTGCTTGGCCTAGAACCTCTTCTAACAGCTCATTATGATACACAAGTGAGACTCACAGGTATTAGTACATGCTACTTAATACAGATGGTAAAAATGCTTATTATGCTCAACTTTTTACCTGTCTCTACTGGATGCAGCATTACTTTTTGACTTCTTATACTTTTGTCTTTCCAACTCACTGCCTCTTTTCTTCCACTGATGACGCTCGTGAATTATCATTTAGCTTCTGGGATGACAACTTGAAGGTTTATGTTCTTTTAATGGCACTTTTAATGGTATACTAATGCATATATCATATTCTTTCTTGGGTGAATTGTATCAAATGTATTTTCCTTCACCCTGTAAATTCTGGCTAGTATCCCTCATTATTTTAAAACAGTGATTCTTTGAAAAAAAAATCTTTTACCAGACTATTTTGTCTTTCACAAATAAATACACAATGTTCATAGACTGGGCAGAGAAAATACATGAATATCTTAATGCACTGGTGGTTTAGAGGGGTGGGATGATAGGTGCAAGATAACGTATCTCTCTTGCTTCAGCTGCCAGCTGCACCGACTGTCAACAACAACAGGCACTTCATTTTGATATTTGATGAAGCCACTGTGTGTGTACTCACATAAACCAGTCAGATGAGCGAAAGTAGATAGACCGGGAGAAGAATACAACAGGCAGAGAAATGAATCACACAGCAGCATGATGAAGAAGAGTCACCTTCAGTTTTAATTAGTCCAGCAGCCAATTTTAAAACAGAGATAGAAAACGATGGAACAATACCGACATATGATAAAAGGAAGAAGAAGTCAGACTTACGGCTTTCACTTCACAGTTTGTGATAATTTGTTCATTCAGTGTCATGACTCTTTTACTGGGATCCAAAACGTCATATATAGTAGTTTAAGAAATTAAGTGTGTTTATGGTCTCAACCTAAGTCAGGTCATACAAACTGTAAACTGGACTGATTTTTATGGAACATTGTAAATGGGGGGAATGATCCATTCATTATTTTTGATTGTCTATTGATTCTCTTTATGGTGATTAGTTTTTTTTTTTTGTTTTTTTTTTTTACTGAATGTAACTAATTTCTTTTCTAATCAGAATATCAGGCCATTTTAGGATTTAAAGTAGAATGAAAAGTCTACTTTATTTGAAGGATGCAACTGAATGAAAGGGGATTGCATAAATAATATTAACATAAGAAGCAAAAAATGTATGGGCTAGCAAACCTTTTTAAATCAACATCAACATAGTGAAACCAACTCAAAACTCAGCTCCATGATGAACGAATGCAATAATATTAAACTGACATGTCTCCAGTGGTATTGTTATTAGTTATCTACACACTTTCATTTCAGGTACCAGATCAGACACACGTACCTCCTCTTTAATAACATCATGCATGGATCTGGTTTCTGGAGACAAAACAGAACAAAAACTAAACTACAAAACCGAAAACTAAACAGCACTTTACGAAATGTTACTGTACATATAATACCTTCAAATCAAACTCTGCATTTATATACAATACAAAATTGCTTTTAACTCTTCTCTCCTAGAATCTATAATTGCAGACATGTGGTACAGAGCATAGAGCAACTCTTAAAAAAGAAAAAAGCAACAAAGCGCAAAAAAGTACAACAAATACGACATTAAAACATGATGATTTTTTAAAAAAAGAAAACATAAAACAAAAGTACATGGTGCATAGAAAAGGGAAATTGAGCCTCAATTAAAGACAAACAACGTACATTTAAGTTAAGCAACAATATCAAGTTCACATTTTCCCCTTTGTAACTATGCTGTGGTGTCGTGGCAAATCATGTCTCTTTGTAGTCTGTTGCTTTGCCCTTTCAGAGTACTGTCATGGAAACAACAGAGGCTGAACGCACTATCCTGTTGTTATGGTGAGGTACAGTTTAACAGCAGCCCCAGTCTGTTTTCTGCACCCTTTATTCTTTTCCTTTGCTTCTCCTCCTCCAGCTCTCATTCCCTCCTCATTCTGAAGGCATTCAGGTGAGTTTCTCTTTAGTTCATTGAAAACACCCAGTACCCCCTATGCAATGTTCTTAATTGCATTCTCGTTAAGCTTTTCCATGTAGTTCCTAAGATCCTTTGAGTCCCCAAGCTCGATGTCCGGACATACCCATTTTATCTCACTGGTCTGCACTAGTGCTAATGGGCTGAGCACAGGACATCCATTACTGGACTTGACATTGGAAAAGGTGGTGAACTTCACCCTCTTTCTCTTGGTGGTGGGTGAGTTAAGTGACTCATTCCTGTGATCCCTCCCACTGGAACTACAGCCTCCCACACCATTATTACCACGCTGGACGCCTCCATTTAATAGTTGACTACCTTCCTCGAGTGTGCCGCCTAGCTCGTCCTGCTGCTGTTGTTGCAAACACAGCCCCTCCTCTTGGCCCAACCAGACCCAGTCGTGGGCATGGGGCATTGCTTCTGGGGCCTCCAGGGACAGCTGCTTGCTACGGTACTTATATGCATAAGAGATGCAGTTAATGAGAAAAACCAGGATGGCCAGGCAGAAGACTCCCAGCAGGGCATACATACCAATCTCCAGGTCTGTCAGACCTCGTCGGGACGGTGACAAGTCCTCATCAGTGCTGCGGCTACGAGGCAGCTCTGCCTTGTCTGGAAACTCAGAGAACTCGCTTGGGGCCCTGGCCCCGCTGTCTGCTGATAGACGGCCCCCATTAGGTCTCACTGGGACATGACCCCTGATGGTAGTGGCTCCACGGTTGATTAACCCAGTGTCCATGTCAGAGATAGATCCGCCATAATACGGAGGATCAGGACGTGTTCTGCGGTCTCCTGGTTGTCTGTATTGGTCCTCCGGCTGACCAAGCCTTACCTGTATGTTTGCCATTCCAGTGGCTAAGATAGTACGCCGTTTTCCCCTCTGGCACACCTCTGATGGACTCATTTCAACACGCACAAGCAAACCCTGACCTTCACCCTTGGCAACAATAATGGGCCACTTCCATGTTGCACTCCGCTGCACCACCACCACCTGTTCATTCAAAGAGGTGGCTGCCAGGGTAAAATGAGCAGGGTTGTAGTTGTCTAGCGGTGTCATGGATCCATCACTGAACTGGAGCCAAGCACTGATGAGGGACTCCTAAAAAAAAATACAAACACAAATTGGTATCAGCACAACAGCAGTAACCCAAATAACCCTGAAAATAACTCCAAAAACAGTAATCTGCATAGCTGTGGTGCATAAGAATGACTGGAAAATAAAACAGAGGAACATGGTGGAAGCAAAAATGAGCCTTAATTACAGTAGAAAGGCTCATAGAAACAATAGAGTGGATATGAAACTATTCTCCTGAAAGCCAAATATTCTTTTCTCTCTAAGGGAAGAGACAGTAGCCGTTTTCCATTTGAAATTATAATTACAGGAATAACAGTGCTGTTCAGTGGCTAGATATGCAAATCAAAGAGATGGCTTCACTAAATCAAGAGTGAATTAATTAAAAGGAAAAATTACAATAGATATCATAGACTCAATAATAACCCTGATCCGGTTCTAAACTTGTGAGCAAAATACAATGCACAGGGCACTAATACAGTAAAGAGTAGACTTTCCCTCCTGTGGTGATAGGTTAGAGAATGACTATTAAATGCTGCAAGATATTTGGATGTCTTGTATTAGTACCTGTTTGAGCGATTCAATGACTTCCTGTGTGGTTGCGGTGGCGACAATGGCCCTGTTGCTCCCGGGGCTGAGCTGCAGGGACAGAGAGAGTCCAGATACCAACTGCACCCCCAACTCTGTCACACTGACTTTATCATCCAGCACCCTGATGCTCCTCTCAGCCAGGACCGAGGACGTCAGAGGGGACAGAACCTGCAACACACGCAAACACTTCCTGCTCAAGAATAGTCCTCTGAGAGATCTGAGATGACATTACTATGAATGAAGAGGAGGAGCTAGCTTGCTAGCGGCCATTGTTGTTGACAGTGATGTCCATAAGGTGTCCAATCTCTGAGCCATGCGAACCAAAGCCTGCACTCCAAGTGGAGTTTTGTCACGAAATGCCTTTGTAGTTCCTTTGAATTAAGCTGTACTCTCTGGGTTCCAGTGGCACGAAAAAAAACAAAAATGAACTGGTATCAAAAGAGACATATTTGCCGGGAGCTTTGATGGAATGTCACCTTGTAGTTCGGTACTATAAAACTGAGTTTTGAAGAAAACACAAAAACACATATTCTCAGAGTGCACTGTTTTATGTCAAACATCAGACTACACCTATGTCAAAAAGTCCTCCAAACTGAACAACAAAATACTGTTTGTCACCGCTCTCCAGAAACACACAAGGAGGCCTTCTCTGATGTGACAGGACGACATCATTTGTCTGTGTCTTCCGAAACTGTAGAAAATCGCTTTTATTGTTTTCTTCAAATTTGTGTAACTGGACCACAATAGTTACACTTGTTCTGTATTCCAAACTATAACATAATGGAGACCAAATGCACAAGTACAGCATAGATCAATAACACAGAGTCTATAAACAAAGACAGACTAACATAAAAATGTTCCTAAACTGGCATGCAAACTTATAACATCTCACCCTTCTAATACATTAATCTACTTTACTAAGTTGCCCGAGGTGTAGGCATGTAAATAGTTGTGATATTGTTATGAGATGAGAATCCCTCCCATCCGCTCCAATTAGCGCTCCAGTCTCTCCTCCAGCCGCCCCCGCGTGGCCGCATTTACTAGCCATAATGAACTGTCAGCACCGATCACTGCCTCATTTGTACAGACCTTTTCCCCCCTGTTTTCTTCCCTTTCGCTTTACCTCATTTCATTTTCCCTTTTGCTTCCCACACAGTGGCACTGATACCCTTGAATGTTAAACACGGCTAAAATCATCTTATCTCTTATGAGGGCAAAGGCAAAAAAAAAAAAGTAGAGTGGTGATGTTTTTCTTTTTTTCCCCCAATAACAATTTTTGAAGTCTGAAGTTGTTCTTGTTTTGAACAGATTAAAGGAAAGCCAAATAAGCGATGACACACAATGTTAATCTTGGGCTACTGAAATGCTCCATGGGCAAAATTAGTAGTTTAAGTTGAATTATGTAGGAGTTTGGCTGCATATGTAAAGTTGGCAGTTGCACTTGTGGTCGCCAAAGGGTTTTTCTAAAACCAGCAACATCATAGTTGCTTTGCCTCCACATTTGCATGTTTACATTCATATCAGTGTAAATGAATAAGTCTCTGTTTGTATTGTGTTTCAAATCAAATTAGGCAGAATTCAAAAGATGCTACATGCTTAAGCCTAATATAAGCATGTAAGTGGGTATATAAGTGTAAAGTTCAAGAAGTCACGCATCACCTTCTCTTCAGAATGTACTATATCTTTCTCCTCTAAAGATGCAAGGCTGTGCAATCTACAAGCCCCCTACACAACTGTCTACAAGATGTCAGGAGCATTTTTGTATCCTTCAAATTGATTAACAATCCTCACAATCTAACCCTGACTACATACTAACAAATGTCCAACCTTCTGCTGCTCTCCTCTAAGAGATGTCAAGGCTCCTTTCCTTGATTCTGTGGAAACGGTCAGATCCTTTCCCTTCCTCTTTGTCGGAGCCCTTTGTCCAATTTTCTGAGATGTCGTGTCTCTCCTCCACCCCCATTAGAGAAATTGCAGGTCCGGCCTTTGGCCTACATCCATAGTCGTCAGAGTCCCCCCTTGTCAAGTCCCTTCCTCACACCAGTTCCAGAGTTTACAGGTTGCTTCAGTCCACCTCAGAGAGCAATTAAAGACCCATTCCAGGCTTCCCTATTTCTATTCAAAGCTGTCACACTCTTGTCTTTTATGATTTCTGTCCAAATCTCGGAGGGCTTTCACTCCCTGACCCCATGAAATCCCATTTGCACCTGGATCTAGTTTGGTGCAACCAACAATGTTACATACAGTCCAGTATTGCTCAGGCCAGTGTTGCTCTGACTCATCATACTGACGCTTTTGCAAAGGTTAATAGCAGAATGTGTTATGCATGCCAGTAGTCTCTCCATAACACGTCAGACAGACAGTACTTAAAAGGATTCATTCATTTCTCCTGATACACCACTGAACTTGCAGTCCAGTATATTAATGATGAAATTACCAATTCTGTGGCCAATACAGAATACTCTAATACCTCTGTGGCCTTTTGAAATCCTTGGCTGTCATTAGATTGTCAAATCCAAATCCTTCATTGTAATTCTGAACTGTTTGATCAAAATAAAACTCCTAATGCGTTACGTATTCAAATCCTTTAGAAAATTGGGGCATATGAAAATGTATTACTGCACTATGTTTCTTGGATGATTGAGGCAGCACACCCTCCATATTTTAATGAAGGAGTTCTCAGGTTCATATAATCCTTTTCACAATGTCCACATTTGCTTATTTTGTGTCTTCTGGGTTTGACTTTCTGACAGCATAGCTCATGAAGGCAGCGCTGTTTGGCAGCCAACTCACATTTTGGAGCCCACAATCAGCACATGAACTCAGGATAGGTCAGCAGTATATTGTTGAATCAGTCTGCACTTGCAAATGCAGTATCACTCTCTCACTAACACTGAAAAAGATTTGAAAAAAAAGCATGGTCACAATGGTTTATTATCCTAAATGACTGGAAGCCACTGGCTGCGAGGAGGGCAGGAATGTATCGTACATTCAACAATCTATGCAATTGTTTGCTTTTGGAAAGGTTATAAATAATCTGTATTTTCAAGAAGCAGCTCTATTTTATGACTTTTGAGATTTTTTCCTAATGAGCTTCCAAAGTTTGGAGAAACAAATAAAGTACAATCCTTGTTCTATCCATACTTTTTCTTAAAACAATGTTTGGAAAAAAAGATATTGTAGAACAAAAACTTTGTACAACCAAATATTGGAAAAAGTGAAACAAATATTATTATGTATGATATGATTACTGCCGTCTGACCCTGGACCATCCTCATATGTTAAGCCTTACTGTTAATGAAATATAGGGAAATAATGGTCAGAGGAAATGGTGATCTTGAAATAGGATGTGTTATTTTTATGAAAATTAGGGAAGCCACTGGAATACGCAACTCTAGTGGTTCACCAGATTGATTTCATGCTTTGGTTTGCTCGTCTGTTTCACCAAGTGTTTACATGATTTATGTGGATTAAGCCCAAAAGCTTTGTTTTCAAGTCAAGAGCATGTTTCCATTCAGTTTGATTTAACCTTTCCGCAGACCACCTGAACAGCATACCAAAGACTAGACTGAAACACAACTAACCCTTTGATGACAAAATGTTGATTAATTAGTAGATGTATTAACTACCAAATCATGTTATCTACATTCAGTGGTACAATTAACCTTTATAATCAGTTACATAATTTGCATTTCAAGGGAGAGATGTGCTTACTTATTATAGGTACCAGCAATTATCTTTCATTTTCTAGATCAAACAGGACTGGGAACAGGAAGCAAAAGCATGTCTGTTATTATATCTTCCTTGCCATAGAGACATACCATAACGTATCTCTTATGGATTTAAATCCCCTGTATTTTTGCAAACCCTCCTCGGTTACTGCACTGACTACACTTGGATTTCAGTGTCAACAGTTGGAAAGCACTTGTTTGAAGTTGGACCTAAAATTGATCCAGTTTAAACAAATGTCACTTTCTCCTTAACACAATTGTCAATACTCATGAGTCCCCTTGATAGATTGTGTTTAAAATCAAGGAAGTGATGAAGTGAGGGAGTGCAGGAATATATTCTATAGTAAGAGGAAGAGTAGAAAAGGTTTGTTTCATATTTTTCGCTCAAACTGTATTCTACTTATTCAAGTGTATTCTTAATGACAAACCAAGCAATTAACCACACCATTACTGAAATCTGAAGCCAACAAGTAGCCACAGCCATTCAAAAGGTACCAGCCACATTTCTCAAAATGCAACCAATATGGTAATATAGTCCAATATATTGCCACCACAAACTATAGCCTCAAAATAATGAACTGAATTGAAACCTTTTTGGCAAAATCTTCATAGCCGTTCGTGTTTAGAAGCAATACAAATGTAGTGTATTGTTGCACTGCATTGCATTATCCTCTAATTTGATCAACCCCTGCGTACAAGTGTCATCATGCCACACAGTACACAAGCAAATTAGCCTGAGCTAACTGTGTCATCAGGATCCAGCATGAGGCTTTCATTATACAGTTTGTTAAATGGCCTATACCACCATTCACCCTTCTTACAACATCTGCACAGATCAGTGAGATGTAAATCTACCAGATGATAACTTTGAAGTAAAGTGCATGATAAGGAAACATTTTAATTCAGTCTCCCTTTTTTCCTCATTTCATCAGTATCAGACTTAATACAAATCTCATATATTTTTCGAGTCGCTTTTCCTTCCATTAAAAAGAAATCCTGGCCAACAGTGAAACACCACTCAACACATAATCACTCCTGCAGTGCACACAGCTCTTCAATTGATAAATAAAGACAAGGAGACTATGATTACGGTCCACTGCTTCAACAACGTGTTGTTTTGTGTCACGCTATCTTGTAAACGCCAGATTGATGTTGATTTACAGTGTGAATGGGCACATGTGCCGTCGTGAGCGAGTACGTGGTTGTAGTATTAGTTAAGTAGGATTCTCAGTGTTTATATGTGTGTGTGAAGGAGAAAAAGTGTGAGAGACCGAACGCAGAGATGCACGCTTTTATTAGATGTGTCATGAAGGCATGTTTGGTATTTGTACCCTGCAATCAATGTAATTATTTTTGTAACTCTTTTTCTTTCCACTGCCAAATCTGTTCTGTCTTACTCCACATTCTTTATATGTGTAGCGTACTTCCAGTCTCTCTCTTTGTGTTTTTTACTGGCAAACTACTTATTAAAAGCTACATGCATTTCTTTCTTCAAGACACTTGGGAGCAAAAGAACTCACCAAGAACCAGAAAAACACAAAGTCATAACATATTATCGGCTTATGTGTTTGCAAAGAATGGTCTGTTTTTATGCATGCAGCAGACACAGGGCAATGTTAGTATTCATCCAGAGCCATGTGTCTGGATACCCGATGAATGTAAATCCAATATTCACACTTCTTTTCTGTTCCTGTATCCTCCTGCCTTTACGAAAAATTTCAGATTTTTAGCTCCAGATGTTCCGCTATGTTCACCTGCTAGTTGTTAACTCTGCTCATCTGTTGTTTGGTGCTGGATGGGTAGTGTACATAGGAGGTTATCAGACAATTTTAGCTGAACAGCTGCTTGTTTCTGCTGGAATCTGCCAGATTGATGAGAGTGGAATTTGTGAGCCGCACAACCGAAACACTGATTTCAAAAGAGGCTAAAAAACCACACGATGAGCGACCATTTTCACATTACTTATACACTTGGTTCATCGTTGATATAGGAAATATTGATTAGTGGAGCTTCTCATCTTTGCTTTGTTCATTTAATGTCTTGTGGTTAACAGAAGAAAAAGACACACCCTGCATCACAATCAATATATTATGATAGATTTTTTTCTGTGAGAAATTTCTCTCTGACTTTCCTAAAACACTATCCCAGTTCCTTCCTGTATTGCCACCTATAATTTTAGATATCTTCTACAACAATAGGTCTGATGCTGTGCTTGCTGGTGGCCGTTTCATTGGTTGGAAAAAACAACTGAGAAAGTTGTAGCTTTACAGGCAGGATTAAGAATGTGGATGTTATCGTCCTGTTTCAAAGTGAGAAAACTGACAGAAAAACAGAAGAGAAAAATTGCTGCAAAATTGCAACAAGCCTGGATAAGATCTGACACGGCTTTACAGGTTGTTCTTGGCTGACTTAGAAAAGTACCAACTTTTATGGCAGTTGACAGTTTAGTTTAGTTTGCTGGCCCAAGCAAAAGCAACTTTATCTTCTTTTTCAAGTGAATGTGTCACTAATAATATGGTTAATGCAAAAGGACCCCAGACAGAAAATGGACCATTATGTCAAGCTGAATAATGAAGTGAAACAAACTGACAACATAGTCTGCTAATCAGGTTACAAAACAAACACATGCACACAAAATACACACAAATACAACCTGTAGTCTGGTGGTTCCATCGCTCAGGCCTATTAGGACTTGGCCCTCCAGCAGCTGTGCAACATTCGGGTCCGCCACCCTCAGGGAATCCTTGACCAGCTGTGTCACCTCCACCTGCCAGTCACTGCCCAACAGGAAGTTCTGCTGGCCCAGCCCGTCCTCCTCCGAGGCGCCTCTGACTTCTCCATTGTCCGCCACAAAGTGTGTGAGGACTCGCAGGGTGGTGCTCTGATACTGGGCAACACAGTTGTTGTCTGTCCTCTCGCCAGCGGCATCGTCTTCATCCTTGTCATCAGTGACCCTCTCATACCTACAGGAATGGGAAGACAGGGGCAGATGAGCAGTGGGAATAAAGCCTGGATCAATTACTTATAACAGAGAGGGCTGTAGAGGCAGATAGCTTAAGTATACTGTAATTCAGGTTGTTTCTGGGGTAAAAAGAACTGGAAAGCTCTTTGTGTTTAGAGAAGTCCTCGGGAGAAAAAGATACTTTGAAGGTTATCACCAGTATAATTCTACTTTCTCCTATCACAATTCAAACGTAATTCATTTTCTCTTATCAACATTAATGCCCATAAAGTCTAAACCCTCTGATGTATTTACGGCAGTCAAAGCCTCCACTGTCTGTTGTGCTGCAGGTTTTCCCGACCTCCTGAAAGTCGTCAGCTCCCAGTGTTTTCAAAAACCCATTAAAAACAGCTTGCAGAGACAAACTGCTGCCTTGCTTGCGTTCTCATTTTCTTTAAAAGGGCAACTGATATTTTGCTGTATGTCTGCCATTTATTTGGCCCACGGCAAACACTTTGCAGATATCGCCATCTCAGAAGATATGTTTTGTAGCAAACCCAGTAGGTGAATTTTGTGACACAGTTGTTCTGTTCTTTTTCCACCTGTTTAAGTCAAGTTTATATGGCACTTTATCACATTAATAGGCCCACATTAGACTGGAGCAGGTAGTAAAGGAAGGAAGGAAAAAATGACCCTTTAATGGGACAAAAGTAGAAGAATCCTGTAGAGAACTATGGAAGAAGGAAAATAGTTGCCGCTGTGAACCGAATAAGACACTGAAACATTGATACAAATAGACAGCCTAATACAATTTGAAATAAGATTCACTGTACTTTATAGCATACCTTTATGAAATACATTTTTTTTCTATTTGCCTCTATTCTGCTCTACTGTTTTGTATTTTCTTCGCAATTTGTCTCACTTCATGATTAACTGGAATTTACTGTACCTCCCAAAAGTTACAGGTCCCACTCCTATCAGAAAAATACATTAAAACGGCTTGTAGACTCAAACTGCTCCCTCGGCTACTATAATACATCATATCAAACAACAACACATTGTATTTTTTGGTCTCCAGGCTGGGCCATGGGAGCTGCAGCGACGGGTAAAATGTGGCCTTGGGACTGAGATCTGCTCAGAGTCGACCATGTTGATGATGAAGAGAAACACTGCTGCGGCTATTATGCGTATACATCACTCTTATCCACCCGCTCTTCATCTTCCATCACTCTTTTTCCACTGAATATATATATATTTGGGTCTACTTTGTTGTCCTGTGCATTGTCGTTGTCATCTCTCACACTGCGTGCCCGGCCCTCACTTTATATTTCCCACATCAACTTGACTTTCCTATAATCTATTTCTCACGCTGTTTCTCTCTCTCTTTCTCTCCACTCTCACCTTTATTCTGTTACTCTTTCGAGCTGCGCCTGCATCTCTCTCTAACAGTCAGGTGGCCGGGGGGAGTGACAGTGACAGTTTCCATTAGGTTTAATGAGGCATGGCCGGTCAGGCAGAAAAACGGGCTGACAGGTTAACATACTGTGGCCCAATGGCTTGGCTTAGTCCCTAACCTCGCTTCGCCGTCCCCTCCCCTCCCCTCCCCTTATTCCACATCACTGAGGGGACGGCAATCTAAACCAAGGTGACATTTGTGGCTGGCAACAGAAACATGAGGTCAGGTCATGTTTGTAGCAGTGAGTGACAGGTCAGCTAAGGTGTCGAAGTGTAATGAGGTGGCTTAACGCGCTTATGTGAATGTGAATGAGTGCACACGAACCTTGGAGCGCTGCACACATTGAGACCATGCCAGGGAAATATTCCCTTTTCTTGACTTCGCTTTCTCTCTTACAGTTATACACATGAATGTCACATATGCTTTCTTTATGCGGTGATGCACTCGACAGACATGACTGATGTGATCAAGTGTGGCCAACTGGGGGTATTTGTGTTACAGTGCCCCCCTGTGGGGTGTGGGCCAAAGGGAAGAGACATTGCAGTGGCCTTGTGGCAGGAGCGTACTTTTAATAGAACGTTTTCTGTACAAATGTTTAAAGCATATGAAAGTTGTGAGATCAATTATATTTAAAAGAGTCACTGTTGGTGCTAATTGGGGTTTTGTCTCCTCAACAACCTTAGATTTCACTGCCTGTAATATTTTCATTTATAGCATGTCCAGTTCAAACTGTGACTTGATGTTCTCACTCATTCATTTGAATAAATCACCACCAATAAAGAGGACACATATGTCAGCTGCTACATCATATTACTTACGGTTTTCATTTAACAGCTCAAATTGGAGATGAATTTAATATCCTAGCTGTAATGAAGGTGCGAAACATCATAGACACACAAGTGTTTCAGGGCCTCATGCCTTCACCATAGTTACAGTCTGTATGATCACAATAAGTAATAATTATAATTAGCCATTATTAAATGTAAATTAGTGTGCTTCAGGGTTTGTCTATTTTAATTTGAATAGGATTATTTCTACTTTAATGATTCGAAGAAAAATCACTGTTTGAATATTTTTATTACACACTCACGATGCTGCGGCACAGATCATTGTGCACTGTGTCACTCTTTCAGCCTGAGGAATTTTGTCCACGCTCCGTAATGCTCGAAATTATTACTCATTTATTATTCAGCATAAGCACCTTTTGGGAGACTGAAATATTAGACACTCATTTTACCACCTCTGCAGCCGCGCCTGCATTTTATACCTCGTACGTCTGCGCCGGCGACACCAAGCAATTTATTGTAGCCTTTATTTTGCTAAGTGAAGAATGTGATTTGAAATTCTCATGCAGAGATTGTTAGAAATCTCTCAGGTTAATGACCTAAATAAAAAAAAATTAAACACATCCTGGGACTATTTTAAAAACTCAAATCTTGCGCTGTGATGTGTGGGTACTCGCTGGATGAAGCTGAAAATCTATTTTGCGTTTGGACCAGTGGATCAGGTTTGTTGTGCTGGAAATAGCTGGCTTCAAGCTGCTGCTGATAATTCAAAATAAGCCTTTTTCATGCAACTCTATGGATGCGATCGACAGTCAGGCCTTACCTTTTGTTGCCTTTACTAACAGGGACCCTCCAGCCCTTTATCTGGCTCAGTTCAGGGTCGGCCACATCGATGAGCAAGGGCAAACGGGGCATCCATACACTCATCTCGAGCTGGGCACTCAGAAAACTGTAAGTAAAGTTGAGCATCACCCTGCTCTTTCCTCTCGTCTCCTTCCCGTTGACATACACATAGTCACAGCGCTCTGAGACCTGGAGAAAGAAAAGAAAATATGAGAGAGGCGGCAGGATGGGAGACGGACACAAAAAAGATGATTAAATATTTACTCATTTAAATGTATTTTTTTCTGGAAGTTTTTTTCTTCATCTTCTCTTCTTTTTGTCCAGTTAAAGTTTTTCTGTCAAAAGCCTCTTCTGACATGCTGAAGGGTGGAAAGATTTGGCATTTGCATTAATGAAACCTCAAGTGTCAGGTCTGCTCAGTTTCTTCTGCGTGTGTGTGTGTTTGAATGTTTGCAGATGCATCTTTAATGCCCATGTGTGCAGGATAATATGTGCAAAGTAACGTGATTTGGTCCAACTTAACAGATGGAGCTGAAAAAAGGCACAAAACCTGCTTCATCCAACCAGAGAATAAAACACTTGCTCAAACCCAGTTATGATTGGCTGGATGAAGTACAGCTCCAATCAGGTTTCTCAGATGCCTCTCCAACATGGAAAAATTATATAGCAAGAACATCAGAAGTGTCTGTCATTATATTCAAAGCACCACAATCTCCTCATCAGACATTTTTTTTTCTCTTTTGAGGACCAAATCTATTTAACGATCTGTCATTAAATGTTGTTTGTAATCACTTGCATTTCAATTCATTTCAATCTCAAATACCATCATAAGCTTGATTGGCACAACTGGTAATTTCAGCAGAAGTCCTCAGTGCTGGCAGTTGCTTCCTTATAACAAACCAGTCACAAGAAGACTGTCATCTGTCTCCACGTCTTTGCATATAACTTGGCAGCTTTACTCTCAAATGATGTCAGACCAGCCCCTATCTCTGAGCAACAAAACTGACAGCTTGGTATCTGTCAGTTCTCTCCTCCTCCTCCTCCTCCTCCCTTTCGTTTCCGCTCTCTCTTTCTCTCCCACTCTTTCGCTCTCGCCCTCAGTCTACTACAGTATTACTGTACCTCCTACATGTTCAATCTTCCTGTAATGAGAACAGGTTGTGCTTCAGAAAGGACGATTCTTAGAAATCAAAGTCGGGGGGGGGAAGGTTTTAAGATTCCGCCTGGAGTTTTGTTCAAGCGATCAGTTTCATAAATCAAATTAAGGTTCACAATGGAGCCGTCTGTGAGACATCGCTCATGACGAGAAAACGAAATCCATCCAACTGCATCCGTCATGTGTTTAAGTGCGTAACACCAATATCAAAATTAGGTAGCGTAGCCTTATTTGATGGAATCGGCAGTCATCACTTAAAGTACAAGTCAGATGGCGACTTGGCATGAATTCTATCAAGCTGAGGTTTGCTTGATTAAAAGCTGCCAAAATGGAATTGTTCCACGCAAGTAGGAATGAGATTACTCAATAGATGGATTACTTGATTGTCACATAATTAATCATTAACAATTTAGATAAATTATTTTAAAAGATTTATTGAATATCAAACATGCTAATATTATGACTGATTTCCTGCTTCTCAGAATGTGAGGATTTGCTGCCTTTCTTTTATTTATGTCATTATAAATTAAATATCTTTGGGTGTTGGACTGTTGGACAAAACAGTCATTTAAAGTGCTGAACCGTTAATGCGAGTTGATGATCGTGGATAATATACTGTATATGAATGGCATACACAACATGCACTAATGTACAGGCTTTCTAAAGGCAACCATCCAGAGAGTGAGCTGAAAGCATCACTTCACTCCTCATTGAGTCTCTTTAGCCTCACCTCAATATTTTGCTGTCTTCATTCTCTCTCTGTCTGCTGAAAACAGTTTACGTCAACCCATCTCTACCTTTCAGTCTCTAGTTTTGTTCCACTTTGTTTCTACACTCTACAGCCATCTGTATCTTTCCTTATGAAAGAGATCAGAGATGATACGGCCATAAAGATTTAATTGAGATCTCTGTCAGGTGATGTATTCCGCGCCGCATGAAAAATTTAGCACTCGACTGATCTCCCTAGCCGCTGTTATCACCATTAATGTGTCATGAAACCACGCACAAATCAATGTCACTTCTCCATGGAAACAATCCATTGTGTTGCTAATCGTGCAGGGTTGAAATTTATCCAGAGTGACGCTCACAACTCAGATAAGGACACCGCAGGATGCAGTTCACAGTGTGGCACACGTGGATGTCGATGTACTGTACTGGGACATTTCTGCTGGCAACTTCTTAAGATTTCTTTAATTCACCAAAAAAATAAAACTGTCTTACTTAGCTGAAATTCAGAGCGCCAAGCATGAGATGATTCTAGCTTAGAGCAGCAAGTACAATTTCCATCATTCTAAACTATAAAGACTCTAAAAACTATATCCTAGTGTGAGGTGCAGTGGTTTAGTGGGTGCACCTCAGGGCTCTACATAATCGTGATGAAAAGAGAAATATGTAGTACGACTCGTATTAAAACAGCAGATCAAAACGCTTGCTTATTTTGATTCTGTTCGCTCAGCTTCATATTACTATTTGTCTCAATTTATATTAAACTCAATCTGCCTTTTAGAAATAAAGACCTGGGGGAGGATAGCTTTTAATCTCCGCTTTTCAAGGTAGTTTTAAGATTTGATAAACATGAGTACATTCCCCTGCTGTTCATTTTCCACCTCTTTATTTTATTAGAAAATATTCCAACCGTATGCGTTTCGCCCAGTCACAAAGCTCGGATATGACTTGGAAGCTAATGAAAAGCAGCAAGGGCCCACTGAGTCGTGCTAATTCCTGACCTGGCTTGTTACTGTAGAGTACTGTATGCCTTATGATAACAGGTAGAGTAGGCGACTGGCATCATCAGGGAAAAACACTGACAGCGGCTGCTTTCACCGAGCTCATTGAGGCGGATCAGCAGGAGACACAGGTGTGTGTAGGTCCTCGCGCCGCTACACTGCAACACTGTCTAGGGGAGGGCATTTCAGCTGAAGAAGGAAGGCAGACGAGTCCACAACAAACATCCTGTCAGGTTGGCTGTGACTAAGTTGAGGGATCGATCTGCATTTATTTAATGAACGTAGGGAGAGGAGAAGGTAAGAAGAAGAGTGACTGAAGGGAAATAGAATTGGAGTCTCACACACTCACTCAGACACAGTCGGTGCTCGCTAGGATATGGCTAATATACAGGTATCATGGCGGCTTGTTGCGGATAAACACGAGGGTTCATCATTTGTGTTTATTCACGTTACTTGCATGAATTGCGGTCTTTTCAGGCGGGAAGTGAGTGATGTGCTTCGTAATTCATTCTCAATGACAGGCGAGTGGGTAGGTAGGGAGGTGCAGGCCGTCTGACAGGTGGAGCGTCAAGCAGGCACAATCCGGTCAAACTGCTGTGATTGTGCTTGTTTCACGCACACAGCCATCCACTGCCATCCACTGAGTTCAATTTTTTCTCATGCATAAGGCGCGGCTGCAGTTTGGGAGGTAGAATGGTTTTCCACCAATTGGAAGGTTGGCGGTTCGATCCCTTCGGCCCTTGCAGTCTACATGTGGAAGTGCCCTTGGCCAAGATACTGATGGCTGTTCCATTGGTATCTGTATGGACGTTGCTTTGGATAAAAGCGTGCTAAATGAAAGGCCACGAGAAACTTGCTGTTAATGACAGAAAACAGTCACAACTAGGGCTGCATGATTATGGCCAAAATGATAATCACGATTATTTTTATCAATATTGTAATCACGATTAATAATCATGATTATTCATTATGTTAGGTAAAACGTACCTTTTTATTGCACTTTTTTTAAAAAAACAAACAAGTCTTCAAATTGAAACTTAAAATAATCATAAATCAAACAATAAACTAAAATTCACCCAAAGACAAAGGGAAAAAAATAAATATGCTATTGCAAAATGCAATTATAAAGTGCAAACAAACAGGAAACCGGCCTTATTGCATCCGTTATTTCAGCGTGTCTTTGAGAGGTGGATGGATACGGTGTCGCCCAGTGCAGAGTTGCTGTTATGGTTGTCTGGGTTGGCGCTGGACACAGACAGGGATTTAGTGGAGTCAGTTCAATATATCTGCGATCAGACCAGGGACGTCCTGGCGAAGACGAACACAAATTACGGCTTGTGTGTCCCAGCCCGAAAGCCGGTCGCAATTGCGATTTGGAAACTGGCTACCGGCACTAACGATAACCCCGCCCCCAGCCCCTGACGTAGTCTGTGCTTAGCTCTGGACCAGCGAAGAGTTGGTGCCTGTTAAGCACCGGTTTTTAGCACCTGGAGCCGGTGCTTACGTGGTGGAAACATGAAGAACTCGTGCTAAGTCAGGCACTGGCTCCGAACTAGCACTAGCACCAGCGCAGTGGAAAAGAGTCACCAGTAGATGTTGCTCCTTTACGAGGCACTAGCGGCTCCTCACTGTCACTGCCTGCTGCTCCCAACATTGCACTCTCTCACAATTTAATCATTCGAAGCTGCCGCTGCTGCGGGGTTCGCTCGCTTGCTGTTTAGGCAGCGTAATGATGAGGCCCTAACCTATGGGTCGCCCCCTGGTGGTTGGCTGACTATTGGGTTGAGAAAGTGCTTGATTTGACATGCAATAGAGCTCGCTTTTTAAATGTTAAAATCGCCGACGATCATCTTAATTTAATCGTGGCAGCCAAAATCGTGATCGTGATTGAAATTCGATTAATTGTGCAGCCCTAAGTTGAACCAAAGGCAAGTGGACTTGGTTTGTCGACTCTTGAAGATGTTTCGCTATAGACACTTTCTTTCAATATTTTCTAGAAGATGTATTTTACAGTATATAAGGGAAACACACAAAGGATCCCACTGTCAAACTCACGTGAGTAACACAAGACAAAAAATTCGCTTCATGTTTGCTGTGAACACACTATTAAAGTTTCAGTGAAGCAGTGAGGGGAAAATGGAAATGCCTCTCGATCAAAACGTGTTTTATTTTGAGTTTCCTTTGAAAATGGGGTGGAGAGAGGAGGGGTACCGCTTACTGTTCCCAAACTAGATGGGTGGGCAGGGGAGTGTGCTACCGAGGTTAGCGTCACAATGTGTGGTACTACTTCAGTGGATAATTAAACCCTTTGAGAGATCTGCCTCTTCCCTTCTCTCTGATATGCATGTACGGTACACAGAAACGCAAAAAAGAAAAAAATCAGCTCCTAACACAGACGCACTCTTTCTCTCACACATACTGACAATTAAGAACAAACAAATTATTTTTTTCTCATTTCTCTCACTTCGTTTTTTTTCTTTTTCTCGCTTCTCCTTTCGCATAATAGGATGGAGACACATTGAAGGGCAGATATCAAATCTATTGTTGCCACAGTGAAAAGCTCAATCTTTACATAACACCTATACTGAATTAATTAATTAAATACTAGTGATTTTGCGTTTTTTTTAGATTGACAACAAATCCTGTGTAACATTTCCCAAAGCATTCAATAAGGTAAAGATGAATTACCCAAGCTTTCAGAGAGCCGATGAAAATCAACTTAGAGATTTGAAACTTGCTTAAGATAGGAAATCAATCTTGATGAACATTTTGTCACCTTTATGGATTGTCAAAGTTATGTTATTGGCAAGTGGTAATGAAGTTGCAAACAGGGGCTGTTGAGAAAACTCTTCTTGTTAGTGCAGCTTTTCAAACCGCAACCTGCCAAACTGATCAAATTCCTACTATTGCTTTTCATCACATACTGTATATGCGCTACAATAACATTATTTTAACGTTATCTGGAGGCGAGCAGAGGGAAATTAGAGCTGCATCGGCATTGTACGCCCTTCAAGCAGCAACAAGAATAAACAGCTAACTTTTGTCTAATATGAATCCAAGCTGCTGTCTTCTTGAATTTTGGCTCCTCCATATCAGATGAGGAGGAATAGATGTCAGACTACAAGATGATCAAAAACAAGCACAGACAAGTAGAGTCTTTTTTTTTAAAGAAAATTCTTGTGTGTTTCATATTCTGCTCCTGCTCTCGAGAAACACTGCTCATATTTTCAGTCTTTCACTCCCAATAATAAAATTACAATTAATTTAGATGACAGTGTCTTCACCTGTAAGATGTTTCCTCTAAATCACAGTTTGTTTTCTCTCTCTTTTTTTATATTACTATAGCTTGTTATGTATCTGTAAAGTTTGTCTTTGCTGATGTTATGGACCCAAAAACAGCAGTTTCAAGCACAAGTGCAGGAAAAATTTGTTGTCTTCCAGCAGCGTTTTCAGGGAAGACGGCATTTCCCCGGATGATTGCTAATTGTTGCCTATTTCTTTCTTTTGTTTTGAATTTCTGAGGTATCGATCTGTGAAGTGAGGAGAAGCTCTCAATTTCAGGCATAGCAGTTAACAGAAAAATAAACAACTGAGCCGGGTCCTGTTTTTGCTCGAGGAAATTCAGCACCTGCTTCCTCGTGTAATGAGCACGAACCATCTCTCCACCACGACTACCTTTTGTTCATTCTGCTCACCCTCCCACGTACCATGAGAAAGCTGACCATGAGGAAGACGACAATACAGACAGATTGGAAAAAAGGTAGAATATAAAGCAGCTGCTCAAAACACATGCCCACGAACCTTGATAACCTGTTCATCTGTTGACTTGCACTCCACTGACTCTGTTACATCTGAGACTGCTCCGTCTGTTCCGACGGTGACGACCTTCACTGGCACGGCGACTGTTCGCCCAGTGAGGACGGCCGTGTTGAGGATCTCGGTGTCCTGCCAGAGAAAACAGAAAGACATATCAATATCAGTGCTAATGACATGATGCCTGTCAAAGCTTTTTGAGATTGATAACATTATTCCAGTCAATAACACATAACATACACAATCATTTTTGATTAAGATCCCTGAAACTTGGGCCTTGAAGAATTGTGACTGGAATATATACTGAGCAGGTCAGTGATCTCTGGTGGACAGACTATGAAATAAAGCAACAAATCCTCCAAATTGAAGGATGAAATTTGTTGTTTGTGACTTCCCATAAGAATGGCACAAAAGTGTTTTCTGATCTGACGCCCTAATCGGCTAGACGACATCATTTGTCTTATGTTGCTGATGCTGTCATTTTTCTTGGGATGACAGTCTGTGATAAAGTGTCTAAATAATCTCGGACATGACTTTAGCTTGTGTGTACTGAAATGTACTTATTGGTGAATGTACATATTATTTCCAGTTTATCTGCAATAAGCTATTATAACTGACAGAACTGACTGAGCATTTTCATGATACAAATTATAGTAATACTCCAATATTATGGGAAATATGTTTGCCGTCTTCCTAGGACTAGGATAAGGTGATTGCATTAATTTGTATCAGCTGCCTTTGGCTGCTTTACTCATGTTTCATCATTAGACAAAATGTTCATGTATGTTTTCAAGATTAATTCTGCATGTTCTTGCAGCAAAGTCACTGTTGCTGCTCATACTCCTGGAGAGTTCACTCGAAGAGCAGCTTCACTAAATTTAATTATATAACCTTTTGGTCTTTTCCTTGACATGCTAAGTGTCTCTAATTGAAATAGACATCTTAAGGTAATGATTGCGATTAAACTGAGTGGCAATACACTTGTGTTTGTGTGTTCAGCTAGTAAGAGGTAAAATATTCATTTGCTTATTGTAGCACCTTTCAAAGCACTAGTTACAGAGTGCTTCATACAAAGACTAAAAAATAATGATTAAAATAAAAGAAAATATTACACAGCAGGGGGATAATACAACATGCACATTACAAATGATCTGAATTAATCACTTTGTCAATGCACGACAATAGCAAATGAAACAAAACAGCATAAACTCTTATGGTGCCAGAGCAACAAATTAGAAAAAGCCAATGTGGCTCCACAGATTCAGAGTTTGTTTCATACTATTGGATCTAAAAGCTCAACCCCCTTTGTTTTCAAGCTAGATGAAGAACATTTAACTGTGTTTGTCAGCAGAGCCAAGAAGTGTTCGTCCAATACATGAAACTTAAGATCAGAAATCTAGAAGGAATACTGGATGTTTACAGTATATGTATGGCAACATATGTAAAAAAAAAAAAAAAAATTCCGTGCTGATGTGTGTTCTCTGTGAAGGGCCGCATTCTCTGTAATTGTTGACACAGTTGCCATCTGAGACTCTTCACATCACATGTGCCTTTGAAATGTTTAAGTAGCCCAACATAATGAGCAGCCATAAGCAGTAATATTTACACCACAGGGATTATATAAAGCACACAGATGGTTGCTTTACTATCTGCGTTTAAGAATGTCTCAAACACTGTAACGACTATTTTATTTGTCAGTTGTTTTTAGTATTAATGAAGTAACAGAAAATGTGGAAAATGTATATGACAAGTTTCCCAGACTTTGTTTTCAAATAGTTTTGCCTGACCAGTAGTGCAAAAAAGATTTAATTTATGTAATGCTATGTAATCTACTAAATGGTTTGACACTGCTGAGATTACATCTAATGCTAATGAGTATTGTGCGTTAGAAAATAATGTCTGAAATGTTTTTACATATCAACCTAAAAGAACAAAGCCAACAAATGTATCTCAATTGTTAAAGTCATAAATTATATTATATTTATGTGGAGTTCACTATTAAACCTTTAAACAATAAAGTGATTTTTAAGCCCAAATGGCATAAATCTGTTGTGCATTTATCAATTTAGCATTGCAATTCCATAACCCTAACAAGTCCCCCTATGTAGCTTTTACAAGCACAATATACAGATTTAATGAATGTTTAAAATACATTTTAATGTAGTTGTATGCAGCAATAAGGTCAGATCAAGTGTTTATTAATGTGCAGTATTTGCCAGAAATGAGAACTTCTCCTATGAAGACATATTTTCCATTATTACAACTGTTTTACTATATTTGTCATCAATTATCTGTGTACACGCCCTCAGTTGGTTGGAGATTCACACATGTTAAGCCAGTAGCAGCTCATGTTGCCTCGAGCCACTCGCCTCAAGCAGCGCTGAGGACTTTGATAAGCAAAATGGCAGAGTTCCCCTTTAACGAATGGTTTACAGCGCAGTAGGATAACACTACAGTTGAGTCATTTGAATCTTTTACAACCATTCCCCTGGAACTCATCTCAAGTGGAAAAAAAAAACAACAGACAATAATACTTTATGTCAAATTGCAGCCGCTCAAGAGATATCACATGATACACTGGAGAATGGAAGGCCTTATAGAGGAGCAGGAAGAAGATAATGAGATCAATTAAGACAACGTCTGGTAATCCTTGAGCTCTCAGTGTGTTGTTGTACAGAGGATATGCTCGAACAGTGGATCCTGCTCATCACAGCTTAGTTTCAATAAAAGACTACTAAGAGGCCTAAACCTTTGAAAGGCAAAAGAAAACTGGTCTCAAGACAGCTTCTTGTTCATCAAGCGCTCTGTTTGCTTTGTCTCTTCACCCTCGTGCTCCTTTTTGAGAGAAAAAAAAAATTAAAGCTCAGCAGTAGATTAAGGAACTCCGGGCCTATTAAAAAGAAGCCTCCTCTTCTGTATTTCTCTCATATTTTTCTGTTTTCTGATAGCTCTCTCTGACATCTGCTTGGAAGTTATTTCAACCAGATTCTCAATAGTCTACACTAACCTCCTCTTTGAAGAATGGAAAAATAGATTCTTTTATTTATCCCTCTCTGAAGGTGAGGGCAACAAAAGTCTCACAGCAGGCTGATGTTACAGTAAAACTCCAAGTAAATATGTCTAAGCTCCCTTTTTCTTTGTCCATAAATTGAAAAGTGGACCAAAAAATAAACAGTTGCCAAAATGTTATGTCCTTAAACTTATTTAACCACCACCTCTCTAAACCATTGCCATGAAAAGGCTTGATTAAAAAAAGGTCTTTCCCCATTCTTACTCATTGCACAATCCCAGAGACATGACTCGAACCTGACACAGAACCGTGTTATTGCTGTCCACCATCTCTTCAGGGTTTTATAAAATGAACACTGAACATCAAAACTCAGGTTTTCACTGAGTTTTCCAGCTATTTCACCTTGAACTTCTGCTTTTTAAACCTCCTGTAAAATGCCTGCAGGTGATCCCAAGTGTTTCTTACATATTCACATATTTCAAACGTGTGAAAAACTGTCACGCTTTATCACAAATCTTTCTCACAGCATCTGTGAATTTGTTTGGCCTGCCACGAGGGAAACAAAATCTGTTCCTGGAAGTCATGGAGAGGCAGGGGAGAAGTGAGGGATTATGATGTTCTGGTACAAGTGAGCTATTTAGTGCTGTTCTCTACATATTTGCCGCAGAATCATTAGGCTTCTAATGCATTTCACATTTTTTAATAGAATAGGTTTTGTGATATAATAGGAACACGTGGGCGTTTGCTAGATGTGTTAAAGTTAATGTACATGTTGGGAGTTTAGAAAAAAGGAAAGAAAATGCAGATAATATATCATCGCTCCATCTTTAAAGTTGAATTTAAGACTGAATCAGATTTCTCACAAGCTAGAAACGACATTTGCGCACATTGTGTGCTGTAAAGCCGACACTGACCATCTGAGACCTTTACTTCAACTCTCATCCCTGTTCTTCCTCAAACAATAATCATCGTTGCTGCTGTTTCTATCATAGGACAGAATGTACAATCTCTGCCATAAAGGAGCCCCTATAAAAATTGTTCCACGTGTGGCCTGTGCTTTTACGCGCGATGAAGTGTCTGTTCTCACTCAATGAGCCATTAACACCGGAGCAACACTGAAAAGAGACATCTTAATGAGCTTCAACCTGCATTATAGAGACTGTTTGTGCCACAAGGAACTGAATCTTGAGTTGTAGTGTAATGCACACGATCGCAAACACATAATCTCTCGACTGGAATTAAGTGGAATTTAGCCGGAGACGGCCGGAGTGACGCATGAGGCACAAAAAAAACAGTATCCTTTTCTATGAAATCCACCTACCTCACTCAACTGCCTAATACCCTCCCGGGGTTATGAAGGGGTGTAAATGCATGTCCTATTCATGGGGCCTATTTTTACACAACAGCAGATAAACACTCATGTTTCCAAATGGCTGTATTATTAGCCCACATGCTATATATACACACGCACATACATTAACTTTGACATGCACACACAAGCACACCCTCGCTGCCCTGCTCGGGAAAAAAAAAGAAAAGAAAAGAAAGAAAGGCACGGCTCTCTCCTCACGCAGCAACTTATCTTAACAACCTCTCATTGCAGTGCAGGGACGAGAGCAAGAAAAGAGAAGAAAGACGGCGAGAGAGGGAAGAATCGATAAAAGGCCATTACGCTTCTGTGCAGCCGGGGTACAAGGGTGGAGTGTGTGGGGGCTGATATGGTTGTGGATGAATGATGTGTGTAAGGTAGCAGACAACCTACAGAAGCACTGTTTAGAAAATAGTTACTGTATGTGCTGTAACTCCTGTGAGCTCAAGGACAGAGACTGGTGTGAGGAAATCAAAGACTCTAAGCAGCGCATTCCTGAGATCTGGAGACAGGGCGGCCGCGGAGGATGTTTGAAATCGCTATTGGATTTGTCTCCCAGTTTGATCCTGAAATCCTGCAATTAGGTGGCCACCCCCATAGCATCACACATCTACTAATTTAATCTATGGGGATCAAGCACAGTGGTTTGAAGATATCCTTGGCCTGGATTCATCCCTTTTAAAACCACAAACACAGACAGGAAAAAGTCATTACAGGTGACTAACGCTTTACAAGTACAGCTCAAAAAACAGGCTGCCTACAGATTCATTGTCCTTTTATCCTGTCAGTCAGTGTCAACTTGCAGTTAATTATGTTTGCTCATTAGTAACATATGTCGCTTTCTTCCCATGTGACACAGTAGTACGTTTCGTGAACATCCATCCATCATCCAATCATTGAGTTACCTGTCAGCTCATATGACAGCTCACAGCTCTTGTCTCTTTCACTAAAAGTCAATGTGAACACAATCCAGACCAGAACTAAAGGGCAACAACATATTTTATCCTATATCTTTTCTTGGACCAAATGAGCCCAACTACAGGTGTGAGAGCATGCAAGTCTCCGACAAACCTGACCTAGTTTACTTTGGGCTGTGGGAGGGAATTAAGCACCTGGACATGGGGAGAATATACAAACTACACAAAAGCTGGCTCTTGAATTTAAACCCATTATCTTCTTGACAGCGCCAGCCGCTGCATCACCCACAATCTTTTCGTGAACAATGCTCTCCAAACTTCTTTTGGATGTATGCAGATGTCATCATTTAAAATAAAGAGAAATGGTGGCTTTTTCTGAATAAACACATGGATTCTTTATTCAGCTGCTCATCGTTCGTCACAGTTTCCATCTCTCATCTGGCATTGAAATCTTATTTTATGATGACCTACAGCACGTCTAAAATAATATTACTGTTGCTATATATACACCAAATCAAGCAATGTACAGTAATTAAGTTTAGATTCAGTGCCCTGCATTGCTATAGCACTGTAAGCTAAGAAAAGACTAATGACTAATGATATACACGTAGCTATTAAAAAGGAAGAGAGGAGGAGGGGAAGGAGACATCTGAGATACGTTTCGCTTAGATCAGGGCCCTCAACACTGCTTAACACTGGCCGGCAATTTATTATTCATTGACCGAACAGATGCCTCCGACTTGCGGGGAACCACAGCTCAACAATTCACTAACCGGCTGAGATTGACAGTAAGCTCACAGGTCCTGCACTGTGTCGGCCTCCAGCTCTTGCGAGTACGATTTATATTGCCACTGCAGCACTCTCAGCTATTCACTTCATATCAATTATCAATAAAAAGGCTATTCCCTGCAGCACCTCCAGTCTCCCCCTGCCACTCACAAACATCCCAACATCTCACAGCCTATAGCAGGAGATGAAATGAAAGCAGGGGTAGGAAGAATCAACACATTTTTTTTAAAGAAATGGTGATACAACAGCAGGGGAGAGCGCTGTTCATAGAATGTAATCTCTTTATGGTTATAGCTTTTGGAGAAAGGCGCAGGAGCCGAGTTATTCTGCACTGCGATGTTGAAGCCAGAGTGAAGCCGGAGAGAGGTGCTGATAACTGAAATGACGAGGGACTTGATAGAACGGGCGAGAAGATGGAAAATTACTTTTTAAGAAAAAAATTGTCCATGAGTGAAGATGATGTGTCGTTTCAGGTGCAGCTGCTGAAACTTTTTTTAATTACCAGGTTTGAGCGTAGATGGATAAACTGCTGTACCTTCAGAATCAGCTTTATTCGCCAGTTATGCATACACATACAAGGAATCTGACTGTCATTTACTATGATGATGATGTCTCTTTTTTGCTCCTATGTTGCCTTCTTAGACAACAAAGAGCATGTTAGTTGAATCAAGTTGAAAACAAGCTGAATAATCAGCTCCTGCGTCTCCACTGATTTAACACAATTGGCAAAGCAGCTATAATTGCAGTATTAGCAAATAAAGAGTTGGGGGCAGTTTGGGGGCACTGTGCCATGACCAGGAGTAAGAAATACTTTTATTGATTATTAACTCAGGACCTGCAGTGATTTATGCTCTTCTCATTAATTAGATATTGATTTATCACGTAACCTGTTGGCCTGACAATCTGTTGGATTATGTTATTGTGAACTGTGAGCTCTGAATACTTTTAGCTAGATTGAATATTAAGCCTTCGTTGTTCTTTTCCCCCTCCTCCTCCTCATGCTTTCTCACTCTAACATGAGACGGGGAAATGCCAAAGTCAGCACTGGCAAATCAGCTGCCCCTGATAAAGCCTGTCTGCATTCTGAGGACCCCTTCTACTGTTTCTGGAGGCCATTTGATTAGAATAAGCCAGCAGAGCAGCACTGTGCTGGACTCTGGCCCTTGCTGGCCAAATAAAAGACTCTGGAGCCAGACTGACAGAGTGGGGAAAGGCTGAGGGAAGGCAAGCCAGCAAAAAAATAAACAAACGCACAACAACAAATTACAGAATGGACAGGCTTAGCTTCAAAGTAAAGCCTGACTGACATACATAGAAGTTGCATCCTGGGAAGAGAGAGAGAGGAGATGTTGGGTGGCAGGAGTGAAATAAAGTTTGTGTGTGTTACATCTAAAGTAAAAGAGGACATGCATGCAGTGTGTGTGTTATTCACCCAGGGGGGGTGTTGCACTGTCTCTGCAACGTTGCCTGATGCTCACACTCACAAACACTCGCACTAAAAAGATGCCATGACTCTGACTCTGGCCACAGAGCGATGCAGTGGAGGAAAGGGGGGTTATCAAAATTGCTCAAAGGCAGTTTGGCCAAAGTTTTTCATCTCTAAAATATGCAGGCTAGAGTCCAACTGATACATTGCATTGTGATTTTTCACAATTATAGTATGCAGTTTATATACCCTGGACTCACAGGAGTTGCATGCTGACGTGTTCCTTACTTCATGATCTACATATCTAAATATACCTACATCATGGTGCCTCTGTGGCAGTCTCATAGTGTAAGCATTAATGCAATTCCAATGCAAAGCAGGCTAGATCAGCAGACATTTTCTGGCTTCTAGCAAACATTAAAGCATCTATAATCAATATGTTTATTGTAGTTATGTATCACTGGACTGGGTATCACTGGACTGGGTTTTATGTGAAGAGAGTCGCTCGTACTGAAATATCTCCCAACGCTACAGTTCCCATACAGAGGCATATAGCTTCTTTCAGCTATTTGTTTTGGCTCACAGGCAAAGTTAGCAACTAGGTCACAAAAACAGTGGAGCTATAGAGCCAGAGATTTCTCTTAGGAGTTGGTAGAGGCCAAAAATAAAGCTGAAAGACGTGTGGTCAGAAACATGACTCAAAGATAATTACTATCCTGCTCTGTGTTTGTTGGATATTCAAATCAGAAACCATTTGCTTTGCTTTACTTTGTAATTCGGTTCTTTACTTGGATAAAGTTTCCCGTATAAACTTAAATGGTGACTAAATGGCATTGACTAATATTTCAATGCTGTGTGCATGGCTTATTCCCATTTTCCCCAAAGTGCAAAGAAAAATCACTAGATGCAGGTATAAATACACTCACTTCACAGTTGCTGCCTCTGAGAGTCTTTAACAGGATTTTAGCTTATTACACGTCGATTAGAGCTGAAACCACTTTATTGATTTGTCAACTAACAGAAAATGAATTGGGATCTATTTTGATAATCAATTAGAGTATTTTTTATTTGATATTTCCAGCTTTTCAATTGTAAAGTTTTGCTGCTTTTTTTTTTTTTGAGAATATCACCTTTCACATTTAATAGACCAAAGCAATGAATTGATTAATCCTGAATATAACCAGCCGATCAATATCAGAATCAAACTTGCTGCCAAGTTAATTTTTCTCAAACAACAATATTTGACTTGGTGTTTTGATGCACAACAATAAAACAAATCAGTAGAGAAACATAAAGAAAGATTCAAAACAAGCTGTTGGAAGCACAAATAGAAAACTGACAAAAAAATATGAAAAGCTATTATAGAAATATGTACAAGATGCAAATGAAGGAGCTGCACAGTGTGTGCAGGAATGTACAAAGTATTCACCAGGGAACATATCAAAGTTCACAGTATGCAGTATAGAAATATTTGAAATTTGAAAAACAAAAGAAAGAAAGGTGTGTGATCATGCAGTGCATAGAGTCAGATGGCTCAGACCTCATGTTGTTGGATCATGTAGCATGTGTGTGTGTGTTTTGTGCGTGTGTGAAATGAAAATGAAGTGTGTAATTAAAATGATCGTTAGTTACAACCTTAATATCAGTGGATAATATAGGCAGATAAGGATAAGCAAGACAAACAGTATATACATGCCAAAGTTGAGGTAGAATAAGTGCCACCATCACATAATTTGTCCTTTGTTTGTGTTACATTAGATATGTTAAAAACTACCAGTGGTGTCAGCCCCAAAACTCCACGGTCAGCTTGGCTCTATTGCGAGAGAGAAAGACCAAAAAAAAAAAAAGTCATAGCCTTCTAGAGTAAAAATAAAATAACCCTAAAAGTGTTGTTGGAACAGAGTTTCCTTGTTTTGATCTCTTTCTCTGTCTGTCTTTCTGTTTCTCTCTCTCTTAGACTTGCAGTATAATATAATCAAGACCAGGGACTAGAAACGAGCCTGGTGCATGAGTCTGAATCCACCGGGGGTAAGAGCGAAAGAGAGAATTAATGTTGTCAGAATGCACGGGAGGAAGATAGCACAGTAAATTAGAGGCCCGTATATACACAAGAGGACTTAATTAAGCTATAAGGGGCATTATGGCCGCATGCAGATGGCTAATGCTGCCTTGAGGACACTTAGCATGCCGGTGGATAGCCTCACTGCACACCCTATTAGTGCTCTGCCAGGCCATTTCCAAATACAGTTCCTGACAGCGCGACAGTGTGACTGATGGCAGCCTGCTTGAATACTGCTGGCTGCTCCTGATGCTGCGATAGGACTGGGTGTAAATTACAGATATGAAGACTAATTCCTTTCTCTTCCCTGCACGGGACGAAGCATCTCACTAATTCTATTGTCCTTGTTGCTTCAGTCTGTCGCTATCTGTCAGACGACGCTATGGAGTCAATACGGAGAAAGTTGCATTTGGCCGAACCCTAATTATTCCAGACAAAGGCGCTCACCCACGACCAAAAAACAAGTTAATGTTGAGCTTCCTGCTAATGGCCCTGATTATAATGCTATGGGACTGTGAGAACAAAGCTAATGTTATTGAGTTTGAAATGGAGTGAGTTTCAGAGGCTATGAATAAAATGCTAATGATAGCATTTGGGATGTACTGTAAAGAGCCATGGGGGCCACACTGGCTGTCTCTTCTAATGAGCGAACAGAGAGGCGCAGCTCGGCGAGAGAAAGATCAAAAATTCATCGGAGGATGCAGTGAAAGTAGCGCACTCTCGGTTGGCATGTTCTCGCCATGTACTGCTTTTCAAGCTTGTTAGTGAAACGCCTGCGCTGTCTCTTCTTCCCGTCTACATTGTTGGTACTGGGTTGCACAGTTTTCTCCCTCTGATTCTCCCTTTAGAATCTGAATAAGCAGCATCGTATTAGGCGAGTACAAAGAACATACAGGCGTTTGTCTCGGAGTTCAGTGAGTTCACGATATCACAGTAATGCACAAAACTGTTCACACTTTTTAGAGTTTTTGGGCTGTTAAGTCTATTGATTTAAAATATTTCAAAGAGTGTCTTACAAAGTGAACTACTATGAGTAACAGAGCCTCTATAAGACACTACACAGATACTCTGCAGTACAAGAAGTCATCTGAACATACCATGAGATGTCTTACCAAGCCCTCAAAATGCACTCTTCTCAAATCGATTGATGCTTCAGCCTGTTTCCGATACATATCACCTTGTTTTTAAGCATCTTGCAGTAGAACATACCATTTCCTCATATTAGCCCCACAATCTCTCATTCTGTTCCGTTTGAAGATAAAGATGCATTAAATATTTCTGAAATCGCTCTGAGTACAAGTGTAATTATCTCATCTCGATGCCAGGATTCCTCTCCCATTTTCAGAAAAATTAAACTTTAAACCGAATGTTAAATTACTTGTTAAGACAAATGCAGCTCATTCAGCATTGATCTCCCGCTCTAAAATATCCAGTCTGGCCACAAAAGACATAATATTGAGTCATCGATCGGACTACAATACAAATTGCTCTGTTTTATTATCCTGAAAAGGACCTGTTCTGAAGTGATGGGCTTTGTCCGTTGCCGTGGGATGAATGTCAAGTGCTGATCTTTCTTGCTTTTATGCAGTGAATGCAGTTGTCAACAGGAGGAATGTCTAAGTTTAACAAATAAACCTCTGGTAACAACTTATTTGGCAGATTATTCCTGGACTGGCCAAACCTCACTCACCATTTTGTTTCTTTCCTTCTCATATTTGTGCTTCCCTTGACTCTCCCATCTTTTCCCTACTCGCTCTTTACATTTTAACATCTTTTGACCTTCAACATTTCTCCATCAGTGCAATTAACATGCTCGTCACAGTTTCAGTCAGTCATCAAGTTTAAAGCCAGTTTACATCAGCTGTCAGATCCAGACTGAATTGAGTCCTGTATTTAATGTTTGGCAGACTGTATGAGTGTGTGCATGTGTGCGCTGCTCTGTAAGAGTGTAGGAGTGTAAGGCCAGAAGCCGTCGGAGTGAGATGAGAGTTTTATGAAACAGAATTGTCTGGCATTCTGTACACAGACGAACACCATTGAGTGCCAGCAGTGATCTGTGTCTACCTCCAAGTTCTGCTGCAAAGGTGGAGACTGGTGTCAACTAGGAACATGCAATGCTATTGGTCGACTTATCTGACTGTAAAACATACTTTCTAGATGGTACAATTCACTTGATGAGCAATGAAACAAGGTTACAGAGGAAGGGAGCGCAGTTAGCGTCATGAGATTAAATGCCAACAACAAATCATGTTTGAATAGTTTGTAGAAAGGGTTTTTTAGAAGTTCTTCCAGACTGTACCACCGTACTGATAATGTACCTTGGTGAACATGTCATCGATAGACCGTATAATGTGAATCTAAACATACAAGTTACTGAAGTCGTCAACCATGAATGCTCAACAGTAACTAACACAAAATGGAGAGCCTATACAGCCGCAAATGCAAACGCTATTTCGCTATATAGCAGCAGGCAAAAAAAATCGACACAGACGCCAACACAAGCAGACTATGACTCAGTACATTACAATGACTGTAACTTGAACTACTGTAACAGTTCCTTTATACAGTCCAAAGAAGTTGGGATGCAACTTTTTGGGACAAATGAAACAATGTGATAATTTGCTAATACCATTTGACATATACTCCACTGAAAACAGTACAAAGACAATAGATTTAATGTTTGACCTCATTAACTTCATTGATTTTTGGAACTATATGTTTATTCTGAATTTGATGGCAGCAACACATTTCATACAAGTTGGGACAGGAGCAACAAAAGACTGTGAAAGTTGTGGACTGATCCAAAAACACTTGTTTGGATCATTCCACAGGTAAACAGGTTCATTGGTAACAGGTGATAGTATCATGATTGGGTATGAAAGGTTCATCCTGGAAAGACTCATTCATTCATTCACACATTCATTCACACACTCAGTCATTCACAAGCAAGGATGGAGAGAGGTTCAACACGTTGTCAAACACATGATTGGATTGAGGAGAGTACTACACTGCATTTCCAAATCAACATCTTGATTGCAATTTACTGCATACCTGTGTACCAGGTGTGCATTAGTCAACACTTGGTTTGTCTGTTCATTAATTAAAAAAAGAAGTCATTCCAACATTGACAAAGAAAGCTGTTCACTTTAAAAAGACATTAAAAGTTGGGAAATATAGTCAAAGTCTCAGGGCTACTCTGCTGGCCAGAAAGCATAAATCAACGGTGAACTGCTGCCTCACCAAATTGCCTTAATGAAAGTTTATGGAGTGCTCCAAGGCATTTGATTTTTACGTGGCCATTATCACAGAGGAAAATTAAAACTATTCTTATCTCTTTGCAGCATACCGAATGGTTTTCCCTTTCATTTTGGGAAAACAATTTACATAGTCATTATCATAATACAATTATCAATCTGAAGCCACTTGCCAATTCATCCATGTTTGGTCTGCCTAAATCCAAACTCAATTAACTTCTCAAACTCTGAGAGCGGCATTAACCAGATTACTGACAATTAGACAGGGCAAGCTTTGTGGTAAAAAATACTTGGGTTTGGCTTTTTTTAAAGGGACCGGTGGACAATAATAATTTATCACATTTTTAAATTACATCTATATATAGAATTGATATAGAGTCTAAATACTTTATTGTATTTGACACAAACAGACAAAGCTGCTTTACAATGGGACAACCTACAACCAGCAGTATCCACTGTTAGTCACTGAGATTATCCTGCTTGTGTGACTAATATCAAATGTGAAGTATAATAACTGTCATATTGTGGGAAAATATAGTCTATAAATAGATGTTTTGGTTGCCATGTTTTTTTACTCCAACAATGTGCACTCACACAAGTGGAAGAGAATTGTAATGAAAAGCCATCACCCTTCGAAATATAGGATGTGATGCAGTGTTTTACTTAGTTTTGCTCATTCTCAAAATCAGAGGTTTAATTCATTTTCCTTTTCTTCTGCTTTCTATTGCTTCTACAGTAAAGAGAGTATTAAGACACATTTTTTAAAATATGTGTTGGCTCTGTACTCCAACACACTGGATTTGACATGAAACAATGACTATGATGTGGAGTCTCAGCTTCAATTTCATAGTGTTTATATCCACATGAATGAGTTCTCAAGTCTGTGACTGCTAGACATCAGAAGACACTGGTGTCTTCTCCGGTGATACTCCTTTCAGCAAGTGAACGAACATGCTCAGTTGGATTTAGTACTCCTGAATAACTCAGCCATGAAAAAAGTCCACGGCTGCTACGTCTGTATGTTCAGGATCATTGTTCTGATGTAGGTTCTAGAAAAAGCGCTACTAATAAATCCATAACTATTTTGATAATCGGCAGTTTCATGCAAAAAATGCACAGAACTTCTCACGGTTCCAGCTTCTCAATTGTGAGGATTTTCCTTTGAATAATTTAAACAATTTAAACTTTAACAGGTTGGACTATTGGTTGTGGCATTTCTCAAAGTGTTTTTACAAACTAAACAATCGATTGAACAACAATATAATCAAAAGATTTATCCATTTTCACAATAATCATTGTCAACAGTAATTTGTTCCATTTCAACAACCTCAACAGTAAAATGCTGCTAACACATTAATACATGAGTAAGTTTCTGCTTCGAGTACTTTAAGCACATTTAAGCACATTTACCTGATTATACTTACATACTTTTATTTAAGTAGCATTTCAATGCAGGACTTTGAATTGAGTATTTTTACAGTTAGTTATTAGTATTTTAACTTAAGTAACTGCTCTGAATACTTTGTCCAACACTGTGCAGGTCTCAGGTTTGTGTCAGTGTCTAAATGTCTAAAACCTAAGTGGGTTCTGAGCTAGCTGCTCTGATGTGTGTTACAATCATCACAGGAGAAAAATGTGATTCTTGAGGCAAGATGGAGAGTGTGAACTGTGAAGTACAGGAAGAATGACATGTATTGTAATTTGACTCTTGCTGCTGTGTTGCTGCTCTCAGTCTTTTTCGGATCGGGTCTAATTATCCTTGCTTTTATCCGGACTGAGGCTGACTGTCCCCGGGTCCTATTCGAATCATGCCTTTTTTTTTTAAAACAAAATGAATTTATGCTTGTATGGTTTGGGCTGGTTTTCCATTTGTCCATTTCTAATTGGTCTCTGGTGCACCCAAAGAGGTCCAAGTTTATGTTTAAATGCATGTTGCTGAGTTAGAATTTGAGCAGATGGACCACCAGTGTAATATTGGTTCTGCATGTTGATTTACAAGGATGATGGGGATGCTATGTCAGACCTGCAAAATAGTTGGCAATAACATGCCGTCCAGTCAGTCAGGAATCAAGTCTTCTCCCTTGTCATGGTGTAACCTTGCCTGAATCTGCACTACATACACACTTCACAGTACCACAGTGAGTGATATCAGAACTTAGGGATGCACATACACACAAGCTTAGCTCAGCCCTCCCCTCCCAACTCCTCACCATAGCTAGCGGCACAATGCCACCCAGGTCCTGCGGTGCCAGGCGGATGAGGGTCGGCACCTCGCTGGTCAGGGTGCGGGTGAGCGGATACTCCACCTGCCACGTCACCTCCCTGCCCCCCTGAATCGCCATCAGCCCGTTCACCTCCAGGTCCACCTGCAGCACTCGCTGGTAGCCTGCCGCCTCCACTCTGCAGGGGGAGAGAGGGAGAAGATGTGTGTCAGGAGTGGATTTAGAGAAAAGATGAGGGCAGGAAATGGGGAGGAGGGGGGTGGCGGCGAGGAAAGATAGGTGGCAATCGGATAGGATAACAAGACAGAAATGAGGTAGGAGCCAGAAGGGACGAGAGAGTAGCAGGAAAATAAATAAGGGTAAAGGAAGGAAAAATAAGCCCACGGAATAATGTGAACACAACAGACAGTGAGACTATGAATGAAGGGAACATGAGAAAGTGAGTAAAAAGAGAAGGTGGAAAGGGGATGAGGAAAAAATAGAGCAGATTTAGGGAAGAAGAATTGGGTTAAAGAAGGTGGAGAGACAGAGATAGAGGGAAAACAGAAGGGAAATTGGTCTTTATCATCCATTAACAGGAGTGGTTTGTGCGGGGGGGAGAAAAAAGAGCTGATAAACAGAGGCTGAGAATTAATTGCACATTTTAATCAGGTGTAAAGAAAACGTGTAACACAAATATTTCACAAGCGGAGGAAGGTTCTGCCGTATTACATGCAGATGCTATATAAGGATATGCTGTTTTTTTTTTTTCCAAAAAATGCAACTGTCCCTCATCTCACAATCTGATATGAAACTAATCGCGGCACTATTGAAATTCATTCTCACAACATCCGCACAGAACCATGATGTTGGCAGAAAAAAAAAAAAAAAAAAAAAGCAATTTATTTTTCTCTTGCGGAGACTGCCAGGGCCGAGCAAATAATTTTCTCTCAGCTGATGGAGATGCAAAGCAGAAGAAACAATGAATGCAAAATAAAATCCTCCAAACTTATTTGATTTGCTGAGTGCTAGGTTTGATCAAGCCTGCTGCCTCTCCCTCAGGTGTTCTTTGTCATAGTCACACCTTTTCCAGCATACCGCACACGGACGCACATGCTGTCTTGAAAAATGCAATTTACACTTGGGGATCTAGAAGTGGCCCAGAAAAAAAGCTGAAAAAATTCAAAGAGGCAGTAGATGTGTGAGTCTTTGGCACTGGTGGAAAGTTCTTTTTAATGTATACCATACTCTTTTTATTTCTGTCCTTAGCAGTATGTTTGTTGTTTGGTTGTCACACAATTAAAGCAAGGCTGGAGAGAGCCCAAATTGAGCATGAGGAGGGGGGCGTCGGGGGTAAGATCCAAGGTTTTCCTTGAACATATTTTGGCCAAGCTTGTATTTAAAACTCCCCCTCCCAACTCCCCCTTATGTGTTCGCACTTCAGACGCTCGCCTCACTTCAAAGTGCAGATTTAAGGATCCACTCTGGTAGAAAAAGTAGAAGGGAGAACAGTTTTGGAAGCTGAAAATCAGCGTGGATGAAAACAGCTTGAATAGCAATTCTGGTTCAGGCGGGAAAAAAGCTCATGGTAATGTTCTGAATTCCACTTAATGTTTCCAAATACAAGAAGTGAGAAGCTTCGGCTCGGGGTGATCACAGGTGAATATTGGTGTGAATCTGGCCACACAGTGAGCACTGTTGAGATATAATTCAGTTTGAACACAGAGGAATTATACAGTCATACTGAGGCGTGGTGCAGCGCAGTTGGTGGTGCTTCTCTGTGATATTGTTCACACTGTGGAAATCCTCCTGTGACTTTCACTCTCAGCGACTTTCTCCTCTCTTTTACCGAAAACACATGCATAACACTTCTTTTCCAGCAAAAAACACGAATGAAAAGAAATGCATTTTTCTATTTTTGAAATTACAATAAAATAACTGTGATAAACAAATTGATACATTTGAAAGCTACTATTGTCAACAAATTCCATGAAATCAATGAATTTATCCTGCCAACACAAACACAATCTTCTGTTCTATAGAGCTCCATTGTTGTCTCAAAACTATTAAAAAACACGTAACACCCCATGTCATCATGCAATATGTTGGCACTGTAGTTTATTCTCAGTCGATGCCACACACACCACACTGCTGCCTTCGTTACTCAGTAGAGCACCAAATGTGTAGTAATTTGCAGCTGAAAATAGTCCGCAACAAATGCACTATTTACTCCTGTTTGAATCCTGTGTGAGCACCACGGGCTAATTGTGCTTTAAATTTATGTTTCAACCAATTATAAACTGTTCTATATTTACGTTGTTGGAAATGGGCCTTTTTTATGGTACAAATACCAAAAGTGACAAAATGATGATGGTGACACAACCAAGAAAAAAAAATACATAACTGTAATTTCTAGGCTTGTTTTTGCTCTTCTGCTTCCTTTTCATCAAAAGCAAAATGGAGGAACTCCTGATTGCAAACATTTCACACAATCCATCCTGTGGATTGTAGTTCTACAACCCCAAATCTAACAATTTTTGGATGCTGTGTCAAATAAAAACAGATTGCAATCAGTTGCCAACAAACTGTTCACTGACAACAGTTTTACTACATGATTACACAATCATGCATTTTGAACCTTTCATACCCAATCATAATACTATCACCTGTTACCAATGAACCTGTTGACCTGTGGAATGAAGAACAGGTGTTTTTGGATCAGTCCACAACTTTCACAATCTTTTGTTGCTCCCAATATGTTTGAAATGCGTTTTTCAATAAGGTTTGTATATGTTTCTGCATATTAGCTGATTTGCTATAAATCCCTTCTTTTAGTTGTGTGGCTGTGGACTCTGAGCCTCAGTCACTTGCTTGTACCCAAGTCCATCCATCACTCTCTTTTCCTTTTCAATTTCTGTCCCAGACAGAAAAGTGCGACAGAGCCTCAGTGGGATATCTTCCTCTCCCTGACAACATGCTGGGCTCAGGGGTAGTGACTGCAGCGATTATGTGGTTTACGCTTATGGTGTACAATTACAGCCAAATCAATTATCTGCAGCAGACAGTCGTGCTTTACAATGAAGCTGCAAACAATCGGGGCTTTAGTGCTGAACACTACAATACAACTCCCCTTCACTCCCTATTCAATCTGCCTTTTTCTCTGTTGTCTTTATTACTGTGTCTTCTTCTTGTCTTTGCTCTTTCTTTTTCATCTTCTCTCCTCTCTCACTTAATCCTCTGGCTCACCTGCAGTGTTACATTGCTCCCAACAGAGGGCAGTTCTCTCTCTCTCTCTCTCTCTTTCTCTCTCTCTCTCTCTCTCACTCCCCCTTCAACCAGCGTGTGTTTGGGATGATGAATGTCTGCAGCTCAGCGGTTGGAGAGGTCAGCCTGCTTCCTCCGTGTCTCATTAGAATCATAACCGCACCGCGTGCCCTTTTCTCAGCGCGATTACCATACAATTCAATACACTCACAGGCAACTATCACTTCTCCTGCCCTGACTCGTGGACGGGGTTGAGAGCAAGAGGTGGACGCAGAGATGGAGACAAAACACAGAGCGGAAACGGGGTTAGAAGGGCTGCAATAAAAGCGAAACGTCTACTGGGATCACAGAGCTGACTGCGCCACTCAAAAAAAAAAAAAAAAAAAAAAAAAAAAAGCAACAATAGCACAGTATCATAGTTTGTTGTGGTGAAATGAGGCGGAAAATCGGTCATGTCATTTTTGAGGAGGCTTTTGAGCTACCTCCATTTGTCAGTCCTATTGTCGGGTGTGAAAGCCCAAACAGAACAAGGTAAAAGAATCCACTCAGAGGAAAATACGCGCCCATTTTCAATTCTGTGAGATACATTTCAAACGCACCCTTGTAGCAACAAAGGGTCTCTGAGCAGAAAAGAAGCGGCATAACGGCAAAAAAAAAAAATTCCTTTTGTTCGACAACAGGAAAATAAAAGTGGAGCTTAGGAACACAAAAGCCCTGTTAAACATGCAGCCATGTTTTCCTCTTTTCACTCTTAACACTTCTGTGGAGATCTGGCTCTGAGAAAAGGTAGCGAAAGGAAAAAGTCTGCTGTCTCTTTTGGAGACCCGAGGGGGTTCCTTTCATGCACAGCAGTGATTTGGTTAGCACTGACAACAATGATACATCAAAGACCTGAATCTATTTCAACACAGTGAATCGACAGTGAGTCCAACAATGGGAGGAGACAGTTTGTGTGTGTTTGTGTGTGTGTACAGTATGTTTGCATGCACTAAGATTAATACCTCAAACAGCTCCATCCAGGTTAAAGTGGATATATTTTGTCCATTATGGGAGCCAGAGGACCATGGGATTTATGGCCAACATGTCCAACTCGTTCCCTCAGCCAGCTTGTGGACATGCTGTAAATAAACCGGCTGGCTCAAGAAGGTTGGCCAAGACTGCACTTTTTGTGTGGTCAGATTTCTGTGGTTGATTTTCCTGCCAATGAGAATTTGTTTATTTGATGGGCTGTGGATAGGACGTCTGTGACCCGGCACGCTCGGATTTCCATGTGTGTGTCGACTGTGGGTCAGACGAGCGAGAGATGAGGACATCTGCGTGAAAGTGCATTCCAACAGAGATGTGTTAAGGAGCATAGCAGTGATTCCTTTCCAACATGAAATGGCTGAACACATTTTTTGTTTGTTTCATATATTTCACTCATGCTTCATTCACGCTGTTAATCTACTCTGCTGTTGGTAAATATTGAAATTTTCAGCTAGATTTGTTTGTATTCGTCAGGAATATAAGTCTGAAAATAACAACTTTTGTCATTAGATAAAGCCAGGTTCAAAATTCTTTTTGATATATTAGACTCAAGCTAGACATGAGGGAATTTGGGATTTCTCTATCAGTCCATAAATCAGACATAAAAAGTCAATTTTTGCATGATGCCTATGAACAAACCCCTCTGTAAAAAACCTTCAGAATATAGATAGGAATGAAACTGGAATTTCGGTGATTGCAAGTGCTCCTGAAGTGAGCATGGATAAAAATACTGATTTTGAGAAAATGCCTTTAAAGATATGTAAACTCCCATGTGTGTTCTGGATGTTTTCTTTCCACTACTTTGAAAGGAGACAGGCCTTGAAAGCAAAATAGCCCAAATTGACCAGCTCATTGACCAGTGTGAGGCCTTCCCTTAAACTAAGGTTAAATTATCAAATTTCTTTCATTTCCTGTTGCGTCATTGTTTCAGCACTACTTTACTTCCTTTAGAAAGTAGACTTTTTTGGGGGGCAGACCTGTTGGCAACAGGAAAATATAAACAGATGGAGAAACTGTGTGGACAACAGTATGCACAGTTGTCTTTGCCGTAATTGAATCTTGACATGTGAGACCGGCAGTAATTCAACAAAGTAGGTGTGACAGTGTGCGGGATGAGTAACTCTTGCCGGCCATCTGTCTTCACATAAAGATCCATCTCCTGCTTTGATCTCTCCTGCGTTGGCCAAATCTTCCTTTTTCAGATCTAAAATAAACTGTTCCATCTTAATGAGCAGTTATTTAAAACATGGAGAAGGAACCAGAAGTCCTGCACAGCATCAGTCGCTCACTTCATTTCAAATGGTTCAGCCGGTCGACCTTCATCTGGTAAGATCACAGAGAATCTCAAGTTAATGTTTGGTCCTGCGCACCTGTTGTGAAGACTTTGTGGCTTACGAAACTTTGCTGAAGGGTCGAAAAGTTGGACTCTGCCTTGTGTTGGTTATTTATTCTTGTTTGATATTGAAGAATTCATCATCAGCGGCACTGACTGACCGCATGAGTTTCTCAAGGAGAGAAAACAGTTACAGGCTTCTTCTTTAAAATGATGTTTCTGTATGGATTAATCAAATAACATATAAGGAGTTGATTAGTGAAATGTACGATGATTTCATGTTTTTTGTATCTTTTCACCTCCATATTTACAGACACGAGAGTGGCATCGATCTTATTGAGGAAACTCCTTAAGCATACTTGCAAAAATTTGTCGACCTTTTCCTTTAATTCTCATTGTGCAGAGAGTATGTTTTGAGTGAGATGGATTCACTGTTCTGTACGTGGTGACACAGATGATTCGCTTTTGCAGCTGTTTTAGTTATTTGTAGTTGACTTCCTCTCCAGCTGTGCGGCTGCGTCTCTTCTGTACTTGGGAGTCTCGATGTCTCTCCAAACAGAAATACGGGTTTGATCCTAATTGGTTCGAAGACCTCAAGGGAAATCGGGATAATATCTCCAAAGAATGAAACCTGGTGTCAACAGGAGCTCCATCTGCTGCTGACTAGAGTGTAGTTATAAAGGTCACTGCACATTAATAGCGGAGACTACCTCTGACTGCCGGAGTTCAGCAGAAGCCAACCTGAGTGTGTGTCTAATGAGGTCATTTAGCCGGGTGTAGTTGGGGGTCATTAGAATATTGTGATTAATAAATTAGGCTCTGGTGTAGCAGGAGCCATATTTTGCGTGTATGTGTGTGTGTGTGCGCACATCCCAAGAGAGCCCAGGCTCCTCTCTAATGAGTTTCACTATCTCGGGTCTAATATCTGTCTCTTCTCCCCGATGATGCTAATGAGATCCTATTGAAACAAGCAGAACTCGCCCCCTCCTGCACTGCACCGGTGAACAGCAGACCTGAGATGCAACTGAACCTGATAGTTTGGAGAAGGTTATTCAGCCAACAGGGCCACTGGGAGGCCCTGTGGGGCTTGGGAGGGTTGATGAGCAGGAAAAGGGGCGGCAGAGAAAAAAAAAAAAAAAACAGTCACGGCGAAAAGGTCACAGAATGAAACAAAAAGTGCAAAAATAGCTCTAAATTGCGTGTGAGTGATCGTGATTTATTCATCTTGAAACGCCAAAATTCTTGCCCAAAGACAGCTCAGCGAGTCACAGATGTTGGTAATAAATGCACAGCGCTCATAAAACACTTGCACTGGAATCCTAACCTTGTGCTGTCGGAGGGGACCGGTGGCTTTTTCCATCCACTGATGCCTGTTTCATCTTTGTGGAATGGATGTGTTTATGGAGCGATAAACATTGACATATGACAGACAGATAATGAAAGAGATCATAAAATGAATCCATGTCAAGAGGCAGATGAAACGTAGAACAACCAATTTATGTATGCTGGAGATTTCCCCCAGGATCTATCAGACGGGCGACGTCAGCCCTGTCCCTGTCACTACAGATTACTTTGCGTTAACAGTAGGCCTGCAGAGTACAGAAGGGGTTGAGGGCAAAAAACTGAAAGAAAAAACACAATGCTGTCCTTCTCCCAAATTGCCTTTTTGCTCTGTCTCTTCTTCAATATTTTTTGAAATAAGCCCCCTCTGTTTTTGTCTCGCTGCTGTATCTTGCCTCTCTCAACTGCCTACTGGTTTGTTTTTTTTCTTCCTCTGTGCCACATTTTCCCTATATTCCTCTCAAATGGTGTGTGAAATGAGAGGATTCGGGCTTCCTGCATGAAACAGATGTGGCTCCACGCATCAACCAATCAGAAGGCGGTGTCGCCACTCTGCACCGCATCGTAGCAAAAGCCAATCGGAGCCTAAAACGCAGCCGGGAAAACACAGACATCTCCCGGAAAATTGGAGATGTTAACACGGTGCAAAAACTCTATGGTGAGTCATCTTTTAAGAGTTGAATCTGAGTCGGATCGTGACCTGAAAGGCGATGTCACACCTGAGAGGGAGCTTTTTTGTTAGAACTGTATGAGCAACATCAGCGATTAAAGTTCAATGTATTGACTGTAAATTAGCATTTAAAATAGCAGCAATATTTAAATTCTCACCTGCAGGATGAAAAAAATGAGGCTATTTTTTCCTTCGACGTACACTTTCTGCTTATCACATAGCAACAGGGTGCCTGAAAATGTATGTAAATTGATCTCATAAAAAAAAAAAACATATCAAGGGAATGTTTCAACTTTGTCGTCAAAATGTAAACCTCGAACAGAAACGACACAAAACTTACCCATCAAACACAGATGCATGACACAAACAGTCAATATTCTCTTTATATGCAACAAAACACGAATACCTCACATTACATATTTTATCAACACATTGAGGCTGATATTGAATGTATCTGTTCACAGCCGATGTAAAATGTTGATAATGAATGTATCTGCAACATGTTTACTGTCAACACATTGAATTTGTTTTCCCCACAGTATCTGCTCTTGGCAGCCGAGGCCTTGATTAACATTTTTAGCCATGCTAGCAGAGTGGCTCTGTGGATAGCAATGTTAGTCTGTCTTTTGGTCTGTCCATCACTTTTCCTCTAGACTGAAATACCTCAACAACTATTAGAAGGATAGACATTTGCTGAGCCCCTCATTTTTCCTCTCAGTCTCAGTCAGCGTCTTCACTTCTATTTGATGGACTGACACAAAAATTTTGGTGCACACAATCATGTTCCCCTGAGGATGAACTGATTACTTTCTCTCTCCTGTCGTCATCAGGTCAAAATTTCTATTTGTCCAATACTTTGGTCTATGACCAAAAACCAGTAGAACTGACGTTGTCATCAGCCTCTAGTTTGTGTTTAGTCCCTCTTATCAAATGTCAGCTTTTTAACATGCCAAAATAAGATGGTGGACATGGAAAGTCTCAAACCTGCATGTTACCAGTGTCATTGTCATTTTAGCATGCAGACATTAACATTAAGCTTTAACCCTTTATGGGGCAAGTGACTATTTTTGGTAATTTCCGCATCATTTACAAATGTGAAAAATTGCAAAAAAAATTATTACAACAGAAATAAAGTTTTCTTATGTCCTCCAATAACACTCTAAGGTTAAATTTTTGAATGTATTTCAATGCGTGCCCTATAAAGAATTAATGCTGTTCATTTGCTTTCAGGAGCTGTTAGGTTAGGGAAAGATGTTGGCCTTAGTGACATATCTAAAAGTGTAAGGTCATTGTAAGGTCACTCTTCCTAGATTGGTAAAAAATGTTGCCAGTGATGATAATCCAGGTGGCAGTAACGCTTCCTCTGAAGCGTAAAGGCCAAAGGAAATTAGCAGTTTATGTCGGCGGAGAGGGTGTTCACAAAATGTTTACGGTTTGAGTGGTTAAAAAATACATCCCTCCTGATGAGACGGTTGAACTCAAGGTCAACGAGTCTCTGACTTACCAAGCACTGAAAGTTTCAGTATCTCCCTCCATAGCTTGAACCACATTTTCCATTCAGGCAGTTAGAATCATGGACTTCCTCTGCTTTTTGCAGCCTCAGCCATCTTCCTT
The DNA here is from genome assembly GCA_037975185.1 of Centropyge bicolor. Lineage (NCBI taxonomy): Eukaryota > Metazoa > Chordata > Actinopteri > Pomacanthidae > Centropyge > Centropyge bicolor. The sequence goes on along the minus strand of JBBMOC010000034.1, from coordinate 2,757,189 downwards.
CATACTATAATACTACTACATCTTCTGCACGTTACAGCCCCTCACATGCACTGATAATGTCAAGGATGAATATGCTACCTTGGCACACTAATGTGCTGTTCAGGTATTCATGCATATAAAAAAAAGTGATTACACATTTCAAACAGAATAAAACAGCTAGTTTGTGTTAGAAAAAAAATGCCTTTAACCTCCAAAAACAGAAATAAATGCGGCTTCTACGAACCCTTTGAACCCATGTGTTTACTTTTTACCTCTGAGTCAGCTAGACTGTAGTGCGAGATTAAAGAACTTGTGGGGGTGAGTGAAATCCTCACAAATTTTGAAATGATGAAATGTTTTTTTCCTCCAGTCTCTCTGGATATATATTTTCTCAAATGAGTGAGTTCCTCGACAATCAAAGCGTCGAGAGAACACACAACATCTGCTCGAGAGCGGCCCAGCGCCGCCATCACCTTTTTAGCCGCTGGCCATTAAACTGCTCTCGACGACCAGCAGGTGGTTATGGGCCACGCTTAAGACGGAGAATACACCGCAGCACAATCAGTCATTGTATAAACACCATCTTCTATCCCCTTATTGATTTCTGTGAGCTGTAGGAGTGTTAGTAAAATTCTCCAGAGGGCTATGGTGCTCATCCTCTTATCCTGGACAATAAGATCAACTCAGTGTGACTGGCTAATCTCCCCCTTGGAGATTAAACTCTCCACCAGAAATGACACTTCTTCTTTTCCTTGTTACTCACACATATACACATAGATGACAAGGGATTAGATTAAGTTGTCCTTTTTATTATTTGCCTCTCGGTTGCCGTTGGAGCTCGTGATTTAGGCTTTTATGTCGCGGCCTGAGAGGTATCTCTTTGATCGCACTTGCTGCGCTTTTCTTTCATATTTTCTATCTTTTCATCTCTCCTTTTTTTCCTCTTGGCCAACCGCTCCCCTCGCCTCATTCATTTCCCCCCTTTTTTTTTCTCTTTTTGTTTTGAGTCAATCTATCTCTCAATGTGCCGCAACGTCGTGGGAACAGAGGAAATTTGCCATGTAATCACCCCTTGCCCTCCCCATTTCACCTGTCTTTCCTCCACTGCTCTCAGTGGGACTTCAGTAGATGTACTGGTTGTAAAATCTACACAGAGAGGGCAGAACGGAGCATTTACATGACTCAGAAATCATATATTTTACCTCTGGTCATGCTGTACCTCTGCAAGACAATAAAGTGCATAGTTATTGATCTTTTTTTCTTCACTAGAGTTCTTTCAGCATTGGCCAAGAGACTGAACAACTTCCTAATTCTGGATGGAAATCTACCATAAATCTGATGTCGACTTCAACTAAGCGCTCGCCATGGGATATATGAAACGTCTGACTGATGCATTCCTGTGAGAGTCCTACACCATCTTTTCTATTTTGACGGTCTAGAAAGTCAATATAAGTTGGAAAGCTCCTTGGATCACTCTACAGCTGTAAATTAGAGTCTACAGTGTTTGCTTTTGTAGAGCCGCTCTTTCACTCAGGTGTTTTTTTTTCTGCACTTGCGATGCAGGATTTTTCAACTTTTCCTCAGGTGGTGCGATGGTGAGACACTAACTGAGGCTGATTGAGGAGCAGGCCAAACAACCATGACTAAAATGTTCAACTCAATAAGATGCAGATCCTCTCGCGACCTCCAGCCGCGGGCGTCAAAGTCTGACCTTGACCATGTTAAAAGTTGTAGTGAAATCTTGGCAGCAATTTTGCTTAAAATGTTTGCTGAATATCGTGCATCTTTAGCGCATTTATCGACGGGTCTCTCAACCTATCGCACTCAGGAGATTCGCTAGTTTTCTTTGATTGTCTCATCTCTTCGGAGGTTACAACCCAAATTCCTTTCCTTCCTTGAAACTGGCAAAATGCAGCGAGAGCTACCTAAACTGAGAGCTCAGCACATGCTTTGCTGTCTGAAATACGTGGGCAATATCACACACACATATGTCAGTGTTCTCCTCCAGTCCATGCATGGGCACATGTGTTGAACATGCTAGACTTCCACTACACTGGAGTGCACAATGTGGGAGTAATTTATGAACAAGTACGATGGGGAATATGACAACACAATGATGAGTGTTAATAAATCATTGCTAGTTACATGGTAATGTAATAAGCCCTCTGGCGATCATGTAAATGAAGTGGCTGTGGGGAGTTGTGCTCTGAGGAACTCTTATTTTCATTAATGAAAGTGCCAGTGTTCTTGCTGTGAGTCTTTGTGGCACACACATGCTGCTCGGTATTTTAGCCAAACAAGACATACGTGTGCGACTTAATTAGTTTTCTTAACTTTGTGGCAGTTTTGTACCTTCAGTGTAACCCTGGAAATGTGGTAAAAATTTTTTTTACAAATTGCACAATTCCTGATTAAAACATTGCTGCTCAGCAAATATAAAGTGGATAAATAAAGGTTAAACCGATCAATAATGCATTTGTCTGCACTGATGCAAATTGACTGCATAATCAACCTCTCATTTGGATCTTGGATCATTTTTCCACTTCTGTTGCCAGAAGCATATTCCCAGCTGTCCTCACCGCAAGAGAACCTAGTTTACTGTAAAAAGTGGAAAGAAGTGTCGTCTGGCTGCATGTAAAAAAAAAAAAAAGTTGATATACAGGCAGATAAAAATGAAACTGATCTGAAGAATCTGGGTATTTTTCTTTGAAAACCACAATAGATAAATAAAAAAATTGTTCCTGATCCTGCGATACCACAAGAGTTATGGTTGAAAAGAGCTCTTTGTTTTTGAGTTTTTCACTACATTACGCGGAAATGTTTTTAGGAGAAATCTAATTTGCTATGTTCAGTGTCTAACAGCCCTTGCTGTAGTGCTCTGACAGTTTTCAGCTGCTCTCTCCTGTTTGTCCAACCTCTCTTTGCCACTCAAGTTCTAACAAGGTCTCCATTTCTCTTCTGTTGTCAGCTCTCCTCTCATTATGTTATGGGTTATTTCATGATGCTCATGGGTCATCATTAGACTATTATATCTCACACTTTTTTTTACTTGTTTCACCATTTCTGAATAAATCAATATGCCAGTAGCACTAATTCCCCTGAGTGGAACAGCATTGTTGTTCTTTATTTTCTCATTTTTGCTTTCTTTGTATATCATTAAAATAATCCTTCAATACATTTATATCCAAAGCATCACTCACAGCTTGGTTTGTATTGCTGTCTGTTTAAAATGTATCTGAATCTTGTTATATTATTACACAGTATTATATGCAATGTGTGCTTTTATATGCAGGCTTACCTTGAACCAATCCAGTTTCATCAGTGACACCTGCATGATTTCTGGCGAACAAATCTCCCTCTCTGTCTCTCATACACACACATACTTGGAGGCAGATATGAATATACAAACAGGCCAGATACCTGCATGGATGTGCACGCCCCAACACAAAGCTAACCAGACAAACAAACTGCTCCCTGGTTCAGTTTATTAGATTGGTATATCTGGACAGGGTTAATAAGAATGCCGACCCCACCATGACCCCTTGCTGGCCTGAACCCTTACTCCTGCTCCCATGCCTCATTAATCTGTCAAGTAAACAGAACCCTCTCCTCCTCACCCACTGGATGAGAGAGGGATTTGATGAGAGAGGCAGAGGCACACAGGCCCTTATTTTGCCATCCCTTACATTTCTCTCCATCTGGTGTTAAACACAACAGTTGAGCAAACAGCTTCCTAAGGCATTAGTCTTGTGATTTGTCTCCACCTACACTCTCTCACATACACACCCACACCAACACAAAGACACACAAAGACATGAGTGATGTTTTTCAAAAATAGTGCATCTATAAAATATCCAAGCCAAACTGCATTTACCCTTTATGATAAAAAAATGACCTATAGGGCCTATAAATATATCTTCTTGTTTCATGTTTCCAATTTTAACTTTAACCTCATTCTGTTAGAGCTGCAACTAATTAATTTCATTGGTGCTATCTTCTTAAATATATGAATAAATTGTTCAGTCTATAAAATGTCGAAAAAGTAGAGAATTCAGATTCCTTTATTTGTCTGAATCCAAAATCTTATATGACAAAGAAGTACAGCAAATCCTGACACTTGAAGGGATGAAACCAGCAAATGCTTGACATTTTTGCAATTAAAGATTAATTGGTTAGCAATATAGTTGCAGATCGACAAACCAATTAATCAGATTAATCGATGCAAGTCTACGCCCAAAACAGAATATTTTAATTATTAGTGGATTTCTGTGTGCTGGAAATCCCTTGACAAGTTCTCAAGTATAAAGCACACCTCAAAGAGAGCTCTGAAGCATTAACAGGGGCCAAGGATTCAGCGGATGATTTATTAGAAGATGAAGTGGATCAGAGGGTCTGACCCTGCCTTATCAAACACCACCAGGCTCCATGGCCAATCTCCAACTTGTCTGTGGGCAACTCTGCACCAGTGCTGGCTTTGGTTGCTGATAAAAGTCAGATTGAGGAACTACAGAGCTTTGTTAGGAGGAGACCCTGCTGTACTTTTACTTTAAAATGATTAATATCTTTAATTCTTAAATATACATCCAAAGAAAGAAGAAAAGGTCATTACTGTGTGATTCTCCAGTTCGCTTCAGTTATAGCAAATGGGTGAGAGTTTGCACTGCATCACGGCGGGTTTATGGGATTCTCATTTAACTCATTACTTGACAGCGTGGAATGGCCTTTTCATAAACGTGACCCCTGAACAGGAAAAAAAAAAAAACAGACTGACAAAGTAGATAACTGGAGAAGTTAACCTCCTTTGGTTTCCAGCTGATTTCATGCATCCACATGTTTGGCTGCTGTACCTGGATTAACCGCCGAGCCAAGGCCAGATTCAGTCCTGGTCCCAGAGGGTTCAATCAAGGATGTTTCACTTCACAGGCAAAGATATACTAGTTCACTGATAACATGCAGGTCAAGGATATGATAGAATCCACAGTAAATATCTAATTCATGTCTTGAGTTGTTAAGGGAGAAGGCTAGATGGAGGAGAAGGCAGAGCACATCTCTGAGTAAGAGGATGTGGTATAAGTCATTCCCCCCCGAGATTCAATTAATTATAGCTCATTAGTAGCATCGCGTCCATTTTGATTTCCATTAATGACGACAGGCTCGAGGGAATAAATAAGACTTGTGTTTTTATTTTTTAAGGCTCAGGAGGCCTTTTTCCTCTGTGGAGACTTTATGATTGTATATGCAAGAGGAGGCGCAGCAAACGCACAGGATTCATATGCCACTCATGCAAATTAAATTACATGCGATCAATATTGCGAATCCATCTAACGATCACGTAGTTGCCTGCCTTGGACAGCTGTAGGAGTCTTTTCCAATGTAAGCGGGCAGCGAGAAGAGAGCGTTTCGCCGATGCATTAGTGGCCCAACTGGTAAACACAAGAAAATAAGATGTCTGGATGATTACTTAAAAGGATTACAGAACGCATTCAAATATTTTTCATACCAAATTGTATGCTACCTGTACCTGTGATAAGCCAATTGAGGGAAAACAGCAGTTCACAAACATACAAATTAGACCACCTGGGAGGGTAATTGCTTCGCCTCGCCTATCCATCATCAGCAACATTGTACTTTCAAAAGACCATTCACACATTCAAGGACACCCAGGAAAACACATGCACAATCACACACACACCTACACACATAAATGCATCTTATCTCTTTCTTTTACTGCAGTTTTTTCCTAGCATTTTCCACCACATACACACGCACCAAGTCTCTCCATTTTGTCAGCCGGTGTACTTTTGAACCCATATTAATTAAGCAGATTATAGCACGGAACTAATCAAAACTGCCACGCTCATCAAGGCTCAGACTAATGGTAGTTTATTCTTTAATTTCCCACTTAATCAAATACACATAAATAGGTGCATATGTGCTCTCACACATGGAAGCTGTCAGCAGGGAGGTCATTAACCTCCATGGATCTCGCTGATGCACGGAGAGTTCTACCATTGGATTCAGATGGCGCTGAAGGGACCTTTGATTTAAGTCGGGTTGTAAAAGCAGTCCCATCGGTCCTGCTTGGCCTGGCCATTGATTATATGTGTTCATTCGCCATTTGAGTTAAGCTTGGCGCAATCAAGAAGAACAGCACGAGGCCCTCTGACCTCTCCCCCTAAGAACTGAAGAGGACTGAATATTGAACTCCTTTCTCATTCAATCTTCACCCACCATTGTTCTGTCAATTACTCCGGCTCCTAACGACTCTCTAGCACGGACTAAAGCTGCCTTATAGACACATATTCACTAACCCAAACAATGTACATTTGCATGGCCATGCAGTTCATGGGGTGTAGTCAAATGTCAGCACTGAATGAACAAACCATTCTTTATTCAAATTAGCTCTTGTGAATGTATTTATGCCTAAACTGTAGCTCTGCAGCTCTGATTTTACATACACAAATTATCAAATTACATGCATAGCTAACCTATGGAATATAATCTCCAGTGAAGGGTGACGTTATTGCTCATGATAACAAATGCCTACGTGAATGACAGATTTCTACTATTTTCTAATGAAGGGATTTCCATAAGGGGAGCCACATAATAACTGTCTTGGATTTCATATGAAGGGTGGCGAAAGTGAGAGAACCTGTCATTGAGATGGGGGGCAGAAGTGATGAGAGCAGGGAAAGATTGCACCCCCATACAAGGCCTCAGGCTATTATTACCGTATCACGAGAACAATCAATCAAATTGGGTTAAAATGTACATGCTGTTTCAGGCCCACTTAGACATGCATAATGAGATCATGAATCCGACACAGCGCACGTATGTGGCACAGAGTGGGCTGTTCACACTCCTAGGGCCCCAGGTAACCTATGTGTGATTGAACATGGCATGCAATACCGAGGCAACCCCCCCACCCCCCTTTTTCCTCAGTGTAGTTGTTGATTCGCGCTCACGTTCTGGTTGGCTGCAATCCTCAGCTGGTTCAATAAAAAGATGCTTTTCTTTCATGGTTTCCCTTGCAGCACCATTATTTCTGTGCAATATGGTTGAAATTTCGATCCAATTAAAAGACTGTTTTCTCATATGGACGTATAATAAGGCAAAGGTATGCAAAATAAAATGTTAAAAGCAGCGAGCTGTGTTTTAAATGTTGCAAATGCTTTGTTTCTGCCAATGTGCAGAGAAGCAGCATTTTTGCATACTTGCCTCCATTCTTTGTGTGAATATGGACGACCCATTGTTATTGCTTTATTCGGATGCAGACTTTACTTCACATCCTGATATACGCGCACACGTAAGGGAGGCAGGGCATGTTCTTCTCACTCTCCAAAATCCTAAATAAGTCTCCCTCGCTTTTATTTTTTCAGTGTGAATTTCTTATTAATATCTCTCTTAACATTGTTCAGCCAATATAGTCTGGATGAGAGAAGATCTGAGCAGATAAAAATGTTGATACGCTCACCTGAGTTGCCTTCAGTTATTTCCTCGTGCTCAAACCAATATTGCTTTGAGCTTTGTGTGCAACAGTGTGGGCAGGGGTGGAACTAGATTCTGAGCACAGAAGGCAGAGCTTTGTCATGAGCCCCCTTCTGATAAAGTCATTTTGAAATTCACAATTGTAAATTAGCTGATATACCCTATCCTATCCATGAACAGAATATTGTCACGTATTGAGCCAAGGTTCAATAAGTAACAATAGCCTCATGGTTAGCCACTGTCAGGTTAGCAATGCTAGCAGCCGCGTTCGTTTCATTTTCCTTTCGTTGTCCATGTTCAAAGAACGAGTGGAGAGGAGGTCAGGCTGTAATTAAACTTCCTTTACTGTCTCACATCTTGTGTTATAGTGCACCCAGTTTATACTTTCTCTCCATTTTACGTCAGTCACGTGACATTGGGCTGACTAATGGACTAACTTCATCACTCAGTCAGTCAGTCACATTCACTATTGTGGTCCAGCAGAAAGCAGCTCAATTGCGCCCCCTGCCCCTATACAATGCAAATTGCTCGGCGTTGTTGCACAGCTGTTGTATTATGCTGCATCAGATTTAGCTTGATATACCTATAAACTATAAGGTAAAACATAGGCACTTTGTTCAGACGAAAGGAGACATCCCATAAACTGTTCAAACTGTCATTAATTACTTTAACCACTCACCCTCAAGAGCATTGTTGACTCCCTGGATGAACAGCTGCAGTTTCATAACCAGTGTGGCTGCACGTGTGTTGCCTTCCCATGCGTGTCCTTCTGTACCACCTTGAAGACCGTTCACCCAGTCTTTCCACATCAAAATCATCGTCCAGGAATTTGGAGAAATCCAAATGGTGTCGCTGTTGAAGCATTTTATTTGGAATTTCAATGATGGACTTTGACCTCCCTTTTGCCTCTCAAAGATAGAACAAGAGCAACCTCGTCTGATATTGACTGTTTTGACTGTATCATATTTTGCCACTTTCCCAGCAGGAACAGACAACATACTCTAAACCAGCTTAGAAATAGTATGTTGTATGGATTTTGGGCTTCCATGCTAGCGGCTGTGTCACACTGTACTGGCACTGACACAGTGATGTTTGTGCTAAAAACTAGTGTCAGCATGTTAACATGCTCGTAATGATGATATTAATATGCTGATGTTTAGCAGTTCATTACATGTTAGTTTAACATGTTAGCATTAGAGTCAGCACTAAACACAAAGTAGAACAAAGGCTGATGAGAATGTAGTGTAGTTTTGCAGGTATTCCAAAAATAAAAGTCTCGGACGAAGTCAAAATTGAGCTGACGGAAACACCAGACATTAAACGTCTGTACACAGTTTCATTGCAATCCGTTCTAATAATGTTGATTTATCGTCCACCTGAAGAGCACATCCAGCTATGCATCCTGGAGGTCATGTGACACAACAAAGAATAAAGACATATACTGCATATTGGAAGGAAATCCTGCATAGAAATATAACAATGCTTAGTGGAGGCAACCTTATCTAACTCGATTCTTTATGGAGTATTTATATGGGAATTGTGGCTTTCTCCTCTCCTTGGCACACTGCAGAGTATGCTAATCATTTCAGTCTAAAACAAGCTTGGGGTTTCCATTCCCCCCCCCCATTGATGCTTGCTTCCTCTGTTTCACAGGAAGACCCTCAGAGGCTCATGTCACCTCCCTCAGCAGATGGCTGGGGCAAACACAGAATGACAAGCCTCTATTTCACTGATGCTTAAAACATGATTTCACCAACTGTCGGAAAACAATTTGAATCTTTAACCTATTTTCACACCACAGCTCGCACGCTGAGCACACTTTCCTCATCAAAGGCTCGGCACAGCTCTCTTTCCATGCAACTTCCATGCAAGATTTTTTTTTTCCCCTCAAATCCTAACCTCTAAAATACATTTTACTACAGCTGCAATAAATGCCAACAGGGTGTAAAACATGCATTGTTGGCTGAAATATAATTCTATTTATTCTGGTGTCTTGTTGCCTTGTCGTTATGGTGGTAAGACTGTTGTTGTCTCAGATAGGAGCCCTAAGAACTTTGGTTTACCGGCATTGAATCATTGTGTAGGTGTTGTAAGGCTGTCTTGTCAGTCTTTTAGAGTAAGCCTCGCTCCCACTCGCTCGCAGCGGGAGTCCTCTCTAGCAGCAGCAGACAAATTGAATGTGGTGGCATGTTTCATGATCCCGTCGACTTTGAAGGTGAGAAGATGCTGGAGGGTTCTATTTGTTCACTTGTTTGTTTGTTTGTTTGTGTGTGCGTGCGCATGTGTCTATGTGTACACACACAGGAGGAGCTTGAGAGTTAATATTTACAGTAAGAAAAAAAAAACAGATTTGAACAGGACATATTTCACAGCATGATGCAGCCTGTTTCAGTGGATGACACAAATGCTGACAGTTTCATGTGTCACATCTGATTAAACACCTGAGTGTTGAGACCTAGGAGCCTTTTTTTTTCTTTCTTTCTTTCTTTTTTTTGCAGTTACAACACGGTACAAGTTTAAATTGAATCCCATCATTAACAGAATGACGACAAGAGCACAAGGTCAAGTTAACAAATAAGGATATTAAATGTGTCTTGTAAGAGCGCTGCAATAAAATTGCCACTTGAAAAGGAAAGTAAAATCATTTGACTAAACCCTGAACTAGTGTGAGTGATCACATATAAAGCGCTGATGAGATTTGCCTCATTTTCATTGATTTTTCTTTTTTGCTTACATTATGATCCACCTAAAAGTCAGCACGGGAGCAAGGAGGATATGAATGGGAGTCATAACCTAATGTCTTGTCATGTTTTCCAAAGCTTGGCTGCTTTCATAATCTAAAATATTGAGATCTGATGCCGATCTAGTAAATGATGAAACTGATGAGAAATATCTAGAATTCAGTGAGGAGAAGCATCTCCCAAAGGTCATTCATTAAGATGTCACATTCAAGCCGAACCGTTTGGTCAATTAATCGATTAGTTTAGATGGAAAATTATTCTGTAGCAATTTTTTAAAATAATTGATTAATCATGTCCAATCAAGAGAAAAATGCCAAACATCCCTTTCAGAGTTTCAGCTTCTTAAATGTGAGGATTTGCTGAATGCCTTCGGACAGATGGTTGGAAAATACCGATAAATTAATATAGCATAAAATAAGGAATTTGAAGATGCCACTTTGGGCTCTTGGAAATGAAAAGGCTTAATTGATTAATGAAGAGAATAATCAACAGATGAATCAGCTGAGGAAATAAACGTGCTTCATACACAAAGTAAGTTTGTGAATCCATCACTGATGCAGCCTGCGAGAGAACGGAGAACACTTGTCTTCCTTCACATCATTATATTTCTCCTCATTGCTCTTCTTCAGCAGTGTCACTGCTCCCTTTTCTGTACCAGATGCCAAATATTGCACAGGCATTGCAGTTCTATCCATAATGGTCCTGTCGTGATAAAACAGAAAGCTGAAAAGATATCATTTTAACAGATAGCTTCGGCGGTTTGAGAGAGGGCTCCTGTTTGTCAAAAAGTTTTCCTGCTCTTGAAGTTAGCACATCCCTCCGTGTGTGTGTTAATTTGAAGGAGGGAGCACACTGAGAAATGTTGGCCATTACATTCGGTTTACTTTAATTAGTTGTTAGATGCCACGCCTCACCTGCTGCAATTACAAATCGAACTCCCGTCGCAGCCTGGAAAAGCTACTGATTGACACGTGGACTATTGGGCTGCAGAACTGCTGCTAAACTAAGCAAAAACCTCCATTTGTTTCCTTTCCTCAACTCTTCCCCTCAATCAAACAGGAACTCCAAATTGTGTTAGCTTTCATTAAAAAAGAAATAATGGAGCCGCAGGAGCAGCTTGAGAACCTGACACGCATTGCTGATGACGCTCTTTTTTGATTTTGCCATGTGATTATCCGACAGGAGCATCACTGTCAACTCTGTTTACATGGACTAACCCACCCGCCTGACTCACATCAACATGCGCGGACACAGAGCTAGTGTGTGCAAGATTCCCCGAGTGTGTGTGCTTATTTATCCCAACACCGGATGGGGATTTCGTGTTCAATAGCACTCGCGAGCAAAAAGAATATGAATAAGCTCGACAACAGGGAGAAGCAGTCGCTCATTCCATGGTAACAGAGAGTAGCGAGGACACAGCAGTGGAGGGCTGGCTGGTTGAAGGACAACTCTTAACGTTTAAGTGTCCTAATACATCTTCATAACAGAGCAGGCAGTATTGTCTGACGACCGTTGTGCGGCTTTGATCTCGCATCAGTCAGCTTTATTACAGCCTGGAGGCTTGCACAATCATATACGTAGTAGCCTATTTGCGGCTAGATCGGCTCAACGTGGACTCTTGAGTTCAGTTTATTGTTCACAAGAGATGTTATTTCTCAAGAGGGGCCGCAACGTGTCACGACAGCTCAGTGCACAAAACACGCTGCCTTTAATTTAGATGAACTTGAATCATTCTGTACATCTGTTCAACAAAAAAGAGCACACAATGTCTATATGTGTATGCATGTATATATATGGTAAAATTGTCTAACAGTAACGGGCAGCTATGTTGATAAGACATTTCCAGTACAGTTAGGATCAAGTCCGGCTCACTGTGGGATATCCTTATCTCATACACTACCCACTCTGCAGTCCTTGCTGTCTGCATACAAATGTCCTCAAATATAAAATGCTGACCAAAGCCTTCTGTGGCGCAGACCAGCATTAAAAAAAAAAACTGCTGGATTGGTTTCTAAAAGTGCTTCTTTGGGCACATATGAAAACATTTTTTAACCTTATGTTGGGAGTAAAGTTAGATGCTGGGTTCACATACTACAATGGGAATACAAATCTTGCCCCCAGGAAACTGTTTTTACTATTATATAGACAATTGATTTACCATGTGGTATTGAAGCCCAAACGGCTAAGGATGTAATCCATGCAGGCTTCCATACATACAGGACTGGTGTTAGATCAGCATTGGTCAAAATGTTGAGTGAATTTTCTGTGGTTCACATAAACAGCTACAGCTGCTAGTAAGTGAAAGGAGGATATTAGCTGTAAAAGAAGTATCTTCATAGGCTATTTTCTCCTTTGGAATCATATAAAACTCTGCTTCCCAAAAAATTGGAATGCTGTGTAAAGCATAACGAGAACAGAATGTGATCATTTGCTCATCCTTTTTTGACGTTTACTCAATTGAAAACAGTACAAGATATTTTATGTTCAACCTCATCAGCTTCAATGATTTTTGTAAATATCTGCTCATTATTAATTTGGTGGCAGCAGCATGTTTCAAACAAGTTAGAACAGGAGCAACAAAAGACTGATTCAAAAACACCTGTTTGGATCATTCCACAGGTAAACAGGTTCATTGGTAACAGGTGATAGTATCATGATTGGGTATGAAAGGTTCATCCTGGAAAGACTCGTTCACAAGCAAGGATGGAGAGAGGTTCAACACTTTGTCAAACACATGATAGTATAAATGAGATTACCACATGGACTCATGAACACTGCGTTAAAACATAGTTTGCAAATAATTACATTCTTTTTTTATTTGTTTCACACTCTTTTGGAATCAGGGTTGTAAATACAAAATCCCAGTTGTAAAGATTTGTTTCAGTTCCTATGTTTTTTTTTTCTTCTTCTTTTGTATAAAGAAAGAACAAAAACTTATTTAAATAGTTCTGGCCTTCACTGTCCAACCTGTACTAATGGTTCACATACTGTAGCTGAGGTTCATTCAACTCCACCATTTGATGTGCTTCATGCCCTCCTGGACTTGGTTTCACCTCTTTCCCCTTCTGTACTACAACTCCTGCCATTTATTTCTCTTTTCACACCTCAACTCTCAGCTGCCTACATTTTTCCAGAGCAAAGAGGATCCGTACAGTAACATATGGCTGCCAAAGTAACTGGACTGCCTTTCCTGAAGCGGACACACACAACGTGCACACCTCTGAGACATGACTACATGTTTTTTATGGCCTCCCCGAAGTGTTCATTATGTAGGAAGCGTGTGTGTTTGAGTGTGCTTTGTGCCTGTGCACATTTCCATCAAAGGAAACATCATTACACTGAGACACGTCTGTGTCTCTACGTCTGCATTGTCCAGTCGATACTCGCCTCTCTTGATCGGCTGTTGGGAGTTAACTCATCAAACCTGTCTGAGTCAGTCTGAACCTGGTGGTCTCACTATCAGCAGTAATGTTGCACTTTCTACCATAATCCAGAGGAGATGCATTCTGCTCTCGTCGTTTATCTTTCGGTTTTTGGCAGTGATGCCGTTTTAATGGTCAGCAAAGTGAGCTTCAATTGACATTAGGAGAAATTTAATGTTTTAGGGCACTTGTCTTTTCAAACTCCTTGGCTTCAATCTCCAGATATTTCCATTAAACCCCATTCACTTTCTGGCTAATGAAGATCTTTTTGCACTTAACCTGACTGATGGGATATCTCTTACCCACAGGACAGCAGTTGAATAAAATCACTCTCAGAGCATGGACTTATTACTGGTGAGTAGGAGAAAGTATGTCGAGAAGGAAATCCGCGCAGGTACCAGGGAGCTAAATGAAATTAATTTAGAAAATTACTTTCAAGGCTTTCAGACTTAATTCAACGAATCTTGCTCTGTTGTAGCCTAAAGCCAGCTTAAATCTTCCATTTTTTTCCCTCCTATATAGTCTGGAAAATATCTACAGGGAATTGACCGAGCCCACCAGCTGGAGTTTTGACCCGTCAGAGAGCGATAACAGATAATGTGACTGGGCACCTCAACTCCTAAACCTTGTTTTGGTCTCGTAAATAAAGCGGGAGTCTGCAACCGCGAGGCCTGTTTCTTTCCTCAAAAGTAATTCAAAAAGCGATTTCAGTAGACAATGTGAGAGTCCAGACAGCTCATTTTGTTCCAGTTTGGAAATCAAAAGCAAAGACTGAAAAAAAAGCCCATCAAGCTGTGTGTTTGTCCGATTGGGTGTCTGGAGGGTTCATGTTGCTGCCTGACCACAAAAAGCGAAGCTTCATTTGAGAGGCTGGCTTCACAAGGCTGCCGGTCAGGAGATGAAACTGACACTGTCAAGGGAACGTTTTCACATCCCAGCAGTCATGGTCCTTTCCATTCCAGTGAAATTAAAAAGACCATGGCTGCTGCTTTTTCTGTAAATGTTCGAGCTCATCAAAGAAAATTTAAAAATTGAAGTTCAGTGATATAAACTTCACATTTTGCACAGATTTTAAAAAATGCTTTTTATTCACTAATGTGCTACAGTTGTTCCATTTGACTTGTATGCTAAAGAACACCTAGAAGCCCAGAGTCGCAACTTGGGGTGGGAATCGAGAACCAGAACCGTTGAGAACTGGTTCCAAATTGTTCAATCCATCAGACTCGTCTGCCTCTGGGCTCATCAATTCTTTTTCATTGGTGCCGGCATGTTTTTCTGACATTGCAAAACAATGATGCCAAACTCATGCGCCTGGAAAACTGCAACATGAAGGAGTGGTGGCAGAGAGGAGGAACCCGTCCAAAATGTGACTTCAGAAGAAACAGTTGTTGTAAAATGATCATTTCAAGTGAGAATGGAAATGCCAGCAATATTGTATGCTGAAGCATCTTTCTATGCAACATGGGTTTAAATTGCAGGAACATCATCTATTTGACACTCTTCCCATCCGAGCAGCAGATTTTTCTTTGACTAAGAAAACCTAAATGAAACCAAACGCTGTACAAATATTCTCTCATTTCTCCCATTTTAGATGACAGACGCACTGTTGCAACAGCTATAGCTCTCAGGCTGCAGCCAGCTTGATTAAAACTAATCAGGAACTGATAAAACATCGAACAGATAATCAGAATTGATAATGACGCTGGTATCAATAAAGTGGTATCAATTCCCGCTCCTAGTCTCAGCAGGTGTTGCGTTATCGTTTCAATACTTCAAGGTAGTCTTTTGTCGAGCAGAGAGTTGCTGGGCATAATACTAGATTCAACATGTATGACCTTGGTTGGAGCAGTCCTGTATAATTCAATGTCTGTTCCCCTCAGCAGGGCTGTGAAAGAGATGCATGTAAATGATAGATGACTTGTCATTCATCACTGTCGTCACCTTGACACCCAGGAGGAAATAACAGCCCAGCCAGGGTGTGTCACTTCCTGTGTGCGGCTACTTTGTCTTTGCCTAAAACCGTTTAGCTGTCGAGCTGAATGTCAAATATTGTACAGACACACACATGCACACACACAGGGAAAAAGACAGTTATTATTCATTAACAGAAACACCATCATGTATGCAGCGGCCACCCACACATGAGCACACATACATACTTTCAATCCTTTTATCGTGATTAGAAAACTACATTTCTGTGTGACGGCCTTTTGTCAGATGTCATTCAACTTTTCAAATATATTTAATCAAATAGTGGCTTTGACTTAGCTCCTCCAACTTGTATAACATTACATCAATGCTTCCTTCCTTCACACTTAAAGGACTGCATAAGTGGTTTGGTATCATTAAGCCTGTAAACTAGATATTAGGTAGACACTGTCCCTCACATTACTGCCAGCCATTTCCAGAGCACTCTGCGTTTTCTATCTAAGTTTTAGATGGATTTCCTTTCATTCAAGCAGCCTTTTTATTCAGTTTAATTTGTGTGTGCAATGAAAGACAACTTACTTGAGATATTTAATCCTTTATAGTAAACATTTATTCCTCTCAATTTTTATATCAAAGTTGCATTAATGGGGTTAAGAGCAAGGACAGACTCCTCAGACTCCTATTGGCACATTCAAGGACTCAATTTCGAGTGACAATTACTGAATAGCGGCCTCATTAACGCAACATCCAGATTCACGTCATTCTTTTCACAACATCCATTGTATCAGCCTGTTGTTTTGTCTTCTTCGGATTTGATTGTTAACAACAGAGCTCATTATGTGACATCTTCTGACTCCATGTTGGAGCATCTTTGAATGCAGTAGTTTTGAAAATCACATTATGAAAAGAACATGATAAACCCACGCAGGATATATAATGCGACGGATCAAGTGTAAACATTCCGTTGCCAGTGAAAGTAAGGTGTAATTAATGGACCTGTAAAAGGTGATCTTACAAGACATGGTATGCATTGAAACATGGTTGGCTGTAAAACAAGGTATACATAAATTGTAGTTCATGAGATAGAAAATGTATAACTAAGGTAAGGTTAGTTTGACCTAACACTGATAATTCCGTTTGGCCAATTACATTTGACTGACTTACTTGGTGACTTCAACATCTTTAAACCCGATATAATTGCCACTTAGGGGCAGTGGAAACAAGTTGTGAACACAACATTGACATTCCATCACCTTTCATAGGAGCTGCTTATTTACACATCCAGCTGGAACATGCTGGATGTGCATTATCATTCATTTGGAGTTGTGTTTCTGGCCATCGGATGAATTTACTGCAAGTCCATTAGTCACTCTTTTAGCTCTCTCTTTGGTCTCTACCAGCCTCTGAAAGAAACCTGATTGTCCACCAATCAGAAGGTTGGTGGTTCGATCCCTGGCCTCTGCAGTCTATGTGTCAAAGTGTCCTTGGGCAAGATACTGAACCCCAAACTGCCCCCGATGGCTGTTCCATCGATGTGAATGTACATAGTTTTGGATAAAAGTGTCTGCTAAATTAAATTGTAGAATTGTAGAATATGTAACTCTTTAGCTGCTACATGCTCCAGTATAGTCACCTGCTCGTGCTTAACTGTGTCTGTCTGAGACTGGCATCTAGTGCACAGTGTAAACAACATTTTGAGAGCAGTGAGAACCAAATGAGTGAAGTTGGGAAAATCTGAATAATTAGGTGAAAAATTGTTTAAAAACTCAATACAGCCAAGGAGAACTGCAGATTCAGGTGATGTGGACAGACCCCAAACAAACTACATTTCAGTGGTATTGTCAGGAAAGAACATGTCACCCAGTGAAACCGTGGGACTTTAACTGTATTTTGGAGAACAATGTCCATCTATGGCATGAATGAAGTATGTCAGGCTTTGGCTACACAGGCAGTACTTGTTAGTAGAATCAATCCATTGTTGGCTTGTTTTTATGGGATATATTGACAATACAAAAAAAATAGAATATTTCCAGACTTATGTGTGCCAGCAAGTTGCAACACTGTCCTCCATGAACAATGCATTTTACTGACTGCACTTAAAACTGGCTGTGGACCCACATGCATGGCAGTGCCAAGGAATGAATGGTTCAGATGCTGAGTCATGTCCTCTTTCATCCTCGCTCTTTGCAATCACTCTCTGCTGACAGCTGTCCGAGAAATGAACAAGTGCGCCGCTGCTTTCTGGTTGTTCAGCAGGGTGTTCAGTTCATATTTCATTCACGCGTTGATTAATTCTGTAGAAGGAAGAGAGTCGGACATACCTTTGACTAAAACTGTTCTCCTTCCTCCGACAGTGGAGGGTGACAATCCTGTGACCTTCGCTTCTGACATCCTGACTCACCGTCCACACGACGGGGTTACTGGCTCTCGCTCCCAGGAACACCACGCCGTCCTTCAGCTTGACC
This sequence comes from Centropyge bicolor, assembly GCA_037975185.1. Taxonomy (NCBI): domain Eukaryota; kingdom Metazoa; phylum Chordata; class Actinopteri; family Pomacanthidae; genus Centropyge; species Centropyge bicolor. The sequence continues at coordinate 2,739,165 of JBBMOC010000034.1, read as the reverse complement.
CTGCGACAGAAAAGCAAACAACAAAAAAAAGAAAAACATTAAATTAGATGACACTGGAACTGTCACCAGAACAAATAACAAATTAAGTTTCAGAGCTTCAGAAAGGCACGTGGCCTCTTTTGCTCTCTTTTGCTGTCTCTGACACCCACAAACATGTCAAAAGAAAGAAATGAAATGAGGTGGCGCTTTAATTGCCTCTCACAGAGGTCACAAAACAAACACTTCAGAACTCTCACTCGCATGCAAGAAGGACATTAAACTCGCTGCTGAACAAAAGATTATATTGCAGGATGGAACCAGACTGATCAAAAACCTGCTTTGCTAATATTACAGCACTAAACTGAGGCTATAAAATAGAAAGAAAAAAAAAACACTTTCCTCACAAAATCAGATTCACCGAGGAATTCTTTCCACTCTTGGATCCCATCCTTTTGGCTCAACATATAACATAAAACGCTTTCAAACTTGTTTTTCATATTAATATTGCTTTAGTGAATCTGGCAGATACAAGGCAAATTATTTCATTAGCAGTGATGAAACCGAGCATTAAGGACAACAGATGGCCGAATTGAAATAATCACAAGTCAGGGGTAGCGGGTTCAAATTGAACTCTCTGAAAGTGTGTTTAACCACCATGAGAGAACATATTCTAACATGTTTTACACCTTGTAATATCCCAACATAAGGGCTCTCTCTGAAGCAATATATAAGCTCCACTTCAGACAATTTCGGCCATTCCCCCCCCCCCACACCTAAGGTTTCAAAAGGACTCCAATCTCTGCAGCCGCCACACCACCTTTGCCCCACCCTTTGTCCCTGTATCACTTCCATTACTCGTGGTCACAGTCTGTGGGAGGCAACACAGGTGCAGAAGAACCATGACCACCTCCGCTTCCAGCATACTGACACGCTGTTGCTCTCCTCCTCCTCCTCCTCTGTCACATAAAATTACCATGAAGTACATGAGTGGCTTTCAGCGCTTCCTTTTTTCCGACATGACACACCGCTCTTGTTCAAACCGCCGGCGTGAATGGGGCAGACTATTTTATGTGAGGAAAAGAAGGGAGAGGAAAAAAGGTAGATCTGAAGTAAAGCACCAACAGCACAAAAAGAAGGTGAGGAGGAAGACATTTCTATTCAGTGAAACATGAACGCGGGGTAAATTTCCCCCGCACATCAAAATAATTGGAGACCGTCCTCGTTCTGGAAACCGCGAAAAAGACGAAAGAGTGAAGAAGAAGAAAAAAAAAACTGAGCGTTAACTGGGGGATAATGACATGACAAACCACGCAGCAGTCCTTAGAAGAGCACAGTCATTACATCTTCAGTGTTCAACCGCTCTTCTTTGATCTTATCCAGGCCGCTGAGGCGGTAATAACTGGCCCTGGGTTGGTCTTCGCTCCTGACGAGCAGAGATAAAGGCAGCCGGTGAGGAACACACAGACAATAACTAGGAGGAGAGGACAGATTGCAGTCTGCCCTCCCGTTTCCCAGTCGTCACCTCCGCCACGGCTCAGTAATTACTCCAAACTCACAAGCAGATTCGGCACTGACAGCGAGCTACGGCGGGGAGGACGATAATCAACAATGGAATAAACACCTGCAGCATACAGTATATAGGCTGTATCGATCAAATATCAAATTCCAATTTGAAGGCAGAAATCCCACGATGACGCAGAGCAGCACCTTGTCCTCTTCTTTTCTTTCTCTGCTTTTTTGTGAGCTTATATTACAGATGCCAGCCGACTTGTGTGCTCAATTTTGATTCCTGATTAATTGCTTCAGTCATTCTGTGAGTAAAAATAATTGAATGACAAATGAGAAGATTTGCTTGTTTGGTCTGGTATGTGTTATAAATTTATTTGGATAGGGATTTTTTTTTTTGTTTTGGCTGTTGGTCAAATATCTGGCTTCTCTGGCAGTCACTATGTTTTGTAATTCACAGCATAAATGACTAATCAGTCAATCAATCAATTAACTGATTAGTTGATGGATTGATCAATATTGATGTACACTTAAGTACTTCTGAATTACAGTGTGCTGACCACAGTCCTGGCTTTCTTTCTTTCTTTCTTATGTAAACCGTGTCTCACAGCTGTCTCATCATTTTCTCTCGTTTCCCTGTTTCTCCCTCCTGTATCACACTTGCTTCTATTTCTCTCACACGTGCATTAGTTTAGGGGGGTAAATTAACAAATAGCATGTTGTAAATGAAATTGGTTTGGCTAATATGATTTCTGGTGGGGGGAGGGAGGAGGACGGGGGGGAGGCAATAAAGGAAAGCAATTTGAAGGGAGGCCCCCTTTCACATGCATCAGCACATGAAGCTGCCTCATTAATTCCATGAAAACGTGCATCAGTGGGATTAGTATTTACAGATGAGATGAGGTTGTCAGAAAAGACAGTTTCCAGCTCTCCCTGATTGATGCTCAGAAATGACACCCCAGGATGGCCACTGCCCAAATAACATGTCAACACACCTTACACTCTGGCAGGCCTCTCGCATGCTGAATAAAATAGCAATGTGCATTAATATTAATGTGCTTTACACAGCAGGAAATTAAATGGAATATAAATGGTTCTGAATAAATTGAAAGACTGTATGAGAGTCCTGCATGCAAATAAAAACACACCATATAGTATGTTACACTTTCAATACCTCCAACTTGCTCTTATAGGGTGGTGTATAAGTGCCATTTTTAAGGACGTGTTGCACTTCTTGTCTATGTATTTTTAGCTTTTCATGTGTCATTTTAATGCCACCCACATTGGAAGAAATATGCAGATCTGTGACTTAAGTAAAAGTATCACTCTAAAACAAACACACAAACAAACAAACAAAAACTCCATCAAAAGTAAGTCTAGCATTACAAATGTAATAAAATTATAGAGGTATTACCAGCAAAATGTACATAGACCTGCAATAAATAATTTGTTCTAATAGAATATTCTAATGGAATATCTACATACCATTCCAAAATCGAACATTGTATTTTGGAAAATGAGAATTCAAAAATTCAAAAATAGGATGTTGTGAAGTGGAATGTTCCAAAGGAGCCTTCTATTTCAGAATGGAATGAGGATGGCATTAGTGCTCATGCAGGATTCTATTCCAGAAATTAGAAGTGGACTAGAATGTCTACATTCTATGAAAACAATAGAACTTTCTATTTAAGATTTTCAAAATTCGAATATTGAAAAATAGAATGTTCTAAATGAGAATGACATTTTTGCTCATGCATGCAGAATCTAGAAATGGAATAGAATATCTACATTCCATTCCACAATAGAACATTTCTTATTGATTATATAAAATTATAATATTCCAAAATAGAATATTCTGGAATTTCATGTTCTAATAGAATATCTAAATTCCATTACACAATAGAAGACTATATTTTAGAATTTGAGAATCTGGAAATACTCTGGAATGTCATGTCCAACCGGCTACTTGGGAACAAATTCTGGGCACAACATTAACATATCACCTTTTAAGTTAATATGGTATATAGGTTAACAAACAAAGTTGAGTATTTACCCACCTAACAGTTACGAAACAACATTAGCATTCATTTGGAGTAGTGTTTCTGGTCAACTGATGAATGTGACTCCAATATTCACTCTAGTTCTGTTATTGGTCTCTATCAACTCCTGAGGGAAATATCTGGCTCTGTAGCTGCAAAGTGCTCCACTATGCTCGCCAGCTAGTCTCTAACTGTGTCTGTCTGCAGGTAGTGTGCAGTAGATTTTTTTTTAGAGTTTTATCACTTAAACATCTGCCTGCTACAGCTGAAAATGAAGCTACGAGAGCAGTGAGAGTGAAGCCAAACAGGAAATCTGAGGGGAGCTGCAGGTGATTTTCTTTGGACTTACCCTTTCTGCATTGTCACTTTGTCTTCACATTCATACATGGTTATTAAATTAAAAATATATAATATGGCTGCTTTACTGATAAAATGAACTTAATGTTATATTTTTAGCAATATATTATAGGATTACTATTACGGATGCACATACTTTTTTCCCATCTCATTCAAGAAATTAGGTATCTTGTAGTAGAATGGTAACAATCAAGTAAAGTTACTTTACCTCAAAACTAGTTCTGGTTACCTTAAAGAGTACAGTGCTTGAAAAATGTATTTGATTACATTCTACCACTGTACAGCGGCTCATAAATAAGTGAATGTCGGACATGTATTTTTTGCTTTTAGGTTTCTTTGAATGACAAAATGTCTAAATGAAAAATAAGTATTGTATAACTGTTGCGTAGTACACATGAAACTAGGCCAGGACATATTTTCATTGTACTTGAAAATGAATGAAATACAGCAGATACACAATTTCAGCTAATAACGACTGGACAGCATCCATGAAATATAAAAATGCATCCCGTCATTCAAAATGTTCCTTACTTGATGCCTAACTGGACACTCGACAATAAGTGAACATTTAAGTGTTTTTTGGTGAGCGCAGGGAAGGAAGGATGCGTTAAAGGTTTAAGCAGAAAGAGGGAATGGTGGTTTACAGAGACCAGCCAGGTGGATTAGATTAGAAAAGACAGGTGTTGGATCAGTGTGGATGAAAAAGGACAGAGGACGGGGGAAACTTTCAGGAGAGGAGACGAGTTGAAGAGAGGGATTTATTGGTTAAGAAGCTAGAATAACAACTTGTAGTCAGCACTGGCATTTGCTGTCTGCTCTGGTCTAATATTTCTAGCAATAGGAAATAGATAGATGTCAGTGCCATCCTCAAGAGGCCATTTGCAAGGTTGTTCCACCCACTGAAATTAAAGTTAAAATAACGATAATAAAAATGAGAAGAAACAGGAGGAAAATGGTTCCCTGCATTGCCACCCAGGTGATAACAGATCATTACTGTGGTGAAGATGGAGACGCACAACTGAGAAAAAATCCCAATAACTTCACACACACACACACACATACACACACACACCTTGGTCTGTGTCTATATCTGATATAATGTTAACACATTGACAGAGAGTGGGCAGGTAGACAAAGCTCACCTTTAGTGGAGATAAATGAAAGTGAGAACAATTGCTCTGATATCAGTTCCACACCACAAAGAAACCACCTTTAGTTGCCACATCACAGAAAGACTCCTGCGAAGGTAGAGCCCGACGGAGAAAAGCTGCACTGCAAATGAGCCGCTGCACAAACCTGCAACCAGGTTCTGAAGCGTCATTAAATAAACCCATTGAAATGTTTGAAATCGCTGAAAGACAAAGGCACAAATGACAAATTGGTCCGGCGGTTAGTTAGACAAATCTGAAATGTGCAATAACTCACGGTTGAGCCTATTTTCCAAATTAATTTTAAAAAGGCAGTTTAGCGTAATTCAATTACTGACAGAGGGCGAAATTGGCCAAATCACATTGAGCTAGTTCAGTTGGCCCGTGTCCCTTAATTCTCAAACACCTGCAGCTAAATCCAGTTATGAAATAAACACACAAGCTGTTGGGCCACAGAAACCTGGCTTTCTTTATGTGCCCCCCCCCCTCCCCCCCACCTCCCTCACTCTCTATCTCTTTTGCTCAGAAACAAAATAATCTCCATCACCTCAGGGTAAAATTCAATTAGATAGTAGCCAATGACAGGTGAACAAGACTGGGAGCTGGTTCAATAAATTAGTAAGGTGAAAGAGGGCTGCGCTGGAGATGCTCCGAGTCAATTAGCTGAGGAATAGTTGTCGGTGGAGTGTTTGTAGGGGTGAGCGGACACAGGCAGATGCGGAGATAAAGAGGGAGCTAATTCAATTAATGAGTTTGATGCTGTTCTTCCCATTATCAGAGCTAGTTAAAAGTGCTGGTGCGTGGCAATGCCGCGAACGGGGGACAAGATTAACACAATCAGATAAAGAGCGCTCGCCAGACAAAGCTCATCTCCACCCATGCATTCTGCCGCCTTTCTTTTTGTCTCACCCTTTTGTCTCACTTTCACGTCTCTTTTCCGATCTCCCTCTGTCTGTCTCTTATGCGTTTCCTCTGAAACGTTCCGCCTCCCTCACTGTATCTACACCTCCGAGCCTTTCTCACATTCCCTCCCCCTCCATGTCCAGCTTCGGTGCCCTGCACTATAATTTTTTTTCACCAGAGAACACTGTTGATCACTCTGATTCACTTTATTTAATTACCTCATTTCAACTGGTGAACCTTCATCAGGTAATTTGAAGGTCTGCAGACTGGCTGTGTGCAGGAATTCTGGATGCTTCTTGGTTTACAGTTTTTGGCCCAAGACACCTGTGATTAAGACTTTATGGTGTACAAGAACTCAGTTGAAAGTTTTTAGCTATGTTAGTGGCTCAGCTCAAGGCTCGGTCAAGACTGAAAAATCTCAACAAGTATTGGATTGTTCAGTTGACACTCATGATCCCCATAGCATGAAGTCTACTGACTTTGGTGACTATTCCTCGAGCACCACCAGCAGGTTGACCCTCAGTCTTACTCAGGCTTGTAGCCTTTTTACTAAAGCTTTCTTTCTGTCCGCCCTGTCTAAGCCCCACTACTGTACGTGCTCGAGAATCAATCAATGAACAAGCAGAAAATACAGGGGATGGACACACCCATAACACCTGCAGTATACAGTGAAATCCAATCCAGTAACCTTGCAATAAATCCTGCCTTGTCTCCAAGCTGTAGATACAGTCTGCTCAAGTTGTTGAAAAACTTTTTATTTAGAAAAGAAAAAAAAAAGAAGATTGAGGGAATGTTTGGAAAGAATGATATATTCATACAGTCTATCATCACCTAACCTTCATCCACAACCCCTAATTTTCTCTGGATGCCACTGGGAAAGTGCTGTTAGAAAATGAAGCTGTGAGGCTCATCCGGCCCTTCACTTTGCCCTTGTGAAATGTCAATTCAAGTTGCTGACATTGACCGCCTCCTCGTCTCACCATTCTTTACAGATAATATCTGTGTGATCCAAACCAGACAGTCAATGGATGTGCTTTGAGGGTACTGGAGCTGTGAGGGGGTTAAAAGCTACCCATCTATCAAGGGACAAAGATGATCAAAGGGAGTACTTCTGAAAGTGCTGCTCAGTCATTTCAACCTCCAGCGGATTGCATTGAGTGCTACTTAATTGAGGAGATGCTGACTGTCACTAAACACTACACATGTTTACAATCAGGTGGCTATACGAGGAACAGTGCTGTCCAAGAAAAACAGACTACTTCCCTTTAAATCAGAGAGGAGTTGATTGCCTAAAGCCAAATCCTCCATTCATCCAGCCTATGCCTGAAAAGCACACAGACTGTGATGATACCTCTTCCAAGGTATTTTTTAATTAGAAGAGAAAAGCAGCCAGATGACTGACATATGGAGCCTGGACCTGAGGTCTAGGGAACAAACTCCCGCCTTTTAAAGAAAGAAGAAGAAGTAACCGTCAGAGGAGTGCAGCTGACTTCAAATGAGTGAGGTTTCAAAATGTGAGCTGTCCATAGCCTCGTGACACGAGCGAATCCATGACAGATCAAGAGCAATCATATGGGCAGGAGCACTGAGAAATGAATCGAATTCAGAGAAGCCCCTGGGCTTGTCTGAGGAAAGGAACAGTTCATTGGAAAACCTGGCCAAGGTTTCATACATACAGTAGAGTAAATCTTAAATATGTCTTAGTGATGAGGAGATCATTATTTTTCCGTCAATGAATAGAAATCACATAATTTGGATCCCAAGGTCCTGGTGTTTTTGAACGGAGGCATGAGTATAATGTACAGTCACAATGACCAGCCTTGTGGTCCTCCATGAATGGATGTTTTACGCTTATGAAATGAGAACTTTTGTGCCTCAGCTGAACAATGAACGAAATAGATAGCACCATATATGACTGTAGGGGAATGGAAAAGGAAAAACATTCAGTTGTTGTTGTAATAGCCAAAAGAGCAAATTACTGCCTGAGCAGCGAGCGTCAGAAGTGTCATGTTATATGAAGGGTTTCACATTAACAAGAGCAAATTAATATTACTTCTGTCACATATTACTGAACATTAAACAAATAGGACTAATGGAATCCTTAAAACATCATTTTGTAAGCAAAGGCCTCAGAGTGCTATGATGATGATAATAATAAGATGATGAGATAGCACTAATGTAGGGCCCATTTCTGCATAATGCACGGCTGCCGTTTTGGATGCCAGAATGCAACCCATACATAAGCTATCATAGAGGGGGTGTGAGCTATAATTAAAGCATTATTTACTTAAACATTGGAAGCAGAGGAAAGAAATGAGAGAAGGAAATGAAATTGTAGCTCATAAAAAGCTAAATTTATCAAAGCCTATAGCTGAGAGCAGTTGATGACTTTGTTTTCCTCAGTCGGCCCCAAGCTCTCATTATCTTCATGTGTCGCATTATATTCGAGCTTATTTCCAAAAGTTTGCGGGAAAAAAAATATTAAAGAGAAAAGGCAACAAAATATACATGATATTCTGAATGAAGAAACAGGCTGGATGTGGGTGGGTATTGACTGAAATGACAAAGAGCTCCGTGTGTGTGCAGCAACTGTGTACTTGAAAGCGGGCCAACGGGATGATGACACTGAGGGGTGTGACAGCGCAACACCCACTGGGACCAAAAGCAAGTCACCTCCAGTAAATCAGTAAACCAGCTCTCCTCACGACGCAAGACTCAAAATGTAAAAACTCAAGAACATTACCAATCCGGTGCCCTACATGTTGGATATCTCGACCCTCATTTGCGTCACGGGATTTGTGGAGCGAGCACGGGATTTCAGATTAACACAAATTTGAAATATGTGTCACGATGGTTTTCCTTTTTCATTTTTCATAATTGCCGAAATGCGCGCCAAGCAGTGTGATCAAAACTTCCAGTTTTTCATTTGCTTTAATGCTGGATTTCAGGAACTCGCTACTACTACTACTACTACATCTGTAGATTAGCTGAAGAAATGAGGTCATGTTGTTGCAGACAGAAGCTTGATCCCTGTGGCTGCCATTTGAATGGAAGCCTAGTCAGTTAAATAGGGGATAGGACCAACACATGCAGATGCTGCTTCCAATAAAACCTATTTGACATAAGGTTGCATCCAGGGGATAAAAATTAGATTTCGCATTGGATTTATTGGGCCGGGCAGATGATCCAGTACTGATCCAATTTTTGGTTGGACGCTGAAGGGGGCCAAGCAGCGTAATCTCAGGATGTAGTGGGACAGATTACGGCAAGTTGGTAAACCTGATGTAGGAAGGGTTACACAGATTAGCACTGATGCTGTCAGTTGGTGGCGTGACTGGGCCCATGCAGCAGCATGGGGTCGTCCTGATGATTTGAGGGCCCCGAGCCGAAACATGTTGATCTGGCTATAAAGTTGTTCTACTTCAGGTGTTGCTCAAGTTTGACCTCTTCAGACTTTTCCCCTTCTCCATGCACCTTTGAAGCAGATGGAGTTGTGCCAGAAATTCCTACTTTGCTTCAAGATACAGTAGCAGTGCTGCGAGTAGTCAATGTTATTTTTATAGGCCAAAATCCGAAAATACAGTTTGTACAACTGTGCATTGACACCCTCGATCCTTAGACCTTCGGTTCGGAAAAGGAAACACTCAATAAAAAGAAGACACAGAAGAGCAATAGATGTCGGATGGTTTTGAAGGTTGTGCTTTCAAATCAACTCTCGACACCATGGCATGTCAGTGTTGGCAGTGTTGGTCTGTCAGTTATTTGATCCACCACTTTGACTCAGGCAGATGTTCAAACAACGACTGGGTGGATTGCCATAATTACCATCATTCGTGTCCCCAGAGGATGAATCTTGATGACTTTGATGAATACCTGATTTAACCTGTAGCGCCACCATGTAGTTGACATCTGTGGTTCAGAGTCAGATATCTCTTATTTGGTGGCTTTTTTGGCTTTGGTGATCCCCTAAATTTCCCCCCAGTGCCACCGGCAGGTCAGAGTTTTCACTTATTCAGTGACATCTCAACAGTTTGGCAAGTTCACTGTTACCAGATGATGTAGCATGTTATCGTCATGCTAAACAAGGATGGTAAACATGGTAAACACTGTATATTCTGAGCACTTAGCTTGATACATATCAGGGCAGGTGACAGGAGTATAAGCATGTTATTACAAATGCATGATATCAAATTAACTTCTACTGTATGTTCATATCTGTGATAATATGAATGAACCAATGAATCAAAATTGAAATTGCTTCTGCTGGAAGTTTAGATTATTTTTACTGTACGTTTTGGTTGAAAATGACTTCGAGACAGAAAATATACAGCACTGTCAGAAAACAGCTTTTTTAGACTGCACATCAAGGAGAGGAAGAACAAAAATTCATAATTGCCATATGTATGCAAATTACATCAATCTGAAGCCATTACTGAAACAATTAATCTTTGGCAATCGCTAAAACATTTTAATCACGATCGTTACAAATGGCTGACTATTCATTATGCCCTCTAATTAGATCATAAATTGTATGAATACACTGTTGTGGGAGGTTTTGAAGGGTGTGACACACTGGGGACAAACACAAAAGCCAGCTAGGACTGATGAAGTGTGCCGCATTAATGGCACTGGGAGCCAGGGTTGCTGAGCAGGGACTAAATGCCCATTCTCTCCTGACTTCATGTATGAGTGATTTATTGACTGACTGACTGGGGGCTTGAGCCTGCAGATGTGCGGTCAGGTGGTGCAGGTGATCAGGATCGGGGGGGTCAAATGTTACAGTAAGTCATTGAGCCATCCTGATGTCTGTGACGACAGTATCAATAAACCTGATGCAATTGATTAAATGCTTCTTGCTGGTGTGGGTGAGCTGAGTGAGTTGTGGCAACAGGAGTCACATTCTCGGTCTAAATGTCATGTGTTGTCGTATTTGTCAGTGTTGTGACATTTTTTTTTTTTGCGGAGACGTCGGAAGGCAGTACAGTAAGCGCAGGAGTGGCGACGTGACAAGTAAGATGACAGCCACCATGTTAACCCAACGTTTCAGACAATGTCCTTCTAAAAACTGTCACAGTTGTGTCACGAAGTCGACAAGATTGTGAGAGAATTGGCTCTTACTGGAAAAAACTCCAAAAAGTCTCAAGGTTATGTTCACATACAATCTCAGGCTGTCCTCCAGGGACAAAATAAAGCATTTGTCTGGAATGTCTGCACACCCTCCTCTGCACTCCGCCATGTGTAGATTATTGGGAAATTCGGAGCTGCAATGGCAGGTAAATCAATTCAGGTCTGATCTGTGAAACCTGGCATGCCAACCAGTACATTAGCCCCATTTGCACTTCATTATGTGCACCAGTGGGCACTGCTAAAAAGTCACCATCAGCAGGCTCCATTACATACAGGAGACAGGGAAAAGGCCCAAGTCACTATGTAGTCATCTGGCGGGCTTTGAAACGTGTATGTGTGTGTGTGCATTTTTGTTATTGCATTGGGCCCTTTTCCAGCATAAAACCGACCTTATTGGGGTCCTCATTGGGACCAAAGCCCAGTCCTAATGAGGCAAAACATCATTTCAGAGGTCCTGGTTAGGGTTTGGATGAGGCTGTCCTTAATGAGTGGAAGTCAATGCAATGTCCTAAGCGGGATGGCTGCAAAAAACTTGTGTGTGTGTGTGAAAGAAAATGAGGAGTGTGAAGGATGTGACAGCAACAGTGAAAAAGAGTGGCAATCAAAGAGAAGATAGAGGAATGATTTAGGGATTGAATTATTTACTTTGATGAAGGCCTGGATGGGAAAAACAACAGATAATCTCTGCTGGCTGCCGTGCTTTTCTTTTGTTACAAAAGGAGAACAAAAGTGAAAAAGCGCGAGTTTTTGTTTGAGTGTTTGTTTTTTGAGTAAAATGCTACCCTATCACTCTCCTCACAAGAGAAAGAAGAAATCTTGAAAATCATTTGGGGGGATCAAAGAAGAATCACAAACAATAGACATTCCAAAAAGTCTTGTTTCTCCCTCTCCCACACTGTCTTTCCCTCTTCATCCCTTCCTCACCAACTTGTTATTTTTCTCCCAGTTTCCCTCTCAGGGCCCTGATCAGAGATCTGAGACTCGGTAGATCTATAAAGAAAAACAAACCCTCCTCATCACCATGTGTCTGTGTAAAAGTAAATAATGTGGGGGTTGTTTTTTTTTTTTTCCCCGGGAGCGAAGCTAAGTCAAACTGCACGGCACATATTTGTGTCGACACAGGTTTTGCATGTAGCTTGGAGCAAGTCAAAAAATGTCGGAGTCGGAGCAATTTTGAATCTGACGTACTGTGGAGATACTGATATGAAAATTAGCAGCATGAAAGGAAGCGTCCAACATAAGTGTTCTGGTCTTCCTTAGCAGCTCTGCTATTGGTTTGCATTGTGTAAAGAGTTTAATAAGAATGTATATTAACAGAACAGGAAAACACTGTCTGGACAAACACTCCGACCTAACTGCATATCTGATGCTAAACTGCTGTAAAGTAAACATCTTTGTACTGTGGTAACAACCTTTCAAGACGAGTTTATCCTTACAAAATGGTTTCATCATGCACTGTTCATGGTGTGCATTTCAGAGAGGCTGCGGCGGCTTATTTTGCACTTGCTGAGAAGTGCATGCTTTACATCACCAAAGAAGAAGAGAGGGTGAAATTTAGGTGAAATGCATCGCTAATACAGTATGCAAATTGACCATAGACTTAAGGGCAATTTCATACATGTAGAAAAACCCACACCCACTAGTTTATATGCTGGGACAACATGGCCTCTTTCTCTTTTCTTTCATCAAAACATAAATACAGACTTGTGTGTTTCAAACATTTTAGGATTCCATTTCAATCCCACAGAACAAATATTTGCTCAGAATATGATGGTTGCTGTTGTCACATTAATGCTTACAAGCACAGCAAGTGTTCTTGCATCATGTAAATTATCAACAGTTTAGACAAACTAAGAACAGTTTGTTGAGCCCTGATCAGCTTGGAGTCATAGTCATATTCATGATGTTTTAACTAGATACTTAAGAGGAGTTTTCCACAGCTGGTTAAGACATTTTTCGGATTCCTCGTTTTTTCATTTTTTTAGTGAATCGCTGTGGCACCTTCATGCAAAGTTTGCCCTCGTTGCATAAAGTTAACATTTTTCAACTTTTGACCCGTGTTTTCTCAAACTGTGTTGTAGTACTATCTGTGCTATACTCAAAACAGACTGCACTTCCACTGCTTTTCTACATTTGTGGAGAAAGTGCTTTAAAATCTGCCTTTCACTTATTTGTGGACGAATCAGGCATCAAACCATCGACCCTGCAAATACACAACAACCTGCTCTGCTTCCTGTGACACATGCCGCCTATAATGAAACAGGATTCTGATCTCAATAAAGCACCAATATGCTGTTCACTGACAGTATTTTCCTGGTGGTTTGAACCACTGTTCTGTTTCAGTCACTGAGTCGTCTGAACTTAATGACAAGACACCACGATCATCAGAACACCTTTGCCATTCAAAAGGCCTCTATAGTCACATTGGCTTGCAGGTTAATATTAGGGGGAGACTGGGATGCCCTTGTTGCTTCCTGTGAAACGCAGGGGTCCCCTGGTTCGAGTCTGCTCTTTCCTTCATTTCCTGTCTTCTCTCTACTATCCTATCGCTGCCTAATAAAGCCATAAAATGCCCCCAAATAGACAACGTGCACTCTTGGTAGGAAACAAGATGTGAACAAAGTGAGCCCTGTTTCATGGACTATAACATCTCGCCTCTGTTGCCTTTGCTTCTTAGAGACAGCAGTCGTTATTTGCCTGACCACAAGAAAACATAATCACAAGTCTGCTTGAGAAAACAACTGATGCTTTTGTGTTTTGTGGTGAAGACTCCTTTTAATTGCTCCACCAACCCTTCAAACAAACAGCAGATAATAAATCTCCTTGACTGACTTGACAGACATAAAAACCCACACATGCAAACTTGTATTAGAAGTGCAGGACTTGTCACGCCCTCCCTCCACTTTTCACTTCCCCTGCAGCAGCCCGAGCCTCTCCTCAATGCGTTGCAGCAGTAATATGGCGCCGAGGGAATGGGTGGCTGCCGGTGTTTTAACAGGGATGACCAACTCACTCCTCTCCTGTATTTTAGCAGTGCTTATCAGCCAGCGCCATGCCCTGAGCACCGCTTCCACTTCACAGGGCCACCAGCACCTCGACTGCCACTGGATGTTTACACTGATCCCTTCATAGACGACTCCCTTGGGCTGCTGTCTCTGTTTGTGTGTTTGTGTGTGTGCGTGTGTGTGTGCATGACTCCCTTGGGCCACAACACAGCTTGTCTGCGCCGAGCCTCATGGATTGACAATGCCGGGTCTGTTCCTTCAGACCACAGTCAAACACTGCGTGCCAGGGGATGAGCGATGAAAGAGTGAACAAGGACAAGTGGTCATTCAGGCTTGAACCACCTTGATGTGAGCAAAAGCTACAAAGCGATGGATAAAATATAATACCTGCGTACTTGCATACATATTTTTGTGGTTTATAAATTATATACTACATTTTTCAATTCATGTATTATGAAGGTGCTCTGTAGGTTGTTAAATGAACACTTCCAACACCAAGACGCGCATGTAGCTTTGAAACACAGCTCTGACCACAGCGTACGAGTAGGACATGAATAAATTCTCATAGCAAATCACTGGGGCTACATTTCAAATTAAGGTTGCTTTCATGCAATTCAAATGAACTCTGCTGCCTTTGCCCATTCGGTTCTGTGCTGTTAGGTTAGTTTGAAAGCTGTCATTCAAACTCTAGTGGGGACCAACTGGACGGAGTCCGCTTGAAAAGCTGCATCTTGGTTCGATTCCAAGTGGAATCAATTCATTTGTGTTTTTTTGTTTTAATGTGAGCTACTCCAACCACAGACCACAGACTGGTCTTAGGATGATCCAAAAAGCCATTTATTTCTTTGTGAGCAGATTTATGTTTAACACAAGGGTTTCCCAGCGGAGACCCCTTCACTGCAGGCTTTGATTTCTGGTTCTCTTATAGGTAGCACCACTCTCATGCTTGATACATGTATTGTACATGATCAAGTCGTATCATTCCTTCACTATATTCCTCACACTTACCGAATTCCTATTTTTTCATTAACTTTGTGACACAGAGCGACAGTACTGAAAGAGAGTTACATTATATTCATGCTGTGTCCCAGGAAGAATATCTGCCGTGTGATCTCTATGCTTAAGTCAATTCAGTCATAGAGATCGATAATCAAGGCGAGCAGAAGGTTTGCAGTGGAGATGGCTTTGCTTTGCTATATGTTGTTTAAAAAAGAGAACACAACTGAGTCTGGTTTTAACTTGCTTCATCTTGTCTTTCGTATCGATCTCCTATTCCATCAGAAAACACAGGCAGCCCGAGCTGACCAGTCTCGTGTTCCCTGTGTGGTTTCCCTGCACATCTGCTACAATTTATCCTGTGATGTATCGATACAAACCCAATGCATGTGCCCGTCATAGTACACAGAAGGATAAAGTCAACTTCATCGACACCAGACTTGCTTTCAATCCCTGTAATAAACTGTGTTTTGTTTTTCCCTTTGGATCCATGTGGCACTGATGATGCTGGATGATGGTCACAAAACTGCCCAATTATCAGCGCAACACAAAATGGACCAGAACTAAACGCCCATCACTGAGCTGAATTCAAATTATTACCTTTAATTATTTATTATTTACTCAATTATAACTTTTTTTTTTTCAGAAAACTTTTCAAAGACATCTTAAGTAATTACATCTAAATTACGTCTAAAAAGGCAAATTGTGTTAAAGGCAAATCAGTGATAATGTGAAGTCATTTTTTTTAACCATCATCCACAAAGCCACACTCAATATGTCATTAAAGTTTCAGTAGTGTTTCTCTTCTTCTCACTGACACATGCTCTTGAGTCTGTTAAGCAGCATTCAGAAGCACTTAGTTAAGCACTAAGCAGTCGAAATACCGCAGCCAAAATTTAAAACATTCACATTTGTGCACAGAAAAATATGCTTGAAAAAGTCTTTCATTAGTCACCCAGTAAAAGACAAACACAAGCAGCTCGTTGAAGCCTCAGCTGGCCACTCTGACAGTGAGACTTCATTTACTTCTTTCGGCTTCCTGTTGCTCATTTCCACATTTCTTTCAGGCGTTGACACTAACCAGCGGGAAGTTGCAGAGAGAAGGCTATAATTTTCATCTCTGCCACTTTAACTCAAACAGATACATCACCACACAAACAAATATGTGCTTTCATTTGTTGTAGTTGTATGACACATAGCGTAGGTGTGTGAACCCACATACAGTCGAACGCATCTGCATCTTTCACCTTGATTTTTTTTTTCTTATTCACTAATTAAAGCTGGGAACATATCATTATTATACATGATTACTGGAACCAGCAACAAACACCTCAAACAGAACTTTTCACCACTGGATTTTTGCCAATGTGTGCTGCAGTTTGTGAGGAAAATAAGACGGAGGAATACATTTGAATAAAGATGGTGTTTGAGGAGATGAGGGCAACAAGGGATGTAAGCTCTTCAAAACTGATGAGCTGATTTATAAAACAACACTCACATAATACTCCAACTGTTTTGTTCCTTGGCCACGATTATTATTGCTTTACGATTTCTCACGTGATGTCGAATAACAAATCCGCTCGTGAAAATTAAGCACGCTTGAAATAGAAGGAGAACGATGGGCGGCGACCAGATCACAAAGTAAACGATTTGAATCATATAACACCACAGATTGTTTAATTTTATCCGGACTGTCAGAACAAAATAAGCCAGACTGAAACAGACTCGGTCCAACTTGGTCAGTTGTGACGTCCAAATCACAGCTATCACTTAAATCAAAAGCCTTAACACACACACACACACACACACACACACACACACACACACACACACACACACACACAGGCTGTTGTGTTTCTAGTGAGTGAGTTTCTTGCAGAGCTATCAGGGCGAGCCACATGAGTGGTCATGAGTGTGTGGACACGGAGCTGTGACCCTACGCTGGGAGATGGCTTGTAAATGAACTGGAGCACATTTCCTGATTCTCATGAATACATCATGCAGCCACTAAGCAACTGGAAAGAACAGGGAAAGAGATTTTATGTGTTTTTTTTGTGAGTGTACAGACAAGACAAAGAGAGTGGGAGCGAGTCCTCTGGGCTATAACACAGCTCCTCTGTGCTGAGAAAAGTGGAGTGACACCTCCGGATCACCTCCAGTCACTAATATTGTGGGTCGGAGAGGGGCCGACGTGAGAGTGAACAGGGTGAAATAGTCATCCAGGACTTCACAAGCCTTTGCAAAGGCTGTAAGACAACACAAGAGCAGATAGAAAATGTACATCTGCATTCTGGACTGATGCCTCCTCCAGGGTTTGTGCAGCCGCATTTGAACCTCAGAGTTGCCGACACAGACGACAGGGAAGGCTGAAAGACTGCTGTGCAATCAGGAAAGGGAGCGTCACTCCCAGGCACCGTTTTCTGTTTGTATTAGATTTGAAAATGCAAAGAACTAAAAGTGTTGTCATTCATTTAGTGCGTACACACTCGATCAGTATTTTCTTCTGGGAAAACGTTAACATTATCTACATGAAAACAGAAATCACTGTCACATACAGTCATGCTTTTACTGTCTATCCCCTTTGTGCTTATTCATCTGGAAAAGCAGGCAGCTTCACACCTATGTCTTGTAGAATTATTGTCTGTATTGTTTATTATTGTTGTTTTTGTAAAATCAAAAAGAGATGTTTAGAAAAACTTACACGGTGTCACAAAGGAAAACAGCTTCAATGATACAGAATAATTTCTTATTTTCTTGCTCATCGATGAACATCATTGTGAACATCATCGATTAGAAGAACAAAGCACTTTTTCATTACATGTATTTCTTAATTATCTAATATTATACATTATAGCCTCTCTGTTTAAATGCAGTAAATTCAAAGTTCAAAGTCCAATTAATTAAAAGATTATGAAAGTTGAACATCATCTTATTTATTTTTGTTTGTTTGCAGGCTTATGTGTTTGTATAAAGATTAATTATATCAACGGCCTTTTGATATAATATGAACAAAAAACATATCTTTAATGAGGTTTGATCCACCTACTGAAAAGGGAAGTTTTCAATACAGCGATGAGAAATTCAACAGCACGCAACATAATGAGATCAGTTCATCTCCAGGAAATGAGGCATATCCTTCATTTATCAAAACCACTGGCAGCAATTATTCCCAATTCACAGGAAAGCACAGTGATTCTCAGAAATCCAGAAGTTGTTAAATTAGTTCCCAACTTGACCTTACGCAAGATTTTTTAATCTTTTAGCACAAGTGGTAGTTGCATCACCTTCTCTGCGTTGGTAATGAGTGTTTCAGTCTCTAATTTCACTCTTAAAGACATTAAATTGGAGTGTTGAAGGAGAAAAATCCTTCTGTGTCTGATTCCTGACTAATGAAACTCATCCTGTTTGCATTAAATAGACTAAACTGAAACGACTGCTTTGGTTCATCAAAAGGACCTTTTTAAAAACATTTGCTCTTATCTGATACAGATTATTATTATTATTATTTTATCTAACATGTTTCACATCTTTAAAATGAGATTCAATAATTTCACACTGGACGCATTTTTTAAATTGGTCAATTTTTGTCGTAGGGTTTTGTCCACGAATAGAACAGTGGAGCAATGTTTTTTTTATGGGCGGGACCTTGTTTTGTTTGTATCTACGACCCCTATTCCAAAGAGGTTACTCGATTAAATATACAGATATAATATATTTACTGTTTGACCTCATCAGCTTCATTATCATCATCATTCAGCTGAAAATATCTGATTATTCTGAATTTGATGGCAGCAACGTGTTTCAAACAAATTGGGACAGGAGCAACAAAAGGCTGTGCAAGTTGTGGACTGATCCAAAAACACCTGTTTGGATCATTCCACAGGTAAACAGGTTCATTGGTAACAGGTGATAGTGTCATGATTGGGTATGAAAGGTTCATCCTGGAAAGACTCAGTCGTTCACAAGCAAGGATGGAGAGAGGTTCAACACTTTGTCAAACACATGATTGGATAAAGGAGATTACTACATGGGCTCAGGAACACTTGGTAAAACTGTTGTCAGTAAACAGAGTTTGTTTGCAAATGATTGCATCCTGTTTTTATTTATGAGGACACACGTGAAAGCACAGAGCTGATGAGGTACAAAGATCTCTTGTAATGATGGTAACATGTTGACAAATGTATTTTGCAGTGATTATTTTTAAAGGTCACAAGGATACCCACAATGCATTTTGAAGAAAAACTCTCAATGTAAACATAACTGTGTTTGTTGTTTACTCCACCTTGTACAGCGCCTTTAGCATGAATCTTTTAGCACAGCCAATGCATCACATCCTGGGTGTTGTTAATGAGTATTTAAACCAGGGCTGAAAAATCTACTCTGCCACAATAATGGAAACAGGAAGGTGGAAGCCTGCATTACTTAAGAGGTGTTTAAGTCTGACGTGGGTTGAACCAAATGATGAAGGGGACGCTCATTTTTAAAGCGGCTAAATCACATTTAATAAGGCAGCTACACAGCGGTGGAATGGTAGTAAACAGGAGAAACTAGATATCATTTTGCAATGACTGCACACATTAACAATACTCAGAAAAAAGACCAGAAACTTGCAAGTTTTCCAAATTAAAACCCATAAATTCAAGTCAAAATGTCCCAGATTTCAGACTATTTACTGTCAGTTCTCCATCAGACACAGAAGACATCAACTGTGGCAAACTTAAGTTCACCCTGTCAATTAATCATCGTCTCTCTGTTCGAATATTTTATTCAAATATTATGTTTTTTTAATCTTGTGAAGTTTATTCTCATGCTTTTGAGACGTTCACACAAACAGTGAGTGTTAAGCAGTGGGTGTGGGGTAGTGGCGATCAGCTACACACAATTCTCTCTTTTACTGACCTGCCATTCTTTTCATCCTTTCAGTCCTTCTTTTATTTCTCTCCACTTTCCCCAGGAGGCCTGAAACTGACTAAAAGATACATATATGATCACATGCATCGCACACAGCCACATCTGTAGACATATGTGGACACACGCAGTCGCTTGCATCTTTCTCTCAACCAGCGTATACACACACACCCACACACACACATGCAAACCCCTGAACAGATCAAGGCTTATCCACCCACAGTGGTGGTAGCCCCGCAGGATGATGATGAAGGCTTGGATCCAAAGTACCAGCTTATATCTGCAGATCAATGGCTGACCTCCCAACCAGCTCCAGCCAGACTGACCAACACTACACAGCTTAAAGCCCAGCCAAAGGCACCGCTCCAAGCTGCATGCTGAATATTATATCAGTCTAATGATTCTCCCCAGAAGCCCAGACTCTGTCAGCTCGTCAGTTCCCTTTTCCTCTGTTGCTCTCTCTAGGTCTTTGTCAGTGACTTTTTTTTTTTTTTTTTGGTTGTTGTTGTCACTGCCTCGAACTCTGCCTGTGCCTATGAAGGGGAAGGCGACCCGCTCTGGGGAATGAAAGCAAAACACATAAAAGAGCAATATTTTTGGAAGAGGAGATGGTGCATTTTAACATTCTGTAACGTAACTATCATTTCCAAAGCCAAGAAAGTGCTTTGAAATGTGTGAAACCAAGGATGATACTGCCACTGTTAGAGACTAAGTAGGGTTTCCTTCTCACATCACAATGCCTTAAACCTTCCTGGGCAAAGGTATTGCTGTGGGTCAACCAGGCAGAAACAGTCTCAACATGTGACTGGGTTCAGAAAATACAGCTGAATTAAAACTCGTAGAGGTGATCACACAAGGAAAAATCCGTGCTTGATCACTTGAAAATGCAAATTCCACAAACTAAATAAATGCATGGGAGATTATTCCTAGTCTTACTATTAGCTCTGTCAACTGAGATTAATGCGTTTTTTTTTTCTCCTCCCATTGTGTTTATCTGTTCGCTGCATTCATTAAACCGTCAGTCGTGATGCATGGAAAAAGTTGAAGGGGGATGTGGCAGTGGGTGTTTGCCTCTGACCAAAGAGCGTAAAGGGTTCACACATGGTGGCACTTTCAAACTTTTTATACAATATGGAGGCACTGTTGATTTCTCTAAAACTTTAAAAGTGGTGGGAGTGCAGGCTGAACAGGATGTTTCAAGCACATTTTAGACGACCATCTAATGTGCATCTAACACAATAGATATGCTTTTATTTTAAGCCTCCACCGGCTGTGTGACTGCTTACGCTTCGCTTGCATGTAGCTGCAATCTAAAGCATATTTTTTACATTTCTAGTCTATTTTCTGAATTATATGCTTAGCAGTGATTTTTTATATTGGGTTGCAAGTGCTGCCAAAACATTTGTAGTTAACAGTGGTTTTGTGGCTGAATGGAGGGCTGCAGCTGTTACCTGTGGGGCTGTGATAATCAGCAAAAATGCTTAAAATGAGCAGAAATTTGGCCTCCCTCATGTCCCATTTCAGCTTTAATGTCCCATTTCGGGGGGGATTGCAACAAATGCTGCAGTCAATGATACTGCATAAATAATACATAAAATCAATTCAAATTCTGATGTCCTGTCATTGGTTATTTTATGTGTGTGGCTGACCTTATTTTTCAATACAATCTGCAGCATGATTGATCTGGTGGTTTGTTTTTTTCCTGTATCATGGCTCATGGGTTGTTCTTTTGTATGCCTGTGCATAATTATTGTGCATGGATTTGGTGTCAGATCAGTGATTCTCGACAACAGGCCCGTGCTCTGTGCTGCAGTGCACCTCCCGCCAGCCCATTCGGTTCAGTGGCCTCGCTCTTATCATCGCTGTCATGCATTGAAGCGGAATATTCCGTCCATCAGCATGCAGCAAAGACTGTACTGCCCTTCCCGGTTGCACACCTTTGTGAAGTCACTCTCTCTTTTGTCAGCCACGAAAACAAGATTTGGGAGTGGAATGAATGTAGGAAACAAATATTTTCTCTTTGTAATATCTTGTACGAGAGGTGGTGATAGTCTCCTTCAACCCTCCAGGAACTGTCCAGGGTTCTGAAAGGTTTTACCAACCCCTGACTTTTCCTCTACTCATGAAGCTCACATTTGTGCATTTGAGTGTCATATTTCAACATTTATTCTCCAATTTGTCCAGTACGTTGGTTCATGACCAGGTTCAGCCTCAGATGACCGTAATCATGCAAACATCCTGAGCAGCAAACTGCATGGAAGAGTGAAAATAAACCCCCGCTCGTCATACCTTCCACTACAACTGTGGCCGACTGTCATCACAATTGTTACCACTGAAACTAAAGCTTATACCTGCTTCCTGTGTGAAACATGAAATGCATTAATAAATCAGTTAAAATACTCATACATATAACTCCATGGCAAACATTAATCAATGAAAGTACAGTTCAATGAAATGGCTGAAATACAATGTACAAACTTTACAATAATGCAACAAAAAGAAAGCTAAAACTTAATTTACATCCTGTCTAAGATTTTCAGAAACTACATAAGCATTCTTTTAATTAATAAACGAACATTGATTTTTTGTTTGTTTGTTTGTTTGTTTGATAATGTGTAATATTTTGATTTGGCATCTGTATTCACTCAACATCTATCAAGGTAAACTCTATATCAATAATTTTAGTTCTTCTCTCAACCTATTTTAAACCTAAGGCCTCATTTTACACCTGGGTATGACAGGCACATACTAATACAGGAATACAAACACAGAGCCGCCATCACAAAATATGCTGGTATTTCCCTTTGAGCTTAAAAAAATATCAGGTCCTTATGGTCTCTATTTCTTTACAACGCGACTTCAAAAAGAATCTCTGAGACATAAATCTGGGGAAAATGTCGAGTTCGCACATCGACTAAACACAGATGCTTAACATGATACCTTCTAATCATGTGTGTCTCACTGTTGTTACTGCGGCCATGTTACAGCCTCATAAAGCTGCTAGCAGGACGGCAGATCCTTAGTCTTCTTCTGTCATTCTGTCAATAAGCAACAGACACAGAGGCTTGTACAGATAACTGCACTAACTGATCCTTGCTAATTTGGAGACACGGCTCCTTTGATTAGGTTCAGCCAAAGTAAGGCATGAATTGCAGTTTAAACAGCGAGTGTTTTTGATGTCATCTCGGACGGTGCTTGACTTTCAATGACCATCACTCAAAGGCTCCTTTCCTTGGTCTAAATAGAGAAGTGGTATGGTTCAAATTTAATATTTTGTGAATGAGGCCAAAAGCTGTGGCACGGTTCACGTGGGGGTGAAAGTCATTACTCAAGCACAATTTGTCACCACAGGGCAAACAACAAATAATTTTACTTGGAGTTATCTAGTAGCAAAATCATGTTGGTTGCTTCCTGTGGTTTTGTTGTTTACGTCTCCTTTTACACTTCGGCTCATCCTTGCTTATTGTTTGTTTGACTGCATTTCGATCTGTGTGCATCGCTGCAACCCCTCTGTGGGTCTCGCATAGCCGGGTTGAGTTAGTGCATTTTGTCTGCCTCTGCGACTGACTGTCAGTTTCTAAAACAGGCTCCCGACGTATGACAACCACGGCATTTCATCATTTCTCTCCCTCTTTATTTCTTCGCCTCAAGTCCACATTAAAATATGCATGACTTTGAGTTTGTGTTACAGCTGTCAAGTCCGTGGGATCAAACTAATCAAAGTAAATCCTTATGAGAAACATCAAGGATAAACAAGTGATTAGAAGGCCAAGCTTGTGATTGTCTGGGGGAGAGAGAGAAAGAGAGAGACACCAACAACCCACAGTTAGCCAGCAGAGCTTATTCTGCCAGGACTGCTTCACAACCTAATCCCACCCTGTTTGTCAACCCCTCTAGCCCTACATATATCATCTTCAGCTCAGATTGCAGGAGCTGGAGTTAACAGTGTTGCAGAAGTTGGAGTAAAAGTGTTGCCTGAAGATGTTAACAGCAGCTTGATAAGTAAAGGAACTGCAGCAGTTGCAAAAAAAAAAAAAAAAACTCCCCAAAACATCCCTCACGACAGTCGTTGGTGCTCCAGCAGATTTCAGATCAAATGTAATTTCCAGATTATTTGGGTTGAGGTTTAAGATGTCAGCGCTGGTGTGTGATCATAAGCAGCACAGTACATTTTGAACATAATGGTTATAATGATAGTCAAGACAAGTGAAGCTTATTTTTATTGGTCAAAATCTGTACAGCATCCGCCACCATGTATTGGTAATGGTAGTGGTCTGAGAAGGGCAACCACTCATTATTTGTGGAAGTCTGGTTATATACACGTCTCAATTTATCAATTAGTTATCACTGAATGTTCATAAGTAAACAAAGGAATAAAACAATATTCAAAAGGTAGTGTTGCCCAATTTCCTGGTTCACCTCGGTCTCCACTTGCATTTAGTTTTCAATGTACTGTCGCTATTATTGAGCAGTTGTGTCACACTGGTGCATGCAGGGTAACGAGCACGAGGAATCGGACCCAGATGCAGGCGCCTGAGACGAAGCTGAATCAGTTCAGTGATCATTTATTCACACAAAAATCAAAAGGCTCTCAGGATAGCGAGGCAGCCAAAGGGTCAAAGACAGACAACAGGCAAACAAAACCGACAGGGAGCAGGCAAGAATCAAAAGTCCTAAATAACAGGCAAGGTCCAGGGAAACAAAGCAAAGATCCAAAACACTATAAAAAGGCTGTAACACTAGACACACAGGATACAAAGATGAAGTGGCAAAGAGAGAGGAGCGCACAGAGTGAATCCACTAGTTAGGGAAAGCTAAACTAATCAGCAGTCACAAAGGCAGGAAGTAAAGTAACTGACACAAGATGAGAGGTGAATATCAAAATAAAACAGAAAACAGTGACCGAATGACATTAAAGAAAACATAACCTAAGAGCATGGCAGGATATGATCATTTGTTTAAGTGAAAGAGCAAAAAAACATCTTCTCTGTGCATATCCTACATTTAATAGCAGCTCGTTATTTTTTAAGATGATGATAAATTAGAATTCAAGAACAACAGCTTCCTTGAGCTTTAGTCATATGTGTGCAGTCCAAACCCTGAGCTGTAATTTAGGCAGCAAAACAATGCATATTTTTTCTTGGTTCAATGGCAAAGCTCTCAATTTTTACTAATCATGTGCCATCGCATGCAATTATCTAATGGTGGCGGAGACTGTACTCTGGCTTCCAAAAAGTAATGTGGAAACTTCATGAAAACTGCGAGAATCTCACAACTAATATGAAAAGAGTTTAAGATCTTTGGGAAATTTTTAGATATTTTATTCAGGGTTATGTATAGTGTGAAATCAAGTGAAAAGAGTTTTTCAGTCTTGCTTCTCGCATCTGAGAAACACCATCTTTTTCTCATCTGCATCTGATTCAAACTGCAGCGGATTAATGAGGCCTAAAAGGCAGCGAACCTAACCTCCAAACTCAACATCCTTCGGTCGCTTTCCACCTGAATCTGTACAGCAATTCATTATAAGATTTTATTGACGCCTTTTCAAAGTTTGAAAAGATCTGCCTTGAGCATGTATTTCATGTCTTTTTAACAGTACAGAAGCAAAACTCAAAGTTGAGATCTGATCGAGTTTCGCTGGCCCTGATCCCATTTCGAGTCCTTTAATGTAAAATCCTTACACTGCATTTACTTAAACGTTGATTAAATTTGTATCGTGCACTTCATCCTATACAACTTCTATTTCACCAGCTTGGTCCAAATACTTCAGGTCCTATTTCAAAAATATTAAGTTGATCAACTTAAATTACTGAACACATAGATACAAAATATAATGTACAGTATCTAAATGAAAGATTGACTGTTAAAATGACGATCAGCACTGGCTAAAAACAACAAGTTGCTGTGTTTTGCACATGCCTTTTTCTTAATGGTAAATCAGATTTTGAATTCATTTGTTAGATTAGTGAATTCATGCATTTTTCCACTCACTAGTGCATCTAAATAGCTATTCAGGTTCATACATTTGTTGTCATTTGCTCATGGAGGAAGACACTTGCAATGTAGAGCAGTACTGCAACGAGAGCAGGCTGAGGTGGACAAACACTGAAGAGTACACTAAAGACAGGACTGGATTGTGAACGGCTTTATTTAAGCCGATACTGGGACATTTCTATTTCAGAGTTAAGATTAAAGATACAAATGTCTCGTTGCAGTTTTAATCAGAGACCCTCCAAACCTTCCTTTACTGTGGAAGTAATTAGTTGGGCCTTCTCTTTATTTTGACAGTATACGCTAATATTAATAAAGCAGCTGTGTCTCCTTGAAATTACATTATACACCACAAATCTGCAACAGCAAATACATTTTGTCAGAAACATAATGAAGAAATGTTTTAATTAACACAGCTGCCAAGACGCAAAATGTTGAACCAACTCAACATAGCGGCAACATATTTCATTTGTTTCCCTGGGCAACTAAAACATCTTCTTCTTCATGGGTTGGTTCTGCAGACAGTCATATTTTATTTTAATTTTAATAAAGCTCAGATGAAACTCGTTTTCTCACTACGTAAATTGCAGTAATCACTTTGTTGTTGGACAGCTCTACGAAGGTGGAGACAATGGAGAGGCATTAACAGCTCTGGATGCCAAACAGACGGACGGTTGTCTTACACAAAAGACATCGCTTTATGCTGAGAAAACTGCTTGTCCTAATTTCAAATCAGTACTTAACACTTTTAAATATTTAAAGCTGAATTACTTTAAGAAATTAGTGATGAGACACTGGAATAACTCGACTGTAGTGCACATCTGTGGCCTTTGTATTTGTTTTACCAGCTATGGGTATTGATGATATCAGAATCTCCTTAATAATAGATTCACTTTTTTAACAATTTGTACTCTTAAAGTACAATACAATCTTATAAAGAAGTGGGAATATGAGTATTAACAGTGATGCATATCCAAACCCGATACAAGCCGGAAATATGTCTACACTGATACACAATGACAGATCAGAACCTAATTCTTGACATTGTTGTACCTTCATACCAGTTAAAACACCTGAGAGGGATAGATTGAGTTCCCAACCTACTGCACATACTCTAGTTATTCGAACACTGGACCACTCTGTTGGGAAGACCCAAGAGAGTCCAGCTCCCTTCGTTCTCTCTGCTGCCCTTATAAAAACCCTGCAAGACTTCCACAAGTTCAAAGCACCCGGAGAGAAAAACCGAAGCGACCTCTGACCCTGTCGATACTCAGAAAGTCTGGGAGGCATGTGTCACTCTGAATGGCACGGCGTATCGTACGACCCTGTGCCAAAGCTGCGGGATCACAAAAATCCCCTGGGGACGTGCAGCCTTTCCAAAGACAGATGGACAGAGCGAGAGCAAAGAAAGAAGTGAAGACAGGCTGCGGGGAAGTGGCAGAGCAATACATTCTGGCCTTCCGATGTCCAATAAATTCATCAGTTTGGACACAAATTCAAGAGGAGAAAAGTGATGGAAAATCATTATGGTAGAAAATACAAGGATTCAAATTACTTGCTGCGGGCAACTGGTGATTGCTTTGTGGTGGCAGGGCCCAATAGAGAGTAGGAACTAAATAGTGAACAGTCTCCCCGGGCTGCAAATCACTAATTACTTATTAATGAGTAGATGAGGAAAGTCTGTGCTTTCAAAGTAAACACTGGTGAGCAGAGCAACTGAGCAAGCGGAAAAGAGGGAAGTGGGGAAAGAGGCGCCAGAAGAGGGTGAGGAGACTTTGAACTGCACGCTGAGACAGAATTGACTTTTCATTTAAGACAAGAGTTCTTCATTTAAATAGGAATACAAAGCAGGCTTTCGCCAGTGTTTCAGCACAAAGAGGAGGAGCATGTCAAGCTCGGGGAAAGCAAGAGTATGACAGAAGAGGAGAGAGAGAGAGAGAGAGAAAGGTTAAACAACACAAGGAAGGAAGAGGAACGAAGACGGAGCGGCAGATAAAATACAAGAAAAAGCACAGATAAGTACAGAAATGGAAATGGAAAAGAGACATACCTATCTGGGGTGACCTTTACTGAGAGCTGAATCACAGAGGAGTGCAGTCAAGATAAGGCTAATACACTGAGGAGAACATCTTTATTCCAACCTTTTCTCCCGCTGATATTTCAGCAAACAATGACCAGAAACAAACAGCCAAGACACATGACCTGTAAACCTGAACTGTGTTAAGGATCAGACTCAGCTGACACCAGGCGCCGCATCACGGCCGCGCAACACCCGGGCAACTCCGAGCCGGCCTCGCTTCTTTATTCATCGCCTAACACCGAACCTACCGCTCTCACCTGCTAAAACTCGGAATAATAAAGCAACTCACGCTGACTGTTTGGGCTGGCGCAGCATGAAGAATCTCATACTTACACCTTCACACTCTCATATATTAGAAATTCATTTGCATTCATCAGCAACCACTGCCCCCGGGGGGATCTGTAGAAATATGTCGGATTGTTTAGTCAAAATTACAATACAGCTGGGGCAATTTATCTTTTGAAAAGCCTGTTAATTTGTTCAGGAGGAAATGGTGTTTTCATTTGCATGTTGAATAAGGAGTAGCTGGAGAACCCTTTTCCAACCTGTTACACCGCTCTCTCCATGGCTAATGAGGCAGGGAGCAGGGAATTACTGATTCCACCGGGAGCCCTTAGCATGACAAACACACCATGACTTAACAGTTGGCACAGAGCACGTCCATGCGTGTGTGTATGTGTGTGTGTGAGCGTCCACACATGTCTACAAGTACAAGTGTCTATGTGCATATTCATGATTCTCTGTGTACAAATGTGTGTGTGTGGTTTTTTTTCCGGTGGCTGGAATTAAAAGCCTGCAATTATATTTAAAATAATTACATTAGATTAGATTAGATGAAATACAGCCAATTACACAATGAGTGCAGAGAGAAAAAAAATGGCCAATGAAATAAATCCTCTGTGAAGTGTACAGTGCTGATTTTAGGTAAAGAGGCTGGCTGGGCATCTGCATTAGGTTAACTTGAGCTATCACTCATACGAGAAGAGCCAAAATTATTCCTACTTGAAATTATAACCCTCATTTATCGTAGAGAGTTGGAAGTAATGTCAGGTATAATTTCATAATCCTGTATTATAATGATGTCCTAAGAAGGTCCAGAGTGAGATCTCAGAGAGTCAAAGGATATAAAATCTGAAGATGCGAGATGTGATTTTCAAGAAGAAAACAAGCCAAACTTTACAAATATCAATTCACTTGTTAGTAGGATGCCAAGAGTTACAGTTCAGACAACACAGGAGACGAACTGAGGAAAGTTTCTCTGCAGTGTTACTCTATAAACTCAAACTGTTTTTTTGCTTTTGGCACCAAACATGAAAACTGCTTTACTGGTACCAAAAACTAGTTTCTTCACCAGCACTAGCTTTGCTCTGGTTTGTGCATAAAAGTACTGCTTTGCATCCAGATGGCTGTGACCTCTCTGCACAGGATTAAAACACTGAGGTCTTTATTAACCGCTGTGACACAAACGATAGATGGGTAATCCAGCTGGGCCTAATGACACATGTGCATGTAAGCCTGCTGATTGTATAAAGTGCTCTCAAAACAAGCGCACAAAGCAGACTAATAAAGTATGACATACGTTGATGCATCTTGATTTTTGAATTGGGAAGATTATTAGTCCTCCGCTGCTTTACGTAATGAGCCAAAGAAATAATTTCTTTCGTGCCACTGTGTTGACACTTATCAGCAGCAGTGACGGCTAGTTTGGAAAGTAGTCAAATTAACAGAAGAATCATGACTGTTCAGAATATTTGAGGCGTGCCTAATCTCTCTGGAGGTTTGCTCAGAGTATTGGAGAAAGTGCATAATGAACTTGGACAAATTCAAGGTGCTCTGTCAATGCAGGTAATCCAACGTCAATGAATCACATTGTAAACAATATGTTAAGAGGATTATGCAGCATGTTCCAAAGTCCTGAAGAGTTTTACAGTCAAAAAAAGTGCAGAAGAAAGTAAAAAGGAATAAAAATTTTAGTTTTAAAAAACCCCACTCATTCCATCTGACAGCAGCACATGTAGGAATAAAGGCTGTCCAGAGAGATTCTCAGTATTCTTTTGTCACAACTTTACAGCACTGTGGTGGAGGAGAGAGGGGGAGGAAAGATAATGGGGAGGAGAAGGGAGTAACTCCAGTGAACATAAATAGTTAATGATGCCTCCGCCGCCGGGAGAAACACACAAGACCGACTTGTAAAGTAAGCCGCCCATAAACACACCCACATCAGCGCATAGTCAAACACGCGCTGACAGTATGCAAACACATACAGCGAGAGAGCGAAGCAGAGCCTCGGCAAGTCAGAACGCCCGCCGTGAACAAGCATCCACACACACTCTCAGAACTCGCATTGCTTCACCGTCATGAGGATATCGAGTGCTTAAAGGGTATTTTAAAGTAGCAGTTTTTTTATTATTGGGAAATCCAACAACTGAGAGAATAAGGCACCGCAGGTTTAACCCCGTAAGATAAAAGCAATGCACAACAAAGCTGACGTAAGATGAATCATCAGCGTTGGGATGTTCACTTAGAGTGTTTGGTAAGCTGGCAGTCAAGTACTGTAAAGTAGCCTGTGATTTTCAAACACTTTGAGGTTTAATCTTTTGGTGCTAATGAGGTATTTTGGTTGAATTTTAAGTCTGTGCCGTCCCAATGGAAAACATGGAAAACTTCTGAACGACCGGGGTGCAAGACTGGCGCAAAAAAAAAAAAAAAAAAAATAAGCCACTAAAGGAAAGACACCGCCTTTAAAGTTCCCATTTACACACATGCTGACAAATGTGATAAACACACACTGTGAGCGCTAATACTTCATGGGAGTTCATCATCACTGGAGCGAGGGAAAAAGCAATGAGGCTTTTTGGCAGATTTCCTGCTCACCCAGGGTTGACAAATTGCCAAAGCTCTCTGTCACAGCTCCACTTTAAGGCTGCTAACTGTTTCATCTGCCATGATTTAGATCCCAGGCATAAAAGTCGCCCGGTGGAAACGAATATTCCATACACCTTAATTTGCATCACACAACATGGAGCAATTACAGTCACTTTGAATGGTAATTTGTATGAGACAATGATTCAATAACTACTTTGTTGTTGTTGTGCGGAATTACCTCGGATCAAAATTTTCCTCAGACAGGCAATTTTGAAGGTGAGTACATGAACACAATCTTCATAAATAGCGCAAAGGCGTAATTAAGGTGTTATCCAGTCAAAACAACCCCCTCCAGACTGTTAAAGATGCAGTTTGGAGGGTTTTAAGCACTACAATATCTCTGATTTCTCTCCAGAATGACTTGGAAGGGTACAATAAACACAAACAAACCTTCTCTGTAAAACACTTCCATCCATTGTAATTCCTCAAAAATATTTCACCTACAGCGTCTGGTGAATCTCTCTGAAAGAGAAGCCTCGCTGGATGTGTTTAACTCCTTGTTTTGATGGATTATTCAGCCAGAAGTTTATAATTTCATGTAAGCAAGCTGTAAAATATAGATGAAGTATGACCTAGTAGAAGTATGACCTGTAATTGTCAGCAGAACAAGTAAACCATAAATGAACTCTTCAAGTCTTTAGCTCTTAACTTGCTTCCATTTGATGAAAACTTTGAAACATCAACCAAGAGGTTTGGGTTGGTCCAGAGCCCAGATTTGGTGTGTGGCATGCCCTTGGTTTGTCCTTGAAATAATAATGTTATTTCCCCCCACCAAAAAATGTCTACCAGCTCAAAGTAACATTTGCTCTGCAACAACAAAGTAGGAAAGGATCTGAGAGTGTTTTCGTCTGTGTTGTTGTTTCTCACAATAAAGTCAGGTAATTGAGTGCATGAGAGCTTCCTGGTTACCATCACCTTATTTACATTTCTTTTCATTTGCGACATTATGTTCTGATTTGTAGACAAATGACCTAAATAGACGAGCTAAACAACCGAGCGGATGCGGTGTCATGGCAACATTGTCTGCAGACTGGAGGATGGTGTGGCAAATCAGAAGCTTATCATACACACATATTTTCTAATCTCTAATGCCAGAGTTTAATCCCTGATTTTGTCAACTGCAGATTATTTTGGTTAAACAAGCTGTTATAAGTAATATTTCCAAACCACAACAGTTTACTGTAGTAAAAACAAGATTGGAATCTAACTGGGTTGCCTAGAAACTTCAACCCTTGGGACTCTGTGTTTACTGACAACAGTTTTACCAAGTGATCCTGAGCCCATGTAGTAGCATCCTGTATACAGTCATGTGTTTGACAAAGTGTTGAACCTCTCTCCATCCTTGCTTGTGAACGACTGAGTCTTTCCAGGATGAACCTTTCATACCCTTTCATTTCATCATGATACTATCACCTGTTACCAATGAACCTGTTTACCTGTGTAATGATCCAAACAAGTGTTTTTAGATCAGTCTATAACTTTCACAGTCTTTTGTTGCTCCTGTTCTAACTTGTTTGAAACATGTTGCTGCCATCAAATTCAGAATAATCAGATATTTACAAAAATCTATGAAGTTGATGAGGTCAAACATTAAATACATTGTCTTTGTGCTGTTTTCTATCGAGTAAATTTCAGAAAGGATTAGCACACGATCACATTCTGTTCTATTTATGTTTTACACATCATCCCAACTGATCTCTTGAACAAGAAGAAGACAGATCTGCAAGTTTGCATCGCATACAAGCTGTATTCATTGCAATGTTTTAGAAACAAAGAGGCACTGTACCGGATTAGTTATACGCTGCATGATTCATTTCAGTATATGACTCACACAAACAATGACTAAGAATTTCTTGAGAAATCTCTTCCTGTTGTGTGCCACAGCACAATTTTAGTCAGTGACTGAAGTGAGACACAAAGTGACAGATGGGCGTTCTGTAAATGTTGTGCATTGTCAGATTTGCGTTTGTGGACTGTTCTCATAGGTTTTATCTATCACTGCTGCTTCCTCTAAAGGTCTGCTGATGCCTTCTTTTTAACTGTTTGTACATCCAATGATTTATGTTTTAAATTGTTTAAATGACAGAATGTAAGTCAAGCAGAGTGAACTGTGTTGGCTGACTCACCTCAGGGTGAAAATTTGCACTGAAGACAGCGTGGACAGAGCCAGAAAAGTAGAGACAGTCTCTCTCTGTCGGATGGGTTTGGAGGGCGCCATCACCACAAAGTTATTGTCCAGCTTCAGCTCAGACAGCGGCTGAAACAGCCTGACACTCCCAATACGCTGCATAGGTGTATGCCCTGCAAAATAGCCCATCGGCCTCTGCTGGTCCGTGCGTACGGAGCTGCCCTTTCTTGAGTCCTCTGAGCTGCAGTCTCCGCTGTCTGTGGTCTGAACCATGTAGTAGAGCTCCACAGGAGTGCCTTGGGCCTGCTCAGAGACCCTCTGCCTTCCTGGCCTGACAGTGGGCGGGCTGAACCAGCTGGCCAGGGGCTCCAGCTCGGCAACACATATCCCCAGCTCACCTTTTAGCCTGCATGTCCCACGCACCTCTTGAGTCTCGTGGAAGGCGAACATCCTGACACAGGGCAGCTTGTGGATGGCGCTGTAATCGTCCCAGTCCCTTCCTGCGATGTAGAACAACACCTGAACTTTGGGCCAGCTGGGGTGAATCCTCTCGCTGATGATGTAAGTGTGGACCTTCCAGTTGAACGTGAAGAGAGGCGAGGACGAGGCTGACGTTGGCACTGATGTTGAGGTGAAGGAGGGCGTGTTAAACGGCCCTGGCAGGGTCTGCAGCAGCTCCAGAGGGACAGGCTGTTGGACAGACAGCGGCCCGTAGCTAGCGTTGACGAAGGGCATCTGCCGGGCCTGGTGGACGAAGAAGGACTCCGTGCGAGCCTGCAGGCTGGAGTTCCTCATTAAGTCCTGATTGGCCTCCTGTAGGAAGAATGCCGACTCAGCGTTGAGGATCCGGTAGCTGACAGGCAGATAGATCGGCGTGGGGCCGTACCTCTGCAGGCCCTCCAGGATCACCTTGCTGTCCACCACTGAAACACAGAGGGAAAAAGACAAAGAAGGAGACGTTATCTAACCATTAACCTTTGTTTCAGCAACTGAGGTAAAAACACCTGGAATAATTCAGGACACGTCTGGTCGTGCATCATGGTACTTGTAGGTGTGTGAGGAAGATTTATTGTCTAAACCTTATGAACAAAACCGGAGCCAGGTGTGAAATCAAAGAGCAGAATTAGAGAAGCTGGAGAAAATGGTGCTTCACATTTAACAGAATATTTGCATGCACTGCCTCCAATCATATCTCCCGTCAGTTCTCGTGGTGAATGTAGAATGCTTTGTTGGAGACATTTCCATGTGGTATCACTTTCATGAGCCGCTGCTCTTATTTAAAAGAATTTGTTAGACTCAATTCAAAACACTTGCGCCTCTCCGAGTTGCTTGCTTATCAGGCTCGTCCACGTTCCCTCCCTCTCTCGATGCTTTTCATTACGACGCACTAACTCAATGTGTTTTTCCTCCTTTTTCAATTTTTTTTTCCTCCTCAGACTTGATCATCTGTCTCCTTCCTGCGTCCTGTCATTCCAACCTCCTCGTATGCTTCACTAATGCATAATTTCCTGTTAGTACAAAATGTTACTGCTGCAAAGATAGTACACTAAGACAGCCACTACAC
Organism: Centropyge bicolor; assembly: GCA_037975185.1. Classification (NCBI taxonomy): domain Eukaryota; kingdom Metazoa; phylum Chordata; class Actinopteri; family Pomacanthidae; genus Centropyge; species Centropyge bicolor. The sequence goes on along the minus strand of JBBMOC010000034.1, from coordinate 2,704,509 downwards.
AACATATACTGTAGGGAACTGGGAAAAAGATAAGATCAGATATACCTTTATTCATCTCACAGTGGGGAAATTTACAAAAAGCATTTCTCTTTATGAATCCTTTGATCAAATATTTCCTGATCTTAATTAGGGGATCTGGAAATTTTGCCGATTAAACTGCTTTCAAGCTTTTATACTTTTGTTTGTATTGAGACAGGACTGAGAAATTTCACATATTTTGTGTAAGTTGTTTTTGGAAAAACCTGTTTATATTTCTCATCCTAAGGCAGGGGTATTGTGCTCACCAACATAACACCACCCATATAATGTTATGATAGGTTTAAATAAATGTTGCCATGAAGTCATTGTGGCAAATTAGCACCATTAAAGCATGCTAATTAGCTCTTTGCAGTCCTTGTTTACAGTGTTCTCATGGATGAACAGACAACTATCAATGGATTACTCTGACACTGAGCTGTAAGGAACATTTTTATATGATAGTAAATGTATGGATGTTCATAATGTTTAAATCATGCGGAATCTAGAAATATGTGCATCATGTCTGAATGTTCGGATTCGACTGGGTTTGCAGTAAGATTTTTGTCCCACATTGCTGATTCATATCTTAACCCAGGTATAAAACTCACGATTAATGCATGAGGACTTTCTGCAAGCTGCACCTCACACGCTCTCTTTGCCTCGCGTCTCTCCCTCTGTGCCTCTTACCCGTCCCTCCAGCACCCACCTGGGGAGACGGCGTGCCTCACAATCTCACAAGGTATTGAAAAATTTAACTGTTACGGCATTAGTAGCAGAACTCAGGTATCACACTGGCACCAGTCTGCAAGCCTCTCTCTTTCTGTCTCACTGAATTTCCTCACAACCACAACACGTTCAACTAATAAAAAAAAACCCAGCATGCCCATCCAACCTCAGCAGACTCTCACCCTAAAAACCAGCTTCCATCCATCCCTCTCTCCATCCTGTAAATCCTCCCCCACCCCCTGTTTCTCTTCGCCATCAAGCTCCAGATATTTGTACTGATGGAGTAGCCCATGAGAGCCCATTGATCTTCTGTCTCCATCCCTCTGTGCTGTTGGTGGTGTGGCAGTGATTTGTGAAAATCCGTGGCAGCAGAGCAGTGACCGGCCGGCCAGATATACGGAACCAGCATCAGCGGCACTTTAGAAGGGACAATCCCAGGTATGACACAGAGGAGAGGGGACACTCGAATCTAGTGAGGGTTTACCCCACCTCCTCAAAAGCCTGTTTCCCCTTAATGTTGAGAATAATAATTTCAATTTGGGTCCTCAAGTTCAATTAGGGGTCATCAAAACATAGCAAAAGGTTACTGTACATTCAGCAATATATAAAGACATACAGGCTTGCAGTATGTACACGGATCAAAGTGACCTTATACATCCATTTATATATCAATGATGCCTTTAAGAAGAGAGTCATGAAAAGAGTCGTCTCTGGTTCGGTGCCATGCATTAGGCTATTTACAGTAATAGCTCACACTATGAACAGCTACTGGTGCTGAAATGACATTTTCATTATCTGCCTTTCATTTGTACGTCTGAGAGATTTCTTTTATGAAAAGGTGCTGTCTTTGGCTGTAACCCAGCCTAATGGTGGGCTTGATGAATCAATAATATGGTCAATATCCAATCTTTCTACGTCTGTTATAACTTTTAAGTCCAGGTATACTGGAGCAGCTAGGGTCTATTACACAGGTCTGGACGTGGATTGAAAGTAAATGGCAGGAAATCAAAGCTCCACCACATGGTATCCATTTTTTAATAAGTCCATTTTATTCCATTAAAAATAGAAAAATGTTCAAATTATGGCTTTTGTCTGTAGCACAGCTATGAAAATTCTGTTGGCTGCCCAAATGAAAAACAGCCACAGAGCTGAACCTAATTATAGACCTCTATTGTGTATAATCATATGCATTAATAGCAAAAAAAAAAAAAAAAAAAAGTCTGATTGGTAACAAAGGCATGGAAATAATAAAAATGAATCATAAATGTAAATTAGTTGCATTATTCTGCAAGCGGTTGCTTTTTCGTTTGTATTCATGTTGCGCACCTTCTTCAGACTACTCGAACTCCTGACTTGAAAACTGCCTTTTCATACACCACTGCTTCCCCGGTGGTGAGGAAACACAAAAGGACGTAAAGACCTCCACTGAGACGCTTTAGCGTGAGTGATCGCTGGTGCACTGTTTTGACTGAGAGAACTCTGTTTACCCTCAAAAATGACAAAACAGAGAGCGATGTCAAGCAGGAGCGAGAGGGGCGCAGGTGCTCGGTCGGTGCTGGATCATGCTTACGGCACAGCGAGAGGATTTTCCTGTCTCTCTCGCTTTCTCTGGGGGATGTGACACACTGTCCTAGTTTCCATTTACCATGACGCAGATGAAACTAAATACCTCATTACAGCAGAAAAATGTTGCAATTTGTAACTTCAGATTTAGAATATGTCCCATAGTATGACACCAATAGGTCATGGTAAACAGAGAGGCAAAGCCGGCGTGATTTGAAGCCCTGACCTGCCCTTGGATTTCATGTCTGCAGCTACTGTACTTGTAAATCATGTCTGTCTGACTGTTTCTGCAAATGAAAAAGGGAATGATTTGCGCAGATAACTTAACCCCCGTGGTAAATCCTGGCTGTAAACTCATGTGGAGGATTTCTGGGCACTGCCACCCCCACAGGACAGGGGAGCTGAGGAGTCTGATCACATATCAAACATGCAGCTGACCCGGACCAGCTTCATCATTAGACATATGTTCCATTCAGGATTTAACGTCTTGATGTTATATTCATGTTGCCAGGAGGCCAGCATGAGCATGGGACTCCAAATTAAAATGCATTTAAAGTATCTTCCATGGAATTCCTGCAACACGCCGCAACCAACTTCTAAAATAAACTCTCAAAATGGTATTAAAGCATTCATGTCCCCGAGACAGCGTGCGTGGCTTCGAATCAAACCGTTTCTTATAATCACCTGTTCTCATCCCTGGCAACCTGAGTACAACTTCACCCAAGAAATATAATCCCTTCATCTTGCCTCCCTCCTCCTCCTCCTCCTCCTCCTCTTCACACTCTATCTTTATCCTCCACCATGTGTTCATCTCGCAACCACTCCCTGATCAAACATATTAAGTTGGCTTGACTTCAGTAATGCATTAATCAAACAGATATTCTTTTATGAAATCTAGAGAGCGAGGTGATCGAGGTAAGAGTGGGAAGATGAACGTCAAAGTGAGGTGGGGGGGAGGTGAGGGCTGGGGGAAGTGGTGGATTGTCTAGTTGTAAGTGTTCAGAAAAAGTCAAAGATTAGAGCACAGCAAGAGATGATGTGCGTGACCCACATGGCTCCTTCATTGTGGGATTCAGTTTAAAATTAGACTTGTTTTTCTTGGAGAGCCATCAGGAACACGGCAGAACATTGCTGCTTTAGAAACACCTGCACACAAGTTCACTGCTTTCCAACCTGCTGATGCAACTCTTGCCGTCTCTTCTATCACTGAAAAAAAAAAAACAACCTCAAGTGGTCACTGACACGGCTGGCATGTGAGATCTAAATCTGGTCCATCTGTCTGTCCATCCATTCTTTACCCCTGGCAGCTCTGTCTCAGTCTATGACAGGCTGAAAGGAAACGTCTGGCTATTTTCTATTTGTTCCTTATTGTCAAAAAAATCCTATGAAAAGACCAAAACCTGCTATGAATGTATCCCACTAACAAGCAAAGTCTGGTATGTTATTCCTCTGTGAGCTCCATCTTTGTCCAAAAACCACTGGAAACCCATCAGTGAGTGATGTTGTTACAGTGACATGTTACCTCATTATCATGAACATGAACAGTGTAGTTTATGTAGAGTCCATCCTACAGACACTGTCTCTGCTAACTGAGATGAATCCACACTGAAAACAGAAAATGCACTATTTCATTTTTAGGAACATTGGCTACTCACACACCGTCACATACACAGTGACTTTAATATTGGAGTGAAACAACAAATTTGTCATGAAATTTGCTTCAGACATTTATGAAAGATGAATTGAAATAACATTGGTGAACTTTTCATCTAGCACAATTAAAAAAAAAAAAAAAAACGTTTGTCCAATACCTGCAAAGCTAAATACCTAAATTGATGACACATTATATGCTAACTAGTAAATGTTTGCATGCTGATATACCAAACTAAGATTGTGATCATGGTAAGCGTTAAACCTGCTGCTCCAGCATGTTGGCGATGTCTTACTTCTAACAATGAGCATTTAACTCAAATTGCAGCTTTGCCTAATAGTGTATTCATGCGGTGTTAGAATAATTGGAAAAACGAATTCCCGACTGGGAAAATTCATCCGAATGCCCCTAAAGCCAGAGCAAAAACTTGGAAAGGACAAAAGTTTGGTGCATTTGTAAAATGTATTTGTAAGTTGTAACCGTTAGTTGCTGTCCACATAGAATGACCCTGAAGAAAGACGTAGTTAGAAGTGTTATTTACAACATATGTTCTTTGTAGCTTCCACCTCGTTTTCACACTATGACTTAAAAACTCGTGAGCACACCCTCAGAAGAACGACTTCCCATCTCGAAAAAACAAGGAGCACATGAATGAAGTTTCATATAGCTGCTAACATGGCTGTGGACCCAGATACAGGTTTAATACACACATTTTTGAAGATTCATGTTTTGTTTTCATTGAATTTGTTGACAGTAATTCAAATAAGATAATTCTTTACTGATCCCCCATAAGGGAACTTTGGGGAAATATAAAGTAAAGTAGTTTCCAAACCCAGATGCTGTTACACAATTTCAGGTCAATTTTGTGAAAAATTGTCTGTGGTCTGCTCCTGCTTGAATGAAACCTTCAGTATTTTATCCAAAAATGAACCTTTTCAACTTTCAAACAAAAACAGTTTAATATGAGTCATCCTTTCAACACCTTTTCAATAACCTCCAGAACTTAAAATCACCAAAGATACATGTTAAATTACCCATAACATGGCATTTTCATGCTGTTTGATGCTGTCATTTGTTGCTCTCTGCTCCCACTTTTGTATCTGGAAGTGCCAACACTTTTGACTTTACTGATTGTCGGTTATAAAGAGACAAGGCACATCTTGTTTTGCGTCTTCAAATACTGACATTTAAAAAGCTTTTGAAATCCAAAATTTTCTCAAGTCCACGAGGTAAAACATTAAGACGTGATCTTTACGTGGCATTTTCTTTTGTTAAACACTTGCTTGCTCCCTCGAGGAGTTGCTTATGGGACCTTGAAGTCACCATCAATGGACCTGTGTCGGGCAGTATGAGGGGCAACTTTTTTTCGTTTTCAGCCACAGAACAATGGGATGAAAAGGGTACTCTGGGCTCTTGGAGGGCTGGATATAAATGTCAGCTGCTGCTCAGATGGAGAAAATGCCATTGGCAAAGTCGAGAAGTTAAAAAAACCTTATCAAAGACGGTTCCTGATAAAGACTTGTGTGCACACAAAAGGGAGAGGAGGCGGAACTTCTCCAAAACCACCGAGCAGCACGACAATTAGGAAAGCTATTGAAAAAAAAAACCCAATCCTATTTTAATTGCTGGACTGACTGAGGACTGGTTTTAACAAGCATTGCAGTACCATAATACTCTACTACTTAAAAGCCACAAAAAAGTGCAGTAAAAAACAAACCAACTACCTAATTTACACTGTAAATAGAAGTCCAATACACATTCATTATCCTTCAGCTCATCCATTTACAGGCTCAAAAGCGCATTTCAAGCCTTCTTAAATTCAGTGCAGGCTACTAGATATAAACCGTTGTCAGTGGCTAGTAATCTAATCCCCCGGTTAGTGAGATGTCCTGGGTTGTATCTCAACACAAACAAAACGCACAGGGAACTCTAATCGCTCTAAGTGCCCATCACATGCACTCTGACACTGCAGGAGAAGCGGGGCAGAGCCGAGGGCCCACTCTCAGCTGGAGGTTAATCAGATCACATAAAAGCAAAGCACACCTCGTCTTTCATCACTAGGCAACACATTTATGCAGCAATCGATAGGTGGAATCATATATTCCCCTTTCAGAGAAATGAGGGAAAATCAAGTATTGTGACCCAACCAAGATGGATGGTGGCCCGGGCTTCCAACCTCGGATATCGGCGACAAGTCCAAGCCTTCGTGTTTCTTCAAAACTTGACTTGTTTTCATTTCTGACAAATCTTATGGCCTCTTCGCTTCCAAGATGGCCTTTGGGTCATTTCTGTCGATAAAGTCCCTGAGACTGAACATAAGTCATTTACAGCGTGCTTGTCATCTCTCTCTTTCTCCAAAGCCACATGCCTCTCATCTCACCTTCCCAGCACGCAACACACACACACACATAATCACATCAATACAGATATATTAGAGGCCCGCATGCCTTAATCCTTGGGGACTGTTGGTCTGCATGAGGAGAGAGAGAGACATTCCTCACTTTCACATAGGCAGCCAGAATCTTAAAAATGAAGTCATTGGAAGCAAATTCACACCGTTTAACAATGAAGAGGGAATCATCACAAAGGCTTAATTATTCATTTGCGTATTAAAAATAGATGTCCTAACATGTCCAGAGATTATGGGTTCAGTAGGGGTGATGTTAAATACTGCTAAGACACAAAGAAGAATTAAGCCTTTATGATAAATCCCTCTTTGTGTGAAATATGTTAATATATTTGAAATAATGAACATTTGCTGCCTGCGCCGTCCTTCAGAAGCTAATTAAGTCCAATAAATGAAGTAGTCTGAAAAGAGAGTTCTAGATGATAGTTTCTTCTTTGATTGTGTCTTCTGCCACAAGTGGGTCTAGACTAGGTAACAGTTTCTGAGTCACGGACCCCGAAGTTTGAAAACTCAATATTTTTCTATGCTCTGAATCGAAAAGTTCAACATTATCATCAAAGACTCAACAACAAAAAAAAAGAAAGCTGAAATGTCCCCCTTTTTCCCTGCTGAAATGGAGATGCAGAGAGTAATTACATATTACATGGTCTAAACAATGCCGAAAATGAGCTGTTTGTAAGCTGTCACTTCTTAAACAGCCAGTGTGCTGCACCGCAAGCTGCCTCAATTAGATCCAAAAAGGTAACTGCTGCTATGAATGACATTTAAAATCCATCCTCCGTCTCTGCTCGCTTGGAAATAATGTATTTCAGTGTTACAGGAATCTCAACGCTAATGGAAATAAAAAAGATAAACCTCCCGTTTGGGCAGCAGTTATGCCCGACTCGGGAAAACTTCCAGCGGCTTCCGAGCATTTCTTTGTCTGCATAAAGAAAATTTTTTTCCCACTCAGTCTGCAAAGCGTTACGTCTCCCTGGTGGGGGCAGCGAGCAACAGCAATGAACAGCAAATCGCCAGTTGTGTAGAGAGGAAAACAACCTCAAAGCTTTCTGCCTTGAAGACACATTTGGGACATGAATGGGCTTTTTATGACACTTCAATTCTGTCCATTGCCTGTGGGCCCTGTGTTGTGCGTTGTACAGTGTCGGGGAGGGAGGAGGTGAATGGCGGAGCGGGGAGTCGCTGAGGAGCCGGTGGTTGTTTAGACGAGATGAACTAGGAGACGAGAGCTCTTGAAGGAAACGGGGCCAAATGTGCTGAGCGGAGCAGAGCAGCAGTTAGCCTTCCTACGAGGGCACCCACAGGGGTAATCGAAGGCTTCAACTTTAAGTATGTGGGCTCTACTGTTGTCATTTAAGACCACAGATTGCCTCAGTGAGATTATGAATGTGACCATCTCTCTCTCTCTCTCTCTCTCTCTCTCTCTCTCTCTCTCTAGAAGTAACCCCACTTTGAAACCAAGTCAAATAAAAGTAGTGGCAGTGACAGACGATGCGGCGGTGTGCTTAGACGGAGGGAGACCTGTGTCATAAATAATGACGACTCGGCACACAGTAATCATATCCAAGTGAATCCATTTCAGGTGCTGCATTTTATACACTGGGGAGAGGGTTTTTTTGTGTGCAAATATATGAAATCATATGCGGTTAAGTGGGTAAGAATAATGCAGCGAGTTGGCAAAAAAGAGCAGGGTGAGTAATGTTCTGGCATTTCCAGGAAGGTTACATTGTAAGAGAGTCAATGTGCCTTGGACATCAGGCACCGCAGCTGCTCCAGGGAGTCAAATACTGCAAACCATAATATTAATTACGTTCAGAAGAGGGGATGGGCAGGAATTCACTGTAATCGCTTACTGTCCTCAAACACAAAAGGTATGTGGAGAAATAATGATCATACAAAACTCTCATAAAAATGCATTTTTTTTAATTTGTAGAACTGTTTTAAATGACCAGGTATGTAGAGTTAATGAATAATTAGGCTACAGACAGTGAGAGGAGAATCCAGCTATAATATAAGATATGCCTTTTATTCATCCCTCAGTGGGGAAATATTATATTGCAGTATGATGCGCAGGTGTTCATCTATTGATAAGAAATCATTCTGAGAAAATCCTCATATGATAAATCCTTTTAAAGGACATTAGTCATTAGTTTGTTGTGGATAGAAGATTGCCTACCAATAACTGAAGACACACTGCCCAGGCAATAAAAGAAAGGAAGGGAAAGGATTTGAAAAGAGATTGTAGGTGAGCTGTGCCCGGATCAGTGCTCAGAAAGCATGTCTTCACTTCAAGATGCTATTTAGAGATTGGAAAATAAAAGCACAGGTGCTCGTATGTGGGAAATAAAGATAATAGCAGGACACTACAGGACAGTCGACAGCTCTTTTCCAAAAAGTACTGAGGTCTAAGTTTATTTATCTTATAGACAGGTCGAATAGTAGAGGATGACAGTCTGTTATTTCATCTTCCTCTATAAAAGTGTTTTATATTTTTTCTTGTCCTTGTATCACACAGACAGGAGGACAGCTCTAACGGGCCCTCCATAATAACAGGTTGTACAAATTGGAGTAAAAAAGGGCAGTGGAGGTAAGTGAATGCGTCTTCCGTTAGAGACACGCTCTAAAGCTAAGCGTCTGTGAGTCAGGATGAGGAGTATGATGGGCCGTACAGCGAGGGTGACAGAGCGACTCTTTCGGCTCCACGCAGCAGTGCTGGGGAACAGTGATGTAAAACAATGACATTTCACAACACGGTTGTAGTAAAAGTCATCTAAGATGCTGGCGATGCGGTCTGCGGCCGGCTGTAATTGCACAAGCTCCCGCAGAAGTCATTTTTTACAGCTCAAGGATCTGTATCTGCTGCCTGGTGGAGGGGAGGGGGGGGATTTAAACAGGAGTCAAGAGGTTGTGTGCTCCACTATAATGAGCGCTCTGCTGTATGTGTGACAGCATATGTGTTGAGGTTTATGTGGTGGAGGAGTCGAAAATCCATGATCCATGATCCATGATCAGACCATGCGATGCAAACTTGCAATGCAGAGTCTAGTAGAGAGGAGGTGCTGCATATATTGCACGTGTGTAGGCTGTGTGTGGTTAGTTGTCAAAATGTGCATGCTTGTGTTGCAAATGTATGTGAATGTGGGATCTTTGCTACTTTGTTACGTATTTATGTGTGTGTGAGACGACTGTCAGGAAGCCTCAGGTAATCCCGATCAACAGAAAATTTGAGCCAACATGGACCCCTGTTGGTCAAACTTCAGACGATCAAAAGTTTAGCCAGCGAATATCTAACTGTAATATCTGTAAGTGTAGCCCAAATGTATTTTCTGAGTGCCGAGGAACGTGTGTAGCGAGCCGCCTCTGGCACTTCTACAGTGGCCTGTGTTGAACGGTGGCACTGGAGGAAAGTTGCGCGCCTCTGACAGCAGCGAGGTGGTAAACAGCATGGAAGAGAGGAGCCCGGTCTCCATGGCCCTGAGGAAGTCCACTGCATGCTCCAGCAGGAGCAGAGGGAGAGAACAGACAGTCATTTCGCTGCTGCTCAGAAACTCTGAAATGAGATGAACTCGGAGGTCTCTCCCTGCAGCTAGCAACGCTCACGGCATGCATTTCTTTATCCATATCCTCCCCCAAAAGTGCCACAGAGAATTTTGAGTCTTTGAGTGAGCTTAGTGGTTAGGGGAATAAGCGGGAAATGGAAATAAAGATGCCAAGAGAAAGGCTGTCTATCATTTTCACTCAATGCTCAGACCTACTTTTATTTGTCAGCCTCATCTTTCTCTTGCCAGATTTTGTGACTAACAGAAGCTGTGAAAGGTTTAGTCAGATAATTACCTCGCGATCGCCTTGGGTTTTTTGCTGAGAAAAAGCTTTTCAGAGAGTTTCTTCATTTTTTATAGCCGGTCATAAAATAAGATGCCGCGCATCATAAAATGTCTTTACATCACCGTGGAAAGCTGTCTCTCTATGGTGCATCACTCATAGCTGAAATATGTGCAATACAGAGGCCCAAGGTTACCCATCCTATAGGCAAGTAGAATAAATCCAGAATAAATCTAAGTAAGAAATTGACAATCTGTTATTTCATCTTCGTCAAGATGGTATAACTGAGAGTTATCTGTTTCCACCATGTGTCCTCATTTCACACAAGCAGAGAGGACAACCTTGTGGACCCTCCATAATAAGAGGTTGTGGAAATCATAGGAAGAAGAGAAAAGGCTGTTGAGGCGGGAGAATCTTCAGGTGGAGACACACTCCTGAGCTGAGTTTGAATTTCCTGGAGCCAGGATGAGCGATCTGACGGTATGGTGAGGTTGGCAAAAATAAACTACCTTGTAGAAGAAGGACGTTGAAATGTGGAGCACTCTGGAGTGCAGCAGCAGAGAAGATGAGTGGCTGCACTTTGAGCATGTCCTTTAACCGAGTAAATGAACAAATGCGCGGATGTGTGAGGGTGTTATGTTCTCGATCTATGCATCTAAAAAAAGCTTCCAAAACTCTCCTTAAAATCTCGCCTGAGCTCAAAAAACAGCAGATGTAGTTTGAATCCCAGCCGAATTCTTGAAACGCTTAGTCTATAACTATGCCTAAAATTCCCATGTAAGACTCCTGGCTGAGTTAAAAAAAAAAAAAACCTTTAAAACTCACTTCTTCCAAGATGCCTGTGAGCTCGCTGCCAGGTGAAATTCTTAAAGTCATATCACGATGTATTACATCAGCAGGATAACCTTTAACACCATTCACTCAGACTTTTCCGACGACGAGTGTCTAATAAAAGTGAGTGGGCAATTGTACACTACTGTATGTCTAGCCCAAGGATGGAGGGAGGTTTCCTACAGAGCAACATTAGAAAAGCACACTGTTTCATTGACTTCAGGGCTGAATTGATCTAAATTGTCTTATCGATTTTAAATGATTTCACAAATGAGCTTTGACTGCCTGCTGCTTAAATTGCACACACACAGATGAAGCAAAAGTCACAAGATCAAGCGTCGCAGCCTCGGGATATTAAAACACTAAACTACAGCAGATCTTATGCAACAAGCATTCAGAGCCAGAATATAACACATACATATATTTTAAGACCATCCATAAGGTGCTAACAACATAGCAAGCTTTACAGGGTTGTTTCTTGTGGCCTTTTTTTTCAGTGACGAGTGTTTTGAGTTTACAAGTATTGACTGGAGAGTTGTTCTTTCCTCTAATGGAGGTGATATTGTTTTATGGAGGTTGTTTGAATCTTAAACTGTGTGTGTGTGTGTGTGTGTGTTTGTGTAGAGACAGAATTGTAATGAAACTGGCAATTTTCCTGTACAGGTATGCTGTACTAAAAATAAAATAGAAACTGTAATAACATTTTGACTTTCATTCATTAAGCAAAGGAAATGTCTTTCAGAAAACTTTGCTGTTATGATTATTTCTCGCGGTACATCATATTTCATATTGGCTCTTTAAAAACTGAGAGAACACAGGTTCTTCTTTCGATATAAAGGGTAATTATCTTTGAAATCACTTTGACAGCAAACCAGAACTTCAGAATAAATTAATCATCCACATCAAAGTGACCAGAATAAAGTAATAGAAGATGTGGCTGAGTGTGCAGATGACCAAAATTGAGCTCTAATGATAGACCCCATCCAGGTATTATTTATGCTCTATTTAGCAATGACATTTTACTTTAGCAAAGGATTTTGTGAGATATGTGAGACAACCTCCAATGTAACTGCTCATGAACTCACATTAACGGATGTGTGCTCAGCATTGCAATGTCTACACAAGTGAAACCCTGAAGGTTGTAACTTCGGTTTCTTTTTCTCTGACAATAAGACTGGGAATAAAGCACATATCCAGAGAGTACACTGCAATGACACACTATGACATCGACAACAACAAGACCACCTTGTAAAGGTCAGGGCGGCCATCGCGGCTGAAAGCTGAATCCAATTTGAAAGTGCTTCAAGCTAGAAGTCCAACAAATGGCTGCTGATCTCAAGACTCTCCAGCTCGGTTCAAAAGATGCCGACTTCTGTTTGTACGGAAGCAGCATGGCTCTACAGATGGCAAGAGACAGTCGGTCAGTCGGTCAACCACTTTGAGCCAGACTGAAATATCTCAACAGATACGATGGTCATGAAATTTGGTGCAGACTTTTATGGTGCCCAGAGGATGAATTTTCATCTAGCGCCAACACTTATCCAGTGAAGAATCTCTCCTGAATAGATTGGTACCAGATTTTTCAACAAACATTCATGGTTGCCAGATGATGCATCATAATGACTTTCAACAGTTATTGGATAGACTGCCAAGAAATTTGGCTCAGACATCTGTGCCTCCGTCAGGACGATGATGCAATAACTTTCTATTTAGTAACATCATCAAGTCAGAGTTTGTCCATTATGGTTTATTCATATGGTTTATGAAGCTAAAATAAAATGGTGAACGTAATGATTATACCTGTTAAACATCAAACGTGTAAGGTGCATATAAGTTTAACCGCATAGAGTAATTAGATTTTTAGTCTTACCCTCTTAGTTTCTCTTGTTTCCATTATAGTTTCAACAGCTAATTTCATTTCCCACTGTGTGGTGGATTTAAAATCTGTATTTCATTTAAAATACATCATGTTGTGGTCTTGCTTGAGTGGTAATCCTGTCTGATAGCCTCCAATTTGTTGTTGGTTGATGTTGAGGTTGCTGTATTGTTGACATAAAGACTTGTTGCTACCAATGGATAGTAAGGGTGACATGACCTATGGAGGGTTTTGTTTCTCCTTTTCTTTCGCTTCTATTTTGAGCTCTGCTGCCATACATTTCCCTCTCTCCACAGCTTCTGCCTCACCCACTTTGTGGATACCCTTTCATGACATATAGCAGCATGTAGCCACAATGACATTTATGTCATAGTCTGGCACTTCCTTATCGATTGGTGTCCTTGAAAATCACTCAAAAGCACGTATGGACTACCTTTTGTGTTCCCTTTTGTTGTCTTGTTCTCATGCTGTAGATCGTCCAGATGCCTATCCCACAATCTGGAGATCACTAGCCCTCTCCTCATTTCTCAATATTAACATTAACCCGATTATCAGTGCGGTCAAAGCTCTTTTATTAAGAACACTGCTGGTATGAAAATGAGCAGAAATGTCTGCAGTAAGAAGAGCATCAGATAGGTATAATGGCCTGTGGTTCAGAGAGAACTCTAATGAGTGCACTTACATCCTCTCTTGATTTTCTCTATTAGCATGTGCATGAGCGCATTTGTGCTTGCATGCATTGGTATTCATATCACATATCTGGGTGTCCAGAAAGCAGCGCAGGCTCTTAGAGAAAAGCACTCTGTTGATGAGAGCAGATCAATATCTAAGCCACCTATTATCATCTCTGACCAAACTGGGAACCCAGACTGATTCTCCATTCGAAGTTAATGACCTTTCCTAAATACCAGCGCAAGTGAACTTGCTTGTTTATGTTAGTTTGCATCGATCTGACACAGAGTGTGTGGCCCTGGACAAATTCATTGTAGTCACACAGGCCCTGTTAAAACAAAGACTCTCCCTGACTTTGATCATGGCTCCCAGGACGAAATATAAACCAGAGCGGATGGCCAGCCAAGCAAGACAGGAAGTCCACTGAGGAAAAAAACAACAAAGCAGGTATTATTTTTTCATCAGTAACTGCAGCTGATTTACCAGCCATGTCGTTACTTAAGGCTCACATTCAATGGCTAGTTGTGTTTTAACAACCCAGCTGAGCGCTTCATGAGCATCATATTGGGCATCATGCCTCGCAACTCTTGGCAGCTTGGCAAAGCTCCCCCTGGCCACTAGCGAGCTCTTGTTGTTTTTATATTCTCACTTCAGCAGCAAGAGCCATCAAAGATAAAAGCACAGTTGCTCTTTGTCACACAGAGACAACAGTCATGAAATTTTAACAGCTCGAAGTACTGATCTAGTAGTGGAGACAAAACTAGTCCCTGAGCAGAACTCAAAATCCGTGACACAGATTCAGGCAGATAAAATGCAGGAGAGAGCGTGTTAATGGGAGGATTAGGTTTGTTCTGGTGTCTCTTAATGAGATATGATAAAACACAATGCATAAACAATTTGAAAGACCATGAAAGAAAACATGCAAGATATGTATGCCCCTTCTACACATATATTAAATCACTCTTACTTTGAGCACTTAAAACACTAAGAGTAAATTATAAGGAGTAATTTGACTGTAAAGACGTGCACAAATTCACTGACCTGTCAGGATAAATAGTGTGGATGAATTTACTGAAAAGGCCTGCAACTAAAAATGATTCTCATTAACGAGAAATATCATATTTTTTCAATCTAGTGATTTATCATTTGGTCTAAAGAAAATACTGAAAAACTGAAGTTTCCCAAAAGTCAAGGGGATGTCTTCAAGTTGCTTGTATTGTCGGGCTAAAAGTTCAAAATCCAAATATATTCGATTTACAATGACATAGAAAAGTGTTAAACACCTAATTCTCACTTTTGAGATGCTACAGCCATTTTTGCTTGATACAGTAATTAATAATGTATTATGGAAACTGTGGTTTGTTTGGTGTATGTCAATTAACTATTTGCTGCTAGTCAACAAGATGACAGGCAGAGGTAGAAAGACGAAGCAAACAAGGGAAGAACACAAGATATTTTCAATTATTGTGAAGTAATGGCTTTAAAAAGTGTGCATCCCCCCCCCCCCCCCCATCTATGACAGCACATTACAGTCTGTCAATGGCTACAGGACTCTTGCCCCCGAAATCTCCACAAGGACACTGTTCATAGCTGGGCAATCTCTCCAGGGCTCTCATTCTCAGCTCGGCATCACTGTGAACTCATTTCTCAGCCACACAGGATGTTTCACGCTCCTCATTCAGTCAGAGATGAGATGGCTTCAAAGGTCACACTGTTTTCTGTAAGAGGGCTCTGCTGCGCTCAGAATGGAGATTGTGTGTGTGTGTGTGAGTACATGTATGCGGGCCTCTATGTGTTTGTGTGTACGTTTACACAGGTTACTGCATTTTTCGTGTGTGGTTAGTGCATATGTGGGAATAGATGGATACCTCAAAACATAACATGGACCAGCTTTACAGGATTTGTGTGTGTGTGTGTGTGTGTGTGTGTGTGTGTGTGTGTGTGTGTGTGTGTGTGTGTGTGTGTTCCAGATCTGTGCTCAGCCCCCTGTAGAGATCAGTGGGGCATGTAGAGTAGAGGAGTGTCTGTTCCTACCAGTACACACTGCTGCTGAGCTGACAGCACACACTGTTCAGTGGCTTGGATATGAAAAAGAATATTGGGCAGCTCAAGGGGGGTCTTAAAATTCTACACAGACACATGTACACACACACACACACACACACACACGGTCCCAGTGGCTGTAGTGTCTCTCTTGATCTCACTGGTGAGACTAAATTAACAGTGGGCATCTCTGTGGTTTCACACTTGTTCACACACACAGCCTCCACGGAGCGATACGAGGATATCACCCAAAAGATACCCGAACCTGTCTCCCCCTCCTCTATTATTCACTTTCTCTCAAGTTCAACTTCACATTTTTCTCTATTCCTTTCATGCATCATTTAGTGTCTCCTGCTTGGGAACTTTTCAACCAGTGCATGTGTCGAAAGCAATGGGAGGAACCCTGATGACTCCAGCTTCTCTGGTGCAACATTGATTTGATTAGACAGCATGTGTGACCAACCGTAGGGCTGAAACGAATCATTATTTTCATTTTCGTTTGGTCTCTCAATTAGATTTGATTGATTGAGTAATACTTTAGTTTATAAAATATCTGAAAATAGTAAAATAAATATTTCAACAAGCCCTCCAAACTGAATGACAGTTTGGTGTTTGGTAATGCATTTCCTGATCTGGTGCCCCTAGTGGCAGGATAGCATCATATGTGAGAGCCCTAAAAATGCATATGATTGTTACTATTTTTGACCGTATTAAAGAGTGCTCCAATAATTTAACCTTGCACTTCTGGAACATATCAGATTAGCGATGAACTTTTTCAAAATAGATGCAGCAGAACCAGCGATATCATTCTTTGTAATCCAACCATGCATCCTTTGTTCCTTCTCAATAACTGGTGCCTACCTTACCCACAATACAACTCGCCTGACAACTGTTCAGTCTGGACAATGGAAAACGCATTAGAGTCTCTGACACTGAGATGAAATGAAGCGAGGGCACATAAATTAGGCCAATAAATCATGTTGGGGATTGAACCCACTACAGGGCTCTGTTAAGAGAACACAGAGACATCAGTTGAATTTTAGCTCTTACTGTCGTGGAGCATAATTCCCTAGTTTCTGAATCAAAGCACAAAGAAGTATATGCTGTCTATAGATTAATACAGGGCAAGCCAGCCAGGTCGGCCACTTGGCCTAACACTTAACAAGGCTTATTTCCAAACAGGCTAATTACTAAAACAAGTCTTTACTGACATTGCAGCGGTACAGTTGACAAGACAGTGCAAAATCATGAAATACAGAGAGCAAATTGAGTTATTATGATATATGTACCTTATAGCAGTAATATTAGAATTTACATCATCATTTACTTCTGAAGTCTGAACCGGCAACAGCAGCAAAAACACAGCAGTGAAGATGATGAGCAGACAGAGAAGGAAGCAGAACCAGAGCTGTATTTTCAAAATAAAATTTCAAACTAAAGGTCACTGAATTTAGATGTTTCTGAATGTGAAGAATACACAACATAACATAAATAAAATATTTTGCTTAGAGGTGGACAGGTGTCCCATTGAGGGGGGGTGTAATGGTAGGGGAAACGCTGCGTAGCCTGGAGCCTCTAGCCTCAAGCAGAGATGAGGAGCAGCTTTGGAGGTTTGGTAAGATCACTTCTTTCTGTTTTCATTTTTAAACTTGTAGTCTTCAGCCTCATCCGACATCACTCGAGGCAGATTTCAAGCAGCTCCCTCTGGTCCCAAAAAAGGCTTCATATAAATGACTTTAAACAGACTTCTATGTGTATAATTAGAGGATGTCGCCTGCGGTTAAAGTTAAGGAAAAGTAGTGGACATGACTTAATGAAAAAGTGAGAGTAAGAAATGGGATGTGAACAAAAGTCGTCCCTGTCATGTCAAAGTCAGTAACCTCATGCTACTTCCACCTTTGCTTCTGAGAGACAGCAGTCATACTTCCCTCTGAGTCTGGTAGGCTTGTAGACAAACAATCGCCAACTATATGAAACTGCAAAAGTGGCATATGTTTAAACATAATGGATCAGCTATGCTATGTAAACCATAAGTTAGCTGTATCATACAAGTTAGTTGCTGTGAGGAAGTTTGTGAACCCGAGAATTTTGTTTTTATTCACATTAATGATCTTTGTTGAAAAAACTGTGAACCTCTGCTTTCAGTGTCCAGTGTGATCCCCTTGTGCAGGACTAGCTTCAATCAAACCTTTTATGTTGCTGTTGATCACTCACACAGATTAGCTTGGAGGAATTTTGGCCCATAACCCGAACTGGTTCAGCTCAGTGATGCTAGTGTGTTTCCTTGCATGAACTGTTGTCTTCGGGTCATTCCGACAGTATTATTGGATTGAGATCTTTATTCTCACCATTACAAAAGATTTAATTTTATTCTGCTTAAACTATTGTGTGTTCAGTGTCATTGCCTTGCAGCATGGCCCGCCTTTTTTGGAACCTGACACCTGTAAAATTTGCTGGTATGATCCAGTTTTCATAGTTCCATCAATGATTGCAAGCCACCCTGGTTCAGAGGCAGCAAACCAAATGAAAAAATTATTTTGAACTTCTTCCATCCACAGAACATTTTTCCTAATACTCCTTCTGGTTCATCCATGTAGCTTTTAAATAACTTTAGACAAGCAGTTGTGTTCTTCTTGGATAGTATTTGCTCAGTGTTTGCCTGATGGTGGACTCATGAACTAGGGATGAGCCGGATACTCGTTTCAGATGAGTATTCGGTATGGATAAAGCATTTTTGACGAATACAAGTATGATACGAGTAAAACCTGTGACTATCCGCGCTCGTGCTGAAGGAAAATCCTCACTGTGTAACTGACTGTCTTCGCGCTCTGTGATTGGCCAGTCACACACAGCGCCCGCCCCTCCCTACACAGAGACGTCTCTCATAACATACGCGGTGCATTTGACAAGATAGAGCTGAAAACGGCTCGTGTCGCGTTGGTCCCTGCCTCCAGTCCGTCGTTTTTTTTTTGTTTTGTTTTTTTACCGTCTGCTTGCTCTTAGTTTGGACAGTGATATAAATCAGTAGGAAAACTTTGCTCGTACTGAACGCGGTGCTTTTGAGAAGAATACAATGAACAAGGCTGACATATTATTTCCCTGTTTGCCATCACTGGGTGTTTGCATGAATGACCAAGTTCACACAGATCATTGAAAAATAAACAGTCTTAGACCACTTACACACATACACGCATATAGCTGAACACACAAAGTAGCCTGTATTCATATTTTTATATGGCTGCATGCAGTATCTGACACTTTCTCACTACAGTTCATAAAAATAATTATAATATTATAAATATTACAAATTAAGCTTTATACACTGTATATAGGCTTTGAATACAGTAGATTAGCAACTGCTGATAAATCCATATCAATTTCAGACTTAAAATAATGTACTGTTTTTAAGCCAAACCCATTTCCGCTTTCAGATACAGATACAGATACAGATAATATAGATGGTTGAACAGATACAGATACAGATAGTGGTGTACTCGCTCATCCCTATCATGAACATTGACATAAGCCAATGCAAGACAGTGTATTCCGTAGTTTTTACCTTGAGGTCCATTGCGACCTCCTGGAGTATTACACAAACTGCTCTTGGAGTGATTTTTGTTGGATTACCACTCCTGGCAAGGGTAACAACAATGCAGAAAACAGACACTGGGGGGATGTCATAAAGCAAGGATTTGACATATTTAAATATTCTGTCTTACAGGTTCATGAAAAATTAAATGTAAAAGCAAATTCAAAATATTTAAATATATATATATTTTTTTTTTTATTTGAATTTCAATTTATTGCTGTTCAGTAGAAGCATTGTTTGGGCTTTGATGACATAACATTGATTACGGGTAGTATGGAAAGAAATGGAATTGTTTGTCCCATCATGATACAAAAAAGATGCAATAATGAATATGGCAATATTAAAAAAATCTTTAATTAGCACATTGAGATGAGTCACATTAACATGTATATACCTTCACACCAAGATTGTAGACTGGGAGTCACAAAGGCTATTTATCATTTAAAATCATAGTATAGTGAGCTCATTTAAGACACATCCCAAATGTGTATCATATATGCTATAATATGATACTATTAAAAACCAGCCTATCTCATTTGCAAAATCAAATGAAATAGGCTGGCATATTTAAAGTTAGCATTTTTCAAATATTTAAAAAAAGCTATGTGCTAAAGAGTCCTTACACATGGTTCCCACGGTAACATGGTGAACATATAAACACTTTGTTGTCACATGGTACATAAAAGGAAATAGAATGAGGGGAAAAAAACCTTTGATACATCAAGGGAAATTAAAAAAAAAAAAAGTTCCTTTGATAAATCTGGTAGCCTTTAAAAGGAACCCAAACTCAGTAGAAGTCATACACTCAATCGAGAATCAACAGAGCAACCAGAAAGCTGCAGTGATCACCACTGAACATTAACAAAACAGTTAAACAGAAGGAAAAGAAAAACTTTATCGAGACAATGGACAAGACATTAATCGGCCGCAGTTCCTGGGATAAAAGGATTTCTTTCCTGCGCAGACAGAACGACATTGCTATGTCTGCACCGGTAAAACCTAAGCCCAAGACTAAGAAAGGCAAGCACGCTGTTAAGCCTCCAGAATGCCTGGCACCGACCACCACAGAGGGCCATGCAAAGGAAGGAGGCCTAAACAGTAACCTGAGCAAGACAGTGCCCAACCCGCAGGCTCGTGAGACAAACAAAACTTGGACACTGACACGCACCCTGACTTTCTACAGGCGTCGAATGCCAGTTAGGAGAGAACCAGACCTCCATCTGAACTCTCTTAGTCCACTTCGGGAAAACGTGACTGACTTGGGATTTGCTAGGCCCCCTGTCAAACACACGAACATTCGAACAGCACCAAGCCACAACACCTCTGAGTGTGCACCTGCCAAAGTCATACTGTCACGTGTGACTTCAGCCAATGTGCTGAAGCACCTCAGGGAAACGCCCACCAAAGCCTGCCATGGGACGGAAACGCCCACCAAAGCTTGCCATGGGACGGAAACGCCCACCAAAGCCTGCCATGGGACGGAAATGCCCACCAAAGCTTGCCATGGGACGGAAACGCCCACCAAAGCCTGCCATGGGACGGAAACGCCCACCAAAGCCTGCCATGGGATGGAAACGCCCACCAAAGCTTGCCATGGGACGGAAACACCCACCAAAGCTTGCCATGGGACAGAAACATCTCCCGAGCAGACCAAGCTTTACATTTCTGAGCCCGAATATCAGAAGCACATAGCCAAGAAAACAGAGCACACCAAGCTGAAGTCTGAGAACGAGGCTTTAGCAGCTGAGCTGGAGCATTTAAAAGCAATGCTCCACAGAAACCAAGTCCTCCATGTCCTGGCTGAAAAGGAGAAGGAGGAGAGGATCGCAAACCTGGAGCTTGAGCTTTCGAAAAAGAAAGCCACTGAAGCTGAAGCTCTGCATTTGGTCCTGACGCGACAAGCCAGTCTGAACAGTCTGAAATTGCGCCTGACTCTGGAGATAGAGGACCAGAACAGACTAAAGGCTGCACAAGCCGACGCTCTGAAGAGGCTTGAGACTGAGCGGCTGCGGTTGCGGGAAGAGAGGTCACTTTGCCTCCACTCTCTCCGAGAGAATGCTCTGGACGCAAGCTCTGACGAGACAACGTGTGAAACTGAACTGGTAAAGGAGAAAAAGAAGAAAAAGCTCCGTCTGAAAAAGCGATTCCTCCGATTAGTCAAGTGAACTGAGGGGGGGCCACCTGGCTGTGCGTCATATCCACATGTTTTGGTTTTCTCCGGGATGCTCCGGTTCGCCATCTTGTACATCAGTACAAAGAAAAAAACAAAAACAAAAAACAACTGTGGATGTTGACATATCTGCTTTTCCAACCTATATGTGACAACTGTATGCCTATGCACTATGTCTTAAAAGTTAAATAAAAAGATGTGGATTTAAATAAAAAAACATATTTCAGACCTTATATTTCCATCATTTGAGTCATCACCATAGTTAATCTTGTTACATGCATACCTGCACATATGCATGGTAAATTAGACCAATTTTACAAAACTTGGCAGCCCTACCTGGACTATATTGGACTTGAACTTTCTTCCATTGCATTACAAGGAATTTTCTCCCTGAAACTCCTATTTATATATGTATGCATGTAAAAAAAAAAAAACCTTGTTGCGTGCTACAGTTTAACTGGAGCTCCATTAACTGGTGGTGCTCACATGCATGTGGTCATGTTATCTATTGTTGTCAGTAAAGACTCTGGTGGTGGTGGTCCAGTTGTTAGGCTCTCACTGTCGCGACCCGGGTTCGAGTCCCGGCCAGGGTGTCTGGACACAAGCTCTGATAGGATGACGGACAGGACTGAGCAGCTAGAGGAGCAAAAACAGAGAGAAAAAGCCGGCTTTGAAAGAAAAAAAGATTCCACCTGTTATCCCCCACTTGCCCCAAAATGTCCTACATGTCAATGTCTCAGATGACCTGTAAAGTCTTCTGAGACATTGTCTGCGAGGAAAATTCATAAAATCTGTTAAGAAATCATCATCATTAACATTAAAGGACTTGAAAACAGAAATAAGAAGAAAAAATGACCGGTTACTAAACTCCGCCCTCAAACAAAGATTGTCCAACAGTAGCTTAGCAACAGTAACTAGGCAAATCATTCAAAGACTGCATTAGAGCCTGCAATAACTGCAATTTCTTTCTTCTCTTTAGAGTAAAAGTCAGAATGGAAAATGTTACTGTACAAAGGTCTAAATACAAAGACAATACCACCCGTCCCGTAAAATACGGAATTGTCCTTTATTTGAGAATTAAATGTTGTGTCCCGTTTTGAACTAATACGGGACGTGATTTGTCCAGTATTTCATTAATGCCCTATACACATGTCTCTCACACACACATGTCAACACTAAATTTAACAATAATGACCTAAATAAAACACAGGAAACATGCGCACGCTTGCCTAGTTACAGACACCGCTGCAACCCGCGCTTTTTAAAAATGACTTTATATGCTTATAAGTTTGGATGAATTTACTTAAATATTCCTCAGATGACCTACTGTACATGCTTGCTGGATGAGCAACTGCTTCAGTGAATAACTAATAAATCACTGCACTCATTTTATTAATTAAGATTATTGATTTATATATTGCACAAGGAGATGTCTTGGTGGAACCTCTCCTCTTATAAAGCCTCTGTTGGGTTCCTCATTCAAACTCAAAATGATATGTAGATACTCTCCATAAAAAACAACTTACTCAAAAAACATTTGCCTACTTCTAATATTCATGAATTTAGTCCATTTGGGTGTAACTTTGATGGAGTAAGGGATGATGTGAAATGTACAAATTTAACAACTTTGTTTACCTGTACATTAACAACACTGTACATTACAATTCTTTGATATTCCAAAATTCCCCAGTGCAATACTGGATAAAAATTCACAAGCTATTAAACGAGTGAAATTTCAAAAAATAATTAAACAATAATCAAAATTTCCGATTCATTCACGTCACTTACTTATTGATCAGTCAACATATCCAGCACAAGTATCCTTTAAAGTAATTATTATAAATGACTTTATATATTTATAATATTTGGGGTGACAAACATTTACAACCTCATTTGCCTGACTTCAAGGAGAGACTGAAGAGAGTCTTCACTATTCAGCATCAAATGCAAAGGCTTAATGGAGATATAACAGGAGATCAGTTTAAGCCTATTCGAGTCTTTAGTGTGATTGATTATGGCAGTACACTGGCAGCTATAAGCGAATGACAGCTAGTGAGTCACACATTTTCTCTGCCTTTCAGGTGAATTGAAAGAGCTAATATTCGAATGGAGTTCTGACATATAAATAATACATAGACAAGCTGAATGTGGGTGTTTTGCTTAAAAAAAAAACATTCAATTTTGCAGACAGATTCAGATTAAGCCTCCGATATGACATTTACAGCTGGGCATGGTCTTGAGCAGCATTGCTCTTTTAAATAAATGTATAAATCTTTGCACTCCGTTGGTTTTACAGCTGACACATAATTAAATCCATTTCAATTCATTTCATCAAGTGCATTTTTTTTAATTCACAAAATAAAGTTCACTTGGGGAGTTCACGCAGAGTAAATATGAGCACTTATTTTTCAAAACAGCTCCTTCTTGTTTTATCTGTCTCTTCTATCTTCCTTCCCTCCCACCATATGAATTGGATTAATCTATCTTTTCCAACCTTGCCTCCTCCATCTGTCTCCCTTCTTCTTCTTCTCCTTCTTCCTGCCTCTCTACCTCAGCCTGCAGCAAAACCCTGGAGAAACAGAGCTCGACTCCCTCAGGTCCCTGTCAGAACCACATCACAGGGACTTTGCAGTGACACCCCTCTAAAGTACAGCCTGATATCCTGTCAGTCACACACACACAGAGGCAAACACACACAAAGCTGCACATAGACACACGTGCATACATGTACTGCGTGTATAGTGGGAACATTTACAGAGTGCACAGGGTCAGTTTACACCAACCTGCGCTTGAAAGGAAACGCCACAGGCCCGTATCATGAAACCGTTTGGTGTATGTACAACCACAAAGGGTGACAGATGAAGGCAAACACACACTCACACATGCACAAACAGCGAGGAACAGTGGATCCGTCCCCGAACACAGGCGACACTGTCTTTGTATGGCAAGCTGAGAGGAAGTGTACAGCGGCTGTCACAGCGACTGTCATGGTCAGCTGCCTTTCCTGCTGCGCTCCGCTCACTACACCCAATCTACAACAGTCAATATTTACAGCACGCCAGAGGAGATGCACCCCGCCGCCAAAACCAACCATTTTACTGCACCTGCTGCCTGGCTAATTAGACACATTTGTCTTTCATTTAGCCAAGCTTGAAGTGTGGGAAAGGCATCAAAGGGAAACAAGCAGCATCCTTCATTATCGCTTTCACTCAAAGCTTGTGCCAAAAAAGAATAAAACTGTTGTGTGTTTTTTCCTTCATATCTGAAGCTGTGAAGAAAAGTTGGTACATGGCTTGTCGGTCTGTTGTTTTATGTTCGTTAACATGGTGAAATTCCTCTTTTTATTGCTACAATGTTCTGGCAAATTGACAACATAGCTCGTGAAAGTTCATTAGCAGCCTACTTTCAAGTCTTAAAAAAGAGATTCCATCACTTTAACTCCATTATCATTTGCTGAATTTGGCGATAACAAAAGGTGTCGAGATTTACCTTTGACAAACAAGATTTTTCAACCTCATCTATTGATGAATGTTTTTGGCCCCAAAAAGCTGAAAATATATTTAAATAGTTTGATGGAAGTTTCAATATTTCAGTCTATTCTTAGCTCTGGTTTGGCCTCCATCAGTTCCTCAGAAAAATAGCCACCGCTTTAGCTTGACTTCTTCGACATCTGGTTGCTGAACCTTTTGGTTGTTGGTGCTGGGCAGGTACAGAAGCTTGCAGTTTTAGTTTATCAGGCCTCCATAGGGTGATATCAGTGGTAAGATAAGGATCATACAGTAAATGTTCAGGTCGTAAAAGCTAAACCCTGAGCTGAAAGAAGTTGAAAATGTATATATAGCTTAGAGAGTTTGCTGATAATTATCTGTGGGTTTGTCATTAGGAGCAACTTTTTCACATTTGACAGTCATTTGATTCATTGCTATTATGAAAATATTGATAACTGTGGCATCAATTCTCTGTATTTTGAAGTCAACTAAAATGGACCCAAGTGAAAATTAATAAAAACGTAAGAACAACTTATCGAAAGCCGTCAATAGTACTAAAGAATGAGTTTGTCTTCAGTCAACAATCAAATGCTAAATCAATGCTATAATCTCTATTATACATTTGTAAATTCTGTGTCAGCTGTAGCGAAAGACTCAGCATGTGTCTTCATTCAGTATTAACTACAAGGTTCAATCTCTGTCTCTGTCCACATGCTGAAGTGTGACCAAGGAAGGCTCTAAACCCCAACCTGCTTCCACTGTGGCTGAAAAAATGTAAATCGCTTCAGCCAAATGAATGTTGGGATGTCAGTTCTGATCGGGGCTCCTGAGCCTGCTACTGCTTTTTGCTGTTTACTACAGCTTTACATTTACATAAAACATGTATTTCAGAGTGACATATTGCAGAATTGGTATTGATAAGGAATGTTGTATGACATGTAATTTGCTTTTATTTGCAGTTGCACGACTTTACTGCCTGGGCTGATGGAGGCACTTTACCATTTCCATGTTCTCTTCGATGAATTTGCAACTTATCATGTGTAAAACAGAGTCTTGTTGATGTGAATTCTCTGCTTGAGCGAGCGTCGTTGTTGTTAAACCTCCAGTTCATTTTCTTTTTTTTTCCTCCATCTCTCGTCTCTGTGTCTAAACCCTGATTATGTGTTTCGTCGATGCCGCTCTCAGATTTGAGCCTCGGCGAGTCTTGTACCACTTCACACTACGTGAACCAGATAAAATCAGACATGTTTGAAAACATCTTGTCGGCCCGCAGTGCCGCACTCTGCAGGCCTGAGCCTGTTCACACTCCAGGATAATCTGCCCAGGATGCCGGGATGGTCAAGTCAGGTGTAGAATTACTGTTAAAATCGTCTGGTGTGACCTTGGCTCTGAGCACAAATGGGAGGTTCTGCTGTGTAATAATCATGCTGAGATTGCAGGGTCTGCAGTCTCCTTCTCCTTTTTTCCCACATCTCTCTCTTTTCTCTCTGTTGTCTCTCTCCATCCAACCCAAAGCCCAAATGTTTTTACTTTTACATCAAATTCTGATTTTTCTAATTGAGATGAGAGCTGTGAGTTTGCCTTTAGGACCAATTTGGTATCACGGAATGACCTCTCTGAATTTATCTTACGGACGGTGCAAAAACAGAATTAAAATTAAAATCCTCGTTATTCATGTTCAGTGTGTCCATAATGGAGCAATTAGAGCTGGCTATTTAATTGCTACAAGCAATTAGAGCTGTGAAATTACATGTTCAAATAGTGTTGGGCAATGGGATCAGACTGGGAACAAGATTTAATTTAACTGCTTGTTATTGAGGATATTATCTGCAGTGTCTTGGGATTTTCAATCACTAAAGATGTGGAGGTAAGGAAGAGTCATATTTAATATCAACTATAAAGTGGCAAAGTAAGTTTTTTTTAAAATTTATGTTGCTTTCCCTTATTTTTCCTCTGATATCATTCTATTCTAATTGCCGTGCCTTGCTGTAAAAGTTGCTGAAGTTCACAGCAGGAGATTGGTGCTCGCAAAGGGATGTGACCACACTAATGAAAACACAAATCTCACACTCTCCAACAGCTCTAAAATCACACTGACGGGGGTGATGCTAATGGAGAGCTGTTGCTAGTAAAGGAAAATAAAGAGAATCCGGACTCGTAAAATGGACAGCCGAGAACGAATGATGCTTCCATGTTGCGATTTGGGGGAAGTTTCCTCTTTGTTTCTTCAGCTTCCAAACTGAGAATTTTCACACACACCCCATGTAAAAATATCGGGTATTTCCAGCAGAGAACATAAAACACACCCTCAAACACAAACGCAAAAGGAAAGATGAAGGGGAGGAGGTGTGGCACAACATGCTACCCAGCAAAATTACTGCAGCTCCACTGACAGCGGCGAGCAGACAATCTGTTTAAGATACAGTCTGTGCAGCTACAGTAAACTGACAGCATCCCATCCTTCGATCACTGCTCCAAGTCAATATCGCAGCCGGCCCCAGAAATATTTATAGAGTAGGGGGGTGAGTTTTTTTTTGTTTAGTTTTTTTGCTATGTGCACACTGGAAAAAAAGAAAGAGGCTTGGTGAAAGAAATTGGCACTCTCGCAAACCTGGATGGATTCTGCACAGTTAATTAAGATAAAACGATTCAATTCTAGAGAGATCGAGGCAGCGATTCAGCGTGCGCGGCACGTGGGGGCCATTCTGATTAGCAGCCAGCCGGAGCATTCCTCGACATTTTGATGCGAGACAATCTTTTGCATTTTCAATTACACACTCCAACAGCCCTCTAACTACCAAAACCAAGCTCATTTGCATGATTGAAATATAATTATGGTGTGCCAAAAACACAGTTCTGTTTTGGTTCCTGTCACAGTCCTTTTCACTCCCTCCTGTTTTTTCTCGCTGAAATCAATCTCCGGCGACAGGAGAGGAGGAGCAAGTACATCAAGATAAAAGTTTGACTGTAAAGAAAATAATGAAGTTACCAGGTGCCACTTTGCATTAGATTGAGTGCAGAGCATATAAGGGACCTGTAAATAACTGACTCTTTTGAGGTGACTCCTGATATTTTTCCCTCCTCAACCACAACTTTTAACAACTCGGTTGAATTACAAATAGTTTTTTTTGCACAAGCAGTCTGTAAAAATCTGTCTTGACAATTAAGTTTTTGTTCGCAGAAGATCTTTTGCTAAAGTTTGTCATGCTTGTTTTATTGTCTTAAATAACACAAAAGCGCTGTGTCATTTTTAAGATTTGTAGGAAAGCTTTGCTTCTTTGCAGTTAAACAAACCCTCAAAATCAAAGCGGACCAAGGGACGAGTATGAAACATTCAGAAACATACACTTGAAGAACACAGAATGCATTTTATTTTTGGGGAGCCACCCTCAGCTCAGGGGCCCTGAGTCATCGGTGTCTCTGTGGACGACTTTGCATCGCCTCAGAATGCACACATGACAGCTGGTGGAAGAAAAACTGTGTGTGTGAGAGAGAGAGAGAGAGGGGGGGAGACAGAGGGAAAAAAAGTAAGTAAGGGAATCTCTTGACATGTAACTATTCTGCATGCCCTGCTCGTCTCGTCCTCTGCTTAGTCAGGAGATTTATTAATAGAACCAATAGAGGCAGACCAGATGGCTGTTATGACACTGTTATATGTTTTCTCGGGTCACTGAGCAGCTCCTGGGCATTAGTCTTTTGTCTGTTAGCAGCACGCCAGTTTTTGTTGTGTTTCTTTTTTTTTTACCTGCAACACACACTCCTGCACAGGTGAGGCTTTCTCACCTGACACACAGATGGTATTTACGCATCCTCTCAATTATCAGCAGCTGGGACCCCCCAGTCCACAATCAGTCAGCACGTGGATGCTCAATTACGAGTTGTAGCGTGTGTGACTGTGAACACACACACACACACACACACACACACTTGAACATGCAGGGTCAGCTCTTGTTTTTGTTGTCTTACACTATAGGCTAGGATGTTAATTTTCATACTCAATGAGCAACACAAGCAGCCAAATGCTGCTTACTTACACCCCAGCTGGTGACAGCAGCGACCTGTGATAGAAGTGATTAGTAGGCAGCAGCATTAGCTTTTAGCATATAAGTTACCACATGAATAGTAGCGTGTGAAACAGATCCTCTTAGACAGCCTGGAGTGAGGCTTGAGAGCAGAATCAATTGTTGGGAGAACACAAAAGACAAGGCGTCTTTTGTGGATGGGTTTTTTTTTTTTTTCCCATATTGCATTGTGGATTGAAATGTTTCTCTTAGCACAGCCTTGTTTACTGCCGTTTGTTTTTGTCTGGCAAGCCACGGGTGATCTTGGCCTCAGATTTTGTCCATGCATCAATACTGGTGTGTAACTCACACCGCCTGTCAAATTCAAAGCATCACTCTAAAGTTCACAATTGCCGACGGCATAAAGAAAAGCAATCATTCCTTCTCTTCGGGCCCTTAAACTGTCCATAATGTACTGTCAATTGTGCTCTTTAACTCCCTACTTTAAACCTTTTGCAGAGATTTGTCCGAAGCAGCCGCCTGCTTTTTCCCTGACAGTATGGAACTGCCTGCTTAAAGTACTAAACACAGACTATGAGCCTACATTTAGCCCATCCAATGGTATAAAATTGTGCATGTGTTTGCTCGCCGAAGTGAGCCACAACACACCTCTGCAACACTCAGAGCTCCGCAGGGGGATGAGTACCATTTGGCATGCGACCAGGCTTGCAGGTGCTCCAGCCTAATGTTATATCTTGACTCAAGTAACCCTCAGGAAGCTCGTTTTTCACCTGCATTTAGGTGTAAGAAGCAGTGAGTTTTGAGCAAATTCTTGGAAACATAGATCCACTTTCACCCTAAAATACTGTACAACCCTCATTTAAAAAAAAAACAGGATGCTGTGTAAAACAAATCAAAACAGAATGTAATTAGCAAACTGCTAAATGAAAGCATCTTTACAAAGTGTTCTGAGCCCATGTCTCCACCACTTCGTTCCATCCTTGCTTGTGAACGACTGAGCTTTTCCAGGATGAACCTTTCATACCCAATCATGATACTATCACCTGTTACCAATGAACCTGTTTACCTGTGGAATGATCCAAACAGGTGTTTTTGGATCAGTCCACAACTTTCAGTCTTTTATTGCTCCTGTCCCAACTTGTTCGAAACATGTTGCTGCCATCAAATTCAGAATAAGCAGATATTTGCAAAAATCAATGAAGTTGATGAGTCAAACATTGACTGCGTTGTCTTTGTTTTCAATTATTAGAAAAGGACGAGCAAACGATCGCATTCTGTTTTATCCCCACTGTTTTTGAATCGAGGTTGTATGAAGCAACTGTTCCACTAGTTCAAGTTACAGCAGTTGCAATGTGCTGAGTCACAGTTTGATTGTGTTGACGTCCAAGTAAACTCAACAAAGTGAGAAGAAGTGCTGTAACGAGAAGTGTTGGACAATCCCTTCATTAACGTGAGAACACCCTCCATATTCTGACTGAATGCCCTCCGGCCCTCCAGGCCGACCTGACTCAGCAACAACAGAGCACAGTGATGCCCCATCACTCTACCTTCAGCTGCTCCACTGTAGCAGTCACTACTCTTCTCTCCTGAGAGATAAAGGCAGTTAAATCCTTAAAGTTTCTTCGGATAATGAGATAGCCGATGAGTACATTTCTCTTCGTAGACTTAAATGTGCTATATTTCAGATGTATTCTTTGTGGCTTTTTGCTCTTACTGATAAACTATAGTTGGGAAGTGAAGACAGGGCAGAGATCCAGGGGCTGCCTGCAAACTTCACTGGCCAGATTTGAAATCGATGAGGACTTTACTTTAACTCTGGCCAGGACCATAGCCTTTGTCTCAGGAGTTCACAAAAAAACAGTACTGCAGAAAAGCACAGTGAAATCTGATTAGGGCAATTTTGACAATGCATTTACATTGCAATGATTGAATTCATTACTATCAGGCCTTAAGCTGTATTAATACTTCTTTTTAGATCATTTCAGATTTTCTTTTCAGATTATACCTAATTAAAACATCTTTAACATACATTTCATTTTGAAATTATGCATGTACCTCATGATGAATAAATCTGTGTTTGAAAGGCAGACAGAGCAGTGTGTGTGTGTGTGTGTGTGTGTGTGTGTGTGTGTGTGAGGGCTAAATAAAAACTAGATGCAGTCCCGGCTTTACAAGCTGAAACAACACATCTTGGACCATGTCACATATGTACGGAGCAGCTGTGTGCGAGTGCTCCTCCAACTTCAACTTTGCATCAGTTTTTTTCCCAGAAGCCTCATCACAGAGTATTTCTGGAGCACAGCCAGCGCGGTTACTTTGTGCAGGCACTGTGACTGAAACAACGTCAGGGCTCACTAAAGAATAGCTGCTTGAGTGCAGTTGGCTGTATAGCTGATTTCTTGCTCTCTTTTGCTGCAAAGAAGTAACACAACATACTGGCAGGTTCACAGTTGTTTGCCTTTTGGTGGCCTTGCATGTGTTTTATTTCAGGATCTTGTTTGCATCAGGTGTTAATCCATCTCAGATCCAATTAGAGTTGATCCTTTTACTTTGTCCTTCTGTGCTTGCTTCCTTTGAGCTTATCAGGACAAGGAAGGTGTCATGAAAAGATTGGCCACTGTGTGACAATGTTCCACATGTTCCACACTTTGCACAAAATCCAAGCGGCCACTTCAGTGTATTTCACTCCCGTTTTAAAATGCAAAACAGAAGCGAAGAGTGGCTGAGATCTAATGGTCTCATTTGTTTGCATTAATTACACTAATGTCTCAAAATTAATGCGCCAATGTTTTACTGACGTGAAGCTGCTAAATGCAGCAGTTTTAAAGTTTTCACTTCTATTTAAAGTTTCAATTTGCGCTGGCTGACGTCGATGGACACGCATGAGCAGTTTCTCTCCATCCATTAGGACGTCTTGTTCTCTCAAGGGTGAGCAGATATACAAGTTCGATTTAAAAGTTTACACCGTGATGGGAACAAAATAGCAAGACAAGTATTTAACATACAAATTCGAAACATAGGAGCAATTTGTGCGGAAAGCCTTTTTATCCCAAAAGCATGCCCTCATGGTGCTTAATATTGTGACTGACCTTTATCTCGTTGTGTGAGTGTGTGTGTTTGCAAAAATGTGAGCAAAGTGCCTGAATGACTGCATAGGCTGATATAAGTCTATTTGTACACATGTATCCTGTTTGTATGCACACACTCAATCAGCAAAAACATGTGCAAACACATCCAAACTCACATTAATCATTACTTGTTTTGAGCAAGCTTTTCGCCATGATGGACTTATTTCCCATTCAACAGCGAGCAGAAACCCGCCAGGGGCATTTTAATGTTCCACCTCCTCAACATTCCTCAACATTCTTCTTCATTACAGTGCAGCAACACCACAAACATGACCTGCACCAATAAAATGTGCCATTAATTTCATCACAGCCCAGAAATGATTCCCCGCGATCCTTGTGCTGAGGCAGGGATTCGGCATGTACGGTAGCCGGCCTAAATTATCATACAAAGGAAATAAAGATTTCTTTATTTCATGCAGCCCCTCATCAGACATTTGCACGCGCAACACAGCTGCATCAAAGCAGAGAAATCAATTTATTTTCTGCTCTGCCTCATTCAGTCACCGCATGCAGTCCCCAAGTTTATGAAGACACACATTATAATTAGTCTACAAAGACTCGCTGAATATTCAGTGGTCCATATCCACTGTCTCATTTTACCACAATGTGGAATGAAAATAGATGAGTACATAACACAAGTTTGGGGCTGATTTTTGATTAGCTGAGCCGAACACTGTGGAGCACAAAAATAGATTAGTAAACATAACGGAAATAGATGAAAATAGATTCATTTTCCTGCCCTGCTTTGAAGGATGTTCCATCTAAATGTATTACATCACTAATAATATATAATGAGCCTGTTTGGAGATAATGTTATATTCAGTGGGATAATAGTTTCGGCCACATTGAACTCATTTGTCAGTACAGTAAAATGAGGCTTCTTAAAGCCCTTTCTCCTCTAAAAACATTATCGGACCATCATTTGTGCTTCTTTCTCTTTTGTGTGTGTTATTTCATGCTGAATGGAAGAAAGAAACCGCCTTTTCATTGGATTGGAAAAAGATCTCTCCCTGGCAGCGCTGAGCCCGAGCAGCATCGCATCGGCACAAAGCACGACAAGCACTCGTGCCCCCGTCTCAGTGGCCGCTTGTCAGTGTCATGCTGCCAAACAGACTGTGTGCCCTTCACTTTGTCCCAGCTCCCAGTTATGGGAAAGTGCACCGGGATTATGTACAGAATGCTCGGCGCAGTGCAGGAGCTTATACTTCACACCACAAGTCTGATTCCCATTGAGAGGCCTGTAATACCACACCTGCAGAGCCAGATAAGCCCTCAATCCTCCCTTTTATGCTACCACTATTATTCTCCTGTGTAATATCACATCAGCAAAAAAAAAAAAAAAAATCATTATGAAAGTAAAGCTGCGAGCGAATGGAAATACAGCGACAATTTATGGTGTTAATATTCATACACATACCTTATCCTGCATGCTTTGCATACTGTATGCACTGCAGGGTGTGCGGCGGCTTAGTCATCCCTAAATGTCGAACAGTGGAACTTAACTGCATACTGCAACGCTAACGTCATAATCAACTAGCCGATCATTCTTCTGACAGCTGGAAAGATAAAGTGTTCTTTTTCTGTGAAATTGCAGTCGGGGGTGGTGTGATGGTGCAGAGGTAATTTGACAGCAGGAAAAACGGGGGTTTATGATTGATGGCTACCTCTCTAATTTTTTTTTCTTCTCGCGATTAGATCCACTGCTTTCTTTAAACAAGCTAACCTAAAACAGTCAGTCATCCTGCAGGTTTATCCACAGACAGTCCAGCTGAAACCCTCAGGCGACAAAACAACTTAAACATAAATTGTGGTGCAATGACTGTAGCTCTCTATGATGCCGATTTCTGGTCGCTGCTGACATTTTAGGAGAACAAATGTATTAATTGATTATTCATCAGTAAAAATATCTGATGACTGAAGTGTCCCATCTCTGACTGACTGACACAATTTGGTGCCGATATGGTCCAAAATACTGTCTACCAGAGGCCTTTGATCTGCTTTCTGACCCACTTAATTAACCAGCTAGACCCATTACAAAACCATGAGAGTGTTTAATATAGCAAAGTGAACCATGAATTTAAAAGCAGCATGGTGCCATTTCCTAGCTTTGATGAGCAGACACGACTTTGCGAGCGCGCGGTGCTGCTGCGGTGGAAAGCCGGCCAGGAAATGTCGGGTCATCAGAATCCTGTGATTGCAGTGCTCGCGTTGAGAGGGTTCAGGGGGGACGGAGCACAAAAACATCTCTAAATGTAAATCCAATCTAATGAGCTCACCATGGCATAATTTAATCAAATCTACATATGAAAGAACCCCTGGCCTGTACGACATCGGGATGGAAGTGGTAGTAATTAGCTTTACAGATTGGAGGTATGTCCCGGTTTATGAGGGGAATCCAACTTAAGAATGGCAGGATGAGTATTTGCAGTACTTGTTGGCTCTGTGGACAAATCGAACAGAGCAAACATGTTTTGAAGATGGGATGACAAACAATACTACAGAGACGTAAAGTGTTTGATGCAAGGGCTCGGCTGCAGTTTCCACACTGTGATGAAAGGTAATCAGTCCAGAACCCAATCCCCCCCCTCAGTAATTTCCTCAGTAAAGATTTCACCTTTAAGGATTTGCAAATGTTTGCTTCCTCGCTGTACTCTGGGGTATTTAAACAGTCTTTAACAGTGATTCATAATGCACATAAGCATATAGGGCTTTTTAAAATACCCTTTATATTGGTTCTTGAACTATTCATCAAGCACGATCAGCAGAAAATTTAGTAAGTCACTAAATCAATGAAGTCCAGTACCACCCTTTGCAGCTCTGTGAGGCAGTGCGCAGCAGTCCTGTGAGCAAAATGCTAATGTCATTATTCAGAGGGTCACCAAAGTCACTGTGACACATCATCTGGGAACCATGAATATCTGTACGAGATTTAGTGCCAATCCATTTTGTAGATAATTTGCTGGATATGTGAAACTTGCCTGCACAAAATCTCATGGCGATCCATCCAATAGTTGTTGAAATATATTTGTCTGGATGAGGGTAGTGGGCTGATCGACTGGCAGACAGCTAGAGCCATGCTGCTAGTCAGAAAACAATTTACAAGCCATTTATACAGAAAAAAAAAGCAAAACATTTGATGACTTCAGATTCTGACATTTCAGGCTTCACTGCCCCTCTGTTTTCTATCATTGTAAATTAAATGTAAATGCTTATGGGTTTTGGCCTGTTGATTGGACAAAGGCAGCAGCACCTTGGGCTCTGTGATGAGCATTTTCTGACATCATAGAAGCTAAATCATCAATCAAAAAAAAAAAAAAATCAATTATGAAAATAACCACTGCAGTCCTATTTGATATTCTTGGAACAATCCTTCCACTTTTAACAACTTCTATATAGTGTACTGAATGTGTAGTATCAGACACTGGCTCACTGGTATCTGCCTTTTCTAACAGAGTGCTGTGGCTTAAACAAAGCACATCTGCTGTTGCAGATAACTGTGTAGGACAAGCAGCCACTGCAAAGAGAAAAGCCATCTGATCCTGCACCCTGCATGCGAGATGTAGAACAAAGATTGTAAGGCAATACAAGGACAAACATGTAGCATATTGTACTGTCAGCTCTTGTTTACCACATGTCAATATATTGCGAGATTTCTCAATATTTTGTGGCTCCTGAGGCTATTTTTTGGTCCAAAAAAGTCTCTCGCCTCGAGCAATTAGAGAAATGGCAGGTTTTCAGGTGAATTTCAGCTTTGTAGTCTCGTCTCTAATACACAGGGGGAGCGGCACAGAGATTATAAAGAGATGATGATATATCCACGAGCTATTCTTATGTGAAATTATTTAAAGCGAAAATCAACAGCGGTCTTTGAATCTCCTGGGAATCCATCAAGCGAGCCTGCATGGGCCCCCAAAAGCAGAGGGGATGAGAAGCTAAAGAAAATGAAAGTGCTGATAGAAATCACACCTCCGGCTGCGAGCGTTAAGACATGAGTGGACCACATCAGTCCGGCTGTCTACCTCATCAGTTACCTTAAATAAAAGTGGCATGTGTCTCTCCTTTCACGCCTACTTAGGAAAGTGAGGGGCCTGTATCCTCACTGTATCCACCAAGATTACGCACACACACTCACTGGCTCAGAGAGGCCCAATTACCTGCTGGAAAATGCTGGCACCCACGAGGCCCCAGACCGGTACCAAGAGCCCACACAAGGCTCACTCACTCAGCCTCATGCCCACAGCGAAACAAAGGGGATTTCATGTCTCTGTTTAAATCCTTCGGCTTTGGATACATTTCGGCTCCCCTCTATATGGACCTTTTAAGAACTGATTTATCCTCTATTACTGAGGCACCGGGCCCAGATCTGGCCCTGGGCATGCTCAGAGCAGCACAACTATATTGCTCGTGTGGGAAACGGGGACAGGATGACTAAATAAGAGACGTCGTAAAAATCGCTGTTATTGCCTTGGATAGGGTGCGGGCATGTGATGAGCGTAGATTAGAGCACCGAAAATACACATTATAGCCCATAAGTGATCAGATATTTAGGGTAATCTGATCAGCTCGCTCGCCAAAGCCTTCAAATCTCTGCGTGTTGACAAATGCTGGAACAGCTTCTAGATAAGTCAAAAGCCTCAAAATTAAGGATCTTCTTCTCTTTATATATAAAACTCAGAAGCCCTTCAATGGAGGCACATGGGGACGAAAATGGGAAATTGGGAGTTCAGTGCGACAAGCTCTGCCCGCTTTACTTTATCTGATGGTTGAATCAGCGGATTGGTCATTCCTCTTCTTTTCAGATAGATTCTGGTGTGGAAGTATATTTGTTGGTCCAGTTGCCTGCGATAATTAAATTCTAAAGAGAAGCAAAGGCCACGAGAGTAAAACTAATGATAGCGTGGAGACGGAGTGGTGGATGCAATGGATAAATTGGAAATGTGGATAAAAGATCTTTCCGTGGATTATAGAAATAAAGCGTGACGTACGGGTCAGCACATTCTGCCTGAAGAGGCCAAGTGAACCGCTGTGTAGGGTGATAACATGTGGGAAAACTATTTACAGCATAGTTTGAACAAATTATAACAGCGAAGGGCAACGAGTGTGAAACGCTGGGTCAGTGGTGGTGCAGGCAGAAGATACTGACTTAGAGAGAGTTACACGGCGATGCATGAGTCTGTGGTGCACTTGTAGCAATTTGTGCTGATATTATCTATTATTAAATGATTAAAAATCATACCTCATATAATACAGAACAAACCCAAGACACACCAGCAGTGGATAATAAGAGCATCATTGCATATATTTAAATGACAAGTGTGTTAGTAAACATAAGTCATTATTAATTTATAAATTAATTAAGAGATTCATATTTCATTAAATACACTTATTTGCTTTCTTGCCGAGAGCTGGATCAGAAGATCGATACCACTCTCAGGTCTGTACGCTAAATATGGAGCTATAGCCAGAAGTCAGCTAGCTTAGCTTAGCATAAAGACTGGAAGCGGTGGGAAACTGCTAGCCTGGCTCTGACTGGAGGTAACAAAATCTGAGATCCTGACGTCACCCAGCTGAGAAAAACCACAGCATCTGATCTTCTCATTCAATTCATGCATAAACCTTGAATCAACCTATTTATCCTGATCCTTTGTGCCGTTCGACATAAAATTAATTAGAAGGATATGATTATATGAGCTATTTTTGGGGGCTTTTCGGCTTGTAATATTCAATCATTCTTAAATTTTATTTGAGGAATTAATTTTAATTTTTCTCTTAAATTTGCCCATGATTTTTTTTTCCCATTTGAATATTCAGCTTTTTTCTTTCTGATGGAACACTTGAGAAAAAGAGATGAAACAGGAGGCTAAATAAAGACGGACTCCTTCCCTCTTCATTGACTGTTGAGTGGTGGAGAAGAAAGATGATGAAGGCGTGAAGGTGGAGAGAGGGAATGAGGAGGATGAGAGGGGGAGAATATGAGAGGATGACAATGAAGACAGACCATATGTCAGGATCCAATTTTCTGATTATTGTGAATCTGATTCATTTTCATTTTGGCAGGACACGCCAAAATTGAGAGGCTGACATTTTGTATGTCACCACTGCTTATACACACACACACACATAAATCCTCACACACACATATAGAAAAAAAAAACACTCAACCACTCATGCTCAAAAACAGATTTTTCATTCGGTGATGACATCTGTTCCACCGCTGCACAGATTACAATTTTCTGACCTAATAGGGCCCAGCAACTGGCCATCAGCACATTTAATGTTAACTAGAAATTGACCAATAACAGTTTATTAAGGCTGCTCACAGTTTTGGGCTGAGGTCTGGCCTGAAGCCCACAGATCGATCAGCATCTGTGGCTCATTCTGCTGGCCAATGCATTACCTGCAATCCACAAAACCTTGGTACTATATGAAACTCTGTCTGGCCCTTTAGCCTGTTCCTACATGAAGTCATCTACTCTTAAAATGTACTGAATCAACTGTGGGCTTAGTTAGCACATTAACATATAGAATACAAACTGTCACTGCTTTCTTTCGTTGGCATCAGACGCCTTAAGCACAACTGGACATTTCTGATAATCTGAAGCAAATACTACACGTTTATTTTTAAATAGCCCTGAGGCTGCTCTAATCTATGCATCACTATGGTTGAAGCGTCTGAGCCTCACTTGACTTATCAAAGTATTAACACCTATACGGATATAGGTTTTCGGAAGATGGAGGTCCTATTGCTAATACATTTTTTTTATTGGCTGGAGCTCCCAGCAATGTTTACCTCTCTTGAGGCAGTGTTGCTGAAAATTGGTAAGGGAATTGAGTCTTGGTTTGGAACCACATTCCTAAAGGTGTGGGATAGTTTCCCCTCAGGTTTCAATTCCGAAGTGTCTATCAAGTTTGAAATTAAAATTCATCTGTCTCTCTGTGTGTGTGCGCGTGTGTGTGTGTGTATACGCAGCTTTCTTTTCCCATCTTTTGCCGTTGTTGTGCTAGGATGAACTTTTCCGAGTGGCTATTTTCTCATCTCTTAACATCTGATGAACCGGGTGTTAAATCAATCAACAAGGAACAGCACTAGACCGGCGTTAGACACTTGGATAGAGACGGACAGACCGAAAACGGCTGCACACTGTGGCTGCACCTACTGAAACAGAAAGAGACTTCATGATAGTGCCGCCCATCGGGGGCCGTTTCCACTGTTATCAGTCACATTTGGACAAAAACCTCTAAGGCCAAATGGTCCTGCTCTGACCTGTGCAGATAACGGCAACACCAGAAAACTCTCCTATCACCGCTATCATCATCTCTACCTCGATACCTGCAGCGATCGCACACAAACACATAATGATACAACTCTCTTCAGAAACACACACACACACACACAAAAAGAAAAGTGTTATTGGCTCTCTCTGAAAACTTGTTGCAGAACTTCTCTGCTCTCCTCTTCTGTGGAGCGATGCTGAGCGAGGACACCTCAGCAGGAGGGCTGAAGCCCCCGAGCCACAGAGGAGAACACGCACTGTACCTCCGCTGTTCTTGTGGGACCGAAGCTGGTGATGCGAGAGAAATAAGTGGTCTCTCTCTGTCAATCTCTCATACGGGAAGTGACAAAAATGCAGTTGAGATCCTTCCTCTGCTCTGAATGCGCGGGTTCGTTTTCATCGCCTTCTGACTCGCTGAGTGTTCTGTTGGTTATGCTAATTGTCTCCAGACCTCCCGCAGAGTGTGATCCTTTCCCAGTTGGGTGGCTGTGAAGTTGTTTGCCCAAGCAGATGAGTCTTTGTGTGCCTCTGTGTGTATGTGTGTGTGTTTACAGTACGCAGCTACAATGTGTCGCAAAAAGCTTTAGCCATGCTGCACACGTGCGTTTGTGTGTGATTATGTGTGTCGGGGTGCATCAGCACAGATCTTCATGCGCTAGCCGTGGCTAGGCACGCCGTATTCCCAATCCTCCAAACTCTCGGAGTGATGAAGGAAAGCAGGGCAGTGTTTCATCTTAATGCCATCATATATTGATTATTCTCCTTTTCATCCTTTCTGTCTTTGATCCTATTAGTAAAGCAAAACCTGTGGGAAAAGAAAGACACCTCACGCATTTCTTTTCCCCCGGTGGATTATATCATATGGATTTCAGGGGAAAGCAAATGACCATGTCCCATGACTGAAGAAATAGTTAAAGGAGAAAATCCCCTCATTTGTCATGCTGTCTAAAGCCTACGCCTTTTTGAATTGTCAGGTTTAACTCAATGTATGCCTCAGTATTTTCCTATGAGTTGAGCAGCCACAGACCTGCCTTGATTTTTTTTCATCTCATCAACAATTGCTACAATATTACTTATTATACAACCCTGATTCCAAAAGAGTTGGGACACTGTGATCATCTGATAATCCTTTTTTCCCACATACACATACTTGAAAACATATGTATTTAATGTTTGACCTCATCAACTTCATTGATTTTTGTAAATATCTGATTATTCTGAATTTGATGGCAGCAACATGTTTCAAACAAGTTGGGACAGGAGCAACAAAAGACTGTGAAAGTTGTGGACTGATCCAAAAGCACCTGTTTTGATCACTCCACAGGTAAACAGGTTCATTGGTAACAGGTGATAGTATCATGATTGGGTGTGAAAGGTTCATCCTGGAAAGTTCACAAGCAAGGATGGAGAGAGGTTCAACATGTTGTCAAACACATGATTGTATAAAGGAGATGACTACATGAACTCAGGAACATTTTGTAAAATTGTTTTCAGCAAAAACTGTTTGTTTTCAAATGATTGCATTTTGTTCATATTAAAGTTTATATTTAAGTTTGAACTGTGGAATCAGAGTTGCAGAAAAAAAGGTGCACCATTATTCCTTGATTTTCCTGTGCAGACAAGTGCTGGACTGTCCTTGTACAGCATAATCACCATGCAACATCAAAGTCAGTTCTCGTCAATCACTTAGCTTGCACAGCTAATGCCATTAGCTAATGCCATTAGCTAACTAAAAAAAAAAGCCCACTCCATTTCAGTTACATCTCTCCCAGCCTTTGTTTATGACAGTCTCTGCTGATGAAACAGCCACCTTTTCTCAAAATGTTCTGTCTTTCCTACAGACATACGGCAACAAAGGCCCACCACTTGTTTGTATCAAATTAGATGGAAATGAAAAAGCCTCGCAGGTATGAGTTGTGTTCCTGCTTGTATTTGAACTTCGAATGCTCAGAGCATCTCTCTAAAAAACATAAGGTGTGCCAGGTGGATGTAAAGAGTGTATCAGCAGGGGGCAAGAGTTGCCTCAATTCCACTGAATCCATTAAAAATTGTTCGCTGCCAAAAAGGCATTTATTGTCAAGAAGAGCTGCATATCTGGGTCATCCAAGCTCAACTTATACACTGCAAGCCTGTGTTAGAATTGAACGTATTAATATTTCACTTTAGGTCTCTCCCAACATAAGGATGATGCAACAAACAACTCAGAAAATACTCCTCATGTTACATCAAGAGAGGTTTTTTTCTCCCTCGTCAGCTGCACTGTACAGTTGCCATGGAAGGCTTTTACATGAGCCTTTAGCTGACAAAGGAGAGAGCAGTTCAACACAAGCCTTTCCTTCTAGAAATTATGTTTATATATACTACTAATTTGCAGCATGTTTTTTGATGCAAACATAAAACCATCTGGGTTATAGCTTTTATCTGCATAACATGCGAATGCTGCTAATGAATGTATCACACAGCATTTACTTATAACCGTGATATTTCCTGAAGATTGATCAAAGGGCTTTTGGTGCCTAAATCTCAACACATGCAGGACTCAGGTCTCTGGTGGTGTCACAGTCCTGCACATCATGTGACCACTGGCTCTGGAAAAACATGGCCTGTGGAAAACAATTACTCTTCCTACAAAATGTATTGGCAAAAACAAATTAATAGTGTCGAAGCATAATTTCCAGGAGATAAGTTTGTTCCACCACACCAACTTTTTAAAAACAAAACAATTACAAAAGTAAAATACTGAGAAGAAAGAAGCAAAAGATTACACACAACTGAAATGCAGACAATTACTGTGCTATTGCTGCCGGACAAACGCAAGAAAACTCAATTTTCTGCTGCATCCTGTTGTATTTACTCAGCAACACTGTCTCTAACTGGCAGTGGTTAAGGGTGTGGAGACTCCAAAGGCTCTGCAGGGACAGCAGCGCAAGTAGTCTAGACTTGTGGATCTCAGGGGGGAAAAAAAAATCCACTCTCACAGTCTGTAAAAATGGCAGTTCAGCGGGTTAATAGCTGTATCACAGCTGGTAGTGGAAAATGGTATTCTTTAATTATAGTAGCTTTTGATTAGTAAGTACATCTTGGGATTTCTCTGCTCTTTGTGTATTTTCATCGTCTTCCTCAATAAAAGTCTGTCATTTCCCAAATTATAGTTCAGTGGCTGGTTAGAGATGTTCTTTTCACTGCTGGTTTAAAGGTTGCACTAGTAAAAAAAAGGAGTTTGTAGCAAAAAAAAAACTGACAAAAATTTACCACCCAAATCTGCAGTATGACTCACTTCTAGGAGCTTTTTTGCCTCTTTTAACTCATTGTTTTGGTCGTCTTGTCTGTCGCTGCCATCAATTTCAAATCCTGCAACAGTGGAAGTTGGCTGGAAAACTGATTGGAAAAAATTAAAAACTAGCAGATGAAAAAAGTCAAACATCTTGCTTAAAAACCCAGATGTTCATCAGAGGTTGGTGGAAACCAAAACAGGGCTAAAATGAAAGTGAATATTTCTCAGGTGGACAGAAATATGTCTCCAAATGAAAACTAATGTTGCTCCATATTTACTTCAGATCGCGCTTCAGTGGGCTCCAACTGAGATATTTTACGGGTGCCTCAACACAGATTTTGTCAAATAAATTGACTGAGAATATAATACACCGAAGGAAAAAAGTACAACAGTAAACTACAACTCTATTATTAAATCAGCCTGTGCAAGCTTCCTTCATGCTAACAAGGCTGTCAC
Organism: Centropyge bicolor; assembly: GCA_037975185.1. Lineage (NCBI taxonomy): Eukaryota > Metazoa > Chordata > Actinopteri > Pomacanthidae > Centropyge > Centropyge bicolor. Next base: position 2,661,499 of record JBBMOC010000034.1, on the reverse strand, counting down.
ATATTTCTGGCTCAGTTCAATTTTTAATTAAGTCGAAATCAATTTAACTTTATTCCAGAACACGGTACGTAGTGGGGTTTTTTGAAGCTTACAAAAGTTTTACTAAACACATTTCTTTACACGACCACTTACTGTTTGACTTGTCTCTGTGTTATGACCTACATAAAGTGACACATGGTTCCCTGGTGCAGCGATTCCTTCTGCTGCTCTCTGGAGCCTTAGTGTCGCACAAAATAGTGTCATACTGTGCAAGCAAGGCTTCATATATCACTTTATTATACAGCACTTAATTCAGTCGCATTTTTGCAGTGGGTTTGGCAAATTTTTAACAAATATGTGTTTGTCTAGGGGGCTACTGCTTCACAGACTAAATGTTGCGTTCACTTCAGTATGATAAACTTTGACTTTGCCTCTGGAAAGTCAAACACTTTGTTCTGCAATGTTTATTTCAGCTTTCTGGTCGAGGCCTCCAGTAACAAGTATCCTCGTGCTTGTTTTATGGTAATGAACATTACAGCTCATAGAAATGCCTTTTGAACCATTTAAGGAGAAAACAAGAGTGAAGAGGGGGGAGAAATTTTTCACGGTAGAGTTTTCTCCCAAGTCAGCTCATTCTATAGGCTTCTTCTTCTTCTCAAAGCAGAACCGCTCCCCGGCAGCACACAACCCTGCCAACCTCCTCCCAGCATTAAACCAAAAGATGCTCAGAGCCAACAAGTAATATCCCAGGAGACTTTGCTTTCCAGGAGGCAGACGCCAGTTTAGATTTCACAGCCTTAATGTGTGCGCAGGGTCACTCCGGGCTCTATCTCTCTGCTAACATTGGCATGGGATAATCTGTTTTAAGTCTCGAGTTTTTTCGCCCTGTTTCTTCAGTAGAATTGTTAAACGCTCGCTGTGGCAAGTGAGGTAAAAAACAGCCCACAAGAATGACTTAAAAATGATGAAAAAGTGAGATGGAAAACATTCAATATTCAACAGGGGGAAGAGAGGGAAGCCTTTACAAGTTGGGTGTTGTGAAAGCATTACCTGTCAGGTGAAAGAAATTTCATCAGAATAACAAAACAGTGCGACTGAAAAGGTTAACAGGAATTCATTTACATGGTTTGTTAGAGCCAGGGACACAGTGGAAAAAGACACCCAACAAGCTCCAGCAGCAGCATCACGATAGATGATAATAAAGCTGAATTGACTTTAAGTCCGGATGAAAGATATTGTGGAAACAGCATCAAAGCTTCCTGAGCTCCAGTATGCAGAGCTGATCCTCTGGGGGCTCGTGTGGAACTTGCTAATGGGGCTCATTAACTCTTTTTAATTCAAGTATCGCCCACTATATATAAACTTGTTTTTAATACTGGTGTATGGCATTCAGGTTGTACCCAGACCCTCTCTGGACCGGGTGATCTTACACCTGCAGCCGAACGACCAGCTAACAGTGAAAAATGTCCCGTAACATTTGCTACATCCAAAACACTCCATTCTTTGTGATCTCTGCTTTGCTTCATATTTTATGTATAATAACTGAAGTCTGCCCGTTCAAGAGTGCTACACGTGCTGCCCGTTTCCTCTTCTTTGAACATCGTAACATGAAATAACCAGGCCAGATATCTGAGGAATTCTGTTCTTATTAGACTTTGCGATATGCAGTAGTAGTAGCAGTAGAAGTAGTTTAGAAGTAGTAGTGAGGGTGTGGAGGTGGGGGTCATGGAAAGGGTAACCTTGGCTCGACAAGCAGCGGTGATCTGACATCTGAAACCGCCAGTTGTTCTCAAAATCTCCTTCAGATAGTCCGAACGCCTCTGGCAAGTGTTTTCGTTAGGGTCCTGCGTGTGTTTGAGCATGTGTGTGTGTGTGTGTGTGTGTGTGAGAGAGAGAGAGAGAGAGAGAGAGAAAGAGAAAGAGAAAGAGAGCTATTATTGAATTAAGGCTAAATGTGTTTTGGTTTTGTAACTTTTCAACTTTCCATCCCAATCCACTCTGGCCGGGCCCACACACATACAAAAGAGCAGGCAAACTCCAAGTGGGAATCCTCCCACTCTTGTTTAGCACAGTGCCCTTTATACCAGGCATTCAAGTATTTGTGAGTGAGTGATGAAAAGTATACAGCGGCAGTTAAGACGATTATAGATATATATATAGAGAGTCTTTTTAGTATTTCATCTTTCATTTGACATAATTTAATTAAGCGAAGGTCCCTTTAGTTGGTGCAACAGTAAAACGTCACACAGTAACATCTCCTATAAATTTTATAAGTTGGTCTCACTGTGAAGTGACAACGTGGCAATTTTTCACCCCTGAAACTTTTTCTGCCTGACGAAGAGATGACAATCCTCCAATCTGTCTTGTTTTAAAAAACTGCCTGTATCACATCTTATAGCGAGCCAGGCTATGTGGAGTATTTCCAAATGTCCTGATGGCCGGTCTGACAGTGTGTGAGTGTGTGTAGGTATCCTGTACAGTGTGTGCCTGTCAGCGCGTGTGTCTCGTGGAGACAACCTGGAACCTCTCGGTGAAAGCAATCAGATGGCTGGAGAGTTATAATATCCTCTGAGATGCTGCCCACCAGGGGGGCTGACTGACAGGATGGAATCTGTCTTTTTTTTCCTCCTCTCCACTTTCACCTGCAAAGATTAAGAGGCTGCCCACGACCACTGAGATGTGGATCAATCTATGGCCGACCTGTAGATTTGTGGAGTGGCTTTCACTTGATCAAAAGAGCCACTGGCTTGATTTTTTTTTTTTTTTTTTTTTTTTTGGTCATACTGTTTCCCACCACTTTTCCAGTTGCTTACAATAGCATTTACCCATCAGCTTAACTGCTGAATTTCACTAGAAACAATCCATATTAGACCAAGTTGGACGAGCAATCGGACAATAAGACAGGTTGATTCTAATAAATTCACCATTTGAGCAAAATCACTTACTTAAGAGTTAAAACAAAGGTGGATCTACCAAAAATTGCCAACTGTCTTGCATGCAGGACTCTGGTATATATAACTCCAATTCCAAAGTGAAAACAGAATGCAACCATTTGCAAACAAACAGTTTTTGCTGAAAACAATTTTACAAAATGTTCCTGAGCTCATGTAGTCATCTCCTTTATACAATCATGTGTTTGACAACATGTTGAACCTCTCTCCATCCTTGCTTGTGAACTTTCCAGGATGAACCTTTCATACCCAATCATGATACTATCACCTGTTACCAATGAACCTGTTTACCTGTGAAATGATCCAAACAGGTGTTTTTGGATCAGTCCACAACTTTCACAGTCTTTTGTTGCTCCTGCCCCAACTTGTTTGAAACATGTTGCTGCCATCAAATTCAGAATAAGCAGATATTTACAAAAATCAATGAAGCTGATGAGGTAAAACATTAAACATGTTATCTTTGTACTCTTTTACAGTTATGGGTCATAACTAGTTGAATGCACTCCAATACATGTACTATAAGAACTAATTTGGGAAATGCATCTCTGTCTTGCTGAGACATCTGTCCAGCTAATATGAAGCTACAGGAGAGCTCAGGCTACTTTAGCTTAAAGGTTGGAAACATAAGGAACCAACTAGCCTGGCTTCGTCCAAAGGCTAAAAGCTCCCTAATTAATAGATTGTCTCTGATTTGTTTAATCTGTACAAACACTGAAGTGTAAAAGCGACAATTTACAGTTTCATGGATGGTTGTGTGCAGGACTATTTCTTGGCTGGGTGTAGTGATATCTGTTGTTTTAATTAAGCTCAGTTTCTTTTACACACCTCTTCAGGTCTGACTGCTCTTGCTGCTAAATCCTGGGCTGTATCGTATAGTGTTACCATGAAATGTTACATAGCCAAATGGGAGGATTTATTTTTTAGGGCTGAACAATTAATTGCAATATGATCAAAATTGTAATATGGCTAAATGCAATATCCAAATCACAGAAGCTGCATTTTTTAATAAATGTGAGACAAACAGCATTTTTGCGAAGTATGTAGTGCTGCAGAGATGCCCTAGCCTACAAATCTTCTCCAGATGTTTGTTGGTACAGACCCTAACAAATGTCACATCATCATGTTTTTATAGGTTTTTCAGCAAAAATGAAAACTGATGCAAAATTGATAGTTCCCATTAACCGTGAATCATATTGCAGTCATGATATCTGTCAAAATATCTTTTTTTTTCCCATGTTGTGCAGCCCTAGTAATTTCCTATAAATACACACAGGCGACTCAGTATTTCGCCATCATGTCCATCATCAAGATATCTGTCTTCTAGCACTCAGTATGTTTTCCTTATGCCTTTGATTGGCAGCTGAACAGTGAGGATGAAAACACATGATTGAGTTTTTCCTGCACGTCACAGCCCAGACACCTTATCAAAAACACAAACACATACAACGTCTCCCATGCAAATACATACATCTGTGCACCCCAAAACATAAGCACACACACTCAGAAACACACATTCACCCACACACAAATGCACAACTGCTCAAACTTATGGAAACAATGATCTTCTCTTTTTCCTTTTTTCGGGGAGGGGGGCTGCAGCCTGTTGTTATTACTGGTCCTCTGCAGTTGCACGCACACACACGCACACACACACACACACACACACTGCATCCCATTGAAGTTGCAGCTCCGACAGCCAGACCCACACACTCTCTAGGCAACTGTCACAGTTCATTCATGTTAATATTAGGAGTCATTTTGCATTCAGCAGCTTACAGCTAATTATATGTCTCATAAATCATATGTCCTCTTGGCTGAAAGGAAATAATTCGCATTTCATTAAATGTCCCACACTGAATAAAAATCACTCCATAAAAGCTTGATGCATTTACAGTCTCTTTCATTATGGGAGCATAACCTTTCATTTCCATAATTCTCCTCTGCAAGTGCTCATTGACATCAGCTAGGCTTTTCTTACCTGTGCACAGGAGCAGTGCGGTGAGCCCCACGCACTGTGGACTCATCTTTATTTGGAGGGTAGGGGGGGTTGGGGGGGTGGGTGAAGCCTCAGAATAAAAACTCCCTCAGCAGAAACTTTGCACGCAATTTATCCTCTGTGAGCAGCTCTCCATTTCCAAAATCGTTGTATTCCTTTTGACACCACCTGCCAGCACAGACATGAATGCGCACAGTTACAGGATGGATGTTTTGGGGGTGAAAGTCCACCTTTACTCCTCAAAATGCATGATTTATAAAGCACATGCAATGGATCAACTTCTCCCTCTGATTGCTGCGGATTCTTCGCCGCAGGCTACGTGTTGATGTAACTGTTGATTTCATTCAAAACAGGTGAGAAAATCAATCTCAGCCTGCAGCAGCCTGGATGTTTCAGATTTGACCTGTCTGTACGTCAAAGGACTCATTATTATCTCTCTATACTCTTTTGGAAAAATAAACACTTGTGAAGCATGCACTGGGATACAAAAACAGGCAGTAGATGAATATATGAGTGAGTGAGTGATGCTTTTTGCTTCTTACCATTTCTCTTCTTTGCCCTGGATGCGGCTCTGCGCTCTCATCCAATCCTGACATGTGCCATCTTCTCATCAGTATTTTTCCTCAGCGACAAAAGTCCTCAACAGTGTCTGCTTTTCCAAACAGATCTCATGACACAAACAAGCAGCTCTTTCCCTCCTCCTCCTCCTCCTCCTCCTTCTCCTCCTCCTCCTCTCCCTCCTTCGTGGAGAGCTGCGCTCCGGATCACCTGGACGCGGCGAGGGACGCGCAAAAATAACATGCGATGTCTGGCAAAATAGTCCCAACTTTCCAGGATGCCGATCAGTGGTGGTGCAGGTGGATGCTGTGCTGGTGCCTCTCTGCACCCCGTGGCTGTGGACGGGAGAGGGCTGGTGCGCACACTGAGGTGGAGGGAGGGAGAGGGGAGGGAGGGGGGGTCGGGAGGCGCACTCCGGGCTGGATTGGCAAATTAGAGGGGTTTGCGGACCTCACGTCAGCAAGTATTGTGCCATCCAATTCCCGACTCCTATCACATGGGATTTTTTTTCTGGTCAAGGAAAAAGAAAGTTAACTGCAAATTAAAATAGGGCTTCAAACCTCATAATGGAATATGTTTAATTACTTTTTTTTTTGGTCGGATGGTGAAAAGACTGTGATTCTGCAGCAAGATAATAATCACAATAATCACACAATCATAAATAAGCATAAACATTATTTTGACATTATTATAAATGAACATTAGGAGACACTTGGCATAAGGATCCTCAATATACAAAGCAGAAATCAAGTGAAGCCAGAGGCAGATTTTCTCGACAAAACGACTCTAAATACAGGTTAAAGTGTTTAACAATGACACCAAACCGCCATGTAGTCGATTTTCTTTTTATTTTATTTCACCCCTCCCATAACCTGGATAGATCATTAGTGTCCAGTCAGGGAGGAGAGAAGAGGAGAGCAGCAACCTGTTGTGCCAGGGCCCGCTCATGAGAACCAACAGTGCCCCCTAACGGTGCACCCCTGACTGCAAGTTGCTGCCCTCAGCGAGCTTCGTGACTCATGAGTCAGACATGAGGAGGTGCCGCATGAATATTTGCTTGGGTGCGACCGCGGGCTGATGTGCGTGAAGCAGCAAGTCGCTCCTTAAAAGAGGCATCAAGATGCCATAAGAGCAGGAGTGTTTGCAGAGCTGCAGCCCACTGTCATCACCGTGTGACACTGTGCCTCTGCTGTGTGTGCAGGGGTAGACTAAATAAAGGGAACATCTCCCAATGTGAAGTAAATACAAAGTAGGTCACATTGTCTCTGTCATGCTTCTTTATATAGTTCAAAAGATTCACAAAAATGAGGGAAGACTCAAAAAAAAAGAGAGGAGCAACATATGGCAGGAGCACAATAACAGTATTAGCAGTTTAGTATTGCACTTCCATAAAGTTGTGGGATTCACAGTAAAGTGGTGCAACAGAGGCTGAGATGTCCTCACTTTTATCTCAAGCCAAATTCCAAAAACAGTGCATCCTGCTAATTCTTTCATGCAGCTCAATAGTCTTTCATTATATACATTAACTTCCTGCTAAATAGCCACTGCTTTCAAATGCTACACCTCCACTTTGTAATCTATTACATCCATGCTCACATCTTTCCTCAGACTGCAGTTTTTATAAAAATAATTTGACATGCATGCTTCCAGTTTACATTTTGTTGTGAGGAGTTTGCTGTGTGTATGTCTGGATCCATCCATCCATCCATCCACCCATCCATCCACCCATCCATGCTCTGCCATTAAAGAACAATGGAGCACAACAGCTGGTGGGTGTGCCTCTTCTGTGCCCCTCTGGGTGAGAGACCCAAGCTGCCACTGTACATGCTCTCTTTTCCTCCAGAGAAGAGCGAACAAGCCATAATGGGACACACCAGCCAGTGACACGTTGAAAGGCAGCCAGAGGAGCCACCCTGCAGCTGAGGCCTCTCCACAACAGTGCTAAACACCAATTACATGCCATCAGCAGAGAAGTGGAGGGACCCTGCGGGTTTTGGGGGGGAGAGGAGCTCCCTCCTCCGTCGTCTCTTCTCCTTCCCGCTCTCTGCTCCACCAGCGCCTTTCCAGTAGAATAAGATATCAAAGGGGAAACAAAATTCTCTGAGTTTCCCCCTCAAATGACGGCACTCGAGGAGGCTTCTCATAACACACAGCTGGCTCACGGAGTTAACATAAAATATGGATTGTGCGTGTGGTTGCTGCTGTTTTATATACAGATCTAACTTCTGGATTCTCTCCTGTCACACTTCACTCAAGCGGAAAATCCAGGCCTGTAATTATTATGCTTCCTGGATGTTATTTATGAAATCCAGTAGGTGTCCTGCAACGTGTTATTACGTAAAAGTTGATGTCTAAATAATGCTAAATGAATGCTTTGCAGAGCTATAAGTGACAGAAGGTGGTTAATAATATCCGTGTTAAAACAGCAGCAATCAAAACAGTGTCACGGGCTTGAAAACACATCTTTAAATGGGTTCTTACATCAGCCTCTCGTCGGGATATCACCTCTGCTTCTGCCCGCTTTAATTAGCCTCACAACCATTTTTTCCCCATTTGTTTCTATTTCTTTTCGCAAAGTCTCTCTCTGACTTCATTTTACAGTCGCGGAAATATCGTGAGGACACCGTGGCTCTGACCTTTACAGTCCTCTCTGGCTCCTTGTAATGCTGGTGATCTAAGAATTTAAGTTTATTGCAGTCAGTATAAGTTCCACTGATGAGAACATTAGCTGCGTGCCTCAAATACAAAATGTTAAATGTCTGTCTGGAGCTGCAGTGAAGGAGCACATCATCAGGCTTTTTCACCTTCGTGTTTCTCGCTCGTTTTTCTTTTCCCTTTTTACCCGTTTTCACTCATTTAACGCAGCCATTTTTCATCCAGTTCAGACGTAACATACAGTGTTGCAGTAAAACACATGAACGCCTCCTTAGAGCTGGCAGCGTATTTCACAGGACTGAAGTCATTCTGCAGCCTGTTTCACCTAATAGTTCCCACAGTGAGTGTTTAATAAGCTACTGATGAAAGAGGCAAAAAATAGACTTAACACAGATTATCTGATGGCAGCGTTAGAGGAGTGGAAAGGCTCGGCGTGACCCCGCGCAGACGCACATTCTGGCTGCGAAATCGTAGCTGGCGTCTGCCTCCCGGTGAGCACGGTCTCCTGGGATGTCGCTTTGTTGGCTCCGAGCGTCTCCCCGCTTTCGCTCTGGGACAGGTTGTTACAGCTGCACGCTTCTTGGCAGCCACTCGGCTCGCAAAAAAAATATATAGTGAGAAGTTTATAGAATGAGCTGACTTTGTAGAATTCTCCCACATAAAGTGCAAAGTCTTAACTAAATTGGAAAAAGGTGCAGCCTTTTAGTTTGTGACGTTCTGTGACACACGAGAGAGGCACGAGCTTCGGTCACGGGCGGGGCAAATTGCCCAGATTCAATTCAAGAGTAATGAATGGTTATAAGCGATTCCTTCTCAGATACATGTTGCATTTGTCATGTGTATATGTAGGAAACCTATGGCACAGCATGGCGCATTTACTAAAGATCCCTCTCCTGAGCTGCCATTTGAATCCTCTCTGATATCGGAGTTGTTCAAAGTGTCACGCTATCTTCAAGTTGATCTTTGGTTTAAAGCGGCTATAAATCAATATTCATTATCAAAACAATGGATCAAGTGACTGTGTGTAATGTGAAAGGGGTCGCTCGTTGTTAGGGCCCACGGAGAATTACCACTCGGCTCTGCCGTTCCCTTCAGCTCTGTGCGGTCTTTAGTTTTTCTGCTTTGGTTCAGTGTAGTGTTTGGCTGCAACTGCCAGCTGTTTTCAGCGGATAAGCTCTAAAAAAAACACTAAAAAATTATGTTATCAAATGGCAGACACTCTCTGGGAACTATGTGCCTGGTGTTGCCCCCTGTTGCTCCGTCATTATTGTCTCAGGCTCTGAAGCTGCAAATGAAATCAAAGTTGGCACGTTCTCACATGTTTGTCAGCAACAGAAAGAGGGTTTCTGACTTCAAATCTTTGCTCACGCTGCAGTTTTTATAAAAGAAATCCGGCATGCATGTTTCCGGTTTGCATTTTGTTTTGAGGAGTTCGCCGAGCGTGAACCTTCACGTCTTCACCCACCACTGCTTTACAAGCTCCTCCATCTGGCACGGACGCTGTTGAGGGAACAAACCCGGAGTGGCGGCGAGAATGTGAGCGTTTGCTTGCAGCTCTGTATTTGACAGCACCCTGACAGGCCTTGAATAACGCACCGTTTTCAATCTGTTTGCCGCGCACTGCCGGCATTACGAGCGGAGACGTATTGGTAAACAGCCGATGTGGCGTTTGCTCGGGTGAAGTTCGGTTAAGTAGTGTTGTCAGTTCAGCTTGTCTGGTCGCTTATGCAGCTGTGGGAGAAGCGTCTCCTCCACCGGTGACCCATACATCATAGCACGGCGGCACAAGAGCAAACGTGGAAGGCATCTTAAAGGGCTGAGTGTAAAGACTGAGTGAAGTATTAATCACGTCGCTCTTCCTCCATAAACGTTAAATTGAGCAGGTTAGCTGGAGGCCCTGCTGCACTGTAAAGTTTTTACAACAAAAGATTCCAGCAGTTTAACTGTTTCCTTTAAAATGCGGCAGGTATTGAAATCACGTGCGTAATGAGCGAACGAGAGAGCAGAGGAATGAGTCAGTAGACGCCCCATTTATATTATTGAATCTTTTTCTTCCCCTCTCTGTGTGTCTCCCTCATACACACACATACACATATGTTAATTAAGGGTCATTACCAGATGCTGACCTGATTAGAGATTTAAAAAGAAAATTGTTTCATGCCCTTCTCACAGCAGGAGCAACACAAACAAAACAATATCATAATGTGCTGATGAATGAGAGTAGAAAGGCAGACGCACAATGACAGCGATACGCCATGAATAAAAGATCAGATGCTGCTGCGAAACACGTCTTCCTTCACAATGTGATGCACCTTTTTAAATATTCCAAAAAGCATGTGAAGGACCAAAGAGGTCAGAGACAAGAGTGCCGCTTAAATTCACAGGGAAATGGGGGACAGTTGGAGAGAGGCATTAGGGAAGTAAACATGTTGTCAAACAGATTTATCCCTTCACCAAGTATTCCATTAGTACAGTACATGCAATTTATTTTTTTAAGACATAGCTGTGAAAAAAAAAAACATCCTGCAACTGGCTGATAAAGTGGTAAACAATCAAGCGGCCTTTTAGGTGCACGCTTATCACATGTTCAAAGGAAGCCACAGTTCCCACCTGCTTCTATCATGAACATGTGAATTTGCCATTTCTCGCTGAATGGCAGCTTTTCATTATTACGTCCCGGTCACATTTCTACATCAATACACTGACACAACTGGAGAATACACTGAACCCGAATGCAAGACTCAGAGAGGGGCTTCTTCAAAATAAGAGTGTTTATTAAAAGTATCAAATTAAAGTCACTCACAACGAGGAAACAAAAAGAGTCAAAACGTGAAAAAATGCAAGAACTCAAAATCACTCTAAAGAGGAACAAATTGGTAAAAAGGCAAGACAAAGTATCAACTGAAAACTTAACAAAGACAAGGTCGAGACGTGGCATGGAAAATGGCTGGAGAGACTTACTCATGACGAGACAAGACAATCTGGCACAAGACAAGGGGAGACACAGACTTAAACACACAAGGAAGGGGATCAGGTGGAAACAATCAGGGCGGGGCAGACAATCACAACGGCGGGAAACACAAGAGGAAGGGCAAGCAACCTGAAACGAGGTTGAAAGAGGGGAAGTTAGTTTCACAATAAGACAAGAAATCACAAGACAACATGAAACACAGGACGAGACAGTAAAATAATTAAATTATTTTTCTAGATATGACATACACAAGGTATACAGATGCAAAGTGAGAGGCGTTGCTGCTTTCATTTCTTCCTCATTTCAAAGTATGTTTTAATAATCTTCTCAATGATGTCAGTCCAGGTCGATTTGTAAGTGGTTTAAAGCAGGTCCCAGAACTCTGGAAGCAGAAAATACTCCGTCATTTATTCTGTCAGAAAAACATCAGAAGGGCAACTGGTGTATCTATTTACAGCACACTTAAACAATCTCATGTGGTTTAAATAATAATTGGCCTTTTTCTATGAGGCCTCGAGCAACTGGAGGCTGATTTCACGTCGAGCACGGCGTGAGGACTTTTTCCACACGACAGCGGGAACGGTGAAAAGAGTGAGTTGCCTTGCTGTGAGGTTGGAGATGTGCTGCATGTCACCTGCAGCCCTTCATCTAACAGCTCGCCATGGCCGCTCCACCTGGTTGCCATATTTCATCTAACATCTAAAACCCACCAAATATATTGTTTCCTGTAAGTGAGTTTAAGCTATGTTTCACCAGTTGAAAGCCTTTAAATGTGAATAGGGAGGAAATGGTCATTCTGGGTTACATGCAAGCATCATTTCATGTGAATCACCTGTGTGTGTAAAGGCTGTTTGAATCCAGTGCAGGAATGGCAGAGTCGGCCACTAACAAAACTTTATAGAGAAGACAAATGCACCGAATGGAGCATTAAAAAAGTATAGTATACATATACGATGTCATAGCGACGCATGAGTTTCCTGGACAATTGCACTATACTACAGGTTTATGTTATAGCTATGTGTTTTAGCTCTGAATATATTGGCGTGGCGGATGGCTCAGCAGCAGTAATCATCCCTGCGCTGCCATTATTGTGGAGAAGAAACCCAGCCAGACGTGGAATCAGAGCTGTAGCAAATTCCTCTTTGTGGCAATGATGAACTAAACACCACACCGCAGTTGGCAAATTTATCCAGAATTGACTCAGAATGTGAAACTAAACTGATTACAACTAATGAATGTGCCATCAGGTTTCTTACAAAGTGTAATATGCAGCTTCGGCTTCACATTTGTGTTGCATGAAAAGTCATTTTAAGCCCAAATGAAATGCTACATGGGAGACTAGTTGACATCTGTATTCATGTTTTTTTGTTTGTTTGTTTTTTAACATATACAGGCTTGTACCTTTTGACTTTCTCAACCAAGAACCATAAAATCTTTGCACTGATAATGTAGCCATAAGAGTTTCATTCATCCCCATTCAAGCCTATGGCGTGTCACCTTGTAGTGTCTATACAGAAACTGAATGGGACCCATCCATCTCCATGTTAAACTACACAGAACCACACCCCCAGCACCTCAGTTTAGTGCCATGTTATGAGTAATCTCGGGTTAAACTAAATAGATATTTTGCCTGTGGTGTGAGCATGATAATACCAGTTGTACAAGATAATACAAGAAATAACTTGACTCTGTGGACAAAACTCTGCTTTTGCTTTGTTGTGTTTTCTCCTCTCTGCCTCTTCCATTAATTCCATTTATCAGGACACTTTTGTTGTGTATTATAGCTTACATAGTTAACCGAAGTAATCATAAGTAAATTACAAAGTGCTGATGACAACCTGATTGGCACCATGAACACATTTTACCATAATTGATCTCCCTGATCACTTATATCAATTTAGCCTCTGGTGGTAATTTTTATAAACAATCATAAATGTCTGTAATAATGACTAATTTCTTTTTTTCTGTGCGTCTGTTTATTGGACTCTAATTGTCTCTTTTTCTGCCTCGCTCACATTCACACAAACACACACACACACACACACACACACACACACACACACACACACAGACAGTCTGACTGCATCAGATTGTGAGATCATTTGAGGAAAAGATTTCTCCCCTTGTGATTCTGCCTTACCTCTTATTAGTATTTCTGGAGGATACGTCGGCTGGTTCACACACAGAGCAGGTGTTCTCTTCCAGGCAAAATCACTGAACTATTGATTAGCTGTATTACATCCTTGCCGCTGCCATTGGGCAGACTCGGAGCCAGACTGTTAGCTGATCTATATTGATTAATGAGGACAAATGAATGGAGGATATGCTGCTACACCGAATAAATACTTCTTTTGTTGTCTCGCTCACGTTTCCTTCATTCGTTTTGAAAGTTTTCGGCTTTTGTGAGGTGGGCGGCACTGATAGGTGGTTATAGATGATGGATGGATCAGAGGATGGATGGACTATTGTGGGTTTGCAGTGAACATCCCCCCGACACGGATACTCCTACTGCCATTGTTTTATTATCGGTCCTTTAATTGGACACATTAAGGATGACGAACCACAACTGCGAGGGGAAAAATTGACCATGATCATGAAAACCATGATTATAAGAAAAATAGTGGCGTCAACACTAAAACAGATGACCAGACAGCAAGATAAAAGCAAATATTTTATTCCACAGTTCTGCAGTTTTGATATGTCTTTATAATCATTAATCTTTAAAAATCATCAAAATAAGAAACACATATGTTGATACAATCTAATATACAGTCACAAGTGCAATAACAAGCAGACACTCGGCAGTAATTCACCGTCCTCCTCTTCTCGCAGCTGCGTTCTCCGGCTGATGTCAAGGCAGAGTAATTAACATTTATCAGTCTCCGAGAGAGACCTTTCTCCACGAGGGGAGAATGATGTGTAACCTGCCATGGTCTTTACTTGCCCACTGCACTGCTCTCTCAGCCATTACCAACAACAGGCAGTTGGGGAAAGAGCACGGATCAAGGCCGAACTGTCATCAGCTGCCATTATACGCTGCAGAGCATGTAATACTGAGTGACCGGCCAATTTCATATGGCGGGCTCTACCTGCAAAGTTCATGACCAGCGATACAGCCATTAGACCTAATGTGCACCGACAGAAGTGATGATGTCTGGTGGGGTGGGGGTGTGGGTGGTGGTGGGGGTGAAAAAAGTTTTGGCTGATCATTACCGTTCCTTACTTAATGCTCACACTACCTTCAGTGTAATTAATGGGTCTACCGCATTTTGTGTGCCGTGGTCGGATAACAAGTTTCAACTTGGATAACATTTCAGGATTATAATGAACTCTTGGGCTTATTACGTGTAGTAAAGTTCTATTTCGGTTTGAACAGAAGAACCACGCAGTCTCTAAGAAGTACTATTTCACACTGTTACATAATTATATTTGCTTTTCTTCCAGCAAACAGTTTGCTAATTACTGTCTTTCATTCCTGTAGATTTGTATTCTTCTTCACAAACAAAGAGCCAGTTCCCTTGTATATAGTCTGGATAATGATAAATAATTGAATCGATAACTAAAGATAACACAGCTCTCCAGCTTTTTGTAATGTGAACTCTGGCAACTTCCTGAAAAAAAGGGTTTAAATTTAAAGTACTTCTCTATAACATAAAATATGCATGACTTAATAAGCAACAAAGTTAAAGTTCAGGGAAAAAAAAAACATCATTATTTGTTATTTATTAATAGTTTAATATTCAAAAAGTCTGTGTGGACTGTGTGATCACATTCGGAAACATACAACTCCTCACCTGCCTACAAATTTTTATTCAAATGCTGCTAAATCCAGGAACATCACCAGTGCAGACAAAAACAAAAACACAGAAAGATCCCATGTGAAATAACCAACACCTTTTCATCTCTGCCAGAAAATTGTGTTCATGTCGCACCCTGTTGCTCAAAGTAAGAAACTGGTTCAGCAAATAGGTTTTCATTTTCTACCTCTCTGTCTGACAGCACCATATACAGTTTAATACCAACTCAGCACTTAATTCAGGCTAATGTTAGTATGTCATAATATTTACACTGCATGAATTATGAATGCCACAGACTCCATGTTTTTTTAATAGCTGCACATCCCATCAAATATATTCAAGTTGTCGTTTGCTTCATTTGCGCCTCTTCTCCCTTAAGTCAGCCTGACAGCTTTGGATCTCTGGAAATTTGGGGATATTGACTAGAATTGTAGATAAAGTGCTGCAGGTTTTAACAATATTTGGCTGCACAGTCAGAGTTTGTAATGACTGGCCCACTGGTATGTCACTGCTTGTTAAGCAGTCAGGTATGAAGTACCACAGGGAGAAGGCAGCTCCCTCCTCTGACAGACTGTGTGTGTTGGCGAGTGATTATGTTACAACTCTGCATGTCTCTTAACGTAATCACGCAACATGCTACAATCTTCATGTTGCGCTTGGAGTAAAGCTTTTTCCATGAGGCTCAATGCTTATTTACAGAACTGTAGAGAAGGTGCGGAAATCTGATCTCTGCTGTCGGTTAATGAGCATCAAAAGGTCAGTTCAACTGTCTCTTTGTCACATTGATTAGCAGAGCAGAAATCGGAAGTCGCTGCCGGTTGAGCACTGAGCGAATCGTGAAACATCATATTTAGATGCCCTCGCTGTATAAACCACAGCATATCTGAATGGAAGCATTATTGAAAGTTGCACCCTTCAGACGCAAGGCCCATCTATTATTTTGGTGATCACTCTGGAAATTTATGGTTATTGTTGAGTAATAACAGAGAGATCACATCACTTTTACTACATTTTTTCCCCACACGCTCCCACAAATGCATTCAGGACTCTAATATACAGGGAAGTGATGAAAAAGAACAACATCATAAACTTCTGACGACGTCCACAATGAAGTCTCCACATTTGAATTTAATTAATATACTATATCCACCCGAGGAGCACCTTGCTTTGTCTAAAGAAATTAAAGAAAAACTGCATTAATTAACCAGACTAGCAAGGGTATCATTTTTAGGCACAAAGTACCCATCACCTTTTGAATTAATGTATAATCTTCCAACCATTAAATTACGTCTCCAGACTGATTCCGTACACCTTGAGACGGAGACTAACGGTCGGCTTCAATTAAAAAGTGCTTGATGAATCATTGTCATGAGGTCATTCACAGACTCATAAAAGGAAACTTAACGTTTTATAACATCAGACAGAGGGAGATAATCATCTGTATTTGATTTGTATGCAAGGCCAGTCAGACACGCTGACGATGTTGCTGCAACCACAAGGGTTGGACAGCTACCTGGAATGTGTGTTAATACTGTTTCAGCAACCTGACAGTATCATGGAAGAGCTTTTCCCTGCACAGGAGGGAAAACTGATTGTTTTCTGATCACGCAGCATGTGAAAATGTGGAGGAGGGGGGAGGGAGGAGACAGCTGACATATCTGGTAATAGATCAACGAGAGGCCCAGTGAGAAACTTTTCTCAGAGCTAAGAGATTTCCCTTTTCAGCCTTGTGACATGGAGAATACCAGCGTTTTCACCCAGGTGGCTAAAACCCCTTTAGTGTCTGCTGTAATCCCACCCTTTGCAGCAGCGCCAAACATCGGCTCCCCGTTGCAGTCCCCGGCTAAGTGGGATAGACAGCAACAGATTGCCTTGCAGCCCATTTACCTGCAGTACTAAAGGCCTCTGTGATCCACTCACAGCTATTTAGGAGGCTCACCACAAAACACTCTGCCTGTAACCTCCAAACGCAAATCAGGGATGCACTCCCCAAAATTGAATCAGTTAGCTTTTCAATTACTTTTCAGCTCCGGTGGTAATTGGTAAACATGATCTCTGATATTATACGCTGCACTTTGATTCCTGAGCCAGGCATGATTACAATGCATGCATCCATGGAGGGCTAAATAGATTTGTGAGGACAATTAGAAGCATTTATTATATTGTATCATATTATATTGTATTATATTATATCAGAGGACTTTTAATGTTACAGATGATTTCACTTTTTGCATAAAAGCCCAGATCATGGTGAAGCTTCAGATTCGTGCGAGGTCATAAGGTCTCACTCAAGCCCATGAAAACTGTGCTTCAAATGTATTCAAGTGAGTATTTTTGTATAGCATTAAATATTCACAACTAAATAAGCAACAATTAAGTTAAAAAAAAAATCAGTTATCTCTATTTCATGTACAACAGTTCTAAACTGCTATGCTCCACTTGTACTTGTATTAGCTGTATATACCTTGTATCTTATCTTATCTTATCTTATCTTTATAATGTTTTTTTCTTGTTTTTTTTTTCTTTACAGAGATTTACATTTCCCACCATGAGCCAGAACTTGGCCACAGTTCTGAAGAAAACCTATAGCCTTTTTTTTCTTTTCACCTTTTTCAGGGTTTGTCATAATGCATCTCTGTTGTATGCACTGATCCAAGCACGATCCAATCCTGACTCAGTGACGACCACATCCCACGTCAGCTACTTCACAATCTCTTGCGTGTGCAAGTCCATTAAAAGATGGCAGGAAAGATATCAGTCATCTTCTCTCAAGTAGACCTCCACAACATGTCCACTCATGGAGACATTCCTGTTCAGAGACAGCTATATTTCTTGGTGGACGTGTCTTTGAGTGGGCATTTCACTTTTTTCTTATTCTAGAAGAAGAACAAGAGGTCCTTGATAGACAAATGAAATGCTCAAGGCAACAGCAGAGAAGGTCAGTGGGGTGTTGTGTGTTGCTGCAGCATGTGAACCTGCTTATGATCAGTGTTGCCTCGGCGCGTTCCTGACCATCTGCTGGATGTGCAATCAGATCAAAATATGTGTCTTGTGAGCAAGTGCAGCTTCCTTTTTTTTTATTACGTGGTCATATGCAAATTTCAATCCATTCACCTGAGATGCATGCTAATGGTCTCTAAAATCATTTCTACTCTCATAACAGATGCTTGGGAACGTGGGAACAACCAGGTGTATCACAGCTCTGTATGCAGCTGCAGCAACAGGGCTTCCACCTATTCAGATACAAAATGTGTCCCGAAACCACAAATACTCTCAAAATAGAGTTGCCACATTCCTGTCAGTTCATCCAGACAGGTGGATTCAAAGGCGCGCTGCCCACCACCACTAATCACGACATCAAATGGTATCAGATGAAATGTCTAAGCGTGGAAGCAATGGCCTGCCAAAGTGTTTACCCTCCGCTGCCCGTACATGTCATAGTGACATATGAAAGTGCTTAAACTCAAGGAGGCAGCGGGGCTATCGGAAGAGGAGGTTGGAGAGGTGTTCAACTGCATGACCAGCATGTTTGTAATGAGAAGAGAACGGGTGCTCGCTGCAGCGGCATAAAGAAAGAAGAGCTCTATTGCACATTAAAGTCTGGAATGTTTTACAGAGGGCAATAAAGCCCCCGGCTAATCACATTCGCCAGGAGTGCACTATCCTTCAGCGAATGACCATGTACAATCATCGAGGTTTACCTTCATAAACAGGATATATCTTTCTTCTTTCTCCGGGCGCGAAGAAAAAGAGACTGAACGGGGATTTGATATTGCAGTAATAGATTTTAAGTGCGTTTCTCATCTGGCCAGATACAAATGTAAATTACTTTGATACAGTCATGCTCGATCTGCAGAAAAATATGCATCGGCTGTTGCTTTTGGAGGCGAGTTTAGTCACGGTTTAGAATGAGAAGCAGCACGGTAGTGTTTTAAGTGTCAGAGATAAAGGCTGATATTATGTGTAAGCTACTTTAATATCAGGTGAATTCTAATAAATGATGAAAAGCTTCCCCTACTTTTTCAGAGTAGAAGAAAATATTGCTATTATGAGCTCATCAATCAAAGGTTTTCTAAATATCTAAACATCATCTGATATTCAGCTTTAAAGTCCTGTTTCACTTCACCCTGGATCAATACCCAACAGAAACAGTCCAGCATCTGTGATGGAGGCACCGTCAGCTCATTAACGAACAAGTTACTATGCAACCGCTCACCATGTCAACCTGACAGAAAAGCAGCCAACCCGGCCTATTGTTTAGTCAGCACGGCGGTGACATAATCACATATGGATGTATTTTATGATTCATTTGGCTCTGGAGGACTCGGGGCAATTAAGAGTCTCATTCATTACGAGGTGCATCCTGCTGAATAGTAAATAGAGGCTCTTGGGGGAGGAAGATGAAACAGGTTTCCTGCTTCAGACTGACACTAACACAAGAGCGAGATTTAATCAGACAGTTTATTCAACATCCCATGCAATTACCTTCACCGGTAACACTTTACTTTTCACTGCCTCTTTTCAGTTATTTCAGCTTGTGTACCAACTTATGAATTTATCTGCGTGTGCTCTTAATTTAATATTCTAGAACACATTGATATATTCTTGATGAAACATTCAATTACAGAGGTACGGAGCGAATGAAATGTAGTTAGCTTTTGTCTTGTATCATATATTCTGTCTGTTTTCTTATATCTTAAATAAATTATGTTGGGCCCTCGTATAAAGGTGCTTTTTGATTTTAATTAAAATAGTTCATATCGTCGTCTTCAAAGCAAAAGCTAGAATTGAATCTGACTCATGAAGGTTTGCAAGAAATTGTGTTGTTTACCTCCAGCCTTGCAAAGGTTGCACTTTAAAAATGCGCATGCAAACGTGGCCAAGCCATCACTCCTCTCTCCACTGGGTCATTTTTAGTCATGCCAGTGGCAAGGTTGGTCAGTCTGCTGGTCCACCATTTTCCAAACTGTAATATCTAAACTATTGAACTACTGCTGGATGCCTCACCATGAAATTGCGTACAGACATTCATGGCCCCCAGAGGATAAATCCTATTGAATTTGGTGATCTCGCAGGTGGATATTTTTGGCTTTTTAGTCCAAGCATCCCGACAAACATTGAATTCATTGCAATGGAATGTGCTACAGACATTCATGTTCCCCTCAGGATGAATTTTTATAACTGTGCTGATCCTCTGACTGTTTAGCTTGTGCCACCTTCAGGTCACTCAGTTCATTTTTTCCAATAGTTGATTTATGACCAAATACCTGCAAAGCTCATGACTTTCCCATCTGCCTCTGCTGTACTTTGTGGTTTGTGAATGCTTTGTATGCTGGATAAAGGAATGTCAACATGGTAAACATTATACCCAGCCTCACAGAGCCTCTAGCATGGCTGCAGACACTTCTTGCTCAAGACATTTCCCACTGGCTTATCAAACCGTCATGAAATCCTAAAATTCCCTTCTGATCTGTTGATTAAACATTAGTGTGCCTTGCTGCACTGGTTTTGTCCTGAAAGACCTTTTCTGGCTTCTTCATATGTTAATTCTGAGGTTCAGTAACAAATTCATTATATAGTTTCAAATCTGGTGCTTTGGTGCTTCCTTCTTATCCAGTCTTGTCCATCACTATTCACCCTGTCATTGTTCCTCAGATGTATGTTTGTTTTTCGTCCCCCCTGTGCCACCTCCCTCTCTATGGGAGGGCAAGGCATTTCAGTGTCCTAAGCATTTCATCGCCTCTGGCTCTTGCATCAATACACATCAGTTTCTTTCCATTTTTTTAAAAACATAACTGAAAACTCATCTTTTTAAATAAGCTTTTCCCCGCGGCTTTTTTAATCTGCATATATAAAACGCATTCTTTGACACAATCCACTTGTCTTTTTTTCTATGTTTTTCATTTCTTTTTTTCGTATTGTTTGATACTGCTTGAATATATTTGCTGACCTTTAATTGTGATTTGTACATTGTCCTTGGGTGACTGACTTGAAATTGGCTTTTGGGGAAAAAAACAAAACAACTATCTTTATTGTGATGTGGAAATGTTCCTCAGTTCTAGGACACTGCTGGACCATAACATTTTTTTCATAAGGATCTTTGAAATGCAGTGAGCTGTTGCAAAGCCAAATGATACCATGCATACAGTACTCTTGTCCAAAGTTTGGCTCAAGGAAATCAAGACAAACAGTCGATAAAGAGATGCTTGGACATAACAGAAAACACTGTTGATTGGAAGGTTGCCCTTTCTTACCTACAGTAGCAAACTCAGGTCTCTTCATTTACATACACACACATTTGTAAAAAGCAAAATTACCCCCATTGAAATAGCACCAAAACTCAATTGTGACTCAACATTTTCTGTGCAAAAGGTTCCCACTCTTCTCAATATCCCACTAACAGAAGGTCACCAAATAGACTCACTCATGTGAAGGAGAAAAGGTGAAAAATGTGTCATCAGCCCCCAATCTAATAGAGTCCTGTGCCAGTTATGTAAAGCAGAAAAAATAAATTGAGAATTTTATGGAAGACTATGAGGTTATCATAAAGGAAGTGGTTTATTCAGTTTAGTTTATGGTGAAGAGCAGGAGGCACTTTGCCCACTTGATGATAATATCAGATTATGCTTTATGGTGCAGAGGCACTCCAGTATAGAATTTGGTTCATAAAACTATTTCCCCAGATTTTATATTGACACTTAAAACGCGCCGACTTGGTTTGGCATCGAATTCAATCAGCCAAAGTGGAGGAGAGAGACTTCCATGTTGTGCACTTGTGGAACTCGCCAGTGCCTTCGGCTGAGTTTCACATAACTTGTTGTGGGAGGTTTTGGACTTTTCAGTAAAATGAGCAAAGGCAGAGCAGATTTTAAAAATATTCAAATGTGCATCATAATAGCAGAGTTCAGTACATAAGGGCAGCATCTGCAGATAGGCGTCATGACAGACTGAACAATCTCCCCTCTAGCCATCATTAGGGCATCATAGTAGGAAAAGGCTACAGCGAGGGTTACACCTTCCACCCAGCAGGCCGTATACGATTAAATCTGATCGTATGCAGAATCCTGCACAAAAGGTTACGGAACAAACTGCATGTAAATCCAACCTAAAAAACTTGGATCAGAGCCTAAGCCATTCCCAAACACCAAGTCAAGTATAATGAAGAGAATCTTTATTTCTCCACCTCTTGTCAGCAGGAAACTGTCATGTAAAAAAGCTCTACAGAGAGGAAAATAATCCAGCTGTCTGAGAAAAGACAATGTGAAGCTTAAATGACAAGCAGCGGCATCAGGAGAAGGGCAGGAGACAGTTCGAGGTACGAAAGGATAATTGAGGGCAGAGAGGTGTCAACGCCACCTGGCAAGTTAAAGAAATGTAATTTTTTTCTTTTACAACCTGGGTGATATTTTTAGTAGTTGTGTACGTCGTTTCTATTAAGGATTCGTATGTGGCATTTTGCTAACTGACTGATCTGGGGATGCAGTATTACATCAAAGTGCGACAGGGCAGGAAACACAAGTGGTCAAAGAAGAAGAGATTAGAGGCTTTATAGGAAATGTTTTGACAGAGGACACGAGTAAGCAGAGGCAATTTAAAATCCTAACTGTCCTGACTGTAGTCCAGCGTGTAAACAAGGCCGGAGTCAGCTGCTTAAACTGATTGATGCAGTCGGAATTATTGTGGGGGTCAGCAAAGAAAGGGAAAACAGCGATCTCCCCCATCCATGGTCTTGATTTCTCTTTGCTCCGGCCACGCATGGCAACATAACACATTTCACTGCGATCACATCAAAGTGGGACAGATGTGTTTGGACCTGAGCCAGCAGAATGAATGGAGCCCACTCCAGAGCAACTCTGCCCTCTAGCTGGTAAAGCTGCCAGCCGGACAGGCATGAGGTCTTCCATTTTGAAGTCACTTGTATTGCCTGGAAAATTGTTCCATTGAAATGAAAATGAAGTTCAGTAAACAGGAAAAAAAATCATTTCACTCTGTTTGACAGTATTACATATTCAGCATCTGTGTATTCCAGCCCTTCATGGAAATGATAGTTTACAGTGAGTTAGATATTCCAACCCAACACTCGGCAATACTCTCAATGTTTTGCGCATCATTTCATAAATTTCCTCAAAATTCAGCCTGACATAGTTTAGAAACTATTCTAAAAGCAAGGATAACTTTTTGGTTTTTTGGTTTTGTTTTAAACGATGAGTTTACACTGACTATAACATAAGAAAAAGGAAGTTAGGGAAGACAGTGTAACTCTCTGGTAACAGCTCATTGACCCAAAACAGGTTCATTGGTAACAGGTGATAGTATCATGATTGGGTATGAAAGGTTAATCTTGGACAGGCTCTATCGTTCATGATGGAGAGAGGTTCAACACTTTGTAAAACATATGATTGTATAAAGGAGATTACTACATGGGCTCAGGAACATGTCGTAAAACTGTTGTCAGTAAACACAGTTTGCATAAGTAGTTTTTTTTTTTTTAACGTTTTATAAAGTGTCCCAGCTTTTTTGTAAGAGATCCTCTTCGCTCTAAAAACCAACCTGTTTATTTTCTGAATCTGGAATCTTGAATTCCTCTTATACACATACAGCAGTTTATGCCAGTGAGGATTATATTAAAAGTTATGTTCAGACTTGGATATTGACCTCATGAATACAGCTGTCTTCAAGACGTCAGAGTTTGACTGAAGATCAGTCATAAATGTGTGTGTGTGTGTGTGTGTGTGTGTGTGTGTGTGTGTGTGTGTCTGAGACAGAGACCAGACAGACCAACAAAGATCTTAGGTAGACCAAGACAGAGAGTCAAAGACAAATCACGACCATGAACAAGTGCAGCCTCATTAAAAAGTAAATGTTGGTCATTTTATGAACCGTGTTTTATACGTGAATTACATCCTGTCACTTGTTATCACTGTGGTGAGATTTACAACTTCCGCTGAATCCTTGAGCCAGCACTGACATTAGAGCTCACCCAGGTAGAAAATAGCATTACTCTGTAGAAATATCAATCCTGGAAAAATAATTTTCTGTACGAATATCAAATATTTGGAGCACATTCAAAGAAACTTGAGATAAAAATCTCAGAGATAACGACTCCATGAAGCTAAAAGTTTATTAAATTTGAGTTGATAACTTGGCACTCTGGTCCAAATCCGTGCCACTGAAATCCTGTTTTCAGTTCACTGAGTGGATATGATGGACTTTTGCAACTACATTATTCATAAGAGCCAAAGCTGTCAGCAGGAAATTACGTTATTCATACTGAATTCTAAAGATAAAAAGATATCGCAGTGCTATGGAAAGTCCTTCACTATAATACAAAAGTTGAGGACACTGAATAGAAATGAAATTGTGCGCATTCAAAAGAACGACCCTTTCAGATCAACCCCACAACAACTGTCAGCCTCATGCTTTGGCAACGCTCTTTAAACCTCACTCCAAGATCGAGTTCCTTTTCAGCGAATTCATTCTCGGCATTATTATTCACTGCTGAAACTGACCATGAAAAGCAGGCATTTAAGGATAAATACTTGTCTTTCAATTAATTTTGCCATTTCTGTTTTACTTCTAGTCCCGTGTCCTTTGTCTCGGTGGGGAAGCTTGTGTTTGAGTCTTTCAAAGAGAAACACCTGCTGCCATACCTTAGGGCATTGCAACACTATGGAGGAAGAAAACCATGCAACATCATGAATTATGCTGTAAAATATCAGAAAGAAAACATGTCATATTTAGGTAACGCTGGCAACTCATCATATCTTGAGTTGAACCGTTGTTTTTCTAACTCGACCGATTGGTACCCATGCAAATATTCATTCAAAAATAAGATATGCTGTACATGAGTTACAGGGATGTTATAGTCTGGTGTTGATGTTATTGTTGTAGGATGGCAGTGTCAGTCTGTTGCTGGGTCAGTCTACCACTTTGCTTGAGACTGAAATATCTCAACAAGTCTTGGATTTCTCTGAAATGAATTGTTCCCAGATGATGAATCCAAATTGCTTTGTTGATCTCCAAACTTTTCATCTAGTGCCACTAGCAGGTTGTGTTTCTCACTTATCTTGTGAAACTCAACATCTACTGGAAGGATTGGCAGAAAATGTTCGTACAGACGTTCATGGTCCCCAGATGATAAATCCAAGCAACTTTGGTGATGCTGTGGTTTTTCCTGTTGCATTGCAATAAGGCTCACATTTGTGGTTTTTAGTGGAATGTCAAGGATTGCTATTGTTTCAGATACTCATGTAACTTTGGCCATCCAGATTGTCACCTAGCAACATCATCAGGTCAAAATTTAAACTTGCACATCATTTATTTTAAAGCAAAGCTGGGCTGAACTCTGATCTCACAGAGCTGCTTGCATTGTAGACACTTTTTCCTATTTGTTGTCTTTCTTACCATTTTGGATTTATTCATTAACAACATGAAATCATAAAACATCCAAGGTTAGACAATCATCCCAACATGGGTGCAATTTTATTTTTCAATTTTATATCCTGGGCTTCAGGAAGCTGAAAAGGTGAGATGCACTGAGGATGCCAGAGCGAGTTCATTCTGTTCAGTTCATGACCAACTATAACAGAGGGGAAAGATAGGTTAGGAAATAAAGCTATGGATCAACATAGGCAAACCTTCAGAGAGAGAAATGGAAAGATAATGAACAGTCTTGTTTTTCTCTGTATCCTCATAAAGTACAAGTTGTCTTTAACTTAAAACGCAAACTCTCTCATCTGGAACATGCCACCGCCTGAGATGGATGACTTCTGTCAAATACAGCCAGCCCATCTCTGAACTATGGCCAAGACCCCACCTGATTTACATGAAAGTACAGAGCAACAACTCCTCATCCTTTCTCTTTTTTTCTACAGGGCCCTTGCTGACTGGCTCCTGACAGCCTTCATGTCTTAGCTGGGCAGGAGCCACCGAATCCATCATCCTTCTGCAGCTCTGCCGCTGCGGCTGTCTGATCAATGATACCACTAATAATAACTGCCACGCTGTCACCTCTGTCTCATCATCCCAACTGGCACAGCCGGGGGCAGCTCTCTGCAGATTGCCTCCACAGATTAGGACTCCATTAGAGAAGCTATTTACCCACCTTTCCTCCCCTCAGGCTCCCCTTCACTTTGTTTGCCCACCAAAAGACCCCATGGAGGACGTTATAACCTTTTTCAAAGTGAGAAATAACTGCTTCATGTATATTGCTCCAGAGGCATCTGACAAAACTGGACTCGGGAGTTCTGTTTTCGAGGCAGCCTCTGCATTGAGGATCGCCTTAAAGTTTCAACTTTGGGCCTTATGGTAAGAAATTGCATCCGGCTTTTCTCTCTGCGAGCCCCATTCATCATTTCGCTAGTGCACACCTCCATGGCATCAACCACACTCTCAGTTAAAGGTTAGCTGGGAACAAGGCCGCTCTTCTCCATTTCTCTCCGTGATAAATATGCAGAGCCACACTCGGCTTTGCAGGAATGAAAAAGACTAATATGCATACATATACGTATATCTTGTGCGAATGTATTTTTATTGGAAGAGAAAGTCTGAACTCTCTGCTTCACCCCTCCGGGCCGCCTCAGTGGCATGACGACAGGAGGAGGTCCTGTAAATCACCGGCCCTGGCACCCCGGCCCATTACAGCACTCACTTAAACCAATCATTAGAGGAAGAAGGCCCATTGCATCCCTGCCCTCCTCTGCCATTACCACTTCCATATTAATCATCCTCTTCCCTGCAGAAGGAGTAAAGAAGAACAAAGGTCCTCATTTACCCCCTGAAACAACGGCACAGGTTTCGTTTGGCCTTTTATCTGCACGAGTAAGTTGGCTGGAGGAGGCTGGTGGAGTTGGGAAGGACTGTTGCTTCAACTAAAAACCGACGTGATATGTTACAGTGAAACCTTAATATAAGTGAACATACATAACTTTTGGGAATGATGACGGCTCCCACTGGCTGCTTTAATTAAGCGCAATGAGCCTTGTAAATCCAATATTCATCCAATAGGGAATGATTTGCGGAAGAATGGCTTCCATTACACAGTAGAAAAATAGGTATTTAAGCAGATACAAATGATCTATTATGATAATGTTACTCCCCTGTCTCTCAAATTTCCCAAAAGGCAGCAAAAGTGTTTCGAATTTTCTATGCCAATCTGCCCTTACGAGCAGAGAGAAATTACTAGAGTGAATCTCGTCTCTGGCAGTCCATTATCGGACCGGCTTCTCTCCAGGTAATTTCACTGGCAAGCGAGTAGTCCCGATAGACACAATGGAAAGGAAAAATGTCATATTTCCTCCACCACTCTTTAATTCATGAGTCCTCTGCCTTATCAGACCACTGGAGTCCTGACCTGTTTTACTTTCTGCAGGCATCCATTGTGTGTGTGGGTGTTCTTCCCCCCGAAGACTTCCGTCTTTCCCTTCCCCAACACTGTGCAGGCCAAGGTTCCCTTGCTTCCCCCCAAGGGACTGATAACACCTCACACATACTGAGTCAAGGGGATGGGCTGGGATAAGGCTTTCAGAATTCAGAATTGGTTTCCCCTAAATTTGATTAGCATTTCATGGCGCACCGTTTTCTCACTCCGCACCAAGGGCAAGCAGTGGGATTATGGGGTCTACTTCATATGCGCCAGATGTGCATAAAATAGCGTTTGTAAAAAATACTTAGCATTTATTTAAGCGCTGGACCATACAAGGAGTACTAGACTGCTTGACTTAAAAGGAAATTTCAGTTTATTACAACTTGGGTCTCAGTTTGGCAGGTTTGGCCATCATTTCTGTTGGCAATAAAAACATCGTAGTCCAAAGGTTAATTGCTGTGATAACTACAGCGCTGCCAAGAAGAGGTCCTGTGGGGCAACAAACACAAGTAGTCAGACTGTTATGCCGGTTTTAAACCATCAGGTATACCATAGTTATTTGGAAAAGAAGCAAAGGCGAACCTTAAAATTAAAATCCAAAAATCCAGCCATAGCCATAGTTTACAAATAGACTTTCTGGCTCTACCTGACCTACTGTACTTGCTGTTGTTGTGCAAACATGGTTTAACTGTGCAATGAGGTATTAATACAAACTTTTGGGTTTGTGTTTAATTGATCCCTGTAGGGACATTCATTCTCTGCATTTAATCCATCCTAAGCATTAGGGGCAGTGGGCAAACACTGTGCCACTTGGGGGACCAACTCCAGGACAAAGTCAGTGCCTTGGAAAATGAACTGAACATACACGTTTTTGATGGTGGGGGAAACCAAAGTGATCAGTGACCACATCATGTGTTAACCACTGCGTCACAGTGCTGACTGTTTTACTAGTGGTATATATCTGGCTACCCTGTCGCCGTGTTTAGAAGCTGTCTGATTCTCTGTTTCACGCCCCATCAAGTTCCGAGATCTCAACAATTGCTTCCCCAGCCACAAACAAAAATACGACCCAACTTGTAATAATCCGAAATTATCCTTTAAAACTTCTGTTTACGTAATGTCTCCGATGCGTTCCAATCAGCCCAGCGACACAAAGCAGGTTTATGTTAATGAATCGGCACGTACAGATAATATCCCTGTCTCTGATTGGGTTCATTGCACTGTGATTGAATCTAATCAAATAAAAGCGGCGCAGTTAAAACATAATTAAGAAGAGGATTAGATTGTGGATGGGCTTTTAGTTAAACCCATAAGTCACGAAATTGATCAGAGAGGATGAGCGGAGACGGCGGCTGCCAGGGAGGAGTGCCAGCGAATGATAGATCACAGGTCAGACAGATCACTCTCTGTCGAAGCATTTCAGAGATCCAAACTTGTCGATTGAAATTTTGTCATAACTTTTGACCTGTTGGTAAATGGATCTCTGTGGAGGAGGGGGGGGACCAGCAGTTTGCATCAGATTTAATATAGAGGTAGCAATATTTATAATACAGTTTATGTTATCCCTATTGACAGAAACACGCAGTGTGATTTGCCAGCCAGGCAGTCTAGATGTCTTACCATTACGGATAGCTGCTCATGGGGAATATGGCAAGAGTGAGGTATTAC
Organism: Centropyge bicolor; assembly: GCA_037975185.1. Lineage (NCBI taxonomy): Eukaryota > Metazoa > Chordata > Actinopteri > Pomacanthidae > Centropyge > Centropyge bicolor. The sequence goes on along the minus strand of JBBMOC010000034.1, from coordinate 2,632,560 downwards.
CTGAATACGTCTTTCCATCAATCATAGCATGCAGACTAATGTTTAAAACTGAGGGGGGAACAGCTGACAATACAGCATCCATTTGTCTTGTCCTTCATTATGGTCTTTCTCTATTTGCATTGATTGGCTACAGAAAATGAATGTGAGCAGTGAGAGAAGAGATTTAGAAGAAAAAAATGGCGAAAAAGAAAGAGAGGCCGAGTGTGTACGAGGGAGAAAAGGAGAGATGTGGGATGAGACAAAGACAGACAAGATTAGGAGGTTAGAAAAACTCCAGCTAACACTAATAGTGGAGCAGGTGAAAAACCGACAGCAGAGGCATGTCAGGATTAGAAAAAAAAAACGACGGAGTAGACAAAGTCTCGAAAGAGAATCAAACACACACATGCAGCTAGATAATGATCCGGGTTAAGCACAGGTTTGGCCCTCGTCCAGCTGCTCCTGGTCACACGGAGGTCAAGCAGGCTGCATCCATCAGCAAAGAATCGCAGGATAGACTCTTAAATGGCCCGGTTCCTCCCCTTCCAGCCACTACAGAGTGATGACGGCCTTGTCTGAGATAAAGGCCGATCCATTGGTCTGATTTGTGGCCGGTGGGGCAATTTCAATACCCGTCTTTGGCTTGATAGATGAGGCCCCCGTTTGATAAAGGGCCAATTTGCCACGGGGCCAATAGGGATGAAATTGCAGCAGTCGCCTTTATTTTGTCCTCTCCTCAATCCACAGCAAAACAAGCCTGGAAGGGAAAGAACCACATAATGCAAAGTAGGCACAGTAAAAACAGAGCTGGGTGGAACATTGCTCTTTTGACTTGTGAGCAGACACTGCGGCTGTCTTTGATCATGAGCTCGACAACAATCAGGTTTTGACATATGAAAGTCAGGAAATAACGGTGAAGACCGGGCTTGCTCATCAGTGCACATGGAATATTAACTCTCCGAGCTGAAGTAAAATAAGACATCCGCTGCCTGTCCATCGTCCTTTAGACTGAAGCTGACACTGGATAACTCTTAATGACAGATGGGGAGACGTGTTAAACCGAGGCTGCCAATCAGAAAGCTACAGATTTCATGCCTTGGTCTTTTTCTAATTGTGTGCTGCAGGATGGTGAGCATGCCCTCTGAAGTACCTGTATCAAGCTCCTGGATTCCAAATTAGACTAAAAGCACCAGCATATTGGCTGAACCCTCTGGAGAAATGTATAGTCTAGAGGCTGCATATGTATCTTTTCAATTTCAAGAAGTCAAGCACCCAAAATTGCCAAAAGCCTTCGGGAGCACAATCCTCTTCTCTGTTCGGTCCCACAACGTCTCCATTGTAATTAGGACCATATGTGCTTTAACTGGCAGAATTGAGGACAGAGAAGTCTGGGACGCCTTAATGTCATGCTTCGTGCAAGTATCCTTGGCACTCTGAAAGACAGGGAAAGGAAGCATGTCTATGTAAGGCCCAAATACTTATAACTGCCCTAAAGTTACTTTTCCTCACCTTTTTTGGGGGAGGTTACCGCTCCACCTACGCCACATAGAAATATGTAAATCACAATATCGGAGCTTGGCATCATCTTGCTCTCGAGGATGCAAAAGTGCCGGCTGACAAAGTTTTGACATGTGAGGTAAAGTACGCACTTGAAGTGGGTGACAGGGTTCATGTGGAAAAATCTGCCTGCACAAAAACACACAGAGTTTTCGATCACCAGGAGCTGCAAGCATTTTCTAGACTGAAGGAAGCTGGAGACTTTTGATTGGTTTTAGTGGAAAAGAGGGAGGCAAACAGGTTAGTAAGTTACTGCACATTAGTTATTCCTGACCTTAATGATAATAGTAACAATAATAGTGGATGTTGTAAATGTTTCATACAATTGAACTGTACTTAAGAGTGGCAGAAGTTGGATGTTTCAACCTTTTATCCATTGCTTTTAGTTTTTTCAAATGCTTATATATTAATTTTTTTAGTAATCTATTTCAACTATTTTATCTATTCTTAGCCATTCATCCATTCATTTTCGCTGATCCATTATAATGAGCTGCTCTATTTCTAATCATTTTATCCATTGGAAATATTCGTCCATTTTTTGCAGCTTGACTGTTTCATCTTCTCTCTTGCTAACGCATGCTTTTAGTCATGTTGTGTTCAAATGTTATGTATTTGATTTAATAGGTGTATGTAATTTAATCAAATCATAATTTTATCAAATTGTTTGGGCTGCTGTACCGTGTTTACACCATGTACAAGTACTCCCACTTGGGAATCACTCTGTTCATTTGTGAGCAACCACAAGAAAAGAGCCAAGTGCAGTGATTGAATGATTCGTATAAGAAAGGCAAATATATTGGCTCTGTGAACAAACAACCATTGTAGAATAAAGTGATGGAGATCTGAGGCATGTGAGAAGAAGTGGTGTGAAATGAAAATAGAAATTCTTCTTTTCTAATATTTGATGGATGTGATTTGTACAAATCTTGAAAATATGCTAAATGCAGATGTGTTGATGCGAGAGGTGAAATGCGATTATGCCGACCGACGGTCTGATCGTTCCACCTGTGTTCATTACAGTCATGTCGCAGAATAATAAATCAACATCCACCTCGTCAGACAGAGATTATCAGTAACCTTGTTTCTGCCTCCTGAGTCTTATTGTAGCTGAGAATTTCCCATGTGTGCACTCCAAAACATCAATGGTAAATTAATTTAAGGAGCTGGTCATTGGGCCTATTTTGGAGCAAATAAATCTTAAGGACGTACAACGAATGGCTTTTCTTAGAAGAAAAACAAACAGACGCTTCGGAACAATCGTTACCCGCTGAAACAAATGTCTCCTGAAAAGCGCTGCAAGTGGGAGAATATCTTATATCATCTTCTCCATTAACAGGGATTTGATCTAAAACGCTGGAAGCAGGAGAAAAAAAATGTGAAAGAGAAGTCTTCCATTTAAAATCAATGGTGCTTGTGCAGCCTGGATCAAGAGCTTTTCTCCTCAAAATGTGATGCATGATTGTACTTGATTCTACTCTCAAAAGCAGATTAGTATTTCGACGTGTAAACCTCTTTCAGGGGGGTATTAAACTAATTTTACTCACTCTTCTTTCTCATACCTTCTTTTTATACAATCTTTGTTTTTACACACTTTCTTCTTTTTTACACACTTTCTTCTATCTTACACACTCTCAACTCTTTTAAACACTTTTTACATGCTTTCAACCCGTGTGCGTGCGTGAATGATCTCCATTAGATGTCCTTTTATCCGGGTCACCGTTGTTTTCATCCTGTAATCATGTTAATCAATCAATTTCCTTTTGTTTCATAGCTTGTTGCGCGGACCACCCGTATAAGTGAATAAGTAGGAACACTGATGAACATTGAACACACCAAGCCTCTCATTCACGGCCACCTACTGAGAGGACAATCAGGGCAGCTATTCCTGGTCATAAGCCTGAGGGGGCCCTCTGCCTATTACTTTACCAGACAATGTTCAGCGATAGGGCAATTGGTTTTTATAAGCACAAAGCAGCAAGCATTGTCCCGCTTTTGCTCACTCTGTATTTACAGTGGAGGGTTTAAAGGTCTTGGGCGGAAATGTCAACAGGCAATAAAAAACACATCAGAGGCCTATTTTGCATAAAAGTATATTCATTTGTTTGCCAGGGATGTTGTGATGTGTCATGTTTGCCTATGATTTATAATTAATTGTAAATGAAAAGTCAAGCATCAGATGCAACCTTTGTTGGTCACAAGCTAGACTCAATCATTAGTGAAGCAAAAGAGTGAATTACAGAGACCTGAACGTGGCTTTTCACAAGAAAAAAAAAGCAAGGTGAGAGGAAACATTAACGATTTTATCTAGTCTATCTAGTCTTATCTCTAATTCGTTGCTGACCAAAAGAAAGCAGGTTGAGATTAAAGGAAACTATAATGGTCCTGCCTCCAAAACATGCTTTTCTCCGAAGATTTCAGCGAATACTCGGAAACCATCTTTTATAATTCTGCCCTAATTTAGACAGGCAGGGTGATATTGGAACCCTGAGTGTGATGCGTCGGCTGTACAGTGGCAAAATTAGATTTATTTACCAGCCATTTATTAATCATTGTGACTGGCCCACTAATTTCCGGGCAGAACGGGGGGGACTCCGGTGATGTTTGTGAGGGATGAGTGCATTTAAATCAAAGCAGGATGTAATCAGCCTTGCTGGGTGTTGAGCTGTCCCTGAGGGATTTAATACTCCATTATTTAAACCAGGACGTATCAGTGCGAAAATAAAACACACACACACACAGGCGAGAGTTACAAGTGTCGAACATCAAACTAAGGTTTCCAAATGTGTGATTTCACCCATTTATATATCAGATTAGTTTCTGTGTTTAAGCCACTTTCTTGTTCTCTTATCAGACACTTTCTCTATGAATACAATTGAAATCCAACAATTTTATAAAGGAAGTGATAAATTCAAATATTTTATTGTTTTTCCCTCAAAATGCATTTTTAAATTGTATTAGATGAGTTTCCTAAAACTTACCCAGAACCAGTTTTCAGCTCCCTCTTCCAGCTTAAAAAAGGACTGAATGCATATATCCAGTCTAAAACTATGCTGATTGTGTCTGATAAAATTGTGTTTTCCCATTAGAGTCGTCATGCATATAATGAATAATGATTGTCTGTCGGAAGATAATGAGCCTCCAAACTGTAACCAACACATCATTCTAATGTATAGTCTACAGTTCCAGAAAAACAGCAGAGTCTGTGTTCTGAAAAGTGGGAAAAGCTGTTGTGCAAGTGCAAAAATCACACTTCCCTAGATGATCAGGACGGATGCTGGAAAGTGATGTTCTGATCTCACACACTTACTGGAATCACTAGTGGTTGCAGCAGGCTGCTCTCTGGTGTGTGTTTTTTTTTTTCAAGCAAGATTGGGCAGAAAATTGCATGCACAGCAACCTGCTCTGGATAGAAAATGGATAAATAGGTAAACTGTCAAACAATTCAAATGACCAAAGTTGCAGGTTTGTCATCTTAGACAGAATCTTTCCATATAAAGTGTGTGTCACACTGCCATCTATTGAAAGGTAAGAACAACCTGCACTGCACATGCTGCACTGGAACTTTTAAACTGAAATGAAAGTGAATGTCTTCGTCTTTCTGCTTGTTTCACTTGTTTCTCTTTATCTTATGAAAATCATTCATTTCACATCACTACAAATTTTCAAGTATTATTTATTTCCCTTTTCTTTTGATTCTTTTCTCTGGCAACTACAGATATGATTGGAACTTGATTGATTTGGATAATTTTACAGTTTGTCTGTTTTTCTATCTATGTTTGATTCCTGCCTTTTCTTAGAAATCTTTATTTTCTTTCCTGGTGGTTAAGTGGTGCAAGCGCCCATAATAAACACAATCATGAATTTCCTGAAATAAAGCGCTTTTGAAACTAAAAATATGATGTTGTCGGAAATGCGAGTATTTTATAGAGATAATGATTTTTACTGGAGCTGGTTCTCCAGCTGGTGAACTGAAGGTTTAAAGTCTATATACAGCTTCTATTACAATCAGTCTTATGTAAAAGAAGGTTCTTGCTATAACAATTCAAATCTTACATTATGTAAATCTTTGCCTTGGATAGATGTGAAAATTACTGTTATGCGAAATTACACCTGTCGATTACTGAGCAAAATGATGATGATTCATACACATATTGACTGTGCAACCCTGATTCTAAAAGAGCTGGGATGCTGTGTCAATTTAAAACAGTACAAAGACATTATATTTAATATTTATGTATGTTTTAATGTTTGATGGACATGAGCAACAAAAGACTGGGAAAGTTGTGGGATGATCCAAAAACACCTGTCTGGATCGTTCCACAGGTAAACAAGGATCAGCTGACATTAAAATTCAAATTGTGCTTACGACCGATCAAAGGAAACGTTTCACTGTCCTTATCATGATACAATAATTCAGTCCTTTCTCTCTTTTGAATCACAGCCCCTCACTGCGAATAAATTATTTTTTTCACCCCAGAAAAACAACTGTACTCACAGTGATTTAAAAACACACACTGGAAAGATTCAGTGATTAATAGCGAAGATAGAATTCAGTCAGGAGTCTGTGTAGGAGGACAAACTCTGAGGGGCTCATCAAACATTCTCTCTTCAAAACCAAACAATGACCAAAAAGTAATGAAAACACAAAATTCCAGAGTTTCCACATGAACTGTTTTTATGAGCAATGGATTAATATTAGTGCTGAAATGAATAAATTGCATGTCAGAATGTATTTCATAGCCTCATTACTTAAGCAATTAGTGCCATTAAAGCACTTAAAGTTCAAATTAAAAACATTTGCATTCGAAACAGAGACCATTGGTTCAATAATTACCTACAATTCAACTAAATTTCCTGAATAAAGGTAAAGGTTTTAGTCTGGATTGATCGCCCATTTCAGCCAAGAAATGCAGTTGTTATGGATATCTACTGAAGCACACTTTAATTTTGCACTCGTGGGCTGGCCAGAAACAGTTCAAGCCAATAATTGGGGCTCCTGATGCTGAGCCTAGAAACTGCTAGTACTTGTAGATGTAGTTAACAAACCCTGCAAGAGGAAAGGTCAATGGGTCGCTAAAATCAATAGTTCTCTTCCTGCACATGCTTGAATGTTCTGCAAATTTCACGGCAGCACTTTTGACATGTGTGCCAAAGATTGAAAAAACAAAACAAAACAGATGGAGATGAACCCATAATGTCTTCACCCCCGAGATTTGGATCTATTAATTGCTTCACTTGGTTTCCAAGATAATATGGTGTACAAAGTTCACAATCCCATTTGGTCTGCAAACAAAAAAAAAAAGCTCCTGTTGGTCGTAGGCAGCAAATCGTTGTGACCCTTTTTACAACTATCATAGTCCCAAGAGAGGACGTAATCCGACTCACTCTCAGTGCAACAGCAGGAAAAACCTTTTTGCTAATTGCTTTAGCACCGTGACAGTGACTTTCTCTCTCCACACTCTTTTGCTTTTTCAAAAAAAGTAGTGATTTTTTTTTCTAGCCCTTATACACCAGTTGTTCCTTGAGCTGAATCAGTGAATTGAGAAAATGCACATTTAATTACTCACAATTTCAACTTTACACATATGATACTGTGTGTTGTCTGTTTAACCAAAGGAGTTGCAGGTGATACCTAAAAACATTATAGTGTCATGTGAAATGGTTTCCACTCCCAGATTCCACTGCACATCCAAACAATATCGCCATCAAACAAGAGAGATTGCAGAGACTAAAAGACATGCAAATAGTAATAGCAGAGTCGGAGTAAGTATGAGTCTCACAGTCTGCAGTGCACTTCAGTTTAAAACACATTGCAAACAACAGCGCTGGTCGTCAAACTCACAAGTGAGACTCTATCCAGTCTGTGCCTAACCCCGGGGATTTAGTGCAGCTTTGATCATATTTTCATGAATGATAGAGCCATCTACGCTGAGTAGCACTTGAGTCGGCAAGTGCCTTTCCACCTGGGCCACTTTCTATAAACAGCAGTGCCTGAGGCTCCAACTTGTCTTTACTTTAAATCCCTTTCAACATTCAAAGACACAGTGTTACCCACTGAGTTCACAGAGCCAAACACCCCACGAGCATCAGACAATCTCTTTAAAGGTTATGTTTAGAAGGTTTTTTTTTTTTTTTTTTTTGACCGAGCAGGTGAAAAGAATAAAAGACAGTAAAGGTCTGGGATCATTGACATTTAGTTAAAAAACACAATGACTATTTAGATCTGATTTCCAGGTTTCAGTTTCCTTGACAGGTACAAGCCAATGAGTCATCTGCAGTTTTTAAGGCACCTTTAAAGAAGTATTCAATTTCATGGTATATTCTCAAGTAAAGAGGTATAGGTCAGTAACTCATTCACTTGCTCAGTTTAAAGAGTATCAATAGCATACTCGAATGTGGTTTCGACCAAAGAGCAGCAATGAGACAGCTCTAATCAATGCAACAAATTACCTGCCATTAGCCACTGACCAGTGCTCTGTATCTTTCCCCCCCTCCTTGTTTGAGAGCAGTCTTTGATAATATGCACTGAGGGAAATGCATGGAGAATTCGTAACATCAGTGTACTATATCACTACTAATGATACAGTTTTTAATAGTGTCATTACCTTATACAAATGAGACCAGCATATTCAGTAAGTATAGTTTCTGTTATATAACAACAGTATTGTTGGCGCTCCATCCGTCTATGTTCCAATTATTCTTTACCAGGTTGCACTGACAGCAGGCTAAACAAAATAGTCCCTCTCCGCGGCAAAGTGTTCCAGCTCCTCCTTCAGGTATTCCCAGGTGTTCCCCAGCTAGATGAGATATATAACCGTTATAATGTGTGGTGGCTCAACTCGCAGATTTCCTTTCAGTTGGACATGCCTAGAAGACCTTCAAAGGAGATACCCTGGTCAGATGCCTGAGCCACAAAAGCTGGCTCCTTTCAACAGGAAGGACCCTACTTCAAGCTCCCTTCAGATCACCGTAAAGGTGAGTCCAGCTACCCTATGGAGGAAACTCATTCTGGCTTTTTGTTTTCACACTCTTCTTCTTTCTGTCATTACCCAAAGCTCGTGACCCCCAGCTGCACCTTGAGAACCTATCCGTGCATGACAATCACACTCAGAATCATGACAAGGGGCACAGCTCTCACTTCAATTTTAAAAGCACCAGAGGGCTTGTAAACAGCCTTGATGCTCCCACATTAACCCCCACAAGCCCTGCAAAACACATACAGACTGGATGAACAAACTCCCATGTAACCCTGCAAGGGTACAGAGCTGGTTCACTGTTCCATGACCACATTTCCCCACTACACTCTGTTACACGATAGATTGTGCTGCTTTGCCCTCCTGTAGTCATTCCTGGTGTCATTTATTGCTTGTTTTCAAAAGAAAAATATGACAATTTATAGCTTTGGTTTTTGTTTACATGTTGCAGATAGAGGCAAATAAATGGTGGAAGCCCAAATAGGCCAAAACCTTGAAAGTGCTGTACTACTGTTAAATGAAAGCATAGATGACAGCTACATGCCAGGCACATTCACCCTGGACTTCTTTTAGATGAAAAATGAGTTTACAATGAGTCAAGACGGCATCGATGTACCAATTTAAGATCACAAGAGCGCAAAAGAGAATATTCATCACAGAGAATCTGAGGATTTGGAAGATAAAGGCTTTGTTCGTTGAATGAGATCTCAAATATTTTAAGCAGCTACAAGGATTCTGCTCGAACAACTAATCCCCCATTAACAGCTGCATATGTGGAGTTAAACGAGCAATAAGAAAAATATTAAGTGGGAGTTAGGGCAGTGGAGGGAGCTGTGCAGGAAACAGTGTTGGCATGAGCACATCAGAAGAATAATAGTGTGACAATATGACTGGACATTTCTGGTCAGCTGATAGCCAACCAGCTTGAGACTCAGCTGGTGACTGTAAAGCATGAATCAAACAGCTGATGCCAACCTGCTGCCATCCTAACTCCAGCATTCTGCCTGAATTAATGCAACGCTTCGTGACTTATCAAATAGAAGAATTTATACACCTACACTTGTCCTCTTTCAAATGTCGGAGGTCTCTGTAGTCTTCAGGGATGCGGGAGATGTGGCGAGGATCATATGCAACAAGCTTTAATAAAGAAGTGAGGGTGACAGCGGGATCTGACTGCACAGGAAAATACCACCCTCAAGTAGAAACCCCTCCTGATACATATTTGATTAAAAAACTGTCTTTCCTCTGCATTTATGATGGGTGCCCATGAGCGAAAAACAAGTCAGCGATAGACCTGAGGTGACTGGAGTGCCTGTTGAAGCAGCAGAGGAGTTCCTGGAGGAGTCGGATGCCGTCGGGGGAGAGAGCTCAGTGCATAAGTGAGGGTGTCAGTCAGGATGCAAATGAGTTCAAGACAACAACATAGCGAGAGCACGTTATATATTTTCCTACTAATTGACTGGAAATGAAAAGGCTTATTGACACCTTTGAGGATAAACATCTTTAACAGGTTGTGGCACCACGTTATGGAGGAATGAAATTTGTGCCCGTGCCAGGCTTTGAAAGGAGAGCTGCCGGAAAATATCAAGCAGAATAAATAATGGTAGAGTAGAAGAGGTTAGGAGCAGTGGCCTGAAAAGTATAATTAAATCTGCTAAATCAGCATGTTGGAGGGTGTGAAAGATCAGTAGTGAAGGCATGGTTGGTTAAAGAAGGTTATTAGAATGTGAGTGTTAGAAGATGGGCAAACTATTACCACATGTAAGACGGAGAAAACTAACATATCTGGTCATGCAAGTCAGAATTGATAAATATTAGGAGGTGAGGAGGAGGAATAAAATTTTATGTGGGATAAATTTGGAAAGTCTGATCCGTGCTGGCTAAACTGCACGAGTCAATACGAAGCAGGCAGAGTGAGTGGCCTTAGCTATGGGTTGTTTTAGAGACAAGATGATGTCGTGTTAAATGTCAAGGGATAACATGCATGTTTTTTTTCCATTTTAAAAGCATAAAAAGCATGTCACACATACAGGCTCATACAGGCCGGTAAGCAGAGAGTGCTTACAAGCTGAAGAGGTCAGGTTGGTTCAGAGTTATTATACACGAATCGATTTCCCTACCAACATGTGTTAAAACATGTGGGAGACAGTAAAAGCTACAAGAAGAAGGTTATGAGAAACACCAATATGCTAACCCTAACCCCCATATTACATACTGCAATACCATTAAGGCTTACAAGAATATATATAAGCTGTCAAGGTGTGCAACATTAGCCTTTTGATCACCCACAGAAACAAGGTGAGAAGAAGACAGGTGTGGCCCTGTATTACAGGATGGCTTGATGATGAGGTTGTGAAAGGAGAGCCAGGTAATGCACCTGCAGATTTTCACAGTCAGATTCAAAACACATATAATTATTTAGGAACAGCTGCTGCTGGATGGATGACTGGTTTTCACCAGAGTAAGACAAGTAACACTGCAGCAGGTATTTTCTTAAGACGATGCACTGACGGCACCGCGAGGGGGGATGATCTTTGGTCAAGCCTGAAATCATTTTTTAGAGCTGTTATCGGCGCTGTATTGAGTGGATGCCGGGAGTGCTTTGGTATTTTTAGAGATTCGAGCACAAGTAGGCGTGGAAAGCTATTGTGAATGTAGCAAGTTAAGAAGGGAGTGAGATGAGGCGGATTTGATGGCTGCCTTAAAGGGATCTGAAGGTGGTGTATAGTCGGGAAAGCAGCAACAAGGAGATGGCAGTGGGAGTGGGAGAGGGAGAGTATGGTGAGCCATTATTTCAGCAGGGGACATGCTTTGTGGGTAACTGATGAGGTAATAAAGACAATTAAGACTGGGACACTGTTTTATAGGCTATGGACTTTAGCTCAGACTGTTAGCCAGGAAAATAACTGTGGTGGTGAAATACATCAATTATTTTATAGTAGATTGATTTAATTGGCCTTGTAGTCAAATTTAAATATATAGTCTAAAAGAGTCACGGCCTTTAAAATAATCATCGTGATGGAGCTTTTTCTAAATTATGGAGCGAAAACTCACTCATGAAATTCCCACTAAAACACAGTTCAAAGTTCATCCATGCCAAACTGGGAATAACGTTTCTTTATGGACCTCGACACTAACCCCCAGAGCTAAAGTGGTGTCTGCCTACTCTTGGCTGCTAAAATTTAAATATATAATTTAAATATATAATCTAAAATAATCTCAAAATATTTTTAAAGTGAGTTTCTGCACAGGTCAGCAGGAATAGATGTGAGGTCAAGAATACGAATAAAGGACATGTAGTATTTATTAAAAACCGTTGGTGGCACTAATGCGCCGAACGGGAGTGTGTCCTGCCGCAAGGCGACACAAAGAAGAAAAGTTAGGACCAGGAAATTGTACGCCCTGGATTACGCCTCACAGGCAACACTTCCTCGGCTGTGTGAGCAATACTTTCTATCTTTTTTGCTAAAATTCTTTAACTTAATTCTTTAATCTTCTTTAATCTTACTTTAACTTTCATTTAATTCACCTCAGTGTCGACAGCACACAGGAAGTGGACCGGAAGTAACTTTTGCCTGAGAGCTTTACTGAGGGAGATGCTAACATAGAATCTCCCGTTTCTTTGACTCTTGTTGTTGGTGCTGTCAGACCAGACTGAAAGAGAAAACGTGGACGCTGTGTTTTAGTTTCTTTCCCCGATGTTAAATTTAACCTCGTTGTCAGTTTGACAGTTAGTAGGCGTTAATAGATACAAATACAGACAGTTAAAAATAGAAACCGGTTGTTATAAAATGACGGAACAGTCCTCGTTGCTACTACGTAAACAACTAGCAGGTGAGTTAGCTAACTGTTGCTAATAGAGCTAATTTGACTGTACAGTAAATTAACTCACGAGAGCAACCGATTCATTTGACTGTTGTTTTATTTGGTTAGATTATGTTATGTGTATGTACAGATAGGTTGAAGTTGAAAAGTTAAAATACACTTGCATAGACAGAGTAAGCAGACAGCTGTTGTTGCTCAATAACTACTGAAGGTGTTTCAAAACCACCAACACACAACTCACACGCTGATTTGATGTGTTTACTCCCATGTTGACACACTTTATATTTGATAGTAACGTGATTTAAACCTCTTTTCTAAGGTCTGTTGCAGATTATATTTTTTACCGTTTCAAATGCACACAGTTTTTATCCTGTACATACCATCATGCACTGTCACTGTCAACATAAGTCCTATATATAGACAGGTATACATGTCTCTGGCTATATACCTCCATTAAATATTTATTTACTCTATTTATTGTTTACAACTTACAAAAATATTTGACCTTTATATAGATGTTATGTTGTTTATGTCGCCACATACTTGTGTACACAAACATTCTGTCTGTTCTTTACCTGTATTTGTTCGTCTTTGTTAGGATAAGACAATCCTTGATGTCCCTAAATGTCCCTTCTTATTCCCTAGAAGGGACATTTGGGTGTTACAGTTGTACAAGGACACTTATAAACGCAGATAATTGGAGAATCTTAAAGAAAACAAAAAATTCAAAATTTATTTGAAAAAGTCTAAGAGTAAGCATAGAGTAAAGTAGACAATCAAGTTTACAGACAGTTTATGCATTATACATACGTTTCCCACAGCTTGTGTAGTACTTGTTCTCACATTCCTTTTAAATTTCAGAGCTCAACAAGAACCCAGTGGAAGGCTTCTCTGCGGGTCTTGTAGATGATGATGACATCTATCAGTGGGAAGTGGTCGTCATCGGGCCTCAAGACACATTATTGTGAGTGAAATTATCTCCCTGTGAGCTGTATATTCACCCATAATCCCTAGTGTACATCTTAACCTCGCCCTCTTTGACATTTATAGTGAAGGAGGTTTCTTCAAAGCCACCTTAACCTTCCCCCGGGACTATCCTTTGAAGCCTCCCAAGATGAAATTTGTCACAGAAATCTGGCATCCGAACGGTGAGAACAAACTTCCCAGGCCACTGTGTCTCTTACTAATCTGTATCAAAGAATATTTGAATTTTTTATTTTTTTGTCTACAGTGAATAGTATGGAAGCCTATTTGAATACTGCTGTTAAGAGCAGCAAAACAATCACTTAGAGATTGATTATTTTAAAATGTATGAGATCAGTATTTTTAATCATGTAAATACATTTATTGCCCCGCTATGAATCTGCGAATGTATTCGTTTTTCGTCACAGTTCTATGATAAAAGTTACTTGACAAGAGTCTCTTAATTGACTTCACGATTGAATATATTAGGCTTGACTTTTTTCCATTTTTCAACTACTACAGGGATGCAGTAGAGAATCTGATCTTCTGCTTTAGTACAAACATGTCCGTAATCTCTCTTTATTCTTGTTTTCTACCAGTGGCAAAAAATGGCGATGTCTGCATCTCCATCCTGCACGAACCTGGCGAGGACAAGTATGGCTATGAGAAGCCTGAGGAGCGCTGGCTGCCAATCCATACAGTAGAGACCATCATGATCAGTGTGATCTCCATGTTGGCAGACCCCAATGGAGACTCTCCTGCTAATGTGGATGCAGCTGTAAGTGCCCATTGTCTCACATAAGAACGCATTTCAAGCTGGAGTTAGTTTACCAGTGATGTATGTTCTAGATTTAATTTGCAAACTATAAGAAACAACAGGAAACATTTATTCCCATTCTGTGTGTGTGTACATGTGGAGAAAGATGCAGTGTGTCTAAAGGTGCAAAAAACGTGAAATGACTGTTAAAAGACACCACTGTTTAGTCTTGCTTTTTTAATGGAAATCCAAACAAGTGGGCTGAGCGAGGTGGATCCCTGGAGCGGGTAAATCACAGCCTGTCAAGGCCAAGTTGAGTCTTTGTTGGGTTAAAAGGGCTTATCTCTTTATTCAGAGGTGCTGCCTGGAGACAGAAAAAGGGCAATAGTTCAAACTCAAGCTTATAGTGAAGTAAACATCTCTCAGTCAGCCATGCTGGGAACTTAGTTAGAAACAAAGCATAAGTAGTAGTATAATGGTTTTTGTATGTGTAATATATTCTGCAGAAAGAGTGGCGGGAGGATCCTACAGGAGTTTTTAAGAAAAAGGTGGCACGCTGTGTGCGGAGGAGTCAAGAGATGGCTTTTGACTAAGGTCTCACTCCAGTCATAAACACAGTGAGTACAACCACCTGTCAGGGTTCATCAGACTGTCATTGCACTCACTCAGATGTATTTTGGATCTGTGAAGTTACTGTTGCTGCTCATATAGTTAATGTCTTTTTTCCTTTTAAAGCGATCTAAGTACTTGCACTGTAGGTTTACACAACATTAACCAATGGTGAAACTAAGATGTTCATTTTGTTTCAGGTTGAAACTGCAGAGGGGATTTGACAACTGGTTACTCTTAAGTGGGCTAGATGACCATGGGGCACAACTTTATCAACATCAACTAGCCTCCTAAAGAAGAATCACAGAAAAAAAATTATAAATCCATATTTCTCTACTAATTTGTGTCTTGCAGTTTGAGAGTTATTGACATTTCTGAATATTGCTAAATGGCAGTGGCATTCATGCTTCCAGAAGTTCCATTTTACTTTTTCAGTTTTTCTACCATCATTTGTACAAGATATGTGACTGTGGACAGTATGGCTGCAACTAATGATAATTTTCATTATTGATTGATCTGCGGATTAATTTCACAGTTAAAAAATTGTGAAACATGCTCATAACAGTTTGCCAGAGTCCAAAGTGACATCTTCAAATTGCTGCTTTCGTCCAACCAACAGTCCAAACCTTCATTTCCTATCATAAGTGACAAAGAAAAGCAGAAAATCTGTTCAGTTAAGAAGCTGAAACCAGCAAATGTTGACATTTTTGACATTTGACATGACATTTTTGCTTGAAAAATGACTGAAACAGTCAATCTTTTATAGAAATAGTTGGTGATTAATTTTTTTCAAATGTCTAATCGATTAATTGAGTAAGTGCTACAGCACTAATGGACAGACTATTTCTGGTCAAGCATCAGCATTTAACTCAACCGAAGATGAATTATACAGACTAATACTTTCTCTTGTGTACATACTCATCAGATCGAAGGAGACTTGATCCCCTCTGATAAATGCCCCATTTCTACAGTTAGTTTACATTGTATTTACCTATTTATTTAGAGTGACATTATTTTAAGATGCATATCGTCTGTTATGGAGGTTTTTTTTCCTTTTTATTTTCAACCTGCCACACTGAGCCAACCAGTCTACATTTATTTCATCAATTATGCAATTTTGGAGTGTTTGCAGTCATGAAAGAGATGGAAATACAGACACTGGCTTTCTTTTCCCTGCGCACCTTAAGGGTTCTGCAGAGAAACTCTTCCTTCTCTCCCTGAGGGGGAAACTTATCACCCAGCGCTGCCTTAACTTTGACTGCCAGCAAAGGAAACCTATCTTCAATAAGGACTGCATCTGAAGGCTGGTTTTGAATCCAGAGAAAAATATTGCGAACAAACCAAAGACAATACACCAATAAATATATTTTTAATGAACATAATACATTTTTTTACCTGTGTAAATATAAACTATTTGTCCTTGCTTGGAAAAACTGTCACGTTTTTGAACACTGCGCCTGTACAGAGAAATACACTCACCTCACCTGTGGGGGAGGTGGTGTTTTATATTGTGCAGCCGAGCTTCTAACAGACAGAAGCCATATTTTGACACATCATAGTAGGAAGAGCACAGTTGTATATAATAAAGTTAATGATGGCAGAATTCCCTTTAGATGCCTCTGGTTCACTGGGACAGAAGAACGAAGCCATTATTAATGTTATTAGTAACGCGTGTGCTTTTCCTGCTGTAAGTCAGAATGCTGTGATAAAAGCCTACACCACCCACAAAATGATATGCTGAGCAAGAGACTTCATAGAGCTAAATGGAAATAATAGCAGTTATTATGCTTAGTGAGGACATAATTTGTTGAATAATAGTTAAGTTTCACCCACTTGCAGTGTTAAATTATGAAAACAATAAACCTCATTGTGGACACTGTTGACTGGTGAGATGTTTCTCTCCCTCCACTACAAAACAGATTTCACTTCATTCACAGCTGCTGTTAATCAACACTCAACGTGTGCCTTGTTTCCAGTGTAATATGCAATAAGAACAAATAACACTCCCACATTATTTTCCAATCTTCACGACTGCTTTATTGAATTAAGCACCAGCTCAATATGGTCAACATCCAGACAAGAGAAGAAATATCCTTAAACCGAAAGAGTATAAAATCATCTGAGCAACACAAAAGCACACCCAACCCAAAGAAAAATTCCATCCATCCATCCTGCAGGTGTAGAATAGAAACTGGGGGTCCTGAGTCGTTCACTGTCCAGGAGCAGACAGGCTTTTGTTCATGAACTGCTTCTTGACAAAGCACACCCACCACTGAAAGAAACAAACCTCTGTTAGGAAAACTGTCACACAATCCGTTTGTCAAAAGACGGCAGGATAGAGATTGTTTTAGTGCTAAAATCTGAAAGGAGAGATTTTCAATGATGAAGTAACAAAGCATTGACTCGCATCACAATTTAAACTGCCTTGAGTGCAGTTAACTGACCATATTCTGAATGAAAAAAAGGTTAAATTAAACATAATTCCAATTAAACAGGAAATGTGGGTCAGGCCCTGTAAGACCAATGTACTTCGCTTGTCATGTTTTGAAGCTGTTCATAATTTATCAGTAGATGTTGGACTCACCTTGCTGGGTTTGTCTGTTTGGGGGTCAAACACGCGGTCGCATAGCCTCAAGCCAGTCTCCTGGCGGATCTGCTGCAGGTACGCTCTCATAGTCTCTGGAAAAGGTTGCAGAAACAGTCTTCATCATCACAGCCACAAACACCATCAGCTACTTTTTTTAGCACTGTGAGTGAAGTCACAACAAAGCATAACATGTCATTTGTTGCTGGTATATCAAAATTGAGGAGGGCCTTAGCACCTCCAACCTTTAATATTTTTTTTATTTTTGCAGAAAAAAAGAAGTGTTAGTATTCGGAAGTAAAAGGGAAAAACACAGCACTCGCTGCAAAGCCAACATGGTTGCTGTGTTATTTTAGTAAAATTCACAGCCGCTACATGTCTCTAGGGATGATTTCATGTCCAAACCCACTTTCAGTGAGTTTCATCAACAACAGTGCTGATAGCCTATAACAGCAAGGTTAAGGGAGACCACGCAAGCATGAAACAGCACTTCCAGCTTTAGATCCTTAAAAGCTGAAGGGGCTCTGGTCAGCATTGCTATTTCTGGCTTGATATTACTTCACGCTGGGAATTAGATGGAATATGAGATGGGTACAAGAAAACTGGCGCTGACTCAGAGTACAGCATTAATGAGCCTCAATGTTTCACTGCTAACAAACTGTATAAATATATTGAAATTTCGAATGGAGCACTCTTGCTTTGTTTTCATTCTTTGTAAACCTCCTGAGGTACACATGCGGCTGGTTCTTACCTTCCTCCTGCTTGTTTGCAGGTTTAACATACATAGCGTTGAGAGGGAAGCCAGGTTCTCCAGGAATGGGAAAGTTAGTGATGCCCAGAGTGTACATCTCCTTCTCTCCCTGGCTCCTGGAGCTGCACTGTAAAGAGCGCACACCAATACGAAGGGTACAAAGGGTTAGCTCACCTGTTTTACTAGTACCCATTTTAATGAGCATTCAAGCAGCTAATTCCTTCTCCCTATGTGTGAGGGAAAAACAATTCACATTCTACTTATCATTTAATGACTCCCTAAAAACCATCTGGTAAGCCCCTGTGGGTCTTCTGCCGTTGTTTTAAACACAGACTTTAACACAAGCCTTTTAATTGTTGCTGCATGTATTAAAATTAGCTTGAAGTCAGCTGAAGAGCAGACATCCACCACTGTAAATTCTGTACATTAACAAAGTGTGCAGTTTACCTTCTGTAGCCTCTTTAGGCATTCAGAAATGTAGAGTGTGACGTAGATCAGCGTCCTGTCGGCCTCATTCTGAAAGAAAAACAACACGCACATTACTGACTGAAATACCCGGAATTACACTGAAAAATGTGGATATTGTCTAAAGCATAAATGTTTTTTTTTCTAATTAGTACATATACATCCAGGTCTAAGCAGTAGAAAGTCCCCTCGTTTAAATCCTGAGCAACTATGCATAGCTGAGGGGAACAGGAAGAAGCAAGCTGGGGCATGTGAAAGAACAAAATGCCCAGCTGCTTTAAGACAGAGAGAGAGAGCAATGGGGAAGAGAAAACACATAAAGGAACAAGCCAGTGAGAGAGGGACAGAGTTATTCCTCACCTACATATCATCTGTAAAATTCTACCATTCTTTGCTCATTATTTTTGTTAAATATAGAAGTAACAACACATGCATTACCTTGATTTCATAGTTCTTAAAGAATACATTGGCCTTGAAGTAGTAGATAGCCTCGTCAATGATGTCTGACTCTATGCCTGAAATGAAGAGAGAGATCAATAAATACATAATTTCAATGCACATGATGAATGTAAACATCTTGTCAAACATATTGTAAGTATGCATGTTTATTAATACAGAGAGTAATTTCCTGTTTTGGTCACACATATCTTTTTTTGTTATGTGAAACCCTGTTTGTGATTTGTGATAAGCTGGTGACAAACAACTCATAGTGGCTAAACCTCATTGCTTGTGTCAAATATTATACAATTATTATGTCCACTTTTTAATAACGTGAAAAGTGGCATATTCAGGCACTTGCTATTTTGCTGTGGTGAACCAAACAAGTGGACCAGTACGTGGCAATGACTCAAATCATCTGTTTAGTGAATTAATACATCTTTGCATGAGAGAGACCTCCATATTTACAGACACTATTTACAGACATTCATGCAGAAGTTCAACTTCAGGATGCACTCTTCAGGCCATATATGGAAGTGAAGCTCACATCTGTATCAGGAACTGAGCAACGTGTCATAACAAGGTATAACCCTTCATAAAAATGGCTTAAGTAAATGATAAAACCAGTGAAAACTAAATATAATGCAAGTGTTGATGTGATCATTCGGGTTGTCTCCACTTTGAACTCGTTAAAACGACCATGCAGCCTTACCGTCTCCTCTGGCTGGACCCTTGAACTGGGTTTTGAGGGGAAGCAAAGCCATGTTCCCCACCAGCCTGGTTTCAGGGATCATCAAGCTTGAATGATACGCCTTAGAAAAAGAGGAAAAGCTGCTGTCACTTATATTTTACTTGCTACATTTCTGTCGGATAGCATCGGTCACATCTCTGCTAACGTCAGCTATATTGTTACTGCTACGCTACCATGATACCAAACAGTATATTTTGCAGATAGTAAACGGGAAAGTTTCAAAAAGTACAGCAAGCAACGGTGATTTTCTAATTTCTGACATGTCCAACATCATTAATTGCGTGCAAATGCTAACGCAGCTAGCCAGCTAAGCTAACGTCATCACAGCTAACTCGGAGGCCTTTGTATCATCCAGCGGACTTTCTGTGAAGGTTTCTTGCTCTAAACAGTAAAATTGAAGCTTCTGCTGGTCAATAATCATGTAGGATTTACTCACCGGCATGTTGAGTGATAAATATCAGTCCAACTGCTCAGCGACAGAGAAATACCTTCACCTCAGGACTCTGCTTCCGCCTGTCCCACCCTTTAGCTAAACAGGAAGTGGCTACATGTTGTGTAGCGTAGCTGCCATGTGGGGGCGCTAACACACCAGCTTTCTACACACGCAGTCAGGTTTTGTGTTTTATTAAAAATATAGAATTCAATAACAACTACAAACACCAGTTCTCCTCACACAGATATTCACGTCGTATATTTTGTACAATATTTTATTAAAAATATAGCAGTAATAAATGCATTTAATAAGAACTCTTCGAACGTCAGCATTTTCCTGAAATAATGAAACATAAATGGGTTGAAACCACACATTTCTGGACTCATCAAGACAGCATACAAATAGAAAAACAACTCCTGAAACACACAAGATAATTTGTGAACTTCAGAGTTTTTCCAAACATATGTCCCTTTCTCAGTGTCCTTGCAGTCACATGCTCGTCTCCATCTGGGCTTCATATAGTGAATCTTGGTTCTTCGGCAGCATCGTGTTTTTTTGTTTTTTTTTAATATCTCTGACAAGTCTCTTTTTTTCCTTGAGTCACATTACTCCTCAGCTGTCCGCTCTGTCTTGAAAAATCTCATCATAATTTAGGTTTGCAGGCTCTTCCTCAACCTCCTTTCGAAAAGTAAAAGAAGGGAATAACAACAAATTAATAATACAATAATGGATTTTAATTACTTTACACCATATTGTGAAATTACATTCTATTGCATTTAGTTTTGTTTGTTGGCTCACCTTTGGCTCCTTGAACTCCAGGTCCTCTCCATACTGTATAGAGAAGTCAATGTGTTGCAGTACTATGTTAATACCTTCCTCATCTGTGCGGTCGAAAGGCAGGAATCTCACCATACTGTAGTCATCAATCTGGACACAGACATGGTGACTGTCTTCATTAAAAAATTTTAAAATTCTGATACAAAATGAAATGCAGTATCACATTAAGGGCTTAACTGACCAGTCCACAGATGGCTTCAGTCAGCTTCTTGAACTTTGTACTTTTGATGGTATCTGAGTTATCTTCCATCATTGAATACATGTCCGGGTCCAGGTACCTGGTGAAAGCAAAACATAATTAATGCTGCATACAGATGAAAAACATAACTGAAGCTGAGACCATTAAACACTGTACAATTTTAATCTGAAAGAAAATTGAGTCACACAAGTTTTTAGTTACTATAACCCTTCCTTTACTTGTGTCTAAGTACCAACATTAAGGGGAATCATTAAGATAAGATAAGGTGACTTTTATTGATCCCCCTTAGGGGAAATTTACTTGTCACAGCAGCAGTAACAAACAATAAACAGTAACTCAAAAATAAATACCAGTAAGTGGCTAGTTAAAAAATAAGGCAGTAATAAAAGAAACAAGAAACAATAAGTGGCATAGAGACAATAAAGTGACAAGTGAGGTAAAAGTATTTACACTATGTTACATGTTTTCCTTGTCTTTGGCATCCAGAAGTAATAGACATACTATAATTCATATGAGAATAAAGATGCTATGAATGCTATTGCACAGAAATTTCTATGTTATTGCACTGAAAAGATATTACATTATTTACAGTGTGCAGCAGAGAAGATGCAGATAAAATGCAGTCATCACTTAAATGCAGTTGTCAACTATAATGAGGTGTTAATCATTGCTGTAGATTTCATGTGAACTGAACACACAAAACACTGCTGTACTCATAAGTATATGAAACTTACTTTTCAATTTCCTTCTTGGCTTTGGGGCTGAGTAGGTCCATTTTTGTCATGATGTTTACTTGAGGAATCTCTAGTGACACCATGGCACTCAGGGCAGCCATGACTCCTGAGATGAACTGCAGTTAGAAGAAGAGGGAAGATGTGAGACCCCATGCTTCTTTTTATTACTACATTATGTAATATAGCATATGAAATGAGGTGTGTTCAGGCAAAAAGGGGATTGTATCTTACCTTAAAAGATTCCACCATGAACTGGGAGTCTACCAGAAAGACCCCACACACCCGAAACTCCCACTGCTGGAGCTGCTCCACCAGCTGCCTCATTACAGGGAGGTGTGTGTAAAGTTCAATCTGACCTGTAAAAACAAGACACTCTGTTAAAGCTGTGAAAACAGAACTCTAAAGCAGGAACAATGCTGCATCTATAGTGCTAATGCAAATAGAACTGACATAGTAATTAAGAATCACAATGCTGTGATTTAAAATCAGTTTTTCATGCTTACTTGTTTTCTTTCTTAAATTCAGATTCCTCTTCAGTTGTAATACTTGTTACTCAAGCTATCTTTCTTATAGAGCACAAGGAACCTAAAAGTTTGTTATTTTTATTACATTTTTTCCAATAGTAACGACAAAATGTGTTAATAGAAGCCAGCACAAACAGAAGTGGATAAATCCATCACACACTGATGACAGTGTCTACCTGGACAGTCAAACAATATGTAGTCATCCTCTATATGACCCAAGCTTTCCTCCAGCCAGTCAAAGTTGTTGGCGAAGTACTCCATGCAGAAGACCAGGCCTCCGTTAGGGCCAAACCTGAGAGAATCGTCCTCCATCACGTCATCCACCTGGATGAGCTCCCGGATGTCTGAGGACAAAGAAACGGCAAGTGTGTCATGTAGAAGTACATAACACTTACCGTAAGTATACTAAACCTAATAGCAAATAACAAATATTAGCATGTGATTCAGAACATTTATCTCACTAACTTTGTATCTCTCTCCCCTCTCACCATAGAAACACGTGTAGAAGGAATCAACAAGTACAGTAAATGCTATTAACTAAGCAGATTGCCCAGTCTCAAAAGCCATAACCTAAGTCTTATGTTCTTAATTCATCCTGTATTAAAATAAATGATTTATCTATTAATCTATTTAACCACCATCTATACCCAACATTAGGTAGGTAGGTAGGTAGGTAGGTAGATACTTTATTCATCTCCATGGGGAAATTCGCATTAGCATGTAATAACAAAGTATTTGAATCTCTTCATCCCCTAACCTACTTGTGTCTTTATTTTATTACCCCTCTGCTCTCGGTTGTACAGTGCTCAGATTTATTCTTTGTAAATAGATGTGATCATCCTTTCTGTGAACTAATAAACATGCTGTGTTCACCTGCCATGACAGGATAGTCAAAGTGCTCAGCTGCTGGGTCCAGATTGACCACCTGGACTGAGCGGTTCAGGGACTCTGAGTGCTGGACCATAGTGGAGCAGTAGGTACTCTGAAAAGGGAAACAAAACCACAACACACAACCAACAAGGCAGCTGTAACTTGAACTTGGTCTGTGTGGAAAACAGCCTCATGCATTAGCTTAGCGCGTTAGCCGACTAGCATAACAAGGCATTTCAGTGTGTATAAATAAATGACTGATAACTTACCTTCCCGCTGCCAGCCGGACCCATCACTAACTGTGCATAACGAGGCATTTCGCCTCGATAAAACCGTGTTGTGGTGGAGTTAAACTGGCTAATATAACGAGTTATATATAATGTGCGAATGCTCTACTGCTTCTTCTTGTTTTCAAGTACATTCATATTTTGTAAAGCCCACTACTGCCACCTACTGATCAGATGGAACCGGGTGGAACACATTTAATACAAATGCCTTACGAGTATTATTTGAGACCAATTCCTCGACCCTGTTGGTGGCGGTAGTGTGTTCGGAAGCGTATAAAAAGTCAAAGAAGAAGAAGAACGACGAGGCGGAAGTCACAAACTGAAACAGCAACATCAACATGAGAAACTGATGCAAAAGCATTTGAATAATGGTGGAAATCGCCCCCGACGTGAAGATCTAAATGAGGATATCAAATCTGACGTTGCTGGAAATAAAAAGAATGTGTCGATAATCAACACAGTGAATGGAGTTGATAAGTCAAACCTTGAGAGAAAGCTGGACTTCTTATCGGTAGGTGAGGTCATGCGCCTCTGTGCATTGCCATCTAGTTGATAGGTTGCATCATCGATATTAGATCGACTGTGATAGTGTATTAAACTATGATTTGTCGACCCAAGAGCTACGACGCTCTTGGTTAACCTGGAAAAAGTGTGGCCATGTTTATGATTTAGCGAAGAGCGATAATGGCCCAGTTGAGCCCGGATTTAGAAGATCAGCCCCTCGTCTTATATCTGTGTTCAATAACTCGAGCTAACGCACAGCGAAACCACACAGCCGTGGTTATGAACGTCAGCAGGATCCCAAAATGTGTTATAATGCATTGCTAGCGGGCCAAGGCTACTTTATGCCAAAGCTAAACTTAGCTAGCAGTGTGTGGATATATTAGGACAGTAAACAACAACATCTTCCTCCATATTTTGTGATCTTGGTGTTAGATTGGATGACAAGTATTAGTGGAAGTTTGACTTTTTTAGATGTGTTTGTTAGATGTGCTAACGATAAAATGTTTAGGTCTCACTAATGTAGCAAGTTAATGTATTTATTTTAAGGCTGTAGCTTAATGCTGATAAATAAATCTGCTGAAACATTTGAATTAGTAAGACCTGACAGAGCTCCTCTTCATTTGCTCTTATTGAGGACACTGGCAGTTATAACATGAGTCAAATAGGTTTTGTTGCTTTATACAGTTGTTATTATGCCTATGTTTTTAATCTGCTAATTTTGAAGTTCTCTCATTGTGAAGTGTCACTAGTAGTGTCAGCAAGCTTCTGTTTGTGGCTGCAACGTAAATTTGTTCAGTGAAAAATCAAAACATGATAATTAAATTAAATCTATCACTCTGGGCTCCTTTATCTTAAAGGCCATGTCCCAGTATTTTTATCATTAATACAAAGTAGCTTATATCCATAAAATAATTGCTTTCCTTTACATTAGAGGTTAAGGTTAGAACAGTCAAATACTAACCTGTTTTTGTCTCTTTGTTTTCTAGTGTTGTGGGCTATGAGTGCGGGTGATGGAGGACAATCAATGTGGGGACTTGGACTACCTGATCCAAGATGAGGACACCCTCATTGAGGGTGTAAGCAACCAGGTCTTGTTTGTTGTGGTGCTCAGTGTCACCTTCCTTGCAGGCCTACTCACTCTTCTCTGCAGGTAAGCAGCAAATTTAGGAAGATATTTCTGTAATGGCATTACGTGAACTCTGGACTGTGGACTTAAGGGGATTAATACAACTCTGGTTACTCAATCTTCTACAGTTTGCCCAGTAAATATATTCCAGTAAGCTTTACAGCCAGTTCAGTCTCACATAGGATAACTTGTCTCCCCAGTTAGTTTGCCTGTAGGCACTACTTGGTGTAATAAATCTTTCTGCAATTCAAATGAAAGAAGCCTGTTCTGCCATCTTAGATTTACATCTTGTGTGCATTGTCATTTTGTCTGTTGGTTGCTATCTTGTCCTGTATGATAGAAATTATATGTCAGGTTTCGCAAATTGTTGCTTTTTAACCATAGCTCATAGCTGCAAAACGTACAAAATAATTATACTTTGCTTATCGCTGAGGAATATTGTACCAAATGTCTGCCTTTTGATTTTGCAGACAAGAGGAGCAGAACATCCATCCTGAGAATCAGGAGCATGTTCGAGCTGTCCGCCAACAGCTCCAAACAGAGCAGGTAAATGCAGACAAATTTTACTCTGGTCTTTCTGGCCATAATATGGTTGACAAAGAAAAAGCATTGCAAATTCTGCGCCACTGTGATTTACGTAATTGGTACCTTGCACCTCAGATCAACATGACAGTTGCTTTCACATGCCCACAAAAGTAGCATAAAGGATAGATTTAGTGAAAGAGTCAAGTCTCAGAATTGTATTATGATTTGTAGGCTAGCATCGCTTTCATACTTCAGCTAATACAAATGAAATAGAATGCTTGGAAAGTAAAAGTCAAACAATCACAAAAGGCTGCAAAAGGCTCTCCCAAAGTTAACCATGGACAAATTGTGTACATTTCAATGGTAATTTTAGCCAATTAATATATTTGAAGACTGGTGTTATCTTTCAAACATTTGCATTTATTTTCTATGAGAAAATGAATTTCTAAATCGTCTGCTCTATGATTATTACTTAAACTTTTATAATTGTATTTGATTTTTTTTTTTATGTGTTTGATTTCTTTCTGTCAGGATGAAAATTCTCAGGCGGAGACAAGGCAGCAGTATTACACAGACATGTCTTGTCCTGTGTGTTTACAGCAAGCTGTTCTGCCTGTGGAAACCAACTGTGGACATCTTTTCTGTGGTAAGAGCGTTGTACAGATTCTAGTAATGTGCACTAGGCAAACTCAAGCTGGAAAAGTGAAAATGCTTGTCACCCGGAGACATTTATCTTGTTGGATAAACTTGTTCTTAGCTATATGAGATCAGATGTACTTTTATTCTTATGCATTCTTAGTTATATTCTGTTAACACAAACTGATATATAGAATTCTATGGTATAAATCATGGCAT
Organism: Centropyge bicolor; assembly: GCA_037975185.1. Lineage (NCBI taxonomy): Eukaryota > Metazoa > Chordata > Actinopteri > Pomacanthidae > Centropyge > Centropyge bicolor. The sequence continues at coordinate 2,606,013 of JBBMOC010000034.1, read as the reverse complement.
AATTGATGGGTTATTAATCCCTTTATTTGTTCTTTATATTTTAAAGTCTATCTTTTTCCTTCATAGGCTCCTGCATCATAGCTTACTGGAGGTATGGCACCTGGCTCGGTGCTATTAACTGCCCTATTTGCAGACAAATGGTGAGACTTGTAATAAATGCTGGATGAATAATAAACTGTTTTCTGTCAAAAAAGAAAACGGATGAATGATATTTGTGTCAGTGAGGTTGATGGCAGTAATCCTCTTCCCCCCTTCAGATAGCCCCTGATCCTCACTCACCTCTTTAGTTAGTCCAGGCTTGATGTCTGTTTTCATCCTTGATTAGACAGTGGTAGTGTTTCCTCAATTAAATGTTTTAATGTATGTAGGTGTGCGCCATAAAATTACATTTAGGCATCAGTATTGTCATGTTTTTTTATTTTCTCCTCTTGCGCAGGTTACGCTGCTGTTCCCACTATTTCATGAGCACACCACTCCTCAGAGGGTCCAGGATGGCGAGGCAGAACCTCTGCTCATATTAAGAGACATTAACGATTACAACCGCAGGTTCTCAGGCCAGCCAAGATCTGTAAGTATACTACAGCCGGATACATCCAGTGTTAATGCTGCAGTAGTTAAAGTTAGCTGAGACTTGCTTTATATTCATATTTAAATTACATGTACATATGAGCGATTAGCAGCAATTCTTGAAAGAGAAACAGGTTGAAGAGGCTATAAGAGACATTTTATAAATATTAAGATATATTGAAAGCAGGTTGAGTCACTATGATTTTGAATACGCACATAAAGAGAATTTTTTAACGTCCCTTGAAACTGTAGCACTGCCGGTAAAAGATACATCTATGCAAATGAGATACTGACTTGTGACGTGCGCTGCAAGCAGGAGTATATTTAGAACAGATGTTCTCATCATGTTTTCTCCCCTCCATCTTCTCAGTTTATGGACAGGCTGCGAGATGTGCCCACCCTGCTTCGTCATGCGTTTAGAGAGATGTTTTCCGTGGGTGGCCTATTCTGGATGTTCAGGATTCGAATTCTACTCTGCTTGGTCGGTGCTCTCACCTACCTGGCCTCGCCACTCGACATCCTCCCCGAGGCGCTCTTCGGTCTCCTGGGATTCATGGACGATTTCTTTGTAATCCTGCTGCTCTTTGTGTACATCTCTATTATGTACAGAGAGGTGGTCACACAGAGACTGAATGGCTAGGTGATGGCCCATAAAAGAGTCCTCAGAATGCTAACTATCAGGCTCGAGAAGAGGTCAACACGGCATGTGAGGTGGACATATAAAGGCTCAGTACTTGCTCAAAGGGCAGATGATCAAGAGTGATGGTTCTCTATGAGAGGTTTATTTTGAAGCCTGGGATGGATCTCACTGGAGAGGAGTTAGCAAAAAGTTGAGGTCTCAATGTTGGCTTTGTATATAGAACTCATCATTAATGGCTCAGAGGCTGAATGAGGAGCGAGGCAAACAATAGCACAACATACAGTAAGGGTGGCTGTTAAGGGATGTGGTGTTGTAAATATCTACTTTGAACAAGACAAGGAAATATTTTTGGTCGATTCAGGCACTTGAAGGACTGAGTGACTAATATTCCTACCAGCCAATTCTATGACAGTATTGCCAAAAGCAGTCATTTGGTCAATGTGCATATCATCATAATGAAGACAATTGTGTGATATAATGTGATCTTGAATGTATCGTATTGATGGCAGTGTCTTGATTATATGCATTTAAAGTTGGCTGTTTGCATCCGGCTTGTTTGCTATCAGACAAATACTACAAACATCTTACTGTGGCTCTCACAGCCTGCTTGTGAGTAATCTGTGACTATGCATATTCATAATGACTTGAAAAACACAATGTTTCAAGCTTGTGTGAAAATCATTGAATCAGTTTACCTCCTACAGTTTACATTTATTGATGAAGTCTGAACCTTGCTGCATGCACCGACGTGAACTGCCGACACACGGGACAACCACTGCACTAATAACTTCTCTATTGGCGGGTTTTAATTCAAGAAATAAAAGATGTAATCCCTCGATCATAAAAGGAAACCAAAGGTATCCAAGACTCACTCAGGTTATGAATGTTAACTTATCATTTACTAACGATAATTGTGAGTTTCTCTCTTGTGCATATCTTACAGGCCTTATCAGGCTGAGAGACACCGGGTGAACCATTATTTTCATTATGACTTCTGGTGACTTCTTTTGAATCTGCAGATTGTTTTCACAGTTAATCATTTAGTCTAAAAAAATGTGGGGGGGGGAAAGAATTGTGAAAAATGCTCATCACAATTTCACAAGTGATGACTTAACTGCTTCTTTTAGCAAGTCCTAAAGCAACAAGTCGTACATTGGAGAAGCTGGAACCAGCAAATGTTTGACATGTTTGCATGAAAAAGGAAATGATTAGTCGATTATCAAAATAGTTGGTGATTCATTTTCTCTCTACAGATTAATCATCTAATCATTGAAGCTCTAAATGTCAGTGTCGAACTTGTTAAATCTTTCAGTAAATTTAGAAAATTGAATCATCATTTAAAAATGAAAATCAAGTTAACTTGAACAGTATGTGATCCAGTTCATTTTTTTTGTAAACATTTTTTCAAAGTGCAAATACTTACTTGGAGAAGTAATATTTTCTTTGGGCAATAGATTGATGTGGAATGAGTGGGATCTCAGGCTGCTGTGGACATCAGCTGAAGAGCTCTGTTAAGAACTTAAGCACAGTAAAGATGTAGTTCTCTGTCTAAACCTTTCTGACTTGTGGCCTCTTCCCCAAACCAACTTTATTCATCAGTCCAGCCAGAGACTCCATTTTCTTGTTTTTAATCAGACAAGAGGCCAAACATTATTGATAGATTATTGGAGTCAGTCATCAAAAGTGGATAATATTTTAAATGTGTAGAAATAGATTTAAATTCCTGTTAAGCTTTTCATGGCACCTTAAAGTTCCTGTGAGTCCATGAGGAGTCCCGACCCTCAGGCTGAAAATGGCTGCTTCACAGCGGTAACTGAAACTGTATCCAGGCCATTTGCTTTCTTGGGGCTCTATTTGCTGAGCTGGCATTGGGCTTCATGTTCATGAATAGTAGAGGGAGGAGGGTCGACGCTCACGTGGAAGATCAACTGTCAACTGTAAAATACATGCAGTTTGTTTGACAGCTTCAGATCGCCTCTTTGAATGTCTTATGTTAGGGTGTGGCACATGCCGAGCTGTGTCATACCTTGTCACTGTCTTTACCAATCAGATTGTCTCATGGGTGTTTGAGCAGCCTCCACCCTTTTGTTTCAATAGTCAAACACTGTTGTAAACACTTGCTTGCAATGCTTCTGTTCTACAGCTGAGAACAGGTTAAGCGAGAGTCTTACCCTGGTGAGAAAATACTGGCGCCGCTGGAAGAATCAGGGCTTTGCTGCAATCTGCGTTAGATTTTACAAAATGGTTATTTCTGTCTTTTGACAACTTGACATTCCTGATTTATGACTTAGTACATCAAAATACATACTGCAAACATGTAATATGGTGCAATTTTATTTCTCTCTGCTCATACAAGATAACACCTGAACATGTCATTTATATTCTGTTTCCTATGTCACTGACTCCTTTATCACGATCAGGGGTTCCCCTCTGAAAAATGCCTGGTGATTAGAGCTATGAAACAATATCATGGTCAAAATGTCCATCAGGATACTTTTAGAATTTTCTCTGCTCCTGTGATGCTCCAGACAAATCTGTCCAAGCATGACGCAGACTTGTCTCTGAGTGCACCCCCACTCCCGTCTTTCTGCAAAAGTGAGTCAGCTGTGCACTCTCCCAAACTTGGTTCTAACACTCTTCAATGAAAGGCGGGGGTGGATGAGACAGCTATTCATGCTACAGTCCTCTTCCATTTTTGTGTTGAGTGTTGCTGAGTTAGTTTAGTCACCTTTTTTGCAATTACCTCTACATATTGTGGACATGACCATCGTCTAAGCTGAGCACTGCCAGTGTAAATGTAATATCATGTGTGCTTGTCATTGTGTTTGTCATGGTTTGGGGGCAATATTTCCTTTTCCAAATGGAAAATCAACATAGCACTGTCAATCAGCATAGCACTGTTTATCATCTACCTGAAGGAAGCTAAAATTAGCAATGACTGCCCCAAATGACTATATAATGTCAAAAATATGTAATAGATTATTAATATATTTTTACTATTTGTGCCCACATAGTTCATGACGATTCGTTTTCTTTCTCTGCTCCTGTGACAAGAAATCAAGACAAGATCACCTACAGGACATGGGCCCTGGGTTGTATGTGTGACAATTACTTTGTGATTATTTGTTTTTAAAATAATTTTGTAGTTGATATGCAAACTGAAATGGGCCCTAAGGTCACTCCAGTATTTTTAGCCAAAACTACTGTCTTATCCAGGGTAAACATGTTTGCCTCAGGTCCTCCCGCAGGTTAATCCAGCCCTGCTAGCATGTGTCCTTTTTTTAAAGTACAACTTCTTATTCGTTTTATCTACTTTCAAAATGTACTCCACACTTTTTCTGTGACGTTGAAGTCCCCACAGGAATAATTTTTTTCTGTAATCGTGGGAGTTTTCCTTTCCATACACTGCTGACTCCGCCCACCCAGCCCTCCTCTGGCAGACGCCGGACAGTCGAGGCAGCGAACCCGACTATTGGCCGACGGAGACAGAGTGAGAGACCTCTGGAGTACATGAAGCCGACTGCTAACTTCAGCCTCTGTACACCACACAAAGTCGGACTACGCTAGCTAACCATGAGTACATCAGAGTCACTGGATCGAATGGAGCTCTGTGAAAGCCTCCTGACATGGGTATGTGATTGATAATGAAGTTTTGAGGGCTTTTTTTCCCCTTGACAGACGGCTCTCCGGCGCCGGCGATGCTAGCTAGCATACAAGGCTAATTCTAGCTGGGTGAGCTAGCCGGGCTAACGTTAGCAGGCTTGAGGAAAACGACACAGGCTCACGTTGGTTACGTGTGCAGGCCAGCTGTTTGCTGCTTTAGCTGCTGATGTGTTGCTTGCTCAGCCGCCAGCAAACCATCAGCCCAGTGAAGACTATAATTTTGGGTTTAGCTCTATGCAATCGGGTGTTTAGCTAGCTCAACTTTCCTAATGCCCTGTCGGATGTTGTAAGGGGATCAAACGGCAGACGTTGGCCTTATTGTGGTTCAACGCTTTTTTAAGGAAGGTTTTTCCTCTGGATTGAGGATATAGCCTTGTAGCTCGGTGTCTGCTATGAGTCTGAATTCCTCTCATTGTTGTCCAGTGTATCATTATGTCCGCTTTTCCTTCCCCATTCCTCCTTCTGGTCAAAATGTGTAGCTAGCTTCCTGAGCTTTTTAACATCAAGGATAACCTCAATCCTTCTAGTCAAAACCTGAGACAGATATCTAAGCTAGCAAGTGGAATAAGGCATCAGATTGTAGGATCACATGCTACCGATTGCTGCATGTTTACATTGTTGATGTGGCAAGAGCTGGGATGAGAGGTTTTTTTTTTAGCTCATCTACTCCCCGTACATCTAAAATGTGCTAATGTTTTGTGTATAACTGTCAGTGTTTTGATGCAAGCAGATGACCTAAAACAGAGAAGATTGATGTATGAGAAGAAAAATATTGCTGATAGCTTATAGACTTTTCTTGTACAAGTCGCACATCTTTGGTGGAAATCCATAAAAGTAATTTAATACATATGTGTTATGTTTCAGCTTGCACAAAAAAGAATTAGTCTGATGTGTTATTAGAATTGCGAATGGATTACCTCAAATGGCATGTGATGGAAACTGTGCACAGGAACTTAGATGTTTTCACTGTACACGTTCTACGCAAATGTCAGCCGTGTATAGTGAAAACATCGATGTGGTATGGTAGAGTTTAGTACATGCAAGCTACCCTTTACCCACTTCTACATAGTGATGTGCTTCCATCGCATGTCATTTAATCAAGCTTGAAATCAATTTGTGGATTCCTTTCTCCCTGAAATTGAGAAGTATGCCTTGCAGAGCTTGTGTGTTTCATGTCAACATTTTGGGGAAAAAGCTTCTTATTGAAAGCAAAAGCATTCAAAATTTGTTGTTCGGTACAAATTGCAGTTGCTCAATGCAGTTACAGGCACAGTTACAGCCAATCCACATTTTGTATCTGTCACCTCTACCTCTTGTTGTCATAGCTTGGCTTATGTATGACAAACTCAGAATGGCCTTTCTCCTTGTTCCTAGTATTGATGTGGCTGGCAAACATTCCTCACATACCTGTTAACTGTGAAGTCACAACACCGACTGATTGTCACTAAAACATGTGAGACTGTACTGCTTATGAAATAGCAGTGGAGATGTCGAGGCAACTGTTTCTGCTTTAGGTCAGTGCAACAGGAAGAGGTGGTTTTGATTTAAAGAAAACTGAGAACATGAAACGCCTACTAAATAGTGGGTTATGTAAGAGTTCATATATTATACTGACAACAAATAAATTAATAACATACGTATAAGAAGCTACAGCACTAAGTGAATGTGTTTATGGTTGTAGTCTGTTGGGTCAGTAATGGCTGCTTATCATTAACAGCGTTGCCACATCCACATGCATAATGTGATATTCCTCCAAATAATAAACTGTTTAAACAATGTACAATGTACTCTATTGATATTTGTTGGTTCCAGCTTCTTAAATTTAAGGAATTGCTGCATTTGTCATTTTGTCATCAAAGTAAATGAAAGTTTTAAAGTGTAGGTTGGAAAAAGGCAAATTGTACATTGCAGTCACTGAACAAATATAATTTTTTGTTTTAGTTTTTATACCCACATAAAAGTCTTTGTACCTATAATACTATATTTGGAATACAAGAACATTTGAAGTTGAATGCAGTTCTTGCTATGACCTTATGCATGAGCTGTCTTGGAATTTCAACTAGCAATACACGTAGTGACGTTTTTGGAACATTTCACCCCATGTCTGTAATTACACATTTCATACAAATGTGCTCTGTAGCTCTATCATACAGAGTCAAAAGACTGTGTAACTACAAAAAATAACTATATATTTACAGCATACAGCAGCACTAAAAAAAGAGTTATGTCTGACATTTATGGCTCCCTCATTCTTAAAATGGAACTGATGGACTGTGCAAGACAATTAGGTGCATTGGCTGCATTGTGTCTTAGTTATTTTTGTAGCCCATATTTTTGCAGCTGAAACCCCTTCATCAGGCACCACATGTACATTCACTGTGCCGGTTGTACTGATGTTGTCCAAGGCTGGCATGTGTGGCATTGATATCCTATTCTTCCTTTTGGAGAAATGCCAATGGAACTGACTCATATGCTGTATGTTGCCTATGACAGTAATAGTTTTGAGGGACAAGTATCCTCTTCACAGTGATTATTTTCATTATGACTTTATATGAATGCTTTTGAAGCCCCTTTTTTTAGTCCAAGTCATGTGACACATGCTTTCTCAACTGTTTCCACAAACTGGTAGGTGTGGATTTCCTTTTTATGACCTCAGTCCACCCTGTCTGAGTTGTGTTTGTCCATGTTTACTTGGTGTACTCGAGTCATTACTTTCAAGAGGATGATTGTTGGTTGTTATTTTATGTATTTACATGGTGGTGGTGCTTGTGGTTTTTTAAAAATGAGCATAGACTCACTTCTAACAGATTAGAAATTTGAGTTACATCATGGACTTCTAGTGTTTATTTTGTTGGCCTTTGTGTGCTGCGGGGACAGTGTTGTCATTACATCAGATATTGTGGATGTGACTCAGAAAGCTGAGGGTATCACGCTCCTTTTGGTGAAGCATTTTGTGTCCCATTATACACTTTTTAAAGTCTTATACAATGTCAGACATTCTGGTTTTTCAATACAGGTATAAGTTATAGCAGACTATTCCAATTGTAAACCCGGCTCCATTTATCTCATCTGCTCTTTTCAGAGTTTGCTATAGTTGATATGATCAAAGTGGACTGACTGGAATCTGGAAAGACCATGAAACATGAGCAAGTACAACCTCAAAATTCCTCCGTTCACATGATCCTTCGATTCCACATTAATTGGTTTTCAATCATTACATTGCTGCTCACACAAAGACTGGACACTAACATTACCTATGATATTGTGAAATATCACAAGAAGTTCTGTGGTGAGCTCTCATCTATTTGCTGCTTATTCGTTACAGTGCGGTTTTAGTGACACAATGAGCAAAAAGTAAAAACGTGCTCAACTGAAAAATGATATGCAGAAACAACAGCTCAGAGTTGGTTTCATTGAACAAATTGTAAATGGACAAGTCTTTCAGTAGCTGGCCATGAAGTTTGAATACACAAAACATGTATTTATTATTCTTAGACAGTGTAGATCAGTGATACTCGGCTTACAACCCTGGTCCATGAGTGCCCTGCTGAACATTTTTTAATTTCACAATGAAAATAAATTGATTGTATTGTTTGTTTATGCCATTTAGTAAATGTTGTTGCTTGGGAAGTAGCATATTAGCCTATCAGTGATCTGTGCACTGTGCAGCTGTGACACTTTTTCTTTTCTGTGAAAATGCTTGATTTATTTGTCATATAAGTCTGTTTACATTATGGGCCCTTAAAAATGTATTCATATTATTATGTATTTGTTTATTAACTGGCATCTGGCCTCCTGTCGTTGTGCAAAAGTGCCCCCTGGGCAAAACAAGTTGAGTATCCCTGGTTAAGATGGATATCCCAAAAATATTATCTATATCTTGATGTATTAAAGAGGTTGAATCTATGGCAGATAGAATGTTATGGCTGATAACTTGTGATCCTCTAAAAGCACAATTTATGTGCAGTTAGTAATTGAAATTGAGCTGTCCAAATGTGCCTTCATTCACTGATAGTTGGTGCCTGCACAATGTCCCACACTGCATAAAGCGACCTGCCGGCACTGCTCGGCGGTGGCTTTTCAAGAGACATCACATGGGCATACATTATGTTCTGTTTAAAGGCTTTGTAATCCAGTGGTATGTACTGCAGGTTTTGTAGACCTAGCATGCAGTCAAGCATGTGGGGCATATTTAGCCACGTGAACCTGTTGCTGCTTGTGAACAATGGTTCAGGATGTTAAAAACAAACCTGCATCGCCGACATTCCCGGCCAATGCACAGATAGTTTTGTGAATTTCTCCACTGTGGGACAAATAAAGGTTTATCTTATCTTATCACCGCAACAAGGGTACAAAATACTGTTGGACATTCAGTCAGTCTAATTAATGAATTATTAATTAATTAATTTGGTTCTCAGACAGGCTTTCAAACAGTCTGCAGATAGCTGTGGACTGGTTGTCATGCTGTCATGTTTGGTGAAATGTGTCTGTCAGGACAGTTGGGTGATCTGTGTGTTTTGCGTGAGGCCATATTTCCTGTCATCGTGCCTCTTTCCTACAAAGAGAAATGACCAAATGTTGCTGTGGCGGAACGCCATCACCCAGTTTAGAACAGCAGGCATGTATGCTACCATTTGTTTCATGATGTTTCCTTTTCTCATCTTGTTTCTCGTTTTTATCTTTAAAATACTGTAGTTTTTTTTTTTTACGTGCCACAAACACCCATTAAACACAACATTATTGACCCAATGTTTCATCAGTGCTCCATCTATTCTAATATGTAGTGTTAAAATACAACATCATGTAGTTTGCCAGTTTTGTGTTTGAATAGTATCTAAACACAGGAAGTGAGCATGTAATGCACTCTGCAAGATAATGCAGCATCACAGGAAAGGGTGTAATCTCGTACTGTGCCATCGTATAAATGTGGCAGCACTGTTTAGCTGAATTTGTAGATAATGAAGTGAACACTGTGGGTAACTGAAGCGGGTCTCGCTGGTGGTTGGTGTTATGCAATCAGGGGTATTGTTTTGGTTCTGTGTGGGCTCTGGGCCAGGGGTTAACTTTAGCTGCTAGCTGCCTGACTGACCCACAGAGATGGTGTCTTATTGGTGTTAGGCTAGAGGAAAATTCTGGAGCCTAGTTAGTGGGATTCGTGGTGATGACAAAGACATTTTGAGATCAGTTGTGAGCGAGCATCATCTGGTCATTTGAAAGCTGCCATACATCCAGTGTCATGTTGCCCTCATGCCATGAAGTTTGTCCTCTGCTGTTTACAGTGTCGAATGTCTTCTTGTTTACTGATCTGTCTCAGCTAATGAATAATAATACAGGGCTCTTAAATCGTTTGCTTTAGCTTAATGAAATGCTGCTCCTTGTCAAAGACCGAGGGAATTGCTTTTTAAAGAATTAACAAATAAATAATTGAAGCACAGTGAATTTACTCCTTTCAAATTTATTTGAACTTGTTCAGAATGGATCATGGCAGCTCAGTAGTGGGAGATGGTGCAGCTCTTGCATCATGTTTATTTTAAGAAAATTTGCTCTACAGCCAGTAGGTTATCAGCATTGGACTGAAACAGCATAAAGTAAACCACGTATTATTGCCAACCCAATGCTTATAGCTGCCTTTCACAGTGAAAATTTTCCAGTCATAAGAACTTTGAGTGAGTTTAATGTTGGAAACAATGACACACTGAAAATATATGTGAAAATATTAAAGTCCAGCTGGACTCTGACTTAAAGCACTCAGTTCATTTCTGAACTCTTCATCAGGGATTTAACCCTTGTCCTCAATTGATAGGCCCTCTGTCAAACCATTTGACCAACCTGTCAACTCTCTTATTTGTTGCCGTCTGCTCTTGGCAAATCTGCGCCCGAGGGCTCGAGAGCTGCCATGAAATGAAAAGTGAGACCGACAGAGCGACGTGCAGGCAGAATTTCAACCTCGTCCTTTTCTTCCTGTCAGAATTCCAACAGTCCTGCTCTCAGTTTCCCTTCTTCCTTTAGCACGTGCACTGGTGGCGTGTAGACTGAAAAGTATTCTCCGTCTGGGCGACAGACTTTCAGTTGAAGTGTAGGAGAAGACTATGAAGGATAGAAAGAGAACAAAGATGTGCCAAATGAGGTCGGAAGAAAAGAGATCTGAAATAGTGATAGAGATGATGTAAGAGAAACTGAGCAATGATGACAAGCGAAGTTGAGAGAAAGTTTGCAGGAGCAGTAAGTGTGGCTGTATTTACTCTGGCCTTCAGTGAGTGACTGTAGAAAGATACCATCACAGAGACTATTAAAGCTTTGTATCTAAACAATATAATTGAATGATAATGTTGAAATATGTGACGAATATAAAGTGGTGGTGGAAAAGCGAAAGCGCATTAGTTCAGAGATAACTACAGAGATGAATCCTATTATCTATTTTATGTATTCATCTTGATGTAGATTGAAGTGTTGTTTACCTTCACTCTCTCCTGATCATTGAGCATCAGTTAAAACTCCAGCAAAAGCATTAGTATATTTTCACTGTATTTCACAGTTCAATGATGTTCGCTGATCATCCCATACAGAACATCAAGTTCTATTCCTACATTTAAACTGCTGAAACTGGGAAGTGGGTGTCAGGAAGTAGTTTGTCATGTAAAATGTTTGTTGAATGTTGTTGATTGCAGGTGTAATAAAAGGGTAACTTATTATAGTTTGATACTACACCCAATGCTAAGCATGTGTGTGTTTGTTTGTTGTTTAGATCCAGACATTTGGGGTGGAGGCTCCCTGCAAGACAGTAGAAGACTTGACGAGTGGCATCGTCATGGCCCAAGCTCTACAGAAAATGTAAGTTTTCATCCTTAGGGTTGGTGTATCAAATGTGTCATTTATCAGCTGCATTTTTATAAAATGTATTTTTTGAAAATTTCAACTGAATTATACACTATAATATCACCTTATAATATACCAGAATGTCATGTAACCACAATTCTCACTAATAAGTAAACATATTTAAACATTCATTTAGACGTTCATTTTTTTTTTGACATTGTCTAATCCCTACTCTCTTGTCTGTCTTAATTTTCTAGAGATGTAGTGTATTTCAGTGATGCTTGGATTAGTAGAATCAAGCCAGAGGTTGGAGACAACTGGAGGTTAAAAGTAAGTACCAGTTATTCTGTTAGTAGATATGCATGTTTATAGGCTTTCTGTCCAAGTGTAAATGAATAATATCTTTCTTCCATAGATGGTAATTATATGTTGGTACTGTATGTTCCTAATGTCTTTGGTGATCCCAACTACAGTCTGTAGCCAGTCTATATTATAAAAATAGCCTGTATTAGTTGTCTTGCTTTTTCTGATATTCTACAGACGTCTCTTCATAAATTCTCTCCTGTTTCAGATCAGCAATCTAAAGAAAATTCTGAAAGGCATCCTCGACTATAACCAGGAGGTAAAAAGAATCTACTGGTCATTTTGAAATATTAAGTAGTTATGTTGCTGGTGTGAAGATGCAGTGGCTGCCAATTCCACACTTAATCCCTTTAGCACAACGCAGGTCACTATAATCCAGTTTTCGAATAATGAAACAACTTGATTATTTTAAAAACATTAATATGCTTTGTCCCTGTCTAGGTCCTAGGTCAGCACATTAACGACTTCACATTACCTGATGTCAACCTCATCGGAGAACACTCTGATGCGGCAGAACTTGGGAGGATGCTACAACTTATACTGGGCTGTGCTGTCAACTGTGAACAGAAACAAGGTGCAGATCACGCTCTCTATGTTTGCTTGTCAACATGTAATCTGATATTGGGAAATAATGTTCTGTGTTATCACATTACATTAACATCTGACTCAGAAGCTCTGATTTACCCCCATCATGTTTTCTGTGTCTCTGTGTTCTCCAGAATACATCCAGACCATAATGATGATGGAGGAGTCTGTGCAGCATGTTGTCATGACAGCCATCCAAGAGGTAAACAATCATGTTATTTAGACCTCTGTCAGATTAACTGCAAACGGTAATTGATTAATAATGAGAATACAACGTGATAGATTGGGAGTCCACATGTTCAGGATCAGCTGATGATCCTGCGGGAGTGGTCTTGCTTGCTGATTGTCATCATTACTGAACCAAAGTGCAAGAAAAATTGTTGTTTTGTACATTTAACCTTTACCATTAACCTATTTATGTGTTTCTGTAGCTGATGAGTAAAGAGACTCCAGTGACGGGAGGAAATGACTCATATGTGGATCTAGACAGACAGGTATGAAGACTTTATAGACATATATAACATCATGTGTTTTGTTGATTTTGCTGATTGCTAATTTGTGTGTTTTCACTGCACAAAACTACAGTCTTTGCTTTTTTTCATACAATCAAGAAGTATTTAAAAGTTATTTTTAAATGCAACTTGCCTGTTTCAAATAGGCTTGACTTTAAGGGAACAATATTGAAGTTTCACATGCTTAACTTTCTGAAATTACACACACTCTCCATTGAATTTCCACTGAAATCTCAACACCAATGTCATTACACACAAAGCAGCCACTATAAAACTAATAATCACTGCCCACACTCCTCCCCCCATGTCTCACTCTCCTCCTTTTTTGGCCGCAGACCTGTAAAACAGCTGGATCTGTGGAAGAGCCAGTTTCAGCAGAAGCCCTGTGATACTGTGCCATCATTACTGCCTCCAAACTGCCTGAAAAACAACTCACAGTAATAATTAAATCTGCAGGGTTTTTAATTACTGTTTCTTTGTGTTCTCAGCTGAAGAAGACAGTAGAGGAGCTCAACGATGCTTTGGCTACCAAGGAAGAGATCTCCCAGAGGTGTCGGGAGCTTGACATGCAGGTTGGTTTCATGCAGTTGTGATCCCCCCACGTTTTAGGCTATTTGACCACTGGTTTTATAGATGGTAGCACAGTTTGCATGTACTCCTATAATGTGTCTAAATGACCTACACCACCAGTGGTTTTGACAAGGTAATAGAGGTCATGTAGTTTCACAGGTAGTGGCACACTATTAACTACTATTATGCCTAACATTATAACATAAGTCCTTGTTATTATGACAAAACTATCTGGTTTATTGATTTATTAAACCAGATAGTTAAGTTAGAGTTCCCTCATAGAATTCCCAAAGAGTTAAAAATATTAATTAAATATCATTATTGTTATGAAAATGCCGCTGGTCAAATGTATAATTTGAACTGTTGCTTATCCGGCATTACATGTCGTTTGTTAAGACAATGCAATCTGAAACTGAAATTAAATGGAACAAAATGGAGTTCAGGTTCTTTATCTAAAATATCAAATATGTGAAACATACTGTCGATAAATGAGCACTTGTCTTAGGTACTTTAGCTGTAAAATTTGCAGTAGTGCCATTCATAATTAATTAGATGGAATATTTTCAAGTATACAAAAATAATGTTATAAACATAAAGGATTCCCACATCACCCAATTAAAATTTTTATTCATTTTCTGCTGTATTTTTTATCTAACTGTTTCATTCTTCATACTTTTACAGCTATTTTCTGGTTGCACTTTAAAAGCAGCTCCCTTTTTGACACTGTAATTACATCCTATGGACCATTCCTTTACTTACATAATTTTTTCTTTGTCAGATTGTCATTTATTTTCACAATAACAGTAATAAATTGTTGTAAAAATAGAGTAACTTTCTGTAGCAGTTGATCATAAGGGACATTTATTTTATATTTATTTAATAATGGCACAGTTATTTGCAGAAAAAAGGAGCTGCTATTTAAAGGGTTACCTGCTCTCCTGTTGTGTGTCCTCTTATTTCCTGACTATTTCAATACTGTGTGCCTTGCTTTAAAGGCCCTCCATGTCCAAGAGGAGCGTGATAGACTGAGGTTAGAGTTTAATGAGCTAGAAGAGAGGGTAAATCCAAACTTTCTTTTCTTTCTGTCTCTTTTTTTCCATCCATGGTGTGTGGTGTGTCTGAAAGTCCTGGATTTTTTTTTCAGTCTGCTTGCACCAGCATCCCCTTTGGAATCCAGATTCCCCTTCTCCTAATTATGTGTGCATGTGTGTGTACACGTTTGCGCACAAGTGTTTTGTGCACATGTGTACACGGGGTCCTCTTGGGGCACACCAGCCACAACTGCAGTTTTGTGTGGGTGTGTAATAACCCTCTGCCTTTTTACCTTGGTGTGTTTCATGCAACAGTAGACAGTAAGAGGAGAAGCGTGGCTTTGGACCCGGGAGTCAAGTCTTGGCCAAATATATGTTGTATATTTCTCAAATATTTACACACACTGTGTATTATTCATATATGATATTATTTTTTTGTTTTTTTACCTTGGGATGAAACAAAATGCACATCAACAACTTTATTTAAAAAAAATTGGACTCTGGACAGCAAGCAATCAGCCATTTTTAGCAAACCCTTTTTTGCTTTTAAGAATGAATTCAGCTGAGTCCAGCTCTGTTTCGGAGTCAGCTGTCCTGACTCTTGATGAGACCTTTAATGTGATGTAGGCTTGTGGCAGTGAGGGAATTTTCACGCTGGTGCAAGTTCTCCTGGAACGCTTCCACATAACAGTGTTACATACATTTAAAAAGCACACATTGCTAGTAACGTTGTAATGGCTTACAAAAGGCACAAAAAAGATAATGCAAAATAGATGCTACAGGTGTAATTACAGCTCAGTGTGTAGACACTCTAGTTCAACACACAGCTTACAAGTTTGCAGTTTAGTTTTGTGAAGATAAAAAAAAAAACCCTGATGGGATTTATTTTAAAGTCTCTATTTTGAAGAAGGGTTATTGACTTGATCTTGGCCAACTCATTAACACTCAGGGTTGACAAATTGTGATATGTAGTAATACCTTTATATGCCAGTTAATTAGACATTTTGAAATGAACCCTTCTCATTAATAGTATGTTTAAATTTTCTTTTAACAGAAATCTTAAGGCCAGTTCTTATATTTTTTAGGTGTAACAAACTTGGTAATCAGTATCATACCAATTTAAAAACTGCTTCTGCTTTGCTTTGTGTGGAGTTTGAGACCCTGTCTATGACATTGAGAAGGCAACATCAAACCACATGTAGCCCTCTTTGCTATGTTGGAGTTTGTTGGTTTGCCTTGTTGAAGCGTGTTTGGTGTGTGCTTGCTCACTAAAATCAATGCTGCAGTGATTGTGAATAACTATTAGACTGAATGCTGTGAAGAAAATGTTACATGTATATTTAAGTAGCTTGAAAATTGAGAGTTTTCAGTGCCATTCCTTTCTAACTTGTTTCCCTACCTTATCTCTCTTCTGTCTATCTAAACACCCTTTCCATCTATCCCTCTTTACACTTCTTCTGCTCCCTTTTATCCATCTGGTCTTCTTCATTTCTTTATGCCATTTCTACTCCTTTTTCTGTTTGCATTTCCATCCTTCGCCCCCCTTTTCTCTATCTTCCCTCCCACAGGTGGCAGCGCTGCAAGAGGAGAAGAGCAGTCTGCTTGCTGAAAACCAGGTCCTAATGGAGAGACTTAACCAGTCTGACTCCATAGAGGATATAAACAGCCCCGCTGGACGCAGACACCTCCAGCTGCAGACGCAACTAGAGCAACTACAGGAAGAAACTTTCAGGTGTGGAGCTGCTAGAAGTAGGGAGATTTTGCCATGTTGAGCCAGATTAATTAACTGATGCTGATGTGAAACGTCTTCAGATTTGAAAGATGATCAGTGATGCCAATTCTTTCACAGGTTGGAGGCAGCAAAAGACGACTACCGGATCCGTTGTGAAGAGCTTGAAAAAGAACTCTTGGATGTGAAGTCACAGAATGAAGAGCTCACGTCACTGGCTGATGAAGCCCAGTCTCTCAAGGATGAGATGGATGTCCTCAGGTAAGACAGGGGTGCAACAGCTTGACTCTCAGCCTACTAAGATTCCCAGAGTAAGGAAAACTAAATTAAACACTAAACAAGAGAAGAGGTTCTATTGATCTAATTTCATGTATAGCTGCGAAGGCCTGAGAGGGAGTGAAAATGAGTCAGAAAAACAGGAGATGACACAAGCCAAATAATGTATTGTTGAACCACTATCCTGTTATTTTAGACTTGTGTTGTTACAGGTGTTGCTACACAAGCAGAGCCCCAGTAGAGCTTCCTCCCTCCTTTCCTTTCTCAATGTAGCATCACAAAATGAAAGTGTCTGTTGTTTCTCTCCCAGGCATTCATCAGACAAGGTGTCGAAGCTCGAGGGCACAGTGGAACACTACAAGAAGAAACTGGAGGACATGGGCCTTCTCAGGAGACAGGTACACAGTCACACACAGACAACAGAAACAACACAATATAGTTATTGTGAGGAGTTCCACTGTTTCTTTCTTACAGTCAATTACATAGTGTTGATTGGATTGTAAGAAACTACATGCAGTTTTCAAATGATGTCTTTTGTTTATCACCGCCATGTGAGTCTAGAACCTGTCCAGGTCCAGGTTAGACAGCACAAAGCTGACATTTATGTTGCTATATTCCAGAGTAAGTTATTGGAGGAGAAGAACACAGTGTTAATGCAGACCAACGTCAGTTTGGAAGAAGAGCTACGAAAGGCGAACGCTACCAAGGGCCAGCTGGAGACATACAAGAGACAGGTACCCAACCCCGGCTTGTTGCTCTTTTACAACACTCACACACACGTTTGTATATATTTTGAGATATTTTCATGTCTTTTCATTAACTGTCCTTTGTCTGCACAGGTGGTTGAGCTTCAAAACAGACTATCAGAAGAGTCTAAAAAGGCCGACAAGATGGAGTTTGAGTACAAACGCGTCAAAGAGAAAGTGGACTCTCTACAAAAAGAAAAAGATGTAAATACAGTTCATTTTACTGATACACTATAACAAGAGTGTTGTTTTTACTCTACAGAAAGTTTCAGAAGGTTTTCGTACTTGATTAACAGATGAATTCTGTTGAAACATTGGTTATCTTTATTCCAGATCCTGCAGTCTTTTACTCTACTTTTTCTGTGTCCATAATGCATTTTTCTCTCTGTCTGTAGCGTATGCGGACGGAAAGAGACTCTCTCAAGGAGACTATAGAGGAGCTACATTGTGTCCAAGCCCAGGAGGGACAGCTTACCTCAGGTAAAATGAAAAACTGTTAAGAGTGGCTAAATATGAGTAGCTGAGCTTGGCCTTTTTAAACTAAGGAATAGTCTACTTGGTTGAAGCCTATATACTATCTGTCTCTTCCAGGTTTGTTCCCGTTGGCCAGCAACGACGGCTCTGATTCACTGGCTGCTGAGATCACCACCCCAGAGATTCGGTATGACTTTTGAACCACACAAAGTGGTGAACCTAACTCCAACCTTGCTTGTGAACGACTGAGTCTTTCCAGGATGAACCTTTCATACCCAATCATGATACTATCACCTGTTACCAATGAACCTGTTTACCTGTGGAATGCTCCAAACAGGTGTTTCTGGATCATTCCTCAACTTTCACATTCATTTGTTGCTCCTGTCTCAACTTGTTTGAACTGTGTCGCTGCCATCAAATTCAGAATAATTATGTCTTTAGAAAAAGCTTTGAAGTTGATGATGTTAAACATCAAATATATTGTATTTGTACAAGTGTCAGATGTATATTTTCCATTCAAGAAAAGATACAGCTGACAGTACCAGAAAAGACCTGGTTTAGGCATCCAATGTTGCCTCTGTCTCACATCAGTCAAGCCAAAGGATAAGACTTGCGGGGTGCTCTACAATAACTAGAGCAGACAATTACACCCCCTGCTGATGCTGCTGATCGTGTGTGTGCAGTATATACACATTATGTCTGTGGTGCAGCTGTTCATTTTGTAGCCAGATGGTGTTTTCCAGCCTGCTCCTCTGGTTCTCTGCAGTTTTAAGGTAGATGAGTTTGGCCTAAAAAGAGTCGTCTCTGTAGTCAGTTATGTAATAGTTATGTGTGAGTTACATCAGCCCGACTGCTGCTTTCCAAGAGGGCTGGGTTTTCTGCTGGCGGCGCACCGTGCCTTGTGAACCAAGAGAAATGTGGATTTGCCTCGAAATCCTAATCCTCTAAAAGCTACTGATGGAAAATAGCATTACTTGAGTTAACCCACTCCAGGGTATTCATTACCCTCTAGAGGTAGAGTAACGAAAAAGCTGTTGTGCCCTGAGGTGATGTCATATCCTGCAAGCTTTTGAAAATGGAAGTAAGATGTTGCAATAGCACCGTTTTCCTGTGAGAGATCTGAAGAGAAGAACTGTGTGAAATACAAAATTGGTAACTGGGTGTTGGGTGATTCATGTTCGTTTATGTCTGTTGGTTGTCAGTTCAACATCCAACAGTGAGTGTTAAAAACTGAAAAAGATTCAAATTCAACCTGTTGCTCTTAAAAGCAACATCTGGGATTGATTTTCTCTATAAAACAGCCAGAACAACAGCTGGAAATGTAGGTGTTTTCTCAATCTGCTGCAGAGTGGGGATCAGAACTCCACCAGAGGAAATTGTTCATGTTGGTGTGATATTTTATCCAATGAGCTGGATCAGAACCTCTTCTCAGGTCTTCCTTTTTCTTAGCCTTTGCCAGCCTAGCAGCTGTGAGTTGGCCTGGAAGCATTTAGTGAGTTTTCCAGTTGGAAAGGAGTCAGCAGCCACACCCTGAAAAAACACAGGCTGTGCTCAACACTACCAAACAGCACATCCAATCTTATCTGCTCCATAGATTGAAGGGGGACGTCTGAGTATCAGATCCCTCTGTCTCTGCAGTACAACAAAGCTCTCTGCATTATTGTCCTTCCACTTGACATTTTTGCGTTTTCTTGAGAACAAAGAGACTCTGTGCGCCTTATTTACCTCCCTTTGTACTACGCGCAGCACTCTGTTTTGTTTGTTTCATCTAGTTTCTATTTTTCATTCTTATTCTACGAAGAAGAGAAGATAAATGCACGGGCAAGTGAGAGTGGCTGCACAATCTTACTCCATAGTAAATTAACTAAATTAGGATAGAGAAGAGGACAACACTGCTTAGTGAAATCAATAGCTTGCCAACCCCTTCTACGCTGATTATCCTACCCTGCTACCATTACATATATAAACCTCCTGACTACCTTTCACAACACTGCTGTAGAGGCACCCTTTATCGACCCCCAACATAGGAACTGAAAAGGTGTCAATGCAATAATGCAAATGGGAAAATAGTTTTTTCACCATCAGGAAACATTCAATCAGTTGGGGGAGCTTGCAAGATTTAGCTAGGTCTTGTGGCTGCAAATGTCTTTATATTAACTTAAATGAGCCAGCAGATGTGTGTGTGTGTGTGTACAGTTTATTTATTTCCCCATCGCTAACAAATTACAAGTTCTCTTGTTATATTCACTATTGTTCAGTCAAGTGTGATCATAGAACAATGAGCATTTGTATTAACTAGATGCCCACAGATTTTGCTTAAGAGTATTTAGTTAGAACCAGAATCAGCATACTAAGCTGTTTATGTTGGTGCGTGCTTGTATTTATTGTATTGTAAGTACTGGCTTAATACAGGTGTATAACAACCAATATTGGTTGTTTGAGCTATGTGTGATCAGATAATTAGAAATTAACACTTGCCTCTGTCCGGTGTGTTTTTTTTTTTTTTACAGAGAACATCTGATTCGTCTTCAGCACGAGAACAAGATGTTGAAGCTGGCCCAGGAGGGATCAGACAATGAGAAGATTGCACTGTTGCAGAGTTTACTGGAGGACGCCAACAGGAGAAAAAATGAACTGGAGACAGAGAACAGGTCAGAATATAGCACAGAACATGCAGCTTGAGCAGCAACTTGCATTTGACTAAGAAACACTATCCCATTTCTCTCAGTTGTCAATAAAGGTCTTATTGAAATTTTATGAAAACAGTGCATATATTTTACTAAGTCATATCTTTTGGTCTGCTTGCGTGATTTTGAGAGCAACATGTTCAATGTGTGCAGATTGTGTTTCCGTGTTGAAACGTGGATCAATCACCCATTTATTTCCCCACAAAGATTTTCTTTGTCTCGCACTGGAATTTCAGTTGATGGCCCTTTACCCAGCAGCCTGCCTGTGTGTTTTATCTACCACTGTGTAGCTTGAAGTTTCCTCATTGCATTGTGATCTTGTCTAAACTATTCTTTTATGCTTTTTATCTAGGCTAATCAATCAGCGCCTGATGGAGGAGCAGAGTCAGGTAGAGGAGCTGCAGAAGTCTCTTCAAGAACAGGGTTCCAAAGCAGACGATGTAAGTAATGACATGTTTGGTCTGCACTGCATGTGCATAACTCTGATACCAGTTGAAATGTTGGCAACAACCACAGAATGTGAAATTCCCATCATACCACACTTGGTGAATAATGATGATCCACAGAACTGCAGTGCACCGCTCCCCCTGAAGGCTCAAGGGTTTGAGGTTTTATTTTGAAAAGTAACTTGTAAAAACAAAAAGGAAAAATGAATGAACAGTTTTATACACCGTTAAATTTGTTTCTATGTGTGCTCTCTTGACCCAGTCCATAGAAAATAGCTGAAATCACTTGGTGTAACTAACAATAACAGTGTTGTTTTGTGTCCATGTTGTAGCTGTAGACAGCATCAGTGAATAAATCAAATCCGAGATCAGACGATCATAAAATCTACTACATAATGTTGTTGCCGTTTGATTAACATATTACCTGCCAGCCTAGATTTTGCATCCCATCACCAACGTTATCAGTTACGTCG
The DNA here is from genome assembly GCA_037975185.1 of Centropyge bicolor. Classification (NCBI taxonomy): domain Eukaryota; kingdom Metazoa; phylum Chordata; class Actinopteri; family Pomacanthidae; genus Centropyge; species Centropyge bicolor. The sequence goes on along the minus strand of JBBMOC010000034.1, from coordinate 2,584,435 downwards.
ATTATCAGTACAGACATTTAAGCAAGATGCTGGTGTGTCAAATGTCAGGTGCAAAGATGGAAAAAGACACTTTGACAGATTATTGCATGGATGTAAAACCACTCACATTTGGCAGATCTGTGATTCTTGCCAGTCATTGAAATACATTTTCTTTTCAAATAATGCTTCCACTGTCAGGCTATAGTAAGTATAACTTTGTGATTCATGACAAAATCTCTTTTTTAGAATACTTTTAGGGTGTTTGCTTTGTTTTTTTGACTTCCTGAAAGAAATGTCTTGCTAGCTAGATGTCAGGATTTTTGCAGGTCTCTTTTACCTTAGAAATAGAAAGACAACTTCAATGATCCCTTAGACATTCTGTCTGTAGAAACCCAGCTTTCCTCATTCCTTGATGCTGTTTGATGTCTAGTTTAGAGATATTCTGCTGATTTTGCTGTACACCATAGGGATAGCGATACTATGGATACAAAATCAAAAAACAGAAGAACTTATAATAATTAAAACACTCTTCTAATTGGAAATATTCTTAGCGATCCTCCAACCTTGAAAATGCTGTTATCGCCCACACATGACGTCCCTAGTGGTTGCCTCACAGTCATTCCAGAACTTCTAATGCAATACATACTATTAAGGAAACCTTGCTCAAACATTATCTGTTCTACACTTCCCTCTGTTGGATGAAAAGGGTAATGTACAGGCTTTTGTTATATAGTGGTTCCTTAAATTACAAAAACTGATTGCTCCTTTTCAACCAGACCGAACCTGAGCTGAAAACCTTTTGGTATTTTTTTGTCGTTTGTGAACATTTTAAAAGCTAGGATGGCACACAAACGAGAAAACTAAAGCAAAGTTTGCTGCATCTATCCAGCATAGTGTTACTAGTTTAAAGAATTTCGAGTTCTATCTGTAGGCGGCATAGGTTGTAAAAGTCAAAAGGTTGTAACAATGTTGTAAAACATATCCTTTATCTTTTATTCAGTCTTCCATTCTGAAGAAGAAATACGAGGAGCACATGTAAGTTATCATCTTACAGACTCAGAAATATGTTTTGCTGGGTCGGGGTAACATCAAACTTGATTTTAAAAGATTTAAAATGTCCTCTTCATTCAGTCCTTGAATGCTTAAGATGACTCAGTACAGAACTAAGCCTAAAAAAAATATTGACATTGGTGCTTTGAACTCTTCATCAGGGAGAAACTTCGAGAGTTGAACAATGAGTTACTGAAGAAAAATTCCTTCATCGATGAAATGGAACCTAAATACAACGCCAGCTGTGAGTTTGAATTCTGAATGTGTCAAGTGCAGTTGAAGTCTTTTGACCTTCTCCCTCTCTTAACTTTCGTGCTTTTTATTTATTTATTTTTAACAAAAAACCTTTTATACTGGTCTCTCTCAGCCCAACGAGTGGATGAGCTGGAAGAGGCCTTGAAGAAGAAAGATGAGGACATGAAACAGATGGAGGAGAGATATAAGAAATACCTGGAAAAAGCCAAGAGCGTGAGTTTATTTTTAATACCAACAACACATGAACTGTCTTTTGCACAGTGGACTGTAACCGGTGAGGCTTGATGTTGGCGTGGCTCAACAAGAACATTTATTCAATGTGATTGAATATATCTCCTCCAGGTGATCCGGACCCTGGACCCCAAGCAGAACCAGGGTTCGGGTCCAGAGGTCCAGGCCCTGAAGAACCAGCTGCAGGAGAAGGAGAGGATGTTGCACTCATTGGAGGTAATCAAGTGTTAGATGGTCTGGTATGGAATGGACTCTATTGCCTGTTAAAGTGTGTGAAAACACAACCACAGTATTTGGACAACAGTGTATTGCAGCTAAAAAATACTTCCATTGCCTAATTTTGTTGTTGTTTTATGTTTCCTCCAAACAGAAAGAGATGGACAAGACAAAAGGCCAGAGAGATTACGAGGAGAAACTGATTGTGTCAGCCTGGTACAATATGGTAAGAAGCTTGAAACACTTGACATGGATTGGTGTGCTATTTTTAAATAGTGGCAAAAACTTATGTACAGCTGCAGATTTGAGACCAAGAACAATAACAGTAATTATTCAAGTCATAATCATCATTCAAGCCCTTTTTCAGGCAAAATGTTAGAGTTCACAACTTTTCTTCATCTATGTAATATTTTGGGGATTTGGACTGTCAGGCATTTTCACTGTTACTGTTCACAATATTTTATTGGCCCAAAGATTAAGACAAAAAAATGTCTGATCAATTTATAATGAAAATAATCATTAGTTCCAGACCTACTCTGCTTAGACATTATTTGAATATAACTGTCCAGAAAAAAAATGCTATCACCTTTGATAGACTGAACGTTTTACTCTGGCAGTCCATGTGTTTTTATATGTGAATTTTAATACGTTTGATTGATATGATTTTTGATTCTAATACTAAGGATGTGCTTGGAATAAGAAGTCATCATCAGTCTCAAATCGGGCATGTTCTCCACTAGAGGGCAGCATATGCTTTTCAATAAGCTTATCAAGCTTTGTTTGCTCTGTTCCACATTTGATCAAAGCTTGTGGTGTTGTTCATGAGTTGTCAACACTAATATTATGTTTGAGCTAATTTGTTTTGTCATGCATTAAGATTCTCTCTCTCTCTCCCCCTCCCTCTCAGAGCAGTTTCATGTTCCTACATCAGCTCTTGCTTCTACTGTGCTATTAAGTCTCTGTGTACTCACTGTTTTGTTATACTGATATCATTCAGAACAATGACATTCTGCTGTATCTTTTCCCAGGGTATGTCTCTGCAGAAGAAGGCGGCTGAAGACAGACTCGCCAACACTGGGTCCGGTCAGTCCTTCCTGGCCCGGCAGAGACAAGCCACCAGCACACGCCGCTCTTATCCAGGCCACGTCCAGCCAGCTACCGCAAGGTAGATGGCAGCAGGGCAGAAAAATACAAACTACCTTACAAATACCCTGAACGTACATGCAATAGACGTGCCTTTTTTGAGGCACTCTATTTCCATTCATTTCTAATGGACGTTCTTGTTCACTGCATTCTGCCTATTGATTTTCATTTTTTTCCCTTCTTGATCAGATCCATGAGGTAGAGATGCCAGGCAAGGCTGTCCAAATCTTGCACCACTTTTTTTTTTTTTCTGACTAAGCATATTTTACCCTGACTTCCTGTGATGCCAGGCTTCTGCCAATTTTCACACCCCAGCATATTTGATAGGGTCTGACTAATCACTCCAAACACCCTCTCTTCCTCCCTCTCAATCTTCCTCAACCTGCACTCTGTGGCAAACCTTTTGCCAGGTAACTTAGACTTCCAAGGCAGAGAAGAATCGCATCCTCTTCACAAGTTACTGTCATCTTTCTTCGGATGAACCGCTCTGCCTGTTCATGCAGTATTTATGCACATCTCTACCTGTGATAGCGTTTGAGGTTCATCTTGTTTCTTTGACTGGACTTGTCAGATTTTCTGTCCTGCGTTATCACTTTTGACTCTTACGATGTAGCTTTGAGCAGGTAACAGCAGTTTTTCATTTACATGGTGTCAGTGTTTGAATTGTATTTTTCAAATGGAGATCAGTTGCTCTTCTGACATGTCATTATGTCTTTGATCTGTGAATTTCAATCGCCGTTGAGCAACAAATACATGGAGACATTTGAGACATAGGAAGATGTATAGTCATCACATGTAAATGTTCCATTTGCCTGCTAAATGTTCTGAATGATCTCTAATAGGATGACAGGAATTTGGTAACAATGCAGCAATAATTGTCAGTGGAAAAGTTCTGTCAGGACAAAAAGCAAAGGAACTGCTTCAGTCGTTAAAGTTGTTTCAGATGTTACAATCCACTACTAGAGAGACTGTGGCGAAGATCAATGTGTGGACTGATTTTCATTATCTGTCTTAAAGAGCCACCATCGAACAAACAGGGAGAGGCCTCCGTTCACATGGTTTTCCCTTTTACCAGCCTTTACCAGGTTGTCTGAGACAACACCTTATGTGCCATAGTGTTTAAGTGTATGTACCACAGTGTTTGGTCAATGTGTGTAAGATCCCGCGACTGTTTGGTTTGTAACTCACCCTTAATGCCAATACAGTGTTTATTCAATGTAGCTCACTGAAGCTGACTCACTTTTCCATATCTTTGGTTTGTCAAGGTGTGTAAAAAGGTGTTTTGAAAAGCACTACACCATATTGCCCATGTCACTTTAAATAGGTATCTTGAATAGGTTTTCTTCTTGCAGTGGTTGGCATCTTCTCTTTAGCCCGTTTTTTTTTCTTCCATTCTGTTTACATCGTCCTTTATTTTTAAGGCACATCATGACTGCTTGTATTAACATGATAGAAGCCTTCAAATTAACCCTGTTGATTTGACGTATATGTGTTTACATTAATGCCGCAATGTCAGGCTAACAGGCCCCACCGTCTCACCATTATCTTCTCTTTCTCCTCCCTCAACAGCAATGTCACTGCATGACTGGCACGCCAATGAACTGGCCAAGCCTGGTGTGGCGCGGCCCGGCCCGGCCTGTCTTTGGCCTGCGCTCGGCTAGGCTGAGGCACGCGATGCATGAACTACCTGCCTGTCTACTGTTTGCATGACTTTGCATTGACTCAAGCCTGCGAATAACCAGCACAGCAGCAGCGGCAGCAGCATGAGCACTAACAACTCTCTCTGCGGTGTCATGCATTGTAACCTCCAGACAAGCCCGAGGAGGGATGGGGGCTGGAGTAAAAGCAAACACTCACCCTCCGGCTCCCAATTAAACTCCTTTCCACCCTTCCTGCTCCTTGCTCCTCATGTTCTCCTGCTCTTTGTTATCCTCTCCTCCATCTCCCCTCCTCTCTTTTCATGGACATGCCTGCTTGTGCTTCCACACCCCATCAAATCTGTTACAACCTATGTTACAAACACCTCGGACAGGGGCGGAATATTGCAGCATTTAATCTGTCAATCAAGCAGTGGATCTATTAACAAGCCTTTCCTGTAGTACTTGTGTGGAACGTGACGATGGCGGGCTGCTCCAGGATACCTCAATGACATACTTTCACATATCTGTTTCTATTTACACAAGAGAGTTGGCGTCAGTGTGAGAGAAATATTTGAGAGGTGTAGCCTGAGAATCGGTCTGCATAACAAAAAAACAGGAGTCCGCTCCTCTTCAAAATGTGTATCTCCTGCAGTGCTTCTGCCCAGCCTTTCCTCAACGTGTTGCTAGACGGCATCGTAGGAGTGGTTTTTACCTCAAGTATTAGTGAGCACAACAAGTTTTGGACTAAAGGAGAGCTTATGGGGTATGACTGTGTTGCCCTGTGAGGCTTCTGGACAGTTTGCAGTAGGAGCATAGGACGACAAAATAACTGTTTTTAAATGAATAACATTGTTACAGATATGCTTTTATACGGGAAAAAAGCCCCCATTAAGCCTACATGCAGTTTTTCTTTAGGTGGAATTTAATGTGAGCATTTATTGCTAAAATGCACATTTGATATACATTTATACAGTGTCTCTGATTTTGGTCGTATTATTTGTCTAAGTAGCAAATAACCTGTGGTTGATCCAAAAGAAATTCAATTGAATCACTGCTTGAAAAAGTATTCAAGTAAAGATTTGAAACTGTACATTAGCTCAAGTAGGATAATGCACACTTCATTCATTTGGTTGGATTTAAATGGCTAACCGTTTTAGAAATGAAGAAAGGGAATCTGTTACAACAGTCTCTAAAAATTCAAGACTCAACCCCTTATTCAGTGCTTTTCAAGTGTTCACACAAGGCAGTTCATAGTAATCCTGCATTTGTTTTACAGTGTTTCGATGTTTGCTCGTACAACTTAACAGAAGAGTTATGTGAAACTTTTTGGCATTAAATGTTCATGGAAAAATTTGACTGCTTAAACATGCAGTGTTAACCACAATACATGCAAGAAACACATTATAGTATCAGTAATAGGAAACGTAACTTTGTGTTGCTGTCACTGTACATTTCGTGTAACTTTTAAATAAATGTCTTATTTAAATTTTATTTCCTTATTAAAATTGTGTTAACAAACAGGGTGAGAAAGACCGAATAGGAACGCCTGGACCTGTGGATGTCTGCATATTATAGTCATGAGTGCAGACAGTTTTTAAATGAGAGAGATGGTTGAATCCTCCAATTTAGTGCCTTTGTTTTAAAGTATATTTAAAAAGAAACAAGAGTTGCTGGTCTTTATGGGAGTTAAGGCAACAACTTAAGCTGCTATTTAAGACCAGTTTCATTGTGTCATTTGAAAAGAAAAAGCGAGCTGAGCTTCAATCTCGTCGACATGATAATTTTCTTGACAAAAAACTTGTGTTGTTTCGATCAATCAGGCTTAATGAGGGCTTTTCTTCTGTTTCTTAACCTATTTTACTCATAAATGTTATAATGTGTAACTTTGGTTTAATTCATGCCGTGCATTTTTATCTTAATGGCTTATTTATTCTTTTGCCGCTTGTACAGCAGTGTTGTTACTTTTTTTATATTAGTAGTATTATTATATCACCACTTATACTGTTACATTTGATGTGAAGTTTCCACAGGACATCAAAATACTGTTAAACACTTGTCTTATGCAACAAAAGGAGGAGATGTGTTGAAATAGTGGAGTGTGTGTCTCCATCCAATGAAAGTGACACATGGGTTATTATGTTAACGGTGTCAAGTCAGATGGAGAAAACACAGAAAGGTCACGTTTACCTCCAGTCCTTTTACAAAATGACTGTGCTGAGAAACTTGTCTGCGTTTGAAAATGAATGTTTTCTCATTAACAAAAAAAGCACATTTAAGACTTGATTCACCGAGTTGTTGGTGAATTTACTGCGACCCAACACATGATCACATATTCAGTATTTGAGGGACAGCAACAAAGACTGTGGTCGTGTTGGTGGGAAAAGGCTCATTAGCTGTTGTGAGTGCATTAAAATGAAGCTCATGTTACATAAGGACAAATCAGATTCTACATTTTGACATCAAATAATTGGGCTTTCCAGAATGATAGGTGGAAAAAAAAACATTTGCAGTACAAATTCAGCTACAAGGTAAAGACATGTTTTGTCCAGTTCTGTTACTTTTTTTTTTTTTTTTTTAAAACAACTTTCCATTTACATTCACTGTTTGAGCTCTCGGAATATTACACAGAACACAGAAGCCGTCCATCCCCATTAGTCATTGGTTGGGTGAGAAATCTGTATATAATGGAACACATCCACGTTGTGGTTGGCCTGTTTAAATTTATATCAGGGATGCTGAGGAAACATTTTTTTTCTTGTTTAATATCTCCCTAAGAGAAAATATTTTATGTTGTCCCCTTTTATCCCCCATCAAGTCAGCCACTGTATTTTGTTGCTTATATGTGTCTGTGTATATATAATAATATTACTGGCAAGTCACAGGGATTATCACAGTGATCAAACCAGAGAAACTGATTATGGATGTCATTTTCACACCTTGATGCAAATTTCTTAGTCAAAAAGGAAGGAAAGTCGACACCGTGATGTACTGCTCAGACTTTAACCCAAAATCTTTCCTTCGTTTTCCACATTTTAGAACAATTTACTGGATGAGTATTGCAGTAATCTTCACAGAACTCTGTCATAATGTGGTGTATTACTTACATGCCTAAGCTAAAATGAGTACCCGGTGTTTCCCAGTGTTACTTGACAGCAAATTGCACTGTGGGCCAGCCAGAAGTGTATTAAAGAGATGAAACATGCGGCTGTTAACAGGTCACTATCCATCATACGCGTGCAGTGTTTGCTGTAATTTTTTTTTTTTTTTTACTCATTGGCAAACTTTTCTTTACATATTGAAGTAGCAAATAACCTTCCATTTGCCAAGTTTTATAATGCTTGTATACAAACACACTATGTACATACTTTATGTAACAGTGGTAGAGGAGGCGTCTGGCCATATGAGAATGAGAAAATCAAACTCATGTCTAGTTAGATGGATTTCATATAGCATCTGTCCCCTGAGGACCTATTGATGAAAATGTGCTTCCTACACTGCGAAACTTGGAAATGACATTGTAAATAAAGCTTGTATAAAACAGGTTGCCTGTTTGTTAATCATTGCACAACATGATGACCGATATAAACAAATTGAATTTTTCTCATGATGAAGACACCACATGCCTGAGCTTTTTTTTCTCGTGTCTGGTTTCAACTTCATTTAAGGTGTATTAAAAAAACTGGACAGTGAGCATCAATGAATCCTTGACTTCAAATCTGCCTGCTATCATCAATATTTTTAATTATGTATCAAATAACAATATGAGTACACACATTCAGGTCACACAGGTCACTATTAGTTTCTCTAAAAGACAATCAGCAATGTTTGAAAACCACCCGAAGGTAATTTAAAGAAACTCACTGTTCGGAATGTATCAGTGTCCTCAAAGATTCTTTCAGCCATCTGAGTGAAAAAACATGTTCTGTCGGCTGAATGATTTCCTAAGTTGTGCCTGTTTCTGAATGAAAACAAAGATGCCCACCGGCTACATTGGCAGAAAACAGTTTACTGTTCTGGTTCGCTCTCACAGCTCTCAGCGTTGGGTTCGGTCACAACATGCAGCTTTATTAAAAACCCACTGTTCAATACCGGCTCAGCAACAAACTGCTGACAACAAGCAATTCGCTGGTGAACACAGTGGAGCATTTAGCAGACATTTCCCCACAAAACAACTAAAAGTCCACCATGTTCACTTACAATGTAATATGTCAATGTTGTGTTCACAGCTTGTTATTGCAGGTTTAAAGCTTGACTCACTCTAATCCAGTTACTGTGGCCTGGCTGTGAAAAACCATCCACACATCCAGGAAGGGGTCGCTTGTTCCCCGACTGACATGTAGCAATCTGAATTTAGGTTTTAAACCAAGAGGTGCACAGATACCTTAAAATAAAATGTTACACATGATCAGAAGAAGTAAAAAACCTTTAGCCTTTCAGACCATTAGGTCATCCCCGTGGGTAAATGGATGGATGAATAGAAAAAAATAAAAACACTCAATTATAATTAAGTAGTGAATTTAACACTTTTTCATCTACCTCATAGATACAAAAGAGATATAAAAGGCAAAAGATAGGAGAGGTGCTTTGGATTAGATGTTTTCAAATGTCCTGAAAATACCCTTCGAACCATGTTTATCATAACCATAGTGCAGAATTAGGTTTTGTCCTATAAAGCAAATGATAAATTCTACTGAACAAGGACACAGGTTTTCCCATGCTCAGAGGTTTTCATAGTGGGAGGTGAGTCTCCCCGGGCGGGCTCCAGACAGTATTAGGGAATGCATTAGTTATTACATTAAAAAGGGCGATCACACAGAAAAGCTTAAATGTGTGTGATTTGGTTAAAGAGATAGTTCAGAGATCAGTATTTTGGAGGGGGTTTTACAGTTTTTCCCACATTCACAGAGTCCAAAACTAATAAATGCCTTAGGACAGACCTTCTTTTATGTATTGGCTGTAATAATGAAGTTATGTCAAACAACAGTATTAGGCTGTCTTGGCTCAACTGTTGAGTGTCTGTGGGATCAAATAACATAATCACAATCCTTCAACATGCAAGAACTGACTTTAAAAGCCTGGCCTAAGCCACCTATATCTGCTCCTCGAGTTACAACCACCCTCGCTAATGCACTGCTATTCTGTCACAGTTCTGTATCAGCTATGGGTAAATTCTGATGTTCAAGGATCTGCTTCTCTTACGAACACACAGACGCAACCCCCTGCCTGGGAAGCGAAGGCTGGATGCCCCCTCGAGGCTGCGGACACTGGAGCTTCCCTGTATCAGTGTCCCATCTTTCATTCCTGAAAGCTTCTTTTTTTTTTTTTGGCCTCTGGGTGATTCCGCCTGACATTTCACAGCAGAAGTCCAGAGTCAATATAAATATGCTTCTCTGGTTTCTCGCTCACTTCCATCATGCAGGGCCTGACCGAAGGGGACATGATGGTTACAGTCCGCTGTCTTCATATCACTTTCCATACCTGGGTCATATATGCTGATGGTTTACTTTCTCCAACTTAGGTCCAAACAAATTACAGAAAATTTTGACTTGAATGGTAAGTTGTCATCCATGTTGCCTTCTGTGCACTTGTTCGATTCCCAGCTCCTTGGACACAACACTGAACCCCCAAACAGCCCCTGACCCTTACAAGGTAGCTTGCCACTGGTGTGTGAACTAGAGGCAAAAATTGTAAAGTGCTATATTAATGCAGCCATATGTTGTTTAAACATCAGTGTGACATTTGACATTTCTCCACGTGACAATTGTTAATTGCAAGATTCTTTATCCTGCTGCAGGACTTTGACAGATGCATGTATTACTGTATTAATAATCATGATTTCAATTTCGATTTTTTTTTAGAAAATTGAGAATTTTACAATAAAACTAAAATGGGTTCACATTATTTCAGATTCCAGTTGTGGTGCTGATACTAGAAAAGACTAGTGGGCCTCTGAGCATGCAAGCTTTTGAGCCATGCTGGTATTGCATGGATTGTCGTGACATTTTCTCCAGACATTCATGCCACCCAGAGGATAAAGGCTACTGACTTTAATGATCTGTTCCTGTAGCAGAACCATGAGGTTTTGATTGAAATGTCTCGACAACTATTGCATTCATTGTCATAAATCCTTGCCCCCTCAGAACTAACTGTGATAAATAAATTCTCATTTTCCATATGGCACCATCATCAGTTCAACATTTAAATTAGTTTAATTTGTTCAATACTTTATGATTAAATACTTGCAAAACAAATGTCAAATGCCCATTAGTCTCAGCTGGACTTTGTGTTTAGTGCTATTGAGCAAATCTTAGCATTCTGTCAATATGTATAACAGTTTGAATGATCATCTACAGAATGTTGTTAATCATCCATCATCACATTTAACTGGTAGTCACTGTATGTTCCAGTTCCACTTTGCTCCATTTTGTCATTAACCACATTCAACAACAAAGAATCAGAGGAGAAAAAAATGAGGTCAGTGAAAGTCAGTGAGCAAATTAAAAAAAAAAAAACACACACCACAGACTGAGTCATGGACATTAGGAACAAGAGGCAGTGCTCGTGTGGTCCAGACAAAAGCCCCTAGTTCTTCTGCTGTCGTATGAAACATGACCACACGATGTCTGATTCATTATCATTCCATTATGGTTAGATGTTCTCTCAAATGTAACAGAGCAATGCATTAATCTTTAGCAACCAATGTCAGTATGAATAAAATTATATACACGTAATTTATCTTTGAGATGCTGTTGAGACATATTTTGTAATAACGGTGCATTTTGTAATAAACGGCCCCAATGCATTATGTAATAAATTTTGCCGCATTATGTAATAAGTTATTACATTTTGGGAAGATTATTGCAAAATGCATTTGCTACTTTTTTATTTGCTGGAAAAATTAAAAACATGGTGCACTATGGAATAATACTTATTATTGTTGATCTTTAAACAATGAATTTAGACAAGAGTGACTTTTATTGAATTTTATGCAATTTCTCTTAGAGCTTTGTAGCCTAATAAATCTATGTATGACAGAATACTCCAAATATAATGTTAGTTGATAGTTGAGGTATTAAGCCTTCACATACATGTGGACCACTGAAAAACGCTTATGTATTTGATTTTTTTGGGGGGGTCAATTTTTGCACCATCTCAGATTTTGTTCAGATTTTTTTATTTTAATGTCCTTGTTACTAATAACTGCTGTACAAGATTTCAGGTCAATATCTCCACTAGTTTTGGAGATATTAAGCCTTCACATGCATGTGGACCACTAAAAAACGCTGATGTATAGTATGTGATTTTTTTGTGGGGGTCAATTTTTGCACCATCTCAGATTTGCTTCATATTTTTCTATTTTAATGTCCTTGTTCCTAATAACTGCTGTACAAAATTTCAGGCCAATATCTCCACTAGTTTCCGAAATATTAAGCCTTCATATGCATGTGGACCACTAAAAAACGTTGATGTATAGTATGTGATTTTTTTGTGGGGGTCAGTTTTTGCACCATCTCAGATTTGCTTCATATTTTTCTATTTTAATGTCCTCTTTACCAATAACTGCTGTACAAAATTTCAGGTCAATATCTCCACTAGTTTTGGAGATATTAAGCCTTCACATGCATGTGGACCACTGAAAAACGCTGATGTATAGTATGTGATTTTTTTGTGGGGGTCAATTTTTGCACTATCTCAGATTTGCTTCATATTTTTTCATCTTAATATCCTTGTTACTAATAACTGCTGTACAAAATTTTAGGCCAATATCTCCACTGGTTTCTGACATATCACATGCATGTAGACCCTGCAGAAAGACCCCAAGCGCCATGAGCGGGACACGAACCGGCAATCTTCTTGCTGTGAGGCGACGGTGCTAACCACTGAGCCACCAGGCAGCCTGGTTCACCTGCATGTGAAGGCTTAATATCTTACAAACCTTGGTCACTAAAAAACGCTGATGTATAGTATGTGATTTTTTTGGGGGGGTCAATTTTTGCACCATCTCAGATTTGCTTCATATTTCCTTATTTTAATGTCCTTGTTACTAATAACTGCTGTACAAGATTTCAGGTCAATATCTCCACTAGTTTTGGAGATATTAAGCCTTCACATGCATGTGGACCACTGAAAAACGTTGATGTATAGTATGTGATTTTTTTGTGGGGGTCAATTTTTGCACCATCTCAGATTTGCTTCATATTTTTCTGTTTTAATATCCTTGTTACTAATAACTGCTGTACAAAATTTCAGGCCAATATCTCCACTGGTTTCTGACACATCACATGCATGTGGACCACACAGAAAGACCCCAAGCACCATGAGCGGGACGCGAACCAGCTATCTTCTTGCTGTGAGGCGATGGTGCTAACCACTGAGCCACCAGGCAGCCTGGCTTACCTTTTTGGGGGGGGGGGTCAATTTTTGCACCATCTCAGATTTTGTCCATATTTTTCTATTTTAATGTTCTTGTTACTAATAACTGCTGTACAAAATTTCCATTCAATATCTCCACTAGTTCTTGAGATATTAAGTCTTCACATGCATGTGGACCACTAAAAAACGCTGATGTATAGTGTGTGATTTTTTTGTGGGAGTCAATTTTTGCACCATTTTGGATTTGCTTCATATTTTTCTATTTTAATGTCCTTGTTACTAATAACTGCTGTGCAAAATGTCAGGACAATATCTCCAGTAGTTTCCGAAATATCACATGCATGTGGACCACTAAAAAACGCTGATGTATAGTATGTGATTTTTTTTGTGGGGGTCAATTTTTGCACCATCTCAGATTTGCTTCATATTTTTTTATTTTAATGTCCTTGTGACTAATAACTGCTGTATTTTCAATAAAAGTCATTCTTGTCTAAATTCATTGTTTTAAAGAACAACAACAATAGGTATAATTACATAACACACCATGTTATTACATTTTCCAGCAAATAAAAAAGTTGCAAATGCATTTTGTAATAATCTTCCCAAAATGTAATAACTTATTACTTAATGTGGCAAAATTTATTTATTTATTTTATTTATTACAAAATGCACCGTTATTACAAAATGCGGCTCAACAGATGCGCTGTGAGAATTGTGCAACATCCGAATTTATGAGACTTTATGTGGCTTTGTTTGACACCTACTAAATAGCAATACTGTAGGTGGAAAGATTTTATACTACACCCATTTTAGCAAACACTGTATGAGAGCAAATGCTGTCAGATTACAAACATTGTTTGTAATATTCAAAGAAAATGTTGTCATTGATCCCAGATGTGTTCTTTCTCTCTTTTCGCAATTCTCTGTTTCTCAATATTGAAGTAATTACGGGATCACTCCAGCGGGAGGAAAATCAGCGCAAACGAGAGCTGTCATTTCCCTAATGAAAGAGCCTGTTATTATTCCTTCATAACTTAGCGTTTGGCTGACAATATGGGCTTTATGACACGTTCAATTTACATTTCAATCAGGAGCGGCGTGGGGAGGGGGTGGCAGAAGCCTGATAACACAAGGCTCTCATTGATGCACACACTCCAACACACACACACACACAATCAGACACACACAGATCAGGTGGTGTTTCAGCACTTTGGATCAGAGCCTGGCGGATACCTGACCTGAGATTTTAACACGCACATGCAGCTAAAAAGCATTGACACACACGCCCTCCAACACACACACACACACACACACACACACACACACACACACACAGAGCACTTTCACCGTCAGCCAACGCGCAGCCAGCAACCTCTCCACTTTTACATGATCATTTTTGGCACGACTTCAATGAGAGGTAGGTGAGGAGTGCACCGGGGGAAACTGAAACCTCATGCTCAGGCTGTTGACACAGTCAGAGAGTAAAAGGACGGCAGAGTGGCTCTTTGGATCCTATTGACCCCTTCGAGCGAGGAGAGTTCGAGGGGAGCTCTTTGACTGACAGCCGCCGTGTACGAGAGGCCGCGGTTCATAAAAGGCCGACATGTGGGACGAGCGGGGTCGTGATGCTTTTTTTTGTTTTTTTTTTGAGACATGAATCTCTTTCATTTGACATGAAGATTTATTTATTCCTGCCAGCTTCCACTCTGCGCTGTTAGAGCGCCTCTCGTCGAGCGAGAGGTGACTGAGGTCGCCTGAAGAACAGATCTGATTTTCTTTCCTACATGAAGCCTGAGCTTTTCAGCCACATTCTCAGGCTCGCTGCAGGCTGATACGCTGACGTGTTCACCATCAGAATCATTGACCTAAAAATGATAACATCAATCACACAATGTCTGGGTTCATAATTTAGCTTAATTGTTTAGCCTCACATCCAACTTTTCAAAGCCATTTTCAAGCCAGATCCCCCCCCCTCCCCCTGTTTCTGGACAAACAGAGATAATACACACTCTTCAATTATGTATATTTTTTTCATTTTAAATTAGATTTTCAATTTGATGTCAAATATATGCACATGAATATTTACAATTTATTCGGTTATGTGTCACATAATCAAACATCATGCCCATCTGCAGAGGGAAAAACTATTGCAACCCCATCTAACAGGTAGTGTAACAGCATGGAGAGATTAGAACTTGTGTTTCCCAGTTTTGACAGTTTTTTTCAGCTGGATCCATAATATGGTACAAGGGCCCAAATCTGCATATTGTGCTGATCAGACGTGAGGTTGAGACAATAAGCTAATATCCTTACAACTGTGTAAAAGGCAACAGTCATGAAAATATGTTCATGATGTGTAAACTGTCCCTGGTAAAAATTTCACATATGTGACTGTAAAGAACTTCAAAACACAGTGGACTCAGTTAAATCAAGATCAACTCACAGCTATAATGTATTAGTTTAAAGCAGGGGTGAGCAATTCATCTTTCCACAGGACCACATGAGAAACAGTGACTATTGTGGAGTGCCGTACCATTTTTTAGGGCTACCAGCTCGCACATCTCTCGTAAGTTTGCCAAAATATCACAGTGAAGGTGCACATGCTCACACACATTCATGGACGTTCATAAGTAAGTTGAGAATTGCGCGATGTAAACTTACTTATGTTGACCTCACGTGGGCGAGTCCAGATGTGGCCCAGAGGCCATATATTGCCCAAGTCTGGTTTAGAGGTACCCTGTCGAGTTTTGACCACTTTTAATACTATGGAGCAGTGTTTTTACGATCTGTTTATTCTCATGCACAAGCACATACAGGCGACATGATATGACAACGTGCCAGTGGTTTCACACTACTCCACTGATGTACAGGTGGTGGTGCCAAGAAACGCTACAATACTCCAGCAAAGGTGGGGAGGTACACTACTAAACGTGGATGTAAATAATGGTGGTTTCATAAGCTTTGCAAATGTTTTGTAAGACAGTAAATGCAAAAGTGTTTTGTCAGGCCTCGAGGATACACTTTGCATTTTGGTGAGAAAAATTAAGTAAACAGAAACTTTGTTTACACGAAAGAGCCACAGGGCACCTTTAATTCATCATTCTAACTTGTTACTATAAGACACAATATTTGCAAATTGTATTTCGTGCGTTGAATATGGGGCCGTGATTTCAAGTCTTTTATCACTGGCTGGAAAAACAGATACACTAGTATTACATGGTTTTCACCACCGAAGCCATTGCATTCTTTACAGTTAGTGACACATTCCAGTTGGTTTGACTTGGTCTCAGGATTGCGGGGGAATTTCTGCATGTGTGGGACATCATAAACTGGAGAATACAGCAGAAACAGACATACATAACATATCCTTCCATGTCCACTTTTTCATCTCCCTATTTCTCTGGGCAGATGCTCTTGAAGTTGAAAAAAGAGCTGCATTCCAACTAACACTATTTTTTAGATGTTTTTCCTGTTGTTGACTTTTGCTCTTTCATGCCTATATTTCCAGGTGGTTAATCTGTATTTAACAAGCTTCATAAATAGAGCACATTAGAGACATTTAGCTTACCACATGTACAACTCATCAAGTTCAGGTGCAGCTGACACTGCACACATTTAATTTCTCTCTCTTTCAAACACACACTCACACACTTACAGAGGCGCACAGAGGCCAACAGAGAGCAGAAAACCACTGGACCAGAGGGATGAACGTCTGAGTTATCTCCACGCTGTTTGAGCCAGAGTGAGTCACACTGGGCTCTGACCACTATTTCAAAGAGCTGTTTGAACAGCTGCATTCCTTCACACCCCTTCATCCTCTCTCTCTCTCTCTCTCTCTCTCTCTCTCTCTTGCTGTGAAGTAATACCAATTCTGGTTTTTCTGGTCACTCCTTCCCAGTAATGTTCTGGTGTGACGGAGATGAAGTTTAATGGAAAAAGAGTGCAGAGGTGATTTAAGCCATCCTTTGACTGTGGACAGGTGTCTGTTAGAGGCTGGCCATAAAGACGAGAGAGAGAAACTCTGTGAGGCTTCACAGCAGCTACTGCAGCGGATTTATGGAGCCATGACAGCTGGATTGAGTCATTATGTCGCTTTCATTTCTCTTCACACATACAGTCACCTCGCTCCACAGTCATATAGTGCTGGGCCGGTAGTTTTCAGTGACAGGCGCGACAATTGGAATTATATGGCCGAACCCAGCACTGAATCACTTCTGGTGATTCAATCCTAACTTTTCCAAAGGTTTGTTGGTTTTCTGGAATTGAAAAGACAGAGTCGGGGGACAGTAGGAATTGTGATGGCTGATCACTGAACTGATATCAATAAAGTTGATTATGTCTTCAGAATAATGTGCATCTAAGCACGGTATGGACAACAGCTTAAAAGAATACTCAGACATTTTTGAAATCTACAGTAGTTATGTGCTTTCTTATCAGGAGTTAGATGGGCTTCAGGAAGCATGGAGGGTGGTGTAAAGCCATTCTAGCTATAGTCCCAGTTTATGACTCTCATACATTATCTCTGTTTCGTATTTCATGAATCCACAAAGATGCTTCTAACCATTCAGTCTGCTGCAATATAAAAAAATATTAGCATTTCCTACAGTTGTGACAGATGTGTTAGTAGAAATGACATAACTCATACCAGTCATTTTGTATGACACAAGAAAAATATGGAGCCATCAGTATGAAAAAAATCAAAAAATAGTGAAAGAGGCAAATAAAACTGTTAATAAGAATCAGCATAGCTCCATCAACAGCGCCCTCTAATAGGTCCAAAGTGATGATCCCATCATCACTGCAATATAAAGTCTGGCTGAACTTACTGTTGCCTTATTATTACTGATGAACTGTTTTCTGTAATCCTCTCCAAATTCTCTAATTTTGCAAACCTGCTGAGTTTTTTATATATTTGTCATACTTATTGAAGCACGTATTGACTCTATTAAAGAGTTCAAACTGTGAGCTCTGCTGATGAAGATTTGCTGGTCGAAACGACAAGATAAAAGATTTATGCACAGAGGCTGGAATTTGAGACTCCTTCATGACTCTGCCAAGAAGTTAATGACGACAATGTACAGACTTCCAATCAGAACTTCATTTAAAATGTCTTCTTTTAACTCATCTTTCATTGTGAAATCAACAACTCCAGTAACTGTGGCTTTTAACACATTAAAAAGTGGCTGTTACTTTTCCTTTTCAAAGACAGATTTAAATGCTTTAAATCGATGAAGACGTCTTACAGCTTGAATTCAAAAGCAGGTAACAAGAGCCAAGAAAACATCTATATCTGGATCATCAACAAATATCTGCTGCTATAATCCTGAGAGGAATTATTTGGAAATATCAAATGTATCTGGTCATTTTTACAAATCTGCTTTGAACCAGAAGAATAAACATCTGTCGTGCCTGCTAATGCAGAACAGATGATAAACGCATGACGAGGTCCTCAAACCACCTTGATATGTTTCACTTCTATAACCATTATATCAGTGCAGTGGCATGAAATCAAAAATAATAAGAATAAAAAAGCGTTGACACTGGTGTTTTTAAAATGAATTATCAATCAAATAAAAGCAAGATAAGCATGGAAACACATGCAGCAGTAAAATTCAAGATCAATATCAGAACAGTCGACTGAAAATGGAAAGAAATGTTGCCTCTGGCAGTGACAGACAACTGATACACCAATTTAAGCATGTCACCATGAAAGCTAATGGTCTGAATACACATGCACCCTGCACATCGGGGGAGAGAGAGTTTTTCCTTGGAACGGGCTGGAAATTGAGGGTGGAGTTGGAATGATAATAGTAGGAAAGATAATTATTATTTTTCTTTACCTAACACGGGCTTGGAGCAATAAACAACTCACAATCAACTTTTGACCTCAGCTGGAGTCGGTCCGAGGAAAAGGGGCTAGATTTCACATTTTAATCGGGTTTTGTTTTCAGAAAATCAAACGCACAGAACCGAACATGTTTCGCTGTAATTGTTTTGGTCTGTTTGTGATAGAACAAGAAATCTCATATCATGGCATGTAAACTCATTACCTTGTCGTGTGATGCAAAGACACAGTTGTCTTGATGTGACCTCCTTTAACCTGCTTGAGTTTCCGCATTTCACTTCAGTTATTATTAGATAAAATAAGTCTGTTGGATGAAAAATGAGAAACATGTCATAGTGAAACTTTTTTTTCAAAAACATTGTGAGTTTATTTTGCTTTCTAGTCATCAGGACATTGCTCATCCTTCCTGTCTGCAGTTTAGCACCAGACATTATGAAGCTGTAACAAATAAATAAAGTTCAGTAACATTTAAAAAAAAAAAACTGGACATTTCCAACTAGGACTTAAACCAATTGTTCGCTTAGCACTTAGCTTTCAGTCATTAAATGCTATTGGAAAAATATTCCAAAAACACAAGTTCAGTATGGGTCTGGATGGTTTAAATGTTGAGTCCTTTAATGTATAAGATGTTAAATAATTTTGTTTTTCTTTCATTCCTTAAAGTCAAAGTAGTTGGACACTTTAACCTGGAGAAATCAACCTTTTTCTTTTGTTTCACATCTGCCTGTAAGTATATTTTTGACAAGTAAAGGTGAGTTTGTGTGAGTTTGTATAAATAACAGTTGCATTATTACTAACATTTATTATATTCACAGTTGGGATTATCCTACGTTATTAATTATGGGGATGTTTAACTATATATTGAAAACATTTTTAACAGTTTATGTGAGTTTTTTTTTTTTTAAATCAGAGGTGATAAGAAGTGATGAGCAATGTCCCCACATCTATCATCCTTATTCTATTTTGTTATCTAATTTTTTGACTTTGACAAAATGAATAAAAAAAAAAAGACCTATTCATTGACATCCAACCAAAATCACTAAATGACCCACTGTCTTTGTCAGTTTTTGTGCTGTGTATGAAATTGAGTCCTTGACAAACAAAAATTACACCTAATACACAGAAAATAAAGTATACATGTTTTATTAGTATCTGGAATGTCCTTGGATACAAATCAATGAAATGTGAAAAGTATGTCTCCTAATAAAGAGGAGAAACATGAGACTGGTGGTGGGGGGTTGCTAATTAAGGACATGAGCTGAGATCAGACCTGTGGATCTAGTGTATGTGGTATGTGTGTCTGCCCACAGAGCCGCCTGGACTCCCTGGATTCCAGTAAAAGCCTTTTACCATGAACACCATTTTTGCTTTGATGCTGTGACTAAGGGCTCAGTCACACAACCACTTCCATCGCAGCTAACCGTGCAGTCATGCCTTCTCTGGTCTGCGTGTCGCTCGGCGTTAATGTCATGTTTGTTTTTGAAATCTGAAACGATACATGTTTACAAGAACCGGAGGACTGAACGTGTTGTGAATATCAAAAACAGCAATCATGTGGTTTGCGTCCCTGCTAAAACTAGAGGGTCAATAAAAACCATACTGAAGTTGAGTTGTCTGGATGCTTCGTTTGTTTGTGATGGGAAATCACGGATTAGAATAGATTGGGATTACTGTAAGCAGCACGAAAACACTATTTAAATCATCACTGTAGTCAGGTCAGATTATCATTTCACACACAGGAAATCTATGTGGTTGGCATAGTTTTCCTAAAGGCATCATTACAAAAGCTGCATCTCCTTTTTGAAAGTCTTTTTTAAATCCCTGTCAGACAAACAGGAACCAATTTTTGTTGGTGTCTGTAGTAGTGATGCTGTTAAAATCAGTCTGGAATCCAGATCAGCATTTTATAAGCTTCTCTGAATCCTTATCCCACTCAGACACTAAGTCACTGATATTTGTAATAATGTACATTGTCAGTGAGCTCCTATGAAATATACAAAAAAAAAAAGTTAAAGTCAAGGCAGTAAATAAAACATTGTAAACTAACTTAGTGAAGCAGTCAATATGATGCTTAAGTCGACATCATGAGAGAAAACTGATTCACAGACTAATGTTATCAGCATTTGTTGGAGCTGCTGAAAAGAAAAGTCCTGCCAACTCAAAGACGTTTTTCATCCAGACGTGTCAGTGAATGAATCATTACTATTGATAAAATTCATAAATTCATGCAGGAGTCAGCCAGCTACCCTGAGATTTACAAAGGATAAGATGACATTATTCACAATAATTAACACTGAGTTAACCACTGTGTAGGGTTATAAAAACATTAACATTAGAACTCAAATAAACTGATGTTTTGTTCGGGATAATGTAGTAGTGTCACTAACAAATAGTAGATATAGAGCACTGCATGTAGAAATAACACTGTCAAATCAAATTTTCACTCATGTTTTACACAGATTTGACCTTTTATCTGTTGTTTAAACTTGTGCACACAGTAAAACAGTGGATCTTGAACTGTATCGACTGCGTCCGGATGATGTCTACCATCGTTCCAGCGACCTATTATTTCCTGAAATCCTGATAGTCTGAGTCTTTGTTGCTTGTTTAAGGTTGGTTAGATGTTAGGTTTAGTCAGAGTCAGAGCCAGTCGGAAGCAGAGTAGGGGCCTTTGCGAAATAAGGGTGGGAAAAAATAAAGCAGGGAATTGAAAAAAAGCACACATAATAACAAGAAAAAGGAACAAAAAGTTTAGCAATAACATGAACAATTAAAATGTTACGGATAATTGCACATGAGACAGATGAACATATTTGTGTATTTTTGGACTTCATTCAACAATTGCACTTTTTTGGCTCGACCTCACATGGAAGACATATCTCACTTCTGACCAACCCACAGGCAACACAAGCATGCAGACAGTTATACTGCTGCATGTAGTGAGACAGTACATGAACACACACGCAGAATTACAGATGCCGGTGCCAGGCCTTTTCAATCAGAGTTTAATGTGCCGTGAAGGAAGTGGACCATGGTCGATGTGACTGACCATCTGTAAATGGACTGAGTCATATGAAGTCAAACTGTTACTGGAAGGCTCTCACACTTTGTCTGTAGCCTTCTCTTCTCTTCTCTTCTCTTCTCTTCTCTTCTCTTCTCTTCTCTTCTCTTTTCTTCTCTACATCTGTGCAACAGTCTGCTCACTGAAAGTCATGTTTTTTGTGGTTTGTTTTCAGGATTATGAAAATCAGAAATGTGCATTCAGACACACACTTTTTGACTCTTTTTCATTTGATGATATTTATGTTTTTCCAGCTTTGCTTTAGGTTGAATCATTCAGAAACCACTGTATTAATTCTGTTGAACCAAGAAATAGTGAAATATTATAATAGACTATTTTATCATTTTACGGCTCTAAGGAGAGAGACCGAGCTGTACGGGTCACCTGAGAGGATCAAATGCATTCACCTTCCAGTCTTTATAAAATGAAACATATGTGGTCATTTCCATATTGTGAAATCCTTTTGAAGATTCCTCTAAAGAGGCAGAATCAGATGTTTGCTCGGGAACCCTCAGAAGACCCCAGTTATGTTTGATCTTCACAAACGGAGCCGCTTTAAAGTGGAAATGTACAGATGTTGCTGTAGTATCAGTATTGACGGGGTTCACTGAAGTCCATAACCGGCTTTAAACAGATTCCCTTTCATAAAATAATAGAGCTGCATTAAAATGCCGCAGGGAGCTGGGGTATGGATCACACACTTCATTTCACTTGCTTTGTTCTTTAAAGCTGATTCGATATGACTTAAATGATTTTTGCAAGTATACAAAGGTCCATGCAAATGCAGAATTCAGTCATAATAAAACACAGTCAATTAAGAATAATAAAACATCCAAAGAAACACACCATCCTTTGCATTGGTGTGTTGTCAAATCCTAAACTGCTGCTTCAAGCAAAACCACAAATTTCACTTCACTTTAAAACTAAAAAACTATCAATCAAAACAATCTTGACATCATCACCATAAAAGTAAAAAAAAATGGGAAGAGTATCATTTGGCAAAATTTGAAAGTATATTACAAAAAACACAACTCATATTATAAACCTATTTGTTTTTCTCATCATCTCCTACTGTGGTTGTGTTATATGGTCTTAACTTTTGTGACAGGGGATTCCTGACTATCCAAGAAATTGTGACCCCTGATCATAGTCCCACATTGAGTTATAATGAAGAGCTAAAATATGTGGTTTCAGTTTAGCAGGGTCCAAAAGTCCACGTTGATATTCTTGGTATTAATCATTTCAAAACACAATCAGTTATGACATGTCGATGAAGATGCCTCTGATGAGCAGATCAACTCAAACACAAAGTGTCATTTAAATCAATGGAAGAGATACAACTTAAAGAAATGTGACCTTAGGAGTTAGGATTAATTGGTCAATATCACAAATTCGCTGAGAAAGAAATGCAGAAAATCTTAAATATTTCTTCCTCATTTTTTCATAACTTTTTTCAAACCTTCAATCCTCAAACTCTCTGATTATTTCCAAGTTTACAAGAAAATACTACTGTGAGACTTTTAGACCCTCCTGTATGTGATGCTGCACAGAGCAAGAGAGGATGATGTTTGTCGAACCAGCATTTATATAGAATACACTCTGTGGGCTAAGTGGAGAGCATGAAGAACAGGTGTATGTGTGTGTGCACAAATCACATGCTTCTCTATCTTTTCAGACATGAAAGAGGAAGCAGCTGCAGGCGTCCTTTTTACCTTTATACAGATGCACAACAAGAATGTAGATCAGCATACAAACACACAAGCCTTTCTTCGTCCTCTGACAAAACACTCACTACTTTTTGCCTCTTTCATTATGATCTGGCAACAACTTGGACGAAAAATATCGAGCCAGAAATCATTTTAACAAGGTTGTATATAGATGATTAACTTTTTTTTTTCACAACAACATAATAGAACAAATTCTTTTTTTTTTTTTTTTTAAAGATTTCCACACATTTCTCCTGAACCATTAATAAATGGAATCCCCTCTGAAATCTCAAAATATTAAAGTTAAAGAATTGGCCGTTTATTTGCAGTATTATGCTTTATCTTAGATCCACAAGGCAACGTTTTAAGACTTGTTAACATTGAAGAGTTTGAACAGGGAACACCCTCACTGATCGGTACAGTACACAGACAGTCAGACTTATAACTCATAGTGACATGTTCTGAGAGGAGCAGTCAGACCAGAGCCTGGTACAACATGTACTGTATTTCTTTTAAGTTTTCTTTCTCCTGTCATCTCACATTAGGAGTGACCTTGTTAAAAAAAAACAACCTATGTGCTCATATTTCAAATCTCACATTTCTTGCATCCCCTGTAAGCAGGTGTTCTTTTCCCTTTTTCCAGTTTAGGAATGAAATAAGGGCGTCAGCAGAGGAGAGGGTGGAGAAGTTGAAATTGAATGAGACTAATGTTTGAGAAAAGATTTTTTTGAGAGCAGTGTGCTGGAGAGACATCAATCACTTTTCCCAAAGTCTGTAATGTCAGCTGCTTCTCCTCTTTGCCTGTGCACCATCCATCCTCTCTTTCATCCTCCTGCCTCCTCCTCCTCCTTCACAGATGAATGGATTGTCTGAACCTGGTGCAGTGTTTTCAAAGCTCAGAGGAGAAACATCTTTAGACCATGATAACACTTGCAACACATGTAGCATTCTCTACTTTTCTCCA
Source organism: Centropyge bicolor (assembly GCA_037975185.1). Classification (NCBI taxonomy): domain Eukaryota; kingdom Metazoa; phylum Chordata; class Actinopteri; family Pomacanthidae; genus Centropyge; species Centropyge bicolor. The sequence goes on along the minus strand of JBBMOC010000034.1, from coordinate 2,559,972 downwards.
CTAGGGGGCGCTTTAACAGGCCTTGGCAAACATTACAATCATGGGCTCATATTCTACACATGGACAGCAGCGTTACAGACTTGATCTATGAAGTATTGAATATATTTGTATTTACATATTCAATGACCATACATATATACCTGCACTTAGTTTGACCTTTTCTATATTTATTTGAAAACTGTTTACTTTTTAAAAAACTTTTTAAACTGGATGATTTCATCTGTTTATCAGCAAAAACATTACTACATTTGTCTAGCAATTAATAATTGATTAATTGCTATTATTTTCAGAGTCAGTTTTCACAGCTCTTAGTCAGATCATGTAAGACTATTGAATCATGTCAGGAAGCTTCATCACGATTTTTCCAGCCTCGATTTTCTTTTGCCTGCAGATATCAACGAACAAAAATGAAGCCCTTATGTCTTTAAGCAACAAGCCATTTTGTATTTACTCAGACGTCTGACAGCATCGACATGTGCTCGTGCGTGTTTGAGCATAGAGCTACAGCTCATAGAGCCACAGCGCATAGAGCCACATCGGTTAGAGCTACATCACATAGAGCCACAGCGCATAGATCCACAGCACACAGAGCCACAGTACATAGAACCACAGCACATAGAGCCACAGTGCATAGATCCACAACACACAGAGCCACGGCACATAGAGCCACAGTGAATAGGGCCACAGCTCATAGATCCACGGCGCATAGATCGGCCTCCAGCTACATACGGGGCAAAAGCCAGCAATTCTACTTTAGATTATTGACTGTGTACTACATTTTTTTGGCATCACATAATTGAAGATTTTTGACCACTTTTTTCTTCTAAGAAAACTTTATCCATGAGTTATTTTTATAAATATTTCTGATAAAGAAAATATCCTGATGGATGTATTATGATTTCACAAAATCTATTTTTTGTACTTAGGCTAAATATATTTATTAATCGTTATTAGTAGGCTTGGAACCCAGCACCTGATGGCAGTAATATACAAGAAAGCAGTACCCTTTTCAACACAATATTGTACTTGATAGATATAACCTTTTTTATTTGTTGCTCTTCAGTAACAAGGTTCTATGGTCTCCAAGTCTGTGCTCAGGTTTGACGCAGAGTCCGGCGCTGTTATTGCGGGTTTTCTCATGTTAATGCCCCCAGTTTGTAAGACATTAACTAACAGGGCCTGATAATCTATCCACAGGATCTGTCTCCTATGGGGGGACAACAAGAGACCCCATCAGTCTGAAAGTAGACTGTGAATTGAAATCAGTGACACAAGCCGTTATTAATTAATTTAAAAAATGTTATTAGTAATGACTTTTGCAGCTATGGTGAATCTTAATGGTCTTACTGGTCTGTAGGTATCCACACCTTCACCTTGTTTATCTTGTTTATTGACATGAATGATGTGAATGGAGGCGGGGTGATGATTAATCAGATTAGAGCTGTGTGTGTGTGTGTGTGTGTGTGTGTGTGAGAGAGAGAGAGAGAGGGGGGGGGGGGGGGTATGCAGGAGGCAACCCAGGGGGTAGGTAGGAGATGCACGCACACACACTGGAGAGAGAGAGAGAGAGAGAGAGAGAGAGAGAGAGCGAGAGAGAGCTGCAGACTTTGCAGCAGTGCGCAGAGTTTTAGAGTTTGGAAAGTGTGCGACTCATCTTTCATTCACAGCAGCTTCATCTTCATCAAAGCAGGAGCTCAGTCCGGACTCTTGCTCCTGTTTGGCTCGACGCAGACCTGTTGATTCAATTTTGGCTGCAAACTTTTGGATTCAGCGTTAAAGTTTGCAGGGCAGCTTGAGGGAGACGATGCAGAGGAGGACAGAAGCAGCCTGTCGGTCCGGCGGTGAGAGGATGATGTGACCGTGTCCTCCCCTCACTCTCTCTCTCTCTCTCACACACACACTCTCGCGCTCTCTCCCTCCCTGCCAAAAAACCACGCGTGAATCCGCCACGTCCGGGCTCCGGCCAGCATGACCCTGAGAGCCAGAGCGCATGGAGCCGGAGCTGTGGGAGTAGCGGCCGACCCGTGCGTGTGTGGGTGAGCAGGTAGCGCGTGGGACCGTGGACAGAGTCACGATGCGGGCCACTGTGGGTGCTTTCGTCCAGTCCTGCCTGCTGCTGCTGGTCCGGACAGACCAGTGGAGGCTGAAGGAGTCTGCCAGCTGCGAGCTCAACAAGAAGGTCAGTGAAAGCCAGAATCAAGGAGATCACACTGATGAAGTTGTGCAAAAGTTGCTTCAGTGGTTAGATCAACTTCATATCCTTTTCTGGACTTTTAACATCTGCCACAGTTTTGTGGTATAAAGTGTCATTAAAGAAGCCTTGAAGTGCAGTTTTCCACCTTTAAAAAGTTGGACTACTGTTTACTTTTTTCCATATATTTGGTCCAATTTCTCAATATCAAGTTGCATCTTTTTAAAGGCAAATCATCCTTAAATCACTATTCATTACTCATTTCATTTATCTTACTCTTTATAATTTGTTTCTTACATTTTGTGTAAATATGTGTATATTGTAATATATTGCATATATTCTCATATATTCTGAGACTTAATGTAGCTGCTGTTGCAAATTAATTTCCTGTAAAGCATCAATAAAGTGTCTATCTATCTATCTATCTGTCTATCTATCTATCTATCTATCTATCTATCTATCTATATGTCTGTCTGTCTAATCTTTGAACTTTTGAACCATTTGATTAATGATTGATTGAAAAAAATAACAAATCAATAATTAAGATGCTCATTAAGTCTTCAGTCCTTAAACTTGTTTAAAACAGTTTCTGAAAGTTTTTTTTTTTTTAAACATGAGAGATAGATAGATACTGTTGTAATAACATAAGAGTGATCCGTTGTCAAACTTATGCATGATTCATTTTCTGTCACTTGACTTATTGGTTGATTGCCTCAGCACTAGTTTTGTGTATTGGCTTTGATTGACATGCAGGTCTTTACACACTGTCCACACAGGTGTTCAAGACTTATTCTGTCCTTTTGTGTTGTATTTTTCCAATCGAATAAGATTTCCTAACCTCCCTTTTATTGATTACCTTTGTTTTTTAACTTGTCAATAGTGCTCTTCAAAGAAACTCAGGTCTGATTCAGCAGGAACAGGAAGGCAAAACATTCAGTCTGACAATCACTGACATGTGTATTGTTGGTTTGGCACTTGGGTCCTAAGTGACGTGTTAATAAGTCATTATCAGTCTGTTAGCAGTCTGTGTAATAAACAGCCTCCACAGACAGACTGCTGGCGTTGGTGGTTGGTGTCAGACAGACTCAGTGTTGGTTCATGAAGTGAAAAATACAGTGTCACTTCTCTTCTGTCTGTTTCTTGATTTCTCATTTTCTTATGAGTCATCATTTAGTTCTGACTTGCAAACATATGGCTCATTTCCCAGTTTCTCAAATGTAAGTATTTTCTGTTTGTCAGTGTTTTATATCACTGTAAATCTAATGTCTTTGGGTGTAAAATCGTTTGTTTCAAAGAACAAGCAATTGGAAGACAACACCTTAAACCCTGTGAACTTGTCATTGGCATTTTTAAACCTGTTTCTTCTCTATGCAGCCATCAGAAAATAATCACCAGATGAATCCGTCCAGAAAATATTCTCATCCTAATTTTCCCATCTTTGCCTCCAGCAAACTGATCTGAACTCCTTCCTGTGGACGATCAAACGGGACCCTCCCTCATATTTCTATGGTACTATCCATGTTCCCTACACGCGTGTTTGGGACTTCATCCCTGAAAACTCCAAACAGGCCTTCCAGGAGAGCAACATCGTCTACTTCGAGCTGGACCTGACGGATCCTTACACCATCTCAGCCCTGACCAGCTGCCAGCTGCTTCCTCAGGGCGAGAACTTGCAGGATGTCCTGCCCAGAGACATCTATCGGAGACTCAAAAGACACCTTGAGTATGTGAAGCTCATGATGCCTTCATGGATGACTCCGGATCAGAGGGGGAAGGGACTCTATGCGGACTACCTCTTCAATGCCATCGCTGGGAACTGGGAGAGGAAGCGACCCGTTTGGGTGATGCTGATGGTGAACTCGTTAACCGAGGCAGATATTAAGACGCGAGGGGTGCCTGTGCTGGACTTGTACCTGGCCCAGGAGGCGGAGAGGATGAGGAAGAGGACGGGGGCTGTGGAGAAGGTGGAGGAACAGTGCCATCCGCTCAACGGGCTCAACTTCTCCCAGGTGAGTTTGAGATCACCTCTGTGTTTCTGTGTGACCTTCGATCAAGAGGTCAGTGCTGACCTAAAAAAAACAGTCGGGAATTCTCAGTTCTGTCACTTTATCTTATACATGAAAACGTGACTTTTTTTTTTTTTCCTTTTTCTAACCCTAACCCCTAACTCTAACCCAAAACAATTTTAACACATTCACACTAGGGATAATCCATTAATTGCTACAGCAGATGCAGCTGGTGGGTTTGTCCTTCAAACTTTTAAAGTTTGTTTCGATAATGACAAATCTGCTCTTTTGAAAATAATCCCGCTCAAGAGACTTACATGTACAACACAAATGACAAAGACCAGATGTATAGATTCGAAGTCTTTTTTTTTTTTTTTTTACAATAGAGGCCTGTTGTTGTATCTTTTCCTCTTTTTCCCATAGCTTAGGCGAGGTGTGGGGTTAATAATCAGCTGTACAAACATTCGGCCGTGCTCCGCCACACTCTTTGTTATTAAAGAAAAATGGATCCTAATGACTCAAGTCTGAAATCGCCAGAAAAAAAAGGAACCTTGTTCCTCGAACCAGCACACTTAAGTCGCCTTGTCTGCCTGTCTGTCTGTCTGTCTGTGCCCCCCGGTGACCCTTTCAGCATTGCAAACATCTCTCAAAGGCAGCAGTCACTATGAAATCATGTTGCGTATTATTGAGGAATTTCTGCTAATGCTGGTCAGGAGCTAACGGGATTACACTTGACCATTTACCCTAACACCCAGAAGCTTAAAGTGTTGTTATTTTAAAGCAGGCCTTGTTGGCCCCTCAGACTACAAGTCTCTGCCTAAACCACCCAGCAGCTCTTTTATTAGCATTGCTCTTGAGTTGTAGGGTACGAATGTGGGATGCCAATTATCAAACAGATGAGTAAGAGTTAACAATCGCTTGGAGTGAAGTTTGTTTTTTGTCTGTCTGCTATCAGATGATAAAATTTAGCTTGTGTTAGAAACACAACTGGTGATGAAACATTTTCACACAATGAACACTGAAGTCATTATTTCTCATGTCATCATTCACATCTCAAGGTTGCCAGATCAGATGTAGCAATTCATTCTTTTGTTTAAAATGATTTTGGGGGGCTTTTTTTGGCCTTTACTGGAGGACAGTGAAGAGGCAGAGGGGAAAAGGGGGAGAGAGAGAGAGAGGTATGACATGCAACAAAGGTCACTGGCTGTAATTGAACTGGTTGCGACCATGCGCTGGAACCGTTCAGCGACCAAGGCGTTCCCACATGCAACAATTTCTGTTGTTATTTTAAATCAGTACGCGTGTTTCAGATGAGACTGTCGTCACCAAAAATACTACAGCATCAGCCGCCGGGTTGACCCTGTTCTGACAATTGGACTATTGTGATTGTGCAAGTAACGACTAGTCTTTCTCAGAGGATGTGAAGGTAGATGAATGGATGTACAAAGTGTCTGGCTGACATTTGAGACCAGGGTTTGCATCACGTTTCCTTCACTGGCTTCTTTTAAACGTGGATTTATGTTTGACACAAAGCTTGATAAGAGAGTTGCATCTTGATAACTTCTATTTTGCCTTGTGTGATTACTGAAGGGAGACTAATCCGTTCAATCGCAGTGTTTATTAATTCACCGAGTCGATCGAGTTCAGCAGAGGGTTTGCAGAGGAGATGTCTTTCTTCCACTTCCTCATTGTTGTCATGTCTATCAGCAATCTTCACTATTGTCAGAAAGTTGTAGGAGAAGTCAAAAGCAGCCAATTACAGATCTTCTCCATGTGGCCTCTCTGCCTATGCACCTAGCCACCATAGGTATGATTTAGGCCTAATCTTTTTCAAACCTTAAACCAAGCAGTTTCAATCATCCTGAATCATTTTCGTCTTAGTCATATTGGTCTCTTTTGGAGAGCCTTCAGAAACGACTTATTTAATCATGTAGACATGGGGACTTGCGGTTGTGGATATCAGTGAAAGGAAGTGGGTGGCTGAAATTGGGTTTGTCAACAGGGCTATAAAGAGAAAACCTCCCATCATCACAGCTTTCATTGAATTAGGTCCACAAAAGCCTCCAGAAGTCTAAACAATGAATTCTAGTGTCCCAGAAACAACCCCGACCCTGACACGGCACCAACACAACTCACGGCTTGGCACTCTATAATTTCCACACTCTGTTTCAATCTAATCAACGGCGGCTCGGCGGACGCCTTAACCCCGCTGGCTCGAAGCAGCTCGCTTAATATTTCAGTAAACATTTCTTCACAGTTTTGCAGTGTAGTTGAAAAGGGCAACTCCATTTAAATCCTTTCAGCTCAAGTCAACTGTAAGATGTCCAGATAGAGTGTGATGAGTGAGATACACTCTTGGTGAAACAATACTGCCGCCTCAGCCGCCATTCTTGACTCAAAGTACTGTTTAATCAGGCTAAAACCATATTCACGGTCTGTAATAGTCTCTGTAATGTTTTCACTGGCCATTTACAACTGGCATGAAACAGACCTGAACGGAAAGGGAAGGGCAAATGGAAAATAAAATATCTCATGTATTGAAGTGGTGAAAAGGTCTCTCCTCAAGCCTTTGGGAAAGAGAAACACAGAATGACACCCTACCTGCTTGCTTACTTTCAATGTGGTTATGATACAAATAGATTTTCAGTGATGCGGCCATGCTCTTCTTCACTGAAACACAAACACAACACAGCTGACTGGATGAACGCGCCACTTGCCGGGCTGTCGCTGCTCTTTGTTTCTAATTTCCACACTGGAAAACCGCGGTGGCTTTTCAGGAATCACAATGAAATCTAGTTCTGAAGAAGTTTGAGGTGAGAATGGGCCTCAGTCTCAGTTTCATTTTAGTTTGTTTTACCACAATTTAAATGGTGTGCTTTGGGAGTTTTCAAGAGGCAGTGAGTGACACAGTCATTTACTGGCTTGGACAGGACATTTCATGTCAGTGTCAAGCTTGGTCATCACAGCCATTGAGGAGGCAAGTCCAGCTTGTCAATACAAACTTTAAACTAACTAATCAAACTTCAGCCTATTGTCTGATTTGCAGTGCATCAGTTTTGTTGGCCCCTATTTGCAACTTGTCTCCTAACTTATAAGAACTCTAAAAGTTTTCTTTTCACCGTTGTGACACGAAGCTCTGATTAATCACAGCAAAGCAAACAACTGATTTGATCGATAAATCACTCCCTGAGCTTAATCATACAGATCCACATCACATCTTATTAACCCAGTTTGAAAGTTAAAATAATCGACCTTTGCATGTGTCATGTAGGCCCTTACTTCTCTGAAGCTTAGTGAACCTACTATCATGTTAAATAAATATGTAATAATTTTGTCTTCAAAATTATCAGGCTATAAAATGTTGTGAGAAAACCTGCTGATGTCAGTTTGAGTTTCTCTTTGTCGGTATGTTGACACTCTCAGTAATGAGAACATTTCCTTACATAATGAAACAATCATTTAAGATGTTCATATGCAGTTAAAGAAAGAAAGTGCTATGAGATAACCTAATGCCTTTTAAAAAAAAATCTCATCTTACAAGCGATGTGTCCATTTTTGGGTTTGCCTGCCACCATAAATGAAGCTCATTGAGCTCATTATTTTCAAACCACAATGAATTATACTTTCTTTACTCAGATCTCTAATCTGGCTAAGCATGACTGCTCTTATTCTTGCGCGGTGCCCCTCGTCTTTTGAAGAGCGGGCTCAGCCTTGCCCATTACACTAAGTGAGCTTGTTGAGGACAACAATAGCCGTATGAAGGCCGGCTTTCTCTGTCACTGTTGTTGGAAACCCGCGGGACATTCCACACCTCAGTGGAGCAGACCTGCTAATGAAAGTGTTGTTTCTTTCCTCCCATCACTGGGAGTAATGGTGCATGGAGAGGTGATGAATGCAGGTCTCAGTGTACGTCTATGAGAACAGGGCAGGAATGTTTGAAGCCCATTTGGTTCATTCATGACGAGGAGGGACTGGAACAAGGAGAGCTGAGATGCAGACTGAGATCAGTAGAGGAGCCATTAAGGAAGGAAGGCGTGACTCCGTCTCCATTAAATGTATCATGACGTTACCTCTGTTTGACAACCTTGTAACTTCAGTTGTGGTGTTTTCTTTTCACTTGAACTGACGGGCTGCAGGGTCTCTGGATCTGCCGAGTTTCACGAGGCAAGGCCAGATGAAATCCAAACAAAACCCACTTTTATAACCGGAGAGACATGCAAGGTTGTTGGCCTGAAAATACGTGTTTTCTCATTTAATGGAGCGATTCGGCTCTCGATAGATTTTCAATTCTCGTCTCTCTTCCCTCTCTTCTTCTACCCTCTTTGCCTGAGAAGAAACACAAGATCAAGAAAGGTATTTCACTCACCAAAACCAAACATAACTTCTGCTCGATGTAATGAACCAGGCTCAGTAGCACTGGCGATTTTAACCCAATTATCATATCTTCCTGCCGGTCTGTAATTTAGACATTTCCATACCCGATTTCAGAAAAATGCTACTCCTTAAATGTAGCTGTAAAAAGCACATCAGACCCATATCAAACCTTTACCTTGCCTTTGTCCTATTCCGATTTAAGATTAGAGGATTCAGTTACAGTTTTTTTTTAAATAGATCATCTTCACCCCTTGGTCACGAAATATTCCAGCGTGCAGGCAGTAAAGTCTGTTCTCAATTACAGCGAAAAGGCAAAGCTCTCTTAGTTAGTGGATTTAAACTTTAACATTGAAAACCAAAGCGCAGTTTGTTCTTGAATCAGCAAATTTGTGGGAAAATGTCTAGTATCATGAATCAGCTCTGTGAGGTCACATGTGACCGGACGGCTCACCAAAACCAAAACTCATTGGACAGGACAGATGCTGTCACAAAGTGTGAGCATCTCAAAACTCCCACATCCTGTGTTGTGCCGGTTGTAACGGCTGCTGAGTGTTGTTGGTCATGCAGATTCTATGAAATGTGACATCCTGGACAGTACAATGGCTGTCCTCATTTTCCAGGCTGGCATGGGCAGCTCTTAGGGCAAGCGGCCACTGATTTCCAGAGTTTGCCCACAGAGGAAAATCTGTCCGAATCCCCTCGGTAATGAGATCAGATGGCGAAATGAGGATGATGATGATAATGATGATGAGTAGGGGTGGGAATCTTTGGGATTCCTATGATTTGAATCATTTGTGATTATGGAGTAATTTTCTTCGTCCAACCACAGTTGGCTGAATGACGCATTGCGAATTGGTCAGCCGGTCTCATTTGTTACTGCTGGAGTTCCACTAATGTTAGCTAATCTCTGGTTAGGACCATTTTAAAGGAATAGTTCAGCATTTTGGAAATGTTTGTCATGTTTGTATGGTAAATATGCAGCTGGAGCTAGCAGCCTATTACTTGTCTTTGGTGGACTGGCAACAGGCAGTAAGAACTAACCTGGCTCTGTCCAAAGGTCTCCATTGTTTAATCAGGCCAAACAACCCATAGTCACTGCACCCAGCCAAGAAATAGTCCCCCACATAACCCCCATGTAAAAATACATAATGCCGTTTGTGCACTTTGTAGTGATGAACAAAACAAATGGATTACCAAGCCTCATATTTACCATACAGATACACAGTAAGACTGGTATCACTCTGCTTATATAATTCTTGGCCAGAAAGCAAATAAGCACTTTTCCCAAAATGTCACTATTGCTTGGGGAAAAAAGCGTAGTAGTTCTGGTCACTGCACATACTAGCTTTACGTGTGTGTGTGTGTGTACATTATATGTGTGTGTGTGTTTTTCTGTGTGAGGGAGAGAGAGACCATATGCTGGCACGATGACAGCAAATCTGATTAAATCTCATTTGTCCCAGCGGAAAGAACCACAACTATCCGGTCAATTGATTCAGCGATCATAGTGCAGAGTGGCCTGCAGCGATGAAACGTATACTCACATGGGGAGACACAGCCAAAAAAATGACACGAGCAACAATAAATCTTAACCTGTACTTGAATTTATTAAGCTCATTAAGGTAGTTCAAGTGGGACTTTAATGCTTTGCCAGATGATTTTCTCGGCTTAAAGAAATTTCATTTGTCATTGAGACAGAAGATGAATCGTGTGGACGTTTAAATAACTGATGAAAGACTCATTCCAAGTAAATGTCATCATGTGAGATTTTAACAGGAAACACAATTTTTCTTACAAGTGGAAAAAGTGGATGTTAGTAAGTAATAAAATATGTTACATAGTCGCAGTCTTCCTATAAGATGAATACACCTGCTAAGCTGCTCACTTTTGCCGTAAACCTGCAAATTTTTTCTCAGTGTTTATTGTGCACAGTGGTGTATAATGTTACATAACTTTAAAAAGTATGTTTGTTTTTTTGTTCCTCAAATAGCTCATAATTTTGCTTCTCTCTACTTTGATCAAAGGGAGCAAACTTTCCATGTTTAATTGCAGTGTGGTGTGTAATTGTCCCGTGTGCATTTCCATATAATTGCTTGGGTCTGTTTATTATTGTTTGTGTCTGTGTGTGCGTGAATGTTTGCGTGCTCGTGTGCATTTCTGTGCGTGTTTGAAAAAAGGGTTCATGTTGGTACCGGGGTTTGTATGAGCGTATACAGTTGGATGCTTGAATTTCCAACGTGTCCTCACGGCTTCCTTTGAGTACCTGGTTTCATGTGGCACCGAGGTGCTTGATTTCCTTCCCGCTGTTGACCAAACAGTTCCATATTGGATGTCTGACATTCCCTTTAGACATTATCTGTCCATCTGTCTGGATTTGTGACACCGGAGACAAAGATGCAGAGCTCCTCTCCTCTTCTTTCAGAATCGTTATAGACAGAAATGTAAGCGTGAAGCCTGTCATCATGTAGGAAAAGTACATCATCAGTGCGATTTATTTCCTGTATGAACTACTGATAAAGACAAATGGCAGTGAGTTTGTATTGATTGGAATACGATTGGGATCAGCCTCACTTTGATTTTTTTTAGAGCAAAAACATGAAAAGGTGAAGAAGGAGAGGGCATGTATGTTTCCACTCCAAACAAAGTGACAGGATGGAAAGATTTAGCTTCACAAGCAACAGATGAAGAGATGAATGTGTGTCGGCTGGTTTGTTGATCTCCTAAAACAAGTGGCCTTTTTGATTTGATTCCAAGCAGAATTGAATGTATGAGATGCAAACCCATGACCTTCAGAGTTAGAGGTGACAACTTTAACCATCTAGCTCCAAACTTAAAATCAAGTCAACTCAGGCACTAATGTCTGAAGTTCCTTTGACTGTTCATATGATCATGAGCCAACCCCCCTCTCTTTGCTGCTGTGATATCCAGCTAAAATAATTTCACAAATGAGATTTTCTATTCCTGTGTAAGTCCATCCATTTGTAACGTTTTGTTTCTCAAGCACATTTGATTGAAGGCGGATCGGATGCAGCCGAACGGTGTCAGCTGTGTGCCAAGAAAAAGAGCTTAGATCCTTGTAAGTGTATACAGTAACACGCTCACAGCGGAGGAGAGTCTGACTTCTGGAGACTGCTGCAGGCTTTTCCTGGTCGTGTAAGGCAGGCTTCTGCAGCTCAAATGGGGATTTAATAGCTTGTCTCCCTGACTTAAGACCAGGTCATGAAAACTTGTGCCGCCCGCGGAGCCTCGTAAGCGCCATCATTGCTCTGCAGCTCTGCTAATGTTTGATACCTTAAAATCATCTGCAGTGCCTGTAACTTAATGCTTATTACGATTTATCTGCACTTTTGAAAGGACATAAAAAAAACCCTGCATATCGAGGCCTTTACAGTCACATTCTGGCTTTGACGTCTTCAGCAAGACAATCCACAACACACTCATACAGTTTATACGTGATCCTGTGTAGCTTATGTTATTTTATCATTATTTTAAAATTGAAAAAAAAAAAAGAGCAGACTTTTGATCCCACATGAAACAGGAGTCTTTCTACATTTTTGCTTTAAGATCTGAGCAGATTTTCCTAAAATACACCTCCATCATAGCATGTCCTGTTTTTTTTATTTTTTATAATTATATTACTGTAAATGCTCTATAAAAATAGATTGATTCTACTTACGCAAAATACAACTTACAGTAATGCTTGAGTTGGCTAAATGGATCCAAGGTAGCACTCAATTTGAGCACAGTTCATTACAATTAATTAATCAATGACTTGATCTGCTCCAAAGATTAATGCGTAATAACTCGAATGAAACAAGTAAAAAATAACACCGAATTTAATTGCAGATGAACTAACAGATATTTCTGCCGCTGCTGTGTTTTCAGCAGGCACTTTTTCCATTCGCTGTTCCAACATGTGATTGTGAAATCTTGCAGAGGGCAAACAGCCTGTGGAGAGACATTAGCGATTGTGCTGCCTCGCAGTGTGCCTCCACCTTCATTTAAGTAAGAAAAGCTCACCATCTACAAATGTACTTAACGCCCACTAACAGCGGCCTTCCCATATTGATAGCTAATGTAAGTTATACGTAAGAGCCGTTAGAGTAATTACGATGCTAATGTCAGTTTGTTTGGTGCCCATCATTCCCTCTATTGTTGTGTAAGTTAAGATTTTTGCAGGCTGAATGTGGCCGAGACCCCGGGGTCATTGTCATTACTGAGGTCCGACCAATCAGCACTGAATTAGCATGTGACTGGAAATCAAGGAATGCCATACATGCTCTTTTGGGGGAAAAGTGATTTAATAATACCTGTGTATTGAAAAACACAGCTTGAATTTGCAGAAATATTATTTTTATTCTGCAGTGTCAAAAAAACAGTAGTTGTGAAAAACAAGAGTTTAGTTTCAACCCACAGTTTGTTTCAGGTGAGCCAACGTCTCCTGTTACATCAAAACACTGCAGGTTTCAGGTAAACCTTCATTCAAAACACCTTATGTAAGGTTTCTATTGTTTTAACATGTCTTCACCCAGAGGGCACAATGGCAGCGACTGATTGGATGTGAAATCAGATTGCGATAAATCTCATCCTGAAATTCCTTATTCCTGTAAATGATACAGACTCCATACAATTTTTGCAGTTAGCACCATTGTGGCATTACTCTTGCCATTGCCACCTTAAATAAGGTGTTAAATAAAAAAGTTAAATAAACTTTATAAATAACATTATGATTGACTTTACTAATAACTGTCAGTAGTTGATTTAAAACATGCAGCTTTAACTATTAGCACTTATTTACTTGCAGCATCAACATGCAGCACTACCTGTAAATTTCCACTCTGCCATACTGTGTGACTCAAGTATTAAATCCACCCACAACATCAGGACGCTTTGACTTAACACATCTTTTTTTCCTGTAACAATGGATCTAGCTGTGATGTTTGTGCTTTGCGGTCGGTTATGTTGCATTAAAACAATGTTTAAGGTGTTGCCTATGTGTGAAAAGAAATTTGAGGCTACACGCGAACAGAAAAAGGCGGTTGAGGACGCGATAGCTATCAGATAAGACGGGAATAATGATCTGCTTAACATGCTGATACGCATCAGCAGTGAAAAGCTTAATGCCCCTGTTGACAGTCTAATGTTAAACGAATCAGACGACTCTGATCTTATCATCTCAGCGGAGGCGCTGTGACCTCAGCCAACATGCAGAAGACCACCTAGACTTAGCTGCATATAGTCGACTTTTAATTCTGAAATTAGGCAACAAGATGAAGTAAAAACTGAAAAATGAATCTGCACTGTTTCCAATTAAAATGCATAGAAAGGGAAGATAGAGATGCCTTGTGGTCGAGCTCGTGGCTGATGTGGATTAAATCAAGCTTCCCCACCGCCGGCAGAAATGAGCCAAACCTGTCTGGACTTCAGCCGAGCAATATGAGGCCAAAGCTGTTCTCCAGCACAGAGGATTAATAGTTTCTGCTTCCTCACACGGTGTCACCTGGAACTTGTGGAAAAGGTTTTGTGCAGCAGCCACTTTGTGATTGAATTAGTTTCTTATTTGTGTTTGCAAAAAAAAATGATTTATTTTTCTGCTACTTGCTTTTGAGGTAACCTTGCTTTTGCATAGAAATGTTGATTTAAGGTTTTGTTGTTGCCAACTAATCAACGAACAAGCAAAAACCAAGTGATCCAAAATATATTGTAGCACTGTCAGCAGTAAGAATGAGCAATTTTACATGAATATACAGACAACATTTAGACCCATAAAGAGTTGAACCAGAGTCAGAAGGACTGCGTAGTTCCTGAGCCGACCTGACCATAAATCCACTTGTGTCTTTCTGGCTCCAGTCCACATTTTTGGTGGCTTTAGTGGAATTTCACAGGTGAGCACCACACAGGAGGGTTTTGTGAAACTTGGCTGTTCGGAGCAGATGTTGTGACCAGACTTAGACTCGGGCGAGCAAATATCTCGACCCTGTTACACATCTTCTCGTGTAAAATGAAGAGCAATGGGAATTTCTTTCAGCTGGGTGATTTTGTCAACCAACACTGCGAAGTTGCTCTCGGACGTTCATGTGATTGCTTGTCTACAACTTGTCAAGTTAGTGTTCACTGTATTACCAAATAGAGGTTGCTTGAATCATCAGTAGGAGTTTGTCAAAAAGTTTAATGTTGATGGGCATCATTTTGAGGTGGACAAACCAGGGTTCTGCTTGAGGAAATTACCATTAAGGGTGATGGAGAGCTTCTCAAAATAGAAGAAGGTAGTGAAGCTTATGAGCATTGTTGCATTCACTTTCTGTAAAAAACCGTCGCACAAAAGTAAACAAACTGAACAAACTAACTATTAAACATCATCATACATCTTTTTTTTTTTTTATCTCAAATGGAAGGCAGAGCGGAACAGAGGTGAAAACTTCTCTCTATATATACTCTTCTGATCCCTCTTCTCTATTTGCCACCTTGCAAAGCAGCACTTGATTCAATCAGGGATTTTTGTATAACTTTCCCTCCAGCACGTAAAAAAAAAACAGCCCGTAGTTGTAGCTTCCAGATAAGATCTTTTCAGTGGAACACATTTCATTTTGATTAATAGTTGTTGCTTCTTGGATGACTGACAGATATTGGTCTGAACACAACTGGAAATGTGATGGTCCGCTGCTCGGACTTGTTTTGCATCCACGGAGGAGAGGAGAGAGATGTTGTATAAACCTGTGGTGTGTGGTTGTGTTTTTTGCGTGTGGTGCATTTTTGTCTGCATGTCTGTCCATCTCTCTGCCACTGTATGTGTGCCTTTGTATGTTTCTATCATGCATGTAGCAAACGATTCTGACTTTTCAAAGAGACACTTCTATTTCTTTCTTCCCTCCCTTATATATACACTATATGCACATATGCATACAATTAACCATGTTGTAATAAGTTACATAATATATACATTAATAAGAATTTAAAAAGTGGTTAAAAATTCAGTAAAGAAATGGTGCTTGATTCATTTTTTGAGATAAAAATGATAGTCTGTCTATTAGATTCAAGCAGATATAGACAGACACTCACACACACAGATACATCATCAAGAGCTCACAGATGTGTTTGTAAGCTATTATATGCACACATGCTTGCAAGCATTCGTGCAAGCGTCCACACACGTCAGCCCCGACGCATACATAAACATGTGTATCAGATTCCTCCCACCACCCAGACTCCGCTCCATGCTGTGGATGAAGGTTTTCAGGGTGGTTTCTACCCAAAGACTGTTTGTGTTTTGGGGGTTTTGTCTGCCTGCGGTAGCTGAGATCATAAAACCTGTGAGAGCTTAACAGCAACGCCACTGTTTGGCCTCCCAGCTCATTTCAACACTCCCTCTCTGTGTCTGTCTTCCCTGTGTTTTGGTCCCTTTACAGGGGTTTTTTACAGCCTTGGTGTTATGTTCATAGCCTTGGATACAGTTCTGGATATGATAACTCTTTAGCCGTTCTAGCAGCTCGGCTTTAGGGATGGCAAAGTCCAGACATATCTTAAGAACTTTAAGATGGATTGCCATGAAATTTGGCACAGACATTCATGATGAAAACAAATGATTTAGGCAATGCTCTGACTTTTCATCTAGCGCTACCGGAAGTTCAAACTTTCACTCATTCAGTGAAATATTGGCACATTGGTAAAGACATAAATGTACCCCAGAGGATGAATCTTTATGACCTTGCCTTGATTTTTCCTGGAGTGACACCATGAGGTTGATGCTTGCAGCTCAGAGAGAAATATCTCGGCAACTATTCAATGCATTGCCGTGACATTAGGTTCAGACATTCATGTTCCCCTCAGGATCCATCTTTTCTACTCCGTGGACCCACCATGAAACCACTCTCAGGTTGGCTTTTCACTGGAGCTGACGGCAGCTCAGCACTGACCAGACTACTGGAGGTAACTCTGGAAAATCACTAAGCTTGTCTATTAGATACAAGAGGCGCCACTTGGGTTTATTTTCACATGCCAACTGCTGTATTGAGTTTCAAACTGAGTATATTTCTTTGCTTCCTGTGATCCTAAAGAGGAGTTGTTTCCTGAGATAAGGACTCGTTTATTAGTATTTGAGCTGTGAGTTTTATATCGAGCACAGAATTCATATTCTTGTGTTTCTTGGCTTTTGAAATGCCCGGTTGCTGGTGATTGTAAACGGGCCATTTACTGACAGAATGGGTCCTTTGTAGGATCCTGTGTACATAACTAAATATATCATCTTTGTTAGACTTGCCCAAGCTTCTCCCTCCCTCCGTCATCTGCTGTCCGTCTCCCCGTGTCACCATCATCCGCTGCTCTCTGTCTCTTCCTCTCTCTCTCTCTGTCTTTGATTCGTAAGAATGCTCCGCAGCTGAATCCCCAAATCGCGATCTAAAATCAGATGCAAACCACTGTCTGTCCCTGTGTCCGTATAGTGCTGCTTCTCTTCCCACAGCACTTCTTCCCCTGATCTAAAATTAGTGGAAATCTCTTTTTAGCGCATCCCGTACCGTTTGCGTAGCTTTGACAGCTGTTATTTCCGCCCTCGACTTCCACGGCAGGACCATGTTTTCCATATGTGTGCACCATCTTTCAGTGAATGCAAAGGGAACGCTTTTCCAAAAACTGACCTGCCAGCATGTTTAGGATGCTTGGATGTTTTTCATATTTTGTTGGCTGTTTATAAGTCTGTGGTTGTGAGGCTGTGGGTCATGGCAGACGTCTGCACAACAACCATCTCTCTCTTCCCTCTGTCGGCCTCTCTCTCTCTCTCTCTCTGTCTTTCCACCTATCTCTCTTTATCACATTGTCCTTTCTTTCTTCCCTAAAGGCAGGGTCCTCTCTTTCCTCCCACCGTCTGTCTCCCGCTGTTGTTTTCTTCTTATGTTTATCTCGCTCAAATCCTTTGTTTCCTTTATTGATCCGTCTTGCACCACAACAAACAGATGCGTTTCTCAGATGGTTCGGATCCAAAGTTCTATTTTCCATGACGGAGATCTAATTCTGTATATGTGTGTTTGAGCTTTAGGGTTTGCATTGGTGATGGCACCAAAGGTCGAGGCTAAAGATATTGTGCAAGCTGATGCAAAGTGCCTACATATTAATGCAAATGTGCGTGGCTGAGCCCTGGTGTGTGCGTGGCCTGCTCGGTTTGGTTCTGAGTCAGGGCCAGTGGTTTAAGGGAATTGCAGATACTCGTAAATAGCGCTGTGTGGGTTTCTGATTCCCGCTGTCTCTCTCTCTCTATCTGACTTCTGTGGAGTCAAACGCCGGAGATTTATTTCTGGTGCTGCTGTCTGCTCTTTTCTTTGTCCACTGCTGAGAACACGTTGTCTTGACAAAATTGCACCCATCATCCTTTGCAGGGATGTCTTTAAGGCCAAAGATAGCGCTTTGTGAAGGAGCTGTATCTTCATATCTGGAGGGGGCGGGGGCTTGAGTCACATGACTTGACTCAAGTTTTATACATTTTTTTCAATGTGGCATTTACAAAGTTGGACAATATGCTGCAATGAGCACCGTATCACCATATGTATGAGTCCATAACAGGACATGTCTTGAACATACACATACAATCCAACCTAGTACAAGCGTAACATATAACATTTTGCTCTCTCTTTTTTCTTCTTTTATATTTTGTTTCAAAGTATTTTTGTGGAAATGCTATGACCTTATTCTTGATGTGGTTCTAATACTTAAATAATAATAACTTAGAATGAAAAATGCTTACCTCTTACCTCACTGAGTTAGTCCAAGTCTGTTGGGACAGAAAGAGTCACAATATTATACTTTATTCTACATTGTATTAAGTTTCTGTGCTTCACGTTCACATGCACGAAAGGACTGATAAAGGATGAATGAAATATTTTTGCAATTTTATAAATGTGACCTTAGTTAATGGAGCGGTCAGTGTAGGAAGTCCATTAGTGACCTTCAGAGTCTTGAGGAGGAGGAGAGGTCAAACAGTCTGACCTCACCAAACGCTATGTTTTATATGTGTGTCTATTTGTCTTGTCTTGGAATATGACGCGTGCCAAAAGAGTTTAAGTAATAATGAACACTTTAACACAGTTTAATTGCTTCATATTGACAATCGAGGGATTAAAATAGAATCAAACTGTATATTTACGTGTTTTTTTGGAGTGTGTATGATACCAAGAAAACAATAGAAATGGTTGTGTCAACAAACTGAAATGTTAAGTAAGATGATTTCTTGTTGATTAGTGCAGGTCTTTACTGCATGTGCTTCTATATAGACACATGAAATCAACATAAACTAACGATGACGTTTGTTGATGACGAATCTTCGGGGCTGTCCGTGGTTGTAATGTGGCTACTTTTTACCCGCATGAATGCAGAGAATCTTAATCATATTTACTCTTCTGTCCCTGTTTGCATGATATCACACTCACACAATGCGAATATTGGGATGGTCAGTGCGTGTCCATGCTAAGTGCTCGCAGCTGTATCGGTTTGAATCTCAGCATGAAACAGCTCGGCGGTGTTGTTCTTGACTCGCGCTGTCCTGAAGATTAACAGCGCTCCTTCAGTCGACGAGACAAGTGGTAGAGATTGATGGCTGTTTTCCTTGTGGCTCGCTGTGTTTTCAAGACCCTCGTGTTGTTTCTGAGTGGACTGATGGACTGAGTGGCCGCTCTGAGGGGTTCTGTGTGTGCATGTGTGTGTATGTGTGTATGTGTTTGTGAGAGAGAGAGAGAGAGAGAGAGAGAGAGAGAGAGAGAGAGAGAGAGTGTGATGATGTGCCACCATAGTGTGTGTGTGTGTGTGTGTGTTTGTGTGTGTGTGTGTTTGTGAGTGAGTGTGTGTTTGTGTGTGGCTTACAAGAGATACTTTTTTCAAGTTAATGTTTTTTTTTTCAATTAATCAGATGAGTAGTTTGTCAGATAGAGAGAAACTGAAATATTAGAGTTTTTGACTGTCTATTAATTACATTATAATAATCAAATTATAACACCAATACAAAATATTACACGAGGAGTTCATCACATCTGTATCACGACAGTCTTCTTCTCTGATCAATCATTTAGTCTATAACATCCAAAGGACACAAGACGACTTCTTGAAACTGCTTTGTTTTTATCTTTGTTCACTTGTGTTTTTGACAATTAATCCATTACATATTGGCTGTTTTTGCTTGACGATTAGTTCAGCATTGTTGGCAATTTATTTTCTGTCAGCCGACTGACTGGCTAATCACTGTGACCAGACCTTTATTTCTTTCAGTTCTCAGTTGTTTGTCATCCAGTGTTTTATCATGACAGATTTGTACAAACATAGTGTTGGCCTCTGTGTGTGTGTGTGTGTGTCTAAGGGTGTGTTGGTTGGGACTCATGTACAGCTTGTTCAGGGTGTAGTGAAGCAGGAGAGAGTGGGGGGTTTGAGAAGCTGACATTTCTATCACCACAATCCCCAACACACACACACACACACACACACACACACACACGTACGCACGCACGCACACACATATGAACACAAACCTCCAGCCATTTGGTTTGAGGCTGATTCCCTGTGACAGCCTAAATATTTGGCTGCGTCCAGGCACCAAGGTAAATGCACCCCACAAGAATGTTTTTATAGGGCGAGAGAGAGAGAGAGAGGGACAGAGAGAGAGAGAGAGAGAGAGAGAGAGAGAGAGAGAGAGAGAGAGGGAGCGAGAGAGAGAAAGAGAGAGAGGTATTGGACACTGATAAAGGGAGAGAAACAGAGAACACACAGAACGATGTCTATATATATAAATAAATACATATAAATGCGGTTTGTGTGTTGGTCATTAGTGTGATCTACTGCATCAAATGTTCGCTGTAAAGGACCCACCCACCCTTTTAGCATTTATAGGCAGTGTACGCTATGACGAGTGTAAGCACATGTCAGCATTTATTAATGTATTTTGTCAACATTGAGGCTGCTGCATAAACTGATAATGAATGATAATACATTAAAATACAGTTGCAATAACAGAAAATATGTCTTTGCAGGATAACATTTTTACAATTACTGTACATCTATAAATACTTCAAATGCTCCTATATAGGGTTGCAGCTACATTAGACATAATAAATAATAATTATCAAATGTTACAATCTGCTTATAATTGTTAAATAGGGGCTAACTATATCTGACAATCAATTCATCTTTGAACTTTATTGTAAACTTTGAAATAACACTGAATACACAAAACAATAAATATCATTATTTGACACAATTAGCAATTTGATGGCATGGGGGACGTTCTAATAATGTAAGGTAATTGTGAATCCTGTCTTTTTCTATATTAATTTTTCAAGTGAAAAATGTCAAATATGCGGTTGTTCAAACTTGTTGATTTTTTTTAATCATTGAAAATTAATTATCTTTGTGTCTTGGATTGATATGAATACACTGACATGGGCTCTTGCATGTGTTGACACTGTTTTCTAACATATTGCAGATTAAAAGATTAATTGAATTATGGGGAAAAGCATTCACTAAGTAATCAATGGAAGTAACTATTAGTTGCAGCTCTAGGTCAGAGCTGAAAATAAGTTGCCCATAAGAAGGAGCCCTGTTTAAGTACATCCTTTCCAGTGAAAACCTTTTTTTCTTTCATGCAGTTTTTGAAGAGAAAGAAACTTTCTGTGTGCTCACAGACCTCAGCTGTCTGGCTCTGTGAGAGAGTTGTTCATGTCAACTTTCATTGATTGAAATTTTGAAGATCAAAAGGAATAGGATATATCAATTATACCGGAGGATAGATTTTCCTTCGAAAGGGGCAGGGGAAACAATTTTTAGTCATCATTATTGTCAAAGATGTAGGCCTGGAGATTTTTCTCTGTGTGGTTTGGCAAAGAAACTCTCATCTTTCTTTTTGTCTTTTTCGCTCTCTCCTCTCGTTCTCGTCTGTGTCCCCGTATTTTCTTTCTTTTGTCTCGTATTGGCAAATTAATAAAGCAATCTTCAAAGGTCTGTTTTGAGCTCTGCAGAGGCTGCAGTAATCCACGATGATGAAGCATTTAAACACACACATGCTCGCGTATTCACGTGCATACAAACACACAGAGAAAAGACCTAATCTTGTACAGGTGTATATGCACTCATGTGCACTGCACAACACACACACACATACACACACACACACACACACACTCACACAGCAAGGAGGACATGAGTGACCCGAGGAATGCAGGGGTCAAATCTTTAAAGACCTGGCTGATAGAGGGGATGTATAGGATCAAAGGAGAGAGGGAGAGAGAGAGAGGGAGAGAGAGAGAAAGGGAGGGAGAGATGGATGGAAGGAGGAGAGCGAGGGAGGGAGGGAATGTACAGGATCAAAGGGGAGAGGAAGGGAGGACTGAAATGATGGGAGGATGAATGGAGGAGTGAGAGCGGAGGTGTAGGCAAGAGGGGGGGAGAAAAGTAAAGGAAAATGTGCTCAGGGGGAGTTGGAAGGAGAGAAAAGGGGGGAGGAAAAGTAGGAGGCAGAGGTAGGATCGAGGGACAAAAACAATATAGATAACTCAAACTGACAGGTGTATGTATGTCTGTGTTTAAACGGTGGGTTTTCTGCCAGAAAGTGAAAGCTCACTTGTGCAGTGGTGAAAGATTTATGTATGTGCAGATGTGTGTGTGTGTGTGTGTGTGTGTGTGTGTGTGTGTGTGCGTGTGTGCGTGTGTGTGTGTGAATGGGGAGTGTCAGTGAATACCTGCTGAATGAAACTCTGGGCCATATTTTGCAGCTGCAGTAGCCATTAGCTTCTCCTGACAGTCATTTCTTTTTAAATGTCAATACATTTGAAAATACATCTTTTTTTCCCCCAATAAGCAAAGTTTATCATCACTAAAAATAGCATTTTTAAAAAAAAGATTTTTCTCTACAATGACATAATACTGTTATGTCATTGTAGAGTGGTAAACACAGATATTGGAGTATTTAAAAAAAGGTTTTTCGAATTTGAAATAGTCAAACTCATCAAACCACTTCTACAGACTTCTCCACTGTTGATCTGTATGTTCAGCATGTACAAGCACTTGGTTTCACATCTTAGTTCAATACTGTTTCCTGTTGTAAATCCATGCTACAATTTTCAGTTAATATTGATTTAGTAAATAGTAGATCAGCAATTGCATTGAGGGTCTAAATGCAGCATATTAGGAACTGCCATCAGCTTTAGCTTAGCAGGTGTATTGTTCATTTAGTATTATTCTATATGTACTTGTACAGTTTTCTGACAAAGTGAATAGCCACAAAATCACTTTGTTCGTCAGAATTCTTCCCAAAAACTCAAGACTATTTTGGTGCTGACCAAAATATGTCCTTAGCACAGAGTAATGAAAACTGTCAAGTACCATAAGTTGGCATTGAGTGTCAGATTTGATCAGATAGTTTCTAATTTAAATCAAAATTCTGCCAATTTTTGACTATTTTATTGAGGCAAAATATTTTGTGTTAATACACCTCATACCTTGTTTGTTACAGTCGGTCCTGAAATCTGCAGCTAAAATCAATCCTTGACAAAATCAGTTGTGTCTCTGTATGCGGTGCTCATATGAAGACTTAACCCTACCTTGTACAACCCTGCCTAAACAATGCAGCCACACAACCAGGTGCCTGTGTGTAAATGCAGGACCGTGCTTGAGACTGGCCACTCTATAAAACCCTGGCCGTGGTTCTGTGCTCCTGATAGGTCTTGTTTTAGGGCTGACTGCTCCGACTAACATTTCACTGATAACATCACTCATAAGTAACTCAGAATCCCTATCTCTGCCTATTTCTGTCTGCCTTCATCTCCGTCTGCGCTCTCCTCCTCTGAGATTTCACTGATAACATCAGTACCGAGAGTCCATTTCTCCTGTTATCTCTCTCCTTCTTTGTCTCTCCCTCTCTCTTATTGGTTTGGCTGTTGTGTTTCTTTCCCTGCTGATTTCTGGTGGAAATTATAGACTGCTCTTCTCTCTCTCTCTCACCCCTCTATATGTGTGTGTATGACAGAGAGAGAGAGGGAGTTGTGTTACTCTGATAACATCAGGGATTCAGGAGGAAACAGAGGAGTGTTGGAAGTCTTCATTTGTACTTGGGAGATGGCCAAGGCTTTTTGAATTGGCTGCAAGCGCTGTGAGCGCCTGAGCACAGGGTTTGTCAACAGTGTGGACAGGCTACATTTGAAATGCTTGTTTTAACCCAGAGACACGCTTTTCTGCTCACACACACTCACACACGATAAGTCAGAAAAAAACACACACCCAGGGTAAGACAGTTGCATGCAGGGCCACACACGCTCCTCTTTAGTTTCTTATCATATCGAGTTGGAAAGTTACTGAAATACTCCCCAACCGCAGCGCCAACACTTACGATCAGGATAACATCAATTAGCCAGAGGCTTTACCGTAAAAGGAGTTTATCTTTGTGTTTACAAGCTGCTCACATTGCAGCAGATTCGCACTGTGACAGGACCTCACATACAGTTTACACACGCTATACATCTATATACAGAGCAAATGTGTTGCTGACACGTTGTTGCTAAAATTAAATACCTCGAGTTATCTTATCATTTCGTGTGATGTCTAAACTGGAAATACACTGGAGATGAAACTGAGCAGCAGTCTAATGCTTGAACTGAGTTTTGCAGCCTGTCGTGTCCTCTTCCCGACCTGCTGTTAAAATTGGTCTTTGTGATTAAAAGGTCAGTCAGTTATGAAAAAAATGGTTTGAGTGAATTACAACTAAAACATACCATAAAATCACATTTCAGCTCTTAATTTGAAAGGACACTGCCAAACTGACATTGTCCACTTGTATCTCAAGCTGACAGGTGATTCCTTGTTGTGGCAGTAAAAATGTTACGCTGTGGTCAAAATACACAAGCTCGATCATTTTCATGTGTGTCAGAGTAAAAGACATCTGAACCGTCATTTTGGTCGCCTCACCTCAGCCAACCTCAGCCGTTTGGCAGCTTCTGAAATGTGTTCCTTGACATAATAGCACAGAGCGCTCTAGTGCTCACGACAGCTAACATGACGAATCAAAAGAGTAATGATATTGTTAAATTCAGTTTAATTTACATAGCGGCAAATCACAAAAGGCAGAAATCTCGAGCAGAACCAAGCTCTAGGTGGTTGAGAAAGAACAAGGTGCCATTGGTTGAAATTGGTCTCTGGCACCGCCCTCCTGATCAAACCCATGCACCTCATGCAAGCTGTGACTGGTCAGGGTTCAGTGTGTGGTTTGCCACGTTTCTCAGAAAAGTCATTGTAAACGATGGCCTCATATAACTCGAAAATGTGGCGTTAGACAGTTTCACTTTATAAAGTTGACAGTCAAATAATGCTGCAAGACATTGTGATTACCAATTCAGAAGAGTTCACGAGTTTACTCATTTTTACAATTTTGAATAGCTTCGAACAACCTTGTTTGATGGTAGAAAGTTACAGTGTGCAACAGGTTTGGGTGAGACCTCAGTGGAGAAAAAGACAAATTAATTCAAATGCCTGTTGCACTTATAGACTATGGATGTTGTATTTAAATAAATGATTATTGAGTATTCATTTTTTTCTATGTTCAAATGATAGTGACAACCCAAGAACTCCCTCTGCTGCATCACTGCTCTAGTTCTGTGTAGGTTCTTGTGCTCAGTCTGCTTTAGTGGACCTGTGTGATTCAGGCTGAAATGTCTCCCTTCTAATGATGCGTTACAGTTTTTCTGCTCAATCTCAAACCAAATTGCTGCCATCTTTCTTTGTTATTACAGTTCTCAACAGCCTGATGATTTTTATGACTGCTGGAAAGCGATCCACCATTTCACAAATGCAGTTAATGTAACCTCTCCTCAGAGATACTCTGTTAAGCATGCTCGCCACTTTTTCTTGCAAATCCCGAGCTGAGCCAACACACTTCAGAGCGAGAGCAGCGAGGGTTTTTTTTTTTTTTTTTTTTTTCCTGCCGAGCCGCCGAAAACACTCCAGATCTCCACATGTGGGAATCTGACTGTGATGATGTTTGCTCTGGATGCACACACCCACCCCACTCCATCTCAACAAGAGGGGACATTTCCATGACAAAGGACAATTATTGACTTTCATTGGCTCCGCTTGCTTTGATATCAGCAAGGGGTGTGTCTGTGTGTCTGTGTGTGCGTGCTGGAGGGGGCGGGATGGTGGTGGTGGTGGTGGTGGAGGGGGAGGCAGCAGTGGAGGAGATGAAGAAACAGGGGGACCTGATGAAAGGAGCCGAGTGGGAAAATGCACCCACTGACCCACAGTGCACTAACAGAAGAGGAGGATCACAGGGGAAAGAAAGAAATCATTCATTAAAGGTTTTCTTTCTTTCACTCCTCCTCTGTGCTCCTGTATCCTTCCTCACTTTCTCGCTCGTGTTTTCTTCCACTCTATCTCTTTCCTTCCCCGAACCTTTTAACTCTCTTTCTTTTTATCTGCCTATGACTGACCCCCCCCCCCCCCCCCCACA
Organism: Centropyge bicolor; assembly: GCA_037975185.1. Taxonomy (NCBI): domain Eukaryota; kingdom Metazoa; phylum Chordata; class Actinopteri; family Pomacanthidae; genus Centropyge; species Centropyge bicolor. The sequence goes on along the minus strand of JBBMOC010000034.1, from coordinate 2,533,937 downwards.
CACACACACACACACACTCTCTCCCCCCTCCTCCTCCTCCTCCTCCCTTCTCAGCCATAATTTAAGGGGCTGAAAGGCACGGCGAGTGGAGAAAGAGGAGAAGAGGGAGCTGAGAAAAAGGGGAGACCCTGCAGATGAGGGCCTTCCTTCACGGACATGGCACAGATGTGAGGGTGTTTTTGTGAAATGAGTCGGGGAGGGGCGGCGATAGGCTAATTTGCGTGGCATAAAGACGGGGCCCTTTTCATATGCAGAGCGCCACTTTGATGCGCGGCCGATGAAAGCTGGAGGGAGCGGCGAGGAGAGGAGAAGAGAGGGTGACGGAGGGGTTCTTTGTCCCCTGACAAGAAGGCATCTGCTCCACGCTGCCCTCCTCTCCTCCTCTCCTCTGCTACACTGAGGCTCCCACAATGGGCCGGGCCGAGAGAGAAAAGTGTCATCAGAGCACCTTAGAAAACAGAACATGAAAAAAAAAAAAAAAAGAAACAGCCGCTTGGGTCGGCCTGGTTGGCGTACGGGTATGCATGTCAATACAGAATTCATTTGATCTAAGAGTACGCTCGTGCACGCACACACATGCACGTGCGCACACACGCTGCGCACTGGATTGTAAAAACATGCAGACATACTGTAGACACATTTACATAGTTCCACAGCTGACAAAACACATCTTCACTTTGACTGATTGTTCCCATTGAGAAACAAATAAACCATACAAACTTTCCTCCTTTATGGGAATCAACATCAATGGCTTGCAGGGTGAAAGGTGTGTGTGTGTGTGTGTGTGTGTATGGTGGAGAGATCAGAGGGAGACCATGTGCTGAGGTGAGTGGTGGTGCTTTCTGTGTGTGTGTGTCTGTAGACCTGTAAGGCCTGCGCGCGTATGTGTGTGTTCATGTGTATTTGCGTGCATGTATGCATATGTGTGTCCTGGCGGTACAGATCATAGGCGGCAGGCTCACCAGGGCCCTCTCACCAAACACTGGCCGATTTCACGCTCGCACAATAGCTGAATCTCCGCAGCGGGGCGGAGGGTGTTTTGGCAGGGAAAACTCAAACTGTCTCCTTTGCTGTAACAGTTGGTTCAGTAAATCTAAATCTTTTACTCAGTTATTTCCCTGTTTGGGTTTTACATCACATCTGTGTTTCTGTCACTCAAGAAAGTGTAGTAAAAATAGTATAGAATCAAAATGACGAAAGATAGATTTTCTTCTGAATTTCATTCCTATTCTGAAAAATCCATTTGTGTCTTGTCCATGTAACATGACTATTTCCCTTCACTTTGGTCGAGAGACTGAAATATCTCGATTACTATTGGATGGACTGACATTTTGTGCAAACATTCATGGTCTTCAGAGGCTTTTCCCTTTCTTGTGAAATATCTCAACATCTACTACATTAATTGGTACAAATATTCATGGTCCCCAGAAGATGTATCCCAATGACTGTGGTGATCCCCTGACTTTTCCTGCTTCCACATTTGTTGTTTTGAGTGAACTGTCTTACAAATATTGGATGGATTGTCATAAAAACACACATTCACATTCCCCTCAGGATGAATCCTAATACCTTTTATTGGCCCCTTAACTTTTTGTCCAGCATCATCATCAGGTCAAAAATGTCATTTGTCCAATATAATAGTTTCTGTCCAAATAGCAAAATTACTGACTTTTCTACATATTTGATCTTTTTCTTATTCCCTCTTTAGAGCTGGAAACATGAGCAATGTTATTTCACTGATAAATTTAACTTCTCAAGGAAGCTCTTTAACTTGAATAAACATTCACATTTCATGCTTTTAAGAGGAAACAAATGTAGATCTGATCAAGGAGCCATGACCAAAGTTATAAATTATTAAGTAACTGTAACTTATTTTATTTCGAGAATGCACTTCTAATCAGTGCATCTCATCATGCTGTATTATACATCTGTGACATCAATACTACCAAGTCAAATTCCACTACATCTCTTATCATTACAGCTTCCATCAGGGTGAAAATAAATTGATCAATTACAAGTTGCGATTGTCTCCTTCCAGGTGATCTTTGCCCTGAACCAGACGTTACTACAGCAGGAGTCTTTAAGGGCAGGAAGCCTACAGGTCCCGTACACCACTGAAGACCTGATCAGGCACTACAACTGTGGCGATCTCAACTCCATCATCTTCAATCATGACACCTCACAGGTCGGTCTTATCTTATTTTATCTTATCTGTAGCAGCTTTAACTACTTTCGCTCTAGTTAATAAGCTTAGAGTCATTTTGACCCCTTGACCTTTTGGAGTGTCCCGGTGACATGACCCTTGACCTTTTACCTTCACCCCTAACCCTCTGAGTGACCTTTCATCCCCCACACCTACACCCTCCCTTCTGCCAGCTTCTCTATACTATTGCCAATTTAGTTGTTCTGTTCTTCTCTCCATCGTCCTTGTGTCTCTCTCTCTCTCTCTTTATTATTTGTTCTTCCTCTTAGAAATGCAGCTTCTTCTGTCCAAATGCTTGACTTACATTTACTCTTTTGACTTTTTTGGCCAGGTGTATCCTCAATGTTTTTATTTGGCAGAAAAATGGAGCAAATTTTGAGTCATATGTTTTTAGAATTTTCTGTCTTTTCTTATGTGAAAGCTCTGGAAAAGAAATCTGCTCTCCACTTTCTCCTTTTCATTTTCGTGGCTTGACTGAACTGTCACCCCTTCAACCCCCAGGTCCCTAACTTCAACAACGTGACACTGCCACCCAGCGAGCAGGTGACCGCCCAGGAAATAGACAGCTACTTTCGACAGGAGCTCATCTACAAGAGGAACGAGAGGATGGGGAAAAGGGTCAAGGCGCTGCTGGAGGAACATCCTGACAAGAGCTTCTTCTTCGCCTTTGGAGCAGGTTGGTGTTAACTGCACACTCTAAAAGACTGAAATCTGATAAAGAAGCAAACATCAATACTTCTGTTGTATTGTCAGACAAAAAGATAACATTCAGGTCTTTATTAGTCTCTGTGTACGTTCATGAAAGCACTCAAAAAGATTACTTTTATCCCTGCAACAAAACGACTTAGATTCCTCTTTTTGTTCAGAGAGCACTTCTGCAAAGGAGATAGAACGTGTCTTAGTCTGAGCGGCTTAACAAACTCGCAGTAGAGAGAGAGAAAACAAAGACGACCTAAGAAAGTGGGGACAGAAATCCCAGCTGATCAGAGAGGTTTAACTCACTAATTAGCTTTGTCTACTTAATCTGCAGCTGCTTTCAGACATAGAGCTATAATATATAACATAAATATACTTATTAAAATAACATATTTCCACAATCCAGTTTTTCTTCATTGGATAATACAAATCAGATGTTCTGTCTTTTCCCCAGGACACTTTTCATGACAAATCCCCAGTTTTTGTCTGTTTCCTCTCTCGTTATTTGTTGATTCTGTTGTGCTTGATAAGCAGCTCTGCAATTGATCAGTAGCTTAGCCGACTAAACAAAACCAGACAAGACTAAACCGTTGATCTACAGCTTTATCAGCTTGGGGTTCAAATAAAACAGAGTGGTGTCGAGTCCCTCTCTCTAAAGCAGAGGCTCAATAAAACGTCCTTTTATCAGTTCAGCACCGACCAGAAACAGACATGTGGAGCCCTTTCACATAGTTTTGGACATGTCAGTTCAATACTTGAAATTCCTCCATAACTATGCAGCAACCTCATAAGCAGGACCCGCCTGATAAGAGACTTGACTTAAAATGGGGAGGATAAAGAGAGCAGATAACAGCAAAGAAGATTCCTCAAAGTTGTTGACTTAACGGCCGACTCTATGTGTGTGTGTGTGTGTATTCGTGTTTCTTGGCTGAACGACGTGTATCTAAGGCAGACGGTCTTTGTCCTTTGGGAGTCGTGTCGGTTTGTTTGGCCTCTTGTTGTTTAATCAAAGCTTTGTTCACACCTCATAAAGAAGATGAGGCTATTTTTTTAAATCATTGACTCAGGTGGGTTTTCAGTCTGGATAAAGTTAGTTTGTATGTCGGGCCATAACACTTAACCCTTTGCACACAAGAAAGTGCTTTATATCTAGCATGAAAAATATAAAAAGACGTCTTTGGAACACACTTAGAAAACCAGAAAAATGTACATACTTTCAGGAAATATGCAAGTGTTTATATGCAAAATGTTAGAACAAATTGTGCACTTAAGAGTAGAATTAATAATAAAAATGTGACAAGAATGACAATATACATAGGTGTAAATGACATTTGCTGGTAAATTACCATTCCCTCGAATTAGTAGTTTTAGTTATTGTGGCCAGGTTTCTCCAAACTTTTATTTTGTTTCTAGCAGGGAAGCTGTTCCAGGAAACAGGCATTCAGTAAGATACTTTTGTTTTCACAGAGGAACATGGACAGGAAACATTTTACAATTTCAAAAACAGCCCAAGGTGATGTTTTCACATTGCTTTGTGTTATTCAACAGTCCAATAGATATTTAGTTTTCTGTGAATGAGAAACAGAAAAGTCATCAGATAGTCACACTTGAGAAGCTAATAATAATCAATACCTTGATTTTGAAAATAAAAATAGTGCGTACCAATTTATTGTCGATCAACTGCTCGACTAGTTATTGCAGCTTTGATTAATTTGTTGATTTGTTAAGTCATTTGTACCAAATCATTAAGTCATTACCAAAAATCACATGTTCATAAATCAGTTTAAATCCAACTTTAGTCAAAAAACCATTGACGCCAAATTGAAATACTAATTGAAATACTAATTTCTTCACCTTAGACAATAAGCCAAAAAAAAAAAAAGAGAGAAACAGATCCAGGGAAAATGTCACTTTGTCATGAATCTGTCATCTGATGTTAAAAAAAAAAAAAAGATTTGTAATTCATCACACCCATAAATGGCACAATGTGGACGTTAACCAAGTCAACTAATCATCAATGGAACCATAAAAGCTTTAAAACGTTTATGATATTTTTGCAGCGAAGGGCACACACACACTTTGGAAAGAATCCGTTCCCCCATAATTTGATTTAGTTCATTATGGGATATATATGGAGGAGAGAGGACCAAATTTTAGTGCCATCAACTTCAGCAGTCAGATTTTCCTGCTGATGACATCGTCAGAAACGTCCTCATCCAAAGATTCTTTGGTCATTTAGGAGCAGAAAAGCAGCGAACTCTGAGCAGAGAGAGAGAGGCCTTCACAGTCTGTTGGTCTCCGAGCTGGCAGGAAACAGCTGAGGAAAAGCAGACACACACACGCATGCACACACACACACATATCCACACTCGAGCCCTAACAAGGAGTACATTTCACGGCCTGTCCCTAAGGAGGTGCCTTTACAAGGGCTTGGTCTAAAAAGGTGTGTGCCTCTGTGTGTAGTTACGTGTGTGTGTGTGTGTATGTGTGTGTGTGCCGGTGAGTGAAAGTGATACGGGCAATCAGCCCAGAAGCACTAGTCTTCGACATACGGAGGGCAGGTTGGGTCGGCGTGTACAAGGAATGGGATGGGGCACATTAGAGTATGTGCACATGTGAGTATGCACAAACACACAAAAACGTAAGCACACACACATACCCACACCCACACACACACACTCCCCAGCCCCCAGAACATACCGAAGACAGACCGGGTAAAATGTGTCCTTAATTATCCCCAGAGGGGTCAGAGGACAGACACACACACACACACACACACACACACACACACACACACACACACACACACACACACACACTCACACACACACACACACACACACACACACACACACACACACACACTACAATGGAGCCCATTATGTCAGCATACTCAACTTCCCTGTTACAATCAGGTGTGAGACCAGTCTTATCAGCGACCATCTCATGTCTCTCTAAATCCTCACAAAACGCCGTCTCGACACCTCCACGGCTTCTACACTGTGTCAGCGTGACGCGTCGCGGCGACCACAAACTTGGAAAGAACTGCTCCCTTAAATCGCAATACTGCAAGCTTTAGATAAATTATGATTACTTGACATCCATCCAGACGACTTCAGATCGGATCGAGAGGAATAAGCTTTGTGCTTTTTTGAAACAGCAACCACATATTTAGCATATTTCTCTTCCCGAGTAATGATCCCATTAGCCTGCAGGAGTCGGCCTGCGGATTCCTCACTGACCTATGTGGAAAATTGTTGAGGGTTTTCATTTTTCCCTGTAATAAGCTTTATTGCCACAACAAGTTAACAAAACAGTTTATGCATGATAATTTATTCCCTGTCAAATTGCCTGCTTGAATGCAGATTGCGCTTTGCCAAAGAAACTTAAGATATCACAGCGGAGTGTTTGGGTATCGCAGTGATTTAGTGTTTATGGAAGCCTCGTTCCTGTTTGTTTGCGAGGATTGATGACGGTAAGCATCTGAAAAAGTAGACTGCAGCACATTGTGATCCGATAAGGCAAACTGCGTCGTTAATCATTTTTCAAAAAAAATTTATTTTGTTATTTGTTTCTACTGCAGCAACAAAACGCTCCCAAAAGATCATCAGTCTTGGTCTGTAGTTGAATAATTTGTTAATGTTAGCAGAAATGTTGAAAAAAGCTGAACCCCACACGGTAATAAGATCATGTCGTGTCAAAAGTGAAACAGTAGTAAAGAAAAATGAGCAAATGTGCTGCTTTCTATTGTCATCTGTGTTTATGGGGAAGAAATATATAGTGATTTTGTGGGGTTTTGGAAATTGTTTATGGAGAAAGCATTAATGGTTGAGAGTCAAATGCTGCCAAACCAGAGTTAAGGTTTTCTAACCCTAAATGATTTCTCATGTGCTCACAGCACGCATGCACACACACACGCACGCACACACACGCGCACGCACACACGCGCACACACACACACACACACACACACACACACACACACAAACACACACACACACACACACACACACACACACACACACACACACACACACACACACACACAGAGTCATGCACTCATTCTCTCTCCGTCTTGACTTGTTCTCTATGGGTGTCTGCTCTTTGGGGACTAAGTCTTTAACCATCATTAGATTGTGTTAAAAGCAAAGATAAAATTACATCTAGCAATTTTTTTCATTGCGTATAAAAAGTATAAAAAATCAACAAATCCACTGCGTGACCTTAGGATGTTTGTTACCAGCAAAGTTAGGACTGTGCCTGTTTAGACAGAACGTTCTCTGTGAGAGTGTTTTGTGTCTGAAACCATGTGCCATTTATCAGGAGTCATTTACACATGGATGCCAAGTCAGTAAACACAGCGCGAGAGGAATAACACATTATACAAGATGTAGTTTGTTTGAGTGAAATTGAGAGATTTTGCAGCAAAATCAATTATTGAATTTGTCGACCAAATCCGAGTAGTCATAAGAGTCGCACGCCTTCTATAGAAAACAGCTTGCACATATTGATTCTTTGCTTGTGTCCAGACTCGCCAGAACGAGGCCCACGACCAATTTTGCATCTGAGCCCTCGCTGTTGTTTTTCCAGCGGGTCTGGTCAGAGTAGTGGTCAGGAAGGCAACAGTCAAACAAACAGAAGTGGTCTCTGGTCAGCCCAGAGGAACACACACATCTTTCTCTCTCTCTCTCTCTCTCTCTCTCTCTCTGCACAGCATGCGCTCATTTTTTTTGTGTGTCTATCAAGGATCTGTCTTGTCCAGAGACTTTTTTTTTCAGCTTCATGACACAGAACAGAGAGCATTCAAACATGAGCTGAGAAAGATAATAAGACCTTCTTCCACGATGACCACCCAGCAGTTTGTTTGATATTATGGCAGGTGATAGACGATTCATGGAATAAGAAAAAAAAAAGTTCCTTATCATACCTATGTCCTTATTTTCTGACTGGCTCTCAGTCTCTCTCTGCTAAATTAACCCCAAATCAGTGGAGTAACAGAACCATTATCTCAACCTTTACTGACATCCAAAACATTGATGACAGTTTGGTGAGATTTCAGAAATCTGCTCATTTTTCCTAAGCTTGCTCTCTTTAACTTGCTTCCTGGCTGGACTTTTGACATATGAAGTTTGCCTGTTCTTTCGCTCTGTCAGGACCGTTTGAATCTTAAGAAGTGTTTTTAGAAGAGTAGATAAAACTTCACATAAAGTGCTCTCATTGTATCCACGAGGGCAGAATACACTGCTTTGTATTCCGGGTATTGTCATGCCTCGCTATACTTTACTGTACTGTAAGTAAATACCTCCTAGAAATTTGTCTCTCCCCCCCATCTGTTTGTCTGAAATAGCATGGCCATCACTCAACGTAAATGATGATGTTGAAAAAGCAGCATATGTTCAGACAGGCATATGGAAGCGGTTATTGCTGCGCTCCATAGGTACAGTAACCCAATCCGTGTATACAATCTGAACCCATGTTCCCTTTATAATCTCTGCCATACCCTGGCACTCTCCACTTTAATAAAATGATGTGTTTACATATCGCTGAAGGCTGAGGGCTCCGGTCGTGCCGGCTCTCTCTCATTCTTGTCTTTCTCCAGGCTGCTGAACTCGAATGCATCCATGTTTCAGCCTCAGCCTCAAGCTGCTTAGCACATCATGATTCCCCTCAAACTGCGCTCCAAAACCACAAATTTAAATATTTGCGGCGGTGTAATTGCCAGTGTGGTTGACAGGCTCTAACGGTTACTGTACTTTGAAATGTTTGACTCTTTTCACAGGCAATTAAGGGTTGCCTTTGGATCTTTCGCTATTTAGGTTGGTATGACCATGCTAAAGTGAATACCCCTCGGTTAGTGAGCTGTTTAGTGCGGTGGGTAAATGGATGGCTTGCCCGTGAGCTGCGGCTCATGACAGAGGTTGACGTGAACTCATAACTCACACAGAGCACCTTGACTTGTCAGTATGTGGGTAGCTTTCGGTACTGGAGCGGGGAAATTGTCACTTAATACGCTGTACTTTGTGAGTCCAGCACTGTGTGATGACAGAGCCACGTTTAATAGTAAAGAAGGAATCGGACTTAATGACTTTTAAAGGTGGTATATTTTTAAGTGCTTCACCTTTAGCATTTGATCCATATTATTAGTAAATTGCTGTATATGAATGGGACAAAAAAGTGATGCATGAACTATGAGCATAAATTAGCTTTTAGCCTCAGGGTGCAATAACTGTAAGGTGTACTGCTCGACATAAAAACAAAATATAATAACTTTATGATTAACCATAGAGTGACCATGGTAAGCCAAGCTTAAAGTACAACAACTGCAAACATCATCATTCAAACGCAGCCAAACTTTGCTTAAAGCCACAGAGGTTTATTTTGATCCTACTGAAGTTTCTAAAGATACCAAATAGACCAGGCAGAATGTTGGCAAATGTGTCTAAAAAGATGCACAAGACATCTAGCATATTTCCTTTGGACTGAATAACTCAGCCATAAAAACATTGAGTACCTCCCTTAGTGTAAAGAGCTGGAACAATGTCATGCAGAATAAACAGTATATGATACTCAGACACTGTCAGACAGTGTGAAATGAGAGAAATTCAACCCTACTTAGCAAGCGATCTTAACAAAGTTCAGGGAGTTTGAGCCTTTTGTATATAAACTGTGCTTTAATGCCTCATGTGTGCATAATATTTAAAACTTTAAGGTATAGCTGATTGATTGGACATTGCTACTCAAATTCTGTATAAATCTCCAGGCCAAACCTGGCTCAAATCCCTCCAGTGTGTTTTCACACTGAGCACTGCATCACTGCGTTCACTGCCCTCTTTTGGCTTTTTTCCTTCCCCAGATGGTGTGAAAGTCAAAAATGTGGTGCTTTTTCACAGCACCTCACCCCCATAAACAGCCAGTTTACAACTGTTTGGGGCTGTCGCTGACATGAGTACACACATGTCATACAGCACCATTAAAATCCAGACCAGACCCACCACAAGCCTGGGTGGGAAGTGGGCAGGCGGGGGCGAAATGTCTGCCAAGCCTGGATTAAGTCCCGGATTTAAGTTTGAATGACACCTTTATAGTACAAGTTTTTCAACAAGTTACATCTTGTTGGATTTATTTCTACTGGAACAGAGAAGAGATGGAAGTTGCATGACGCTGTTTTAGCACTACAAAATCGTGTAGGGAGGAGGTCAGGGTGGATGGATGGTTCAACAATGCACATAATTTGGTTGACACTGATGACCCCTGTTCACGTCCTGTTTTCTAGGAAGTCAACATCTTTTAAACATGACCATGATCTTTCCCAAACCAAGTAGTTTTTGTGTCTAAACTAAACCAAACATTAAGCATGATATGAATCATTTTGATAAAGTAGTCATTAATCGATCAGATACATTAATACAAACATTGAGTTTCCTGTGACGTCTTCACAATAAAAGCCCTATTTTTTCTGATTTCAATATGAACTGGCAGTAATAGAAAATGTTTGGTTTTCATTAGCAGCAGCTTAAATTGATACAGCTGCAGGAGAGTGGAAGTAAATCTATCAGTGAGATAAAATTACAACAGTCATGCCGGATTTCATGCATGCATCGTGCATGCATGTAAAGGCCATTTGATTCCAGCACAGGACTGGCACCACTAACAATGAGAATATATAGAAAGGTAAACATATTGAACAGCTGTTGCTGACAAAGTGCATTCCATAAACTTCTATTTTATCGTAATAATCTTTATGAAAAATGTAGCTTTTTTTTTTTTCTTTTTTCTTTTTTACAATAGCTTCCATGTCATGTGAACCGTTGAGTTCAGATTTTAAATTAATATTCTTTATCAAACTTTAGCATGTTTTTTCTTAGCTTCCATGTCATGTGACCCTCCTGATCTCTTCACTGGTCAAAGCTCATTTCCTTCATCATTCTTTGTCTTCACATTTTCCATCAGGCTTTGTGCCCTTTGGCTACTCCTTTCTTTGTCCTTGTGGTTTTTTCACTTAAGTGCCTGGCACAAAAACTGTATATACATGCCATTCTGTTCTCCAGCCTTTGTCGCTTTTGTCTGCCGGGAAAACCATCAAATATCCCAAAATATTCTCATCAACATCTTGATATTAAATCAACCATATTTCCATTTTAACTGATGTGTATTGGTGTCATATTAGTGATTCTTCATCTTCGCTTATTGTGAGATTGTAACACACAGAAAGTTGTGATGAAATGTTGGTCTTACTCTCTTTTATGGGATGCGACACACTGACTTACTTACTGAAAAAGATGAAAAACATTCAACCAGTGGGATGTTAACATGTCAGGAGCATCTGCAATGTGTCATCTGGTACATCTCTGTCTCTTCTTAAATGGGACGATAAACCTGTCAGCCCCTCCGAAGAACTAACTGGCTGTTAAGCTGCTGAGTGAAAAGCGCCTAAACATATACATTTTGTTGCACTCATCGGGTCAAAGGCCTCAGTGTCTGTACTTGAAAGACATATTTCATAGAGCCCACACTTCTCTCCCAGTCATAGCAGTGAACGCTTGTCACAACAGCTTGTTGTGATTTATTGAAAGAGTTGAACTCCTCACCCCTGACCCCATTCAAACCCAGCAGTATTTCCTTATGCACCTGGAACCGGCTCTTAACATGCCTGCCCAGGGGCTAAACTTTCATTTGGACCAGAAATTCCTCACTCATATATGAAAGGGAAAGGAAAATTATATATGTAGCTCGCGAGCAGCAGTGCATCTATTGATGATTGTGAGTGGGAATTGTTATGAAGGAACTGTCCCTTTTCATTTTGGGGCTCCAACATAAAGGAGAGCAACGCACTGGCCAGAGGGGATGAAGATATGAAGAGACAGAGGAAAACATGACTTGTGTGATTTGTGGCTTCCACTCTCTCTCCCCCCCGTCTCTCTCACTGTGGAGTTATTGAATACTTTTTTGTTTTGCTGGAGTGGAGAGTTTTCTGGTTCACTGTATGAATGAGCCTGTGTTGCTGGTCATATACAGAACAGGCACATCGCCACACGAGCTGCGTGAGGAGCCGAGTGAGGGATTCTGGGAGCCCGGGTTTTATACTCAAATTTGTATGTCCAAACCTTACATTTGGCATTTCTCAAGATTTCTCAGGGTTTCTGGACACAGATATAGATATTTTCAAAGCTGCATCTTTCCTTCTTAAAAATAGATTTGCACACTTGAGCATTTTCTAAAAATTCTTTTTGTCTGAAAATGCAAAATCGTGACTATGAGCAATTGAAAAAAGTGGCCTCATCAGTGGCTGAAGCATCTTGAGGATATGAGCTCCAAACACAAAGGAAAATTCTCATTGCAGTGACGCTCTTGTTTATTGTCATTGATACGACTGTTTCATCTTCTAAGAATCCTGACATCAATGCTTGAACTCAGTTTTTATCCATCTTTGACAGTGTGTTTTTAAAGAGTTTCATCAGTACTAAAAACATATTGTGCAAATGAAAGAAAAACAACACCACTGATTCTGCTGTAACAAATAATCTTTTCAATTCAACAGAAACAGGGTCAATGTTAATTGTCTCATGTTGAAATGAATGTAGTAGCTTTTGTCACTTCTGTTTTACGCCACCGAAGGTCTGGAGCAAATGAGAGATTGTAATCACGAAAACATGATTTTCTGTTTTTGTTGAGGCTGTTTCAGATGCCGTAGCAGATGTAAATGTTGGCCATGTTTCATTGTGACGCTGACGTATTGGCAGACCTTCTGTAAAATGAAGGCCATGGTCTTATCCGCAACACACTCCGGGTAACTAGTTAGTGAGCAATAGAGGAAAGAACAATTAGGGATGAAATGGGATTAACATGTTTGATAATTGACAGAGACAAACATGGTGTTATAGTAAAATAAATGTGTCAGAAAAGGGGAAAAAACAGAAGATTGAGACAGTGATATAGGGCGAGATAAAGTGAGATAAGACAGCCAAAATCGGAGCCCATGTGAATTTACAGGCCTGCATCCTGTGGATCTGCTCTTAGTTATAACCTAGACCTAAATCACAGATGATACGCAGGCCTCATTTGACATCTGCAAGATCTCTCGCAGATTACTCAAACTAAATAGGCACAAAATTGCACTCTAAAGCCACATGTTTCAGATGGAAGGTCTGTGAGAAAACATCTGAGAAAAACTGTGATGTGGAATGCTTTTTTTTTTTTTTTTTTTAAAGCAAGCGGGCATCCGACTCCCCTCAGTATCCTCTCTTTTCTGGACTGAGACAGCTGAAAGGCCGAGCAGAGACTCGCAGCAGGATGCGACGCTGGAAGGGGGGACTCGTGTTTTCAGAAGAATCAGTCTTGAGGCCGCAGTATGCAAACTGCAGGAATATATTTTGGCAAGTTCGGGCGAGCGAAAGCACAAGTTTGACGAAAGAAAAACGCCCCAAAAAAACGCGGTGAATGATTCTGATCACGACAGTCTGCAACTGATCTGAAGTATAACATGGATGGTTGTGCTGTTTGATAGAAACCAGTCTCAATTTCCTACTTCAGTTCACTTTGGATAAATTAAATTTTTTTTTAGAATAATGGCTCTATTCCTGTTGACCCAGTAATTCATCCCTCAGCTCTGCAGTATATGTGTCACATATATGGTCCTAACCCTCAAAACAGAGTTGGTCTTCATGCAGCCTGTTATCGCAAGATTACACTACAGTAATATTTACACATAGTGGCCATTCCAACTAAAGACATTGTTTTATTTAGGCCTAAATGTGTAACTTTCGTTTTTTTTTTTAAATAATTCAAAAGCGACATGCAAAGATTAGGAAAAAGTTAGAAAAGTTCAACTGAAGTCACAATGATATATCTGTTAATGCATATTTTGTCATTTTGCATAGATATTATATTAATATTATGAACTGAAAAATCTGTCCCATCCTTTACTGACACAAGAAGAAAAAACAGGCTTGAAAAATTGACTGAAATGTAAAGATAGTTGGACAGTGATAAGGGAACCGTGGACATTCAGACACTTGGAGAAATGGTTGTGTGTGAACTGGATCTGATCAGTGGTCAAAGGAATCAAGTACATTTACTCAAATAGCGACATAAGTACAATTTTTAAGCACTTTAACTTTTAAATTTTATAGTGTAATATTGAACTTTATACTCCACTCCATTTCTTTAATAGCTTGGCTACTATGCAAATTAAGATTTTACACACAATATGATGCTTTTATGGTCGACATGAAAAACTCTTTTCAGCCAACCTGAGGTCAGGTATCCCCACCACTCCACCCCTCTTAAACTGCTTATACAATCCCCCTTTGACTTAATTGCTTTTATAGTGAGAATATTCTCCGAGACAGTATTTCTGAGTAAAATGAGACATCCAGTGGCAGGGACATTCAGAGCTGGCAGCGCTCCGGTTTACTTTGTCAAAACTGCTCACTTTTACAGAATTTTCTAACTTTGATCACGCTTTCATACGACCACAGTGAATGGGGCTGGTGTGTGTGTTCGAGCGCCATAATTTCTTGGCAGAGAGAGCAAAACTGAGGAGTGCACCAAGAGGGAGTGTAGAGACTATTGCAGCCTGACAGATGTAATCCCTAACACGGCTCCAAAGTGCTGTGTGCCACCACAAAGTTTGAGTGAGGGTTTATTTAAAAAACAACCTCACACCACAGGCCTCTTATGCGCTCTGTTTCTCATTTATTCTCAGCATAAATTCAAAGCTGAAGTTTCTCAGCACGATCTCAAGGAAACTCGCGCACACAATTTAGACGTTTTTTTACTCTAACGGTAAACACGGCGAAGCATAATTCACGTAATAGAAAAGGCCCAAAGCAAGGCAGAGCAATTAAAATGTGGGCATGTTTAATGATCCATCTTTTTAATTTTTTTTCTTCATGCAAATTCTACATTTTCACATGCAATTTTACTCATCAAGCTTTCTTTGTAAGCTAAACAAACCACCTCTCCCATCATTGCCATCACATCCCCCCAAATGCTATCTATACTAAATTTCACTTAGATGCTTTTAACACATCATCAGTCTCAAACATTTGTCCGGGGCAGTCACATTAGTCCTAGAAACCTTTAGATGTGTCTACCGTGAGATGATACATTGGCTCAGATGAACGAGGTCGTCCTGATATGTGAAAGTTACAGATGAGGTGAAAGTGAATAAAGCCACGACTCACATTTCCTCTGTCACAGCACGGACTACTGTATGTTTAAAGTTTTCTGATGTGAGATAATTTAGAGATGAGGAGTTCACATCTTGCTCACCTCTTCTTGCTTCCTTTTGCTCTTCAAAGATTTCTATTTTCTACATCCAGCCAACATGTACGCCTGGGACCCATTTGGGCTAAGTGTGGGCTACATGGGTACCAACTGGGCATAGACCGGTCTGTCTGTCTGTCTGTCTCTCTCTCTCTGTGCCTCTGTCTCTCTTGCTGTCTCTTTCCGTCTCTTGGTCTTCCTCTCGGTCTTCCTCTCGGTCTCTCTTTTTCTCTCTCTCTACCTGTCTCTCTGTCTCTCTCCCTCTTTGGGTTAGAGCCTCTCTCTCTCTCCCTTCCTCTCTCTACCTGTCCCTCTCTCTCCCTCTCTCTCTCCCTCTGGGTTAGAGCCTCTCTCTCTCTCTCTCTTCCTGTCTCTCTCTCTCTCTGGGTTAGAGTCTCTCTCTCTTTACCTGTCTCTCTCTCTCTCTGGGTTACGGTCATGGTCTCTCTTGGCCCTCACAGGTGCATCCTTCAGTTTCTCTGCCTTAGCTTTGGTTAAAGAGATTCAGAAATAAAAAACGGTTGTAGATGTGAGATACCACCTCAAGCAGCCTCCTCTCCGATCCTGTTCTGTATGGCAGACTTTACATGGGCACCAAGTCAAGATACAGTCGACATAATAACAGCAGTGTTTTAATCCTAAACCGAAGGCCTCACAGGATGCGCTTATCCTTCAGCTATCACAGTCTGGCATCTGACGACTTAACATTCCTGTGTTGTTTTGCATGCCTTTTCCCTTTGTCTCTATTCCTGTTTTTCTTTCCATGTTAAATGCAGCAGTTGACATCAGCGCTCGATCTGCTCCCTCGTCTCTGCTTGTCTGCCCCGAATTGTTTTTTTGTCTGCATCCTGTCATCTGCTTGCTTCTGCTTCTCTCGTCTTCCCTCCCAGTCTCCTTCAACAGCCTGTGTCTGTTTGGGAAATATTGATCGGTATCAGTTTCATAGTAAAGGACCTGTTGAACTCGGCCTGTTTGTGAGCTGTGCGTCTCATTGTGGTTGAGAGAAATAGAAAGAGAAATGTTTTGGTGGAGGTTGAGATGTTAGCATTCTTTGGCCTGACTTGAGAAAGGCATATTCCGTGGAACAGAGGTGCGTTTGTGTCTTTCAAATTCACACAGCCGTTTAACAGCTGTCTTTTATCACAGCTTTCTCACGTCACTGGTATCTTACATTCAAAACCACATCCTGGAGGAATATGAATGGAAAAACTGCCCGATTCTGAGAGGGAGTTTTCAAGAATATTGAACTATTTCAAGAAGTGCCAATAACTACAACGGTGATTTTAACAATTTATGACCTTGGGGAACAAGAGATGAAATGATTTGTATTGTTTAAATGACATCATACCTGATCATCCAATTTATGAGAAATGACGCCGATATTGAAGCATTTGTTCAAGTTCTTTGTTCAAGGCTTGTTCAAATATAGAACACAGACAAAATACATCACTTATAATAAATCATAATATCTCAAATACTAGATATACAAGAAAACTCTCAATATCTATAAAGACAGATGTGCCCAACATGTTTCAATCATAGTAACAGAACTTTATTTATATATCATGTAGAGAAGAGAAAACCAGCTAAAAGTGCCACTATGTTGCTTTCACACAGTGTCTCATTTTTCTGTTATCATAAAAAAATGTTTTTTGACAGAAAAAATTTAAACTGAACGTTAATTAGTAATATTCATAGTGATTTCCAGCCATATGTTGCATTTTATTGAAAAAGGCACAAAAACAAGCCATCACTAAGAATTTGCCATTTTTTATAGTCACCCTATATTTTTTTGTATTTTGGGTTCCTGACTGCTTTATGCTTTCTTAAATTGAAATAATGACAAGTTGGACTAGCTGAGGTTGTGCTGTAGAAAGGATGCAATGCATGTGGAGTGAGGACAGTTTAGAAAGTGATTAACAAAGACTAAATGTACAGAAAATCACAGAAAATCACCTATAGGAACGTGGAATACTGAAGCTTGCAAAATTACATTATAGATTATATATTTGGTCATGTTGGTCTTCAGTTGCTTACTTCAGTACTTTGGTCCATAATGAAATATCTCAACAGCTACCATGAAAGTTATGCAGGCGTTCATGGTGCCCAGATGATCGATCCCCATGTTATACAGATACTGTGAATGCTTTTCATCCAGGATCTAGTGTATATGTAGATGTGAAGTTTTCATTAACTTTGACATAGTTTTGAAGGAAATTGTGACATCATCTTCAGAAACAAGGCCCGTATAGTAGGTCATTAATGAGTAAGCAGCAGAAGCACTAAAACAACATGCAGAGGTTTGGTTTGGCTCAGTTGCTGGTTTCACCCTCAAACTAGACTTCTCTGACTCGACGTCAGTCTGTGTTTTTTTTTAATATCCGTATACACATAACTGGACTAAACCAAACGTAGTTTTGTTTTTAAAGTGCACCATTTATTTTTTATGAGATAGATGACATAGGAGAGAGAATTTAGAGATGCAAAAGATAGAAGATAAAATTTAATACGTGATAGATTTTGAACCAATGGCAGTACAAGGTTTTTTTTTCTTGCAATTCAAGTTGAATTTGTGGGCTTGTATGCAGACACATTTAACCGAACATGTCTTGGTTTTGGCTACTGTCTTTCTCTCCTATGCTATTATATTAAGAGTATCCTTATCCTGTAGGGAGTTTGGATCAAAATCACAACATATAGCTGCACGTAACATCACGCCAAATTGATTCCAGGCGAAAGCGTAATTTTTGAAACTATTTTTCCATGGCCCCTTCAGTGGTAAAGAATCTTGGTGCCTGCTAGGATGAATATTATATTAACATTAAGAGGCTCTTCACAACACCACAAGTTGGCTACGGTACATAAATTATGAAAGTTTCACTTAAAAAAACAACATTAACTGCTGCTGTCCAGTAACTGAATTGTGGTTACAATCTCTCTTACATACAGTAAAACACACACTGCTTCTCTGCTGCATTCCTGTCTCGTCACCTTCTAACATTTTTAGCCACTCTCACAATGCGGCTCTTGGGATGCTGGTGTTGGTTAGTCCAGACTGAAATATCTCAACAGCTACTTGATGGATTGCCTTGAGATTCCATACCATCGATCATGATCTCGAGAGGATGACTCCTACTGACTTGGGTGAACTCCTGACTTCTGCTCCGGTGCCGCCATGAGATTGACATTTTTGTTTTTTTAAATATGCACTGTGGAACTTTTGTCTCCACCTTCTGGCAATGAGAGTAATTATACAAACAATGTCGACTTGTGATTGTGACGCCATAAACTTCACCATATTCCTAGTTGTTGTAGCCTACTTGAATTGCTAGTTCAAGTCTGACAAACCAGTCTTTGCTGGTTGACATAAAAGGTCCATCACAATCAGAGCAGTAAGGTGGACTGCAAAATACAGAGAGATTTACCTGGTGGCCATCAAACTTAATGAGCATTATGTGAATTGGTTGGCAAGGGTGTTTCATTTATAAATAAAAGTCCCACACTGCAGGTTTAAATAAAATATCTCCACAGCAATTGGATGGACTGCAACCAAATTTTGTCCAAACATGGAGAGTGCACAGAGGATGAACCCTAAAGCTCTTATTCATACTCTTACTTTCCATGTAGCCAGCAGGTCAAAGTACACATATCCAGTGAAATATCATAGCATATGTGTAATAGATGCGGTACGGATATTCATGGTTCCAAGATGATGTTTCCAAATCAGTGTGGTGATCCAATAAAAGTATAAAATAAAGCATGAATGAAATACAGTGTGTTCAACTGAATGTTATGGAAATGTTTATTGTGCCACAAATGATTAAAGAAAGACGAAGACTCTATTACAGACCATTACAATGCGACCACATATAATTACTCTCAACCGGCTTGACAGCATTTGATCAATCTGTCTCTGTTTGAGACTATCGCCAGCAGCCTCCTGTTCTTTTCAAACAAATTGCTCTCGACTGATAATGGACGAGGTTCAAATTTAATACAAGGACGAATTGACTGTCCATCAAAGAGATGGGATAAGAAGAAGAGCTATGTAAGCAGAGTCTGTATTTCCAGACACTTGATATGTGTCTTAATGTAGAGCTGGCATTGTTTGCAAAACACCAGGATGATGTGTGATCTCCATGCCAGCGGATAACCAATAATTTTCCCTTTATTTGCCTTTGACATGACTGTCATTTTTATGGACGGCTGCATCTCCTCACTGTTGAAGACACAGAGGTTTTACTTGTCTGTTAGCAGCTCGCTGAGCCAAAACAGTGATTTTCCAGTAAAATCTTTGCCTTGTTAGTACTTCCGATGTCCCAGAAATGTCAAGTCCTAAAATTCAGTCCATTATTCAGTTCTGACAATAGTCTGAATGGCTTGAATCTCTCTTTTTAATAGCCCTCTTTCTGCCTGTGTGTACTGTAATTTATGCGCGATTGATGTTCCTGAAACCACTGTCGTGTCAAATATCGAGCCTACACAAGCCTCCAAAATTGGCCAGTTGCAGAGTGTATTCAAGGCAAGAGTGTGTGGTTTTATGTCACTGGCAATAAAAGTCACTTCCAGGAAGTAACAAACTAAAACACTGCACACTACAGACTGAAGAAAGTACCAGACACCTCACTGTCATCTGCCTCAATAAAAGGCTCCATTCAGGTCTTAGTAGTAGTGATTTTGGGCCCAGCTGACTTGCAGGGAACATGTGTACATAAACAGCTTGCAAAGGCTATATGGGGCAGAATGGCCTCAGTGCTGCCTGTGGCGTTTGTTTATCCAACATGCTGTAATGTTATGAGAACTGCGGCTCGGGCCCTGGTTACAACTTGTAATGTAAATATTAATGTGTATGGAAAAGGAACGCTATTTAAGGCTTACCATATGTTCTAATAATTTGAGCCGCTGATTGCGCGGATTGGAAGTCTTTTTCAGGACGCCGTGGATCTCATCTGGTGTTGACTGAGTACAGGTGTGCAGAAAGGTTTCACTCAAATTAAATACAAATGAGCTTTGGGAAAGATCGATGCATCTACAGACTGTAAATGTGACACAGTAGGAATGAGTGGCAGCGAGATAATTGAAATGATCTCAATATAATTAAGGACCTCAAAAAAGCAAACAAAGCATCACCAGTTATAATGGGATGTAGAAGTATTTGGAACTGAGGACTGAGAAGAGCTGCCTTATCCCTCGCTCTACACTAGGCTACATTGCTTTTAAAGCTGTCGTGATTTGCACACTACATGACTCACAATCTTTGGCCAGGAGGAATCCCAGACAAATTTGTTTGGTCTCCAAACTACTTTTTGTCACGAAAATGTGTGAGAGAAAAGAATATAGATGTCTTCAGGCAACAAGTGGTCCAAGTTGTTTGTGCTCTGATTTGTGTTGCAGTAGTTGTTGTGTTGCATGTGGTTTTCTGGCTGTTCCATCCCCGACACAAGATACACACATAGATATTTAGCCTGCTTTATATCTTTTGGGCAGAATTCAGTCCAAAAGTGCTATTCACATACAATAACAAGTAACAAGCAAACATGATTCAGGTAGATTATGTTTATCATCAGTATCTGCAAAATGTTTGTGGTTGACATTTGTCTTTTATAATGATAGTTGTGTTAACTTAAAAGCTTAGGAAAAGACTTAAATATTGAAAAAAGAAAAAAGAAGATCTTGACTTTTTCACTTGTAACAAAAGTCTTTCCCTAACCAAATGTTTTAGACGCCATAAGCTATAACATCATGTGGGAGGCAGGACATGAACCCCAGTTTGTACAATCATACCTGTCAATGGAATTATCAGTGGAGCCACCAAGAGACTTTGACAAGGCTTTTAACCAATGTAGTTATTTTTGTGTTTTATACGCATAATATATAGTTAACTGTCCCCACTCATCTATGCCACCTGACACTGTTGTAGCCTCTTATAGAAGCTGCCACTTCATAGAAAAGTTCAGCGAGCATATAAACACTCTGTAAGCTTCTATAGCCATGACATAAGCTAATCTGTGACTCTCTAACTCAGCGGTCACGTGTATGAATGTCGCTGCATGTAGGGAGTCAGCTGTGAATGAGAGCTTTCAGGTCTGCCCCTGCTCTTTATCTCTACCATCTCCCCTCTCTCGGTGCCGCTGGAGAGACGTACAGTCAGCATATTGTGCATTGACGTACATATTTTGGCCCATTGCATAGATTTAAAATGTATGAAATTGCCCTAAATAAATAATCTGTGGAAATATATGTCAGATGTCACAGATGTCACTCCAGAAGTGTGCTTCTTAAAAGTGTGGGTTGGGCCCTAACATGGGTCATAGTAGGAGCCTAAATGAATCTGACTATTTATGTAGGGAACATAAAGCAACACTGAAGCGACACATTTGGGGCCTTAAGGTGGAAAATTGTAATAATCTCCAGATTGATTGCTGAAGTGACCTAGTGGAGAGTAAAATTTGACCTGGGAAGAACGACTTATTCTCAAAGAACAGAAATTACAGCTGTTTAGAGTTGGCCGACTAAGAAATGATTTCATTTTGATTCGCTGTCGGAAAACCAATAAGCAGCAAATCCGACTGTGATTCTGTGAGTCAACATGCAGTGAAAACATCTGTGAAACCGGTGTGGTAGAACCGAACTTAATGAGGAGTGCTATGATGTTTACGTGTCAGCGCCGCGGCATCAGCATTCTCACAACTATCAGGTGTGTTTTGTTTTAAAGCAAATGTGGAAGTATTAAAGCAGGAAAAGGAAATGTGGAAGTAGTTTCGCTGTGTATGGTGAGTCACTGTGTGAGTCTCTAAGAATGTCCTCTCTGACCCAGACATTTCGGCACGGGATGCACAGTCAGTGTTTTCTGATCTATCTTTCCAGTGGAATTGACATATGTTGGATGAGTCTGTTTAAATTGCAATATCTCATGAAACCAAGTTTAATATTTCAATTGTTAGAGAAAATTCAGGTCCAGTGGGGAAACATTTACACTTGTATATGTAAATTAGCA
Organism: Centropyge bicolor; assembly: GCA_037975185.1. NCBI lineage: Eukaryota > Metazoa > Chordata > Actinopteri > Pomacanthidae > Centropyge > Centropyge bicolor. The sequence goes on along the minus strand of JBBMOC010000034.1, from coordinate 2,511,774 downwards.
AATTCAGACATTGTGATATAGAATGCAATTTATTTGAAATATAGGAACTCTGCTTAAGTGCTGTATTGTGGGCTTGAGCTACATTATTGATGATCATCGTTGTGAGACTTAAGTCTTAATTTCTGTAATATTGTCTATTCATTCTTTTTTGTTGATAAAATGTTGCTTGTTAAAAATTAATAGCAGTTTGAGAATGAAATAGAGGGAGGCAGTCATCGCGAATCACCTGCCATATTTAGGCATCAAAGCTCAAGTCAGTTGCCAAGGGCTACGTCATACGTGAGGAAAATGCAAACTTTCTAAAACATTATTTTCTGTTCCTACTTTCCGGGGCATCAATCATTTTTAATCAAAGATGTTTGGTTTTTTGTTTGTGATTCCATGACTTCGGCGCACTGGCATGCTGTAGGTTGGGCCTTTTTTTAAATTTATTTTTTCTAAAGTATGAAACATGTTCTTGTTAAAGTGTGCTGTTGTTCGTGTGAACTGCTTGCAGTACAGTAATTCATCTTTTTTTAAGCATCAAAAGTCAATAAAAAGTGTTCCAGAAATAGGTCCTCTTGAAAAAGTGAGTGAAAATGTACAGTTGGTCCATACTGTGCATTTCTTAATGACGCTCCAAAATGGAAAGCATATTTGGAAAAAAAAAATCCACAATAGAGAAAAACTTGTTTATGTTATTGCTTGATCTCAAAAGAAGAGAAATCTCATCTTTATATTCAGCGTTTGGACTCACATTACCAAACACACATAGGAATGTCACTTTTAACTTTTTCTTCTTGTGTATAAGTTTTGTTTTTTGTGTTGTACCACAGGTTTTTTTTCTATTTAAATATCTTCTTTCTTCCTTCATCTCAAGCATATAATAGCACTGTTTTTTTTCCATCTCTTCAAACGCATGCTGGGTCCCCAAAAACACATTGAAGCCTTTGGGGGACATGTCAGAATTGATGGTTTACCTCCTATTAGAATGTGCGTATTTGTATGTGTGTGCGTGTCCCTTTGAAGTCTCCGGAGTCCGCCCACCCTTCTGTGGCCCTGCATTGTGCCGAACAGCTCCATTTGTCCCACCTTAATCCCTTGACGTAAACTCACATAAATCACGCTGAGTTGTTTCGAAACGTGGGCAGGCTGGAAAACTCGGTCTCTGTCTCCCTGTCTGGTTTCCAACTCCCATGGAGAGTTTAAGAGCTGCTGGGTATTCACTTATCTGACCACCTGTATTGATAATGATTTCAGCTCAAAGTAAAATAAATGAATGCCTCTTTGGCTGTTCTCACACAGGAGCTCTTACATGGTTTCAAGAGGTACATTAACATATTTTTTTTCTTTTTTAACACACTAGAAACAGAGCAAACAGAAGGTAAACGCTCATATAAAGCTTATCAGTTTTTTTCAAAGGTTCAGAAATAATGATTCTCGTGCGACATTGTTTCTCTCAAAGCAGATGAAATTTACTCACATTTACCAAGAAGGCTAGTTATTGAACTCTTTGCCACTAGACACTAAACCAGATCAAGCACTTTTCAATAGTACTTTTCCTCTGCTGTCACATACTGGGACATAGTTTTACAACACTAGTTAGTTCCAGCGATGGGGTAGCATCATGGCACCCGTAGTGCATCCAGGTCTACCTCTCTCTATCGATGGCTCGGGGCCAGATTAAAGTGCCAGGGCTCATTGTTTACACAGCTATGTGGTGCCACGGCTGAGCAGGCCCAAACAATGGGCCCCTGCTCCCCCTTGTCAGAGTGAGGGCAAGAATGGAGACCTCTTGACATGGCAACCTGAAGCCTCAATGCCCCCACTTCACGTAGCTGAGAGGGTCAGAGTAGGAGAGAGAGAGAGGAAGAGGGAGAGGAGGGGAGGTTAGAGATAAGGAAGGAGAAGGGAGGAAGAGGGGCGGATGTGATCGAGGATAGAGGAAGAGAAATAAAGAGATGCAGAGAAATTGAAGTAAATTATGAAAAAGAGAGAAGAGGAGAGGAAATGATGATTGTGAATGGAAATCAGTAAAAGTAGGATGCAGAGAAAAGTCGAGCACTGAAGCATTGAGGAAGTATGAAAGGATGCGAGGAGAAGAACAGCTTGATTAGGAGCATCTACTATCCTTAAATTCACAGCGGTCCCAATCCTCCAATACATTATCTGATACCGGTCATTGATTTTTGGAAAAGATGTCACAAATGCATTCTAAGATTTTGGGAAATAAACTTTCTTACCAAGACTTACAAGATAGCACAGAGCGGGAGCCATACGGCAATTAGTCAAGTAAGGGTTGAATCAAACTGAACTTGGTTGTAGATTCTTGTCCAGTTGCCTTTGATTCAACCCTTACTTGAATACCTGGATGACTGAGAACCTTCACAGTCATATGGCAATTAGCATAGCTTAGCATAAAGACTTAAAGCAGCGAATTTGACCAATTAACACGCCGTATAATAGTTTAATCTGTACACAAACAATAATGTAAAACTATATCTGATATTTGGACAGTTAGCCTGACTTATGCTAAGCTAGGATAGGATGTACAAGCATGAGGATGGTGTCAATGTTCTCATCTAACTCTTGGCAAGAAAGCAAATAAGCTTAGTTTCCTAAATCTCTAACTATTCATTTACACTTCTTCATTTGTGCAAACTTTTAAAAAACTGCAATCTCTTCAGTCTGCTAGTGAGGTGGCCCCTGTTGATTCTAGTATGAAGAGCTTTCAATTGTCGGTTTTACTTTAAGAAAAAATTGCTTAAACTGAACTTCCGTCATGTGACATTATGATGTTCCAATGTGAACATCCAACAGGAAGATGATAAGAACATTGAGAAATGACGCCCCCTGCCTGAGTTCAGTGTGTGTGCGAGCGTGTGTGTCATTGCACTGGACAGCCTCTCCTCTCTGCTCTGTCATCCCCATTAGCTTTATTTCTGTATTAAAACCATGCATAAGTCTTGATTATACTTTTTCTGTGATCTTCTGAAACAGTGCACTTAGAAGGATCGTAAATGTCCGTTTCCCTTTGCTTGCAGTAACTCCTCATTAGCATCACTTTTCTTTTCCTTTTGGTTCGCAGGTCACTTTCTTGGCAACAATACAGTCATTGATGTGCTTCGCCGGCAGGGATACGAGGTGGAGCACACCCCTGCTGGGCAGCCCATAAACAGGTAAATTTACTGCTAAAACCGCCTTTAAACACACACATACATCATTGACTGACACATTTAACAGCGCTGGATTTCGTGATTTATCACGGCAATAGACTGTGTAAATTTAATGAATCCCACAATATTATATGAGCTTCTCGTTTTACAAAATTACTGCAATTTCTCTTCTGAAATCAAAATATTTTTCTTGCAATTTTACTTTCATGCAACCATCAACTTTTCCTGCTCATAAGTTAAGCTGCCAAAAAATCCTTTAAATACTTCAAAGTGCAGAGAAATGTTTGTTAAATCTACCACAAAAAGAATCAAGCTTTAGTTGCACCAGTGACAGGAAATGGTAAATTGCTGGTGAGACTGAAGGTACGATTTCAGACACGACTTGAATTGTACGTGAATTTTCTTGGGAATGATTTATAATGAAAGAACGAATGAAAGATACACCTTGTCTGTTCCAGTAAGTTTTGTGAACCTTTCACTATAAGAGACGATTTCATGTTAAGGTCATTATCTTCCATTAAAAGCAGGAGAAATGTCTGAGAGGCACGAGAAGAGACAAAGAAAATAGCAGAGAAAGTGAGAAACGCTGAGATGACAGACAGAGAACTGGGCAGAAAATATTAAGTTTCGCCATAGTTGTTGCATATTATGATTTCTTCCGGAAACACAAGTCTGTAAAACTCAAGGCCCATATTTTATCACTTAAATGGGTGTAAGGTTTCATGTCCCAACCACATGATACAGGGCAGCCGCTGCCTCATGGCCCTGACAGGAATATATATTTCTCTCAACTTTTTCACCGACTGGATTTCAAATGGGAAATCATTTTCCAAGTAAGCACAACTCCATAGTTGGTCTGTGTTCATTTACAGACCCAAAACAGATGTTGGAGCTCTGCTTCAGCCCTTGTGAGAAATATGTTGTCTGCAAATAATCAAAAACTGCACTCGCTAGTTATCCGTTGAGTGATTCTCCCTTTTTGTGTATACGCTCTCTCCAAATGTCCTTCGATGTGAGTATTTGTTTTATCGCCTCATTTTCAAGTTTGTCACAGTTTTATTAATAGACTTGCACTATTGATGCTGAAGAGTTTTTGAACTTCTTGTTTATTTACTGGTAATGGATCATTAATCCACTAATCACATGCAGTTAGAGGCTCATTTTGGTGTGGAAGTGGGTGATCACAGAAAATGATGATAGAAAATAAGAAGCCAGATTCCGAACCCTGTTGTTATCACAGGGGATAAAAGGACACTGGCTTGAAACTTGCAGCACTAGAAGTATAAACTTAGCTGTCATACTCACTCATTATTTATCTAATAATGTTAGCTTTAAAAAAGGTTTAAAGGTTTCACCAACATGTGTTCTAACTATTATATTCATCATTGACAAACCCTGTCTTGATACCATTCATCACTGACATTCTATCACCAATGGCCATTCAATGTGTCACCTTCTCTATATGTTAGTGAAAGAAATGACACATGCATATAGTCTGGCATTACTTTTTGCAACTTTATCTTACTGATAAGATAAGATAAGTTAAGATAACCTTTATTCGTCCCACAGTGGGGAAATTTACCAGCCTCAGCAGTCACAGAAGTCAAAACTTGAGGATTATAAGTGTTCAACTGTTAAGGTGCAATATTTAATATTTATGTATGAATTTTTACTTAAAACATTCCAAAATAAACAATAATTCTCAACAGGATGTGAAGAAATAACAATTAGTAAGAAAGTAACTTTTTTAGTTTCTTCGATAACTAAAAATTTTTCAATTGATTCAGTGTAATCAGATATTGTTATGATTGCTGACATATGATTTGTGACCATGAACCTGCAGAATGCAAAACATTCATCATGAACCTAGCTTTTTGTAAAAACAACTCTGACAAACCGAGCTTCAGTCCTTGCATTTGTAATTGAGTATGAGGAGTCAAAGAGTGCGGTGTGGTGGTGGGATTGCTGTAGGGATCTCATATTTTGATTTTTCAGTTTCTAGAAAAAAAGAAAAAGAAAAAAAAATCTGCTCACTGATGTCTCTTATTCATCTGGGCTTTGTATTTTTTTCTGCTGTTTCTACTATGTAGATTGCACTACAGATAAACCTGACAAAATCCCCACCGGCCACCGATGAAGTGTTGTTGAAAAGGCCAACCTCAGCAGAGCTCATACCTCCTGCTGTGAAGCATGTACTGCAGTCTACCATGGCACGCTGTGCGGGTGGCTATCTCACTGCAGATCTGTGTTTTTTGTGCGAGTGAATGAATGAAGGAGTGACTCTGCTTTCACACATACACACAAACCCTGTGTTCAATGCAGGATTACGAACCTGTGATGAACCTACATTTGACCCGACCCAAATGTGTCTTCATGTGTTGTGACTGGTAAAGATAGACGCTGACATCGTTAGGGATTTCCAGCAGCTCATCAGAGGCAGAGAGTGTCTTTAATCAAAAAGATGAGATTTGGTTTTGCTCTCATTCAGCCCATTCTCGTAATTTAATTTGCTTTTCCAGAAAATCTTGGATATGTTCTCTATTAAAATGCACATTGGTTCCGGGAAGGTCCATGGCATCCACTTCTTACATAGTAGGAATTCCTCCTCTCATCTCCTCTCCTCTCATCTCATTTCTCCTCTCCTCCTTCTCTCTTCCTTCTTCTTTCTTGTCCTCTCCTGGCTTCCCATCTCTCCCGTCTTCTCTTCTCTTCACTTCTCCCTTTTCCTTTCCTTTCCTTTCCTCCTCTCCTCCCTTCACCTGTCCTCTTCTTATTCTTCCTCTCTTCTCATCTCCTCTCATCTCATTTCTCCTCCCCTACCCTCTTCCTTCTCTCTTCTTCCTTCTCCTCTCCTCGCTTCCCTTCTCTCTTGTCTTCCCTTCTCGTCTCCCTTTTTCTTTCCTTTCCTTTCCTTTCCTCCTCCACCCATCATCTTCCTGTTTCTCCTCTCCTCTCCTCTCCAGTGCCACATCCATCTTTACCAGGTCACATTAAAGGAATGCACAACAAAAAAAAATCTATAATTTAATTCCTACTGACTTTAGGCCTTTAAGATACCGTGTCTCTGAAAGCTTCTTTAAGAGACCAATAGTTATAGTCTGTCTGGATTCACAATAGGTACAATGGGTTTTAAATTAGAAAAGAGAAAAGAGAAAACATACCAAACTGTATCACAAGGTTCATAGAAACCATCCCTGCAGCATAATCCATTTTTGCTGCATCTTCCTTTCTCCAAACCAAACTCAATTATGCATTGGCATAAATTTGGCAAACCTTCACTTGCCTTGCAACCCGCTGACATGGGCATGCAGAGGGGAAAACAAGTGTGGCTTTGTCTTTGCTGTGATTTGCATGCCAACAACAAAAAAACTTAAACCAGCAGTCTTTGCCGAACAAAGCGGCTGCAGGTCCTCATTTGACAGAAGAAACACTTAAAAACAATAAGGAATTTCTAGTCCTCATTTTACCTGATATGTCACATGACGCATATGCTGACATTAAAGGTCACTGTTTTCAAAAGTATCTTACCTTCTTCTTCCATCCTGTAGGAGGTCGTCATCCAGACCCGCCTCGCCGGAGTCAGAGGAGCATCATGGCGAGTCCCCTCTCCTGGAGCCTTTCCTCCACGAACTCCCCCACAAGGAGGATGACCAGGGGCGTCCCCTGGAGGACGACCTGTTGCCCGACATGCTTCTGCCTCCGGATAGCCTCGAGCTGCTGGAGAAAGCAGAGAGGAAAATGTTGAAGAAAAAGAGGAGGAACAAGCAGAAGAAACAGAGGCATCGGCATTTTAACGACCTCTGGGTTCGCATCGAGGAGAGGTGAGCGGACAGAAAAGACTTTTATATACTTCTGTCATCAATGACTTGTCTCTTTTCAAGTGACAAGAGGATGAGGAGAAATTTAGACAAGGTGAGACATAAGGTCACAGGTGCGGGGCAAAGAAAATAAAGGAGGAGAGAAGAGAAGAAAGACAGAGAGGATGCGAGAGGGGAAAGTGGAAATGTGTAATGCAGTCTTTCCACTTGTCTATAGAATAAAACTGACACTTCCTGGTGTGGCGCCGCAGGCTCAAACAGCCACCATATCACATCACCGTACTTTTCATGCAGTCTGCACACACTTCAGCACACACACACACTCACACACACCCTACAGTGTGGTATGAGTCCAGACTAGTTCCTAGCTGGTATAAGTGTCTTGGATGTGAAAATAACAGCCTGGGAATTCCTACCAAGTATCCGGTTTTGGTCTCACAGTAGCTCCAGGCAGGGACTAACCGGACAACAAAACAAGCTCACCTTTCAGACAAAAAGGAGACCTCTGCACAAGGTGTGGTCTGCTGCGTGGAAACTTCCCTCAGTTCGTGTTATGTTTTCATGGATATGATTGTGCACGTGGGCAGGAGGCAAAAACTTAAATCCATCCACCCACCCAGTTCTCCTGTTCAGAGTTGGAGGCTATCTCAGCGTGCATAGACGAGAGGATTTAGTCTGTCAGAAAGCCAACAGATGCGGTCAAACAACCACATTCATTCACACCTACGGGCAGTTTTAAGAGTTTCCAGTTCACCTGACTTGCACATCTTTGGAGTGTGGGAGGAAATCCTAGCCCCTGATGGAGCCACTGAGTCACGATGCCAACGCCTCAATGACTAATGATCTTCAATGTATATTTTACAGCTATGCATTACAACAACTTCAGTTCAGTTAAATGGACGGATCACAGCGAAATGAGGAAAGACGACTCTGCTGTTGCTGACTTTTAAATATAAATTTCTTAGTCTACAGTTATGCCTATGATTTCTAGATTTTGATAATCAGGTGATAAAACGCAATTATAAACAATTGTGGCAAAAAAAATTGGGCCTTTGCAACACTCTGTTCTGAAGCATGTAGGGCTTCTTACCCCTGTATGAACATATATTTTTCCACATACAGTACACTATTCCAAATTAGTGGCGGAAAGAAAAATCCAACCATGTAGCGTCTGTTCTTCGCAGGAACAGAGGGGGTTTGTGAACGTTTGTGTACATTATGTCTGCAGAAATGTTTTCTCTCTTTCTGAGAGACCCTGTATTTTGGACGGAAAGGAAACAGATTGTTTGTGTACACATGTTACAAAGTGTACACCGTGCAGGTCTTTGTATATTTTAATGCCCGAAAAGGTGGCCGAGTGAGAAAAGGGGGGGGGGGGGGTCTAAGAAACAGAAGCGACTACAGCGCCACAGTTGTCTGTTGTGTGTCGATACAGGGCAATGTGTCTCATCTGGTTTTCTTCCACCTTTGCTGGCCCTCGAATCTAAAGAAACAAGGCTTCATAACTTCATAAAAAATACCTGATGTTTTCTCTGAACTGTCATTTACAGAAACTTTAAGAAGTAACAGTTAAAGTATCTGCTCACTGCTTGGTCTGAAAAAATCTTCCATATTGAAATCAGGCCTTAAACAACCAATCAGTGCGGAAAAAAAATTAAGTATCTGTGAGTAATATAAACGCTGTTAGTTGAGGTTCATTTTGAAATTGTAAGGGGAGCTATTTGAACACATGTGAGAAATAGTTAAATCTGTTAACAAGCTTCTGTTTGATTTAGACAGGAATGAAAAAATGATGGTCAAATATTAGGAGAGCGCCTGGTGGATTTTGTCACTGGGCTCACATCAACTGTTGCCTGTTTGTGTGGTGGTTCTCTCATCTATCACTGACTCTACCACAGTATATTTTGGCAATCTAATTTTCTATCTAGCTCTCCAAATGTTTCCAGATACGTCCCTTCTCAAGCCAAGGAGACTGCAGTCGGCCTAGGGACTGGGACCTGTTTCAATTCCTTTCTTTAAAAAAAAAAAAAAATCATAATCGACATGTTTTCATTTTTCTTTATGTCGATGCCTGTCAAAATATCACTCGCAATAAGACATGGATCCAGTAAAATGGAAATACTATCTAGCACTCGCTTTTCTTTAATATTGGATGTTATAATGTCTAATTTGCTGTTGCAGCCCGCTGGTATGAGGAGATCCTGACTTCAGGAACTGGTGTGTTTGTTTTGCCTGGCCTAGTCCCAGTCCAAACCACCCGAGCTCTGCAGTCCCTGCATCAAACAGCGGAGCAGAAATGATTTAATTGCCCCACTTGTTTAGAAAAGGACAGATAAAGAGAGAAGTAGAGACAGCCAAAGAGCGGCAGACAGAGTATATAAAATTGAGAGAGTAGGAAAAAGGGGGAAAAGAGAGTGGAAGCTGGCAGGCGGGTTGGTGGTTGGTATGAAGCCATGAGCTGATCAATGAGTTGCACGCCCAGGAGTTTTGTATTTGTAAAAGCTCTGCTGATTGGTCAGTGCTCTAACAGTGGATTCCTCTGTGAAGAAATTTTCCTTTGTAGGCTTCACCATCATTAATATTTCCATTGTTTCCCTCTTGCAGTCTGCATATTTTCTCTGGCAGTAGTGGATAATGTGGGGATTCAGAGAGAGTCCTGCTCCTCTGCAGATTACACCGTGATTTTCCTTTTAGTTGCAGAGAACAGTATAGTGGTTTAGCAGAGCTGTGATAGAACAGAAATGCTGCTTTAAAAATAGAGATGAAATTGAGGCTGGGAATAATAAAGTGTTACCCTGATTGCTGTCGCTCCAGAGTTTGGAAGAGTTTAGAAAATGATTACACACAGCTTGTTTGGACTGTCCCATTTTGAAACCTATTAACAATGTACTAAAAGCTGGACACTAGTTTTTGTGATAAAATCGCTCACAACTTGCCTAAGTGGCTCCTGTTTAAGCTCCTGGAAACTTCTCAGAAATCGAATTCTAAGTATTTCTCTCATTATTAACAAGTGCTACTCTGCCTCATGAGGGCTGTGTAGGTGTGATTTGATCACATTTTATTAACAGTGATTGATTGTATTTTTTTCCCAGCTGAGCCCTGCCATCTCAAACCACTGAGGACAACATCGACAAATGTACTCTCTTATGTTCTCTCCACAGCACCATGGTCCAGTCTCCGCCTCCCCCGCTGGTTCGCATCATCAACGGTTACATCACGGTGCAGCCACCTGACAGAGTCCACAGCCACTACAACTACCATCACATATCCTCAGCATCAGCCTCGTCCTCTCCATCTTTACTGACCTTCCTCTGCACGTTGCTCGCACTGCAGATGTGGACTGCCTTCCTCTAGTGGAGCATCAGTCGAGACTCTATTAAAAACAGTCAGCCTCCTTGAGTATAAACTCTCACATGTGGTGCTTTCATGTATCAGCTGGTGTAAAATGAGACCTGATCGTGCTTCATGTTACACAGAGGAGGCTGCAAAAGAGCGTGTTGACCCTCAGACTGTTCCCAAAAAAAAAAAAAAAAAAAGCATGGAGAAAGGATGTGAAATCAGCTCTAGCTGCCAGGTAACGCTACACTCCATGGATGTTAGGTTAGATAAAGTTGAACGATAAATCATGTCAATAGAGCATGTCTCTTACAACTTGAGGCCTTTATGAGCATGTAAGTTCATATAATGTTCGGTTTCTCTGAGCGTTTCATAAGGTTCCCATTATTCTACACACACACACACAGCAGGATCGAGTACACGCAACGCAGTGGGAAAGAAAACAGGAAGCGTTACGGGACGTCTTACACGACGTGTCAGTTCCCTTATGGATTACAGTGTTACAACAGACACTCATCATTCAACACTCAAACCTTGGAGAATACGAGATCTCGCCGAAGTGGCAAAACTTGCTGAATATCAAATACCTTCAATAAGTACAACTGGAACCATATGTGCATGTGTGTGAATATGTGAGAGAGTGTGTGTATGTGTGTGAGACAAACAATGTCTATCAGCTCTTAAACCCCTTCGGCCTTGCGAACAGAGGGCTTCCTCTGCAGACTGTAATTTATTCTTCCATTTTAGAAGAATTTGCTTAAAGCCTACTGTGGGGGGGAATTGTACATATTGTTTCTAAATATTATAGATGTATTTTAGAATTATAAAAAAAAATGATAATTATCAAATGTTTTGTTGTTGTTTATATAAATATATAGATATGCAGTATATTTTTGAAAAGAAAATCAGGAACTAACCACCATAGCCCGAGTCATGTGTCTCACTGAAATGGCATTTTTGAAAGGGACGTGTGATTGTATTGTACTTTATGTATCAGTGTTATCACTTGCTTTGCTGTATGTGTCTGCTGACAGGATTCATATAACGTGTTTGTCACATAGAGATCATTTGTTTAATTTATTTAACTACTATAGTTTTGCTTTAGGCCATATGAAACATTCCCAACATGTTCTTTTTTTTATATGTTTTGCAGTCGCTATGATGTCCCAGTGTGTTATTTCAAATGTTTTCAAGTATGATTTCAAATGCGTACGATGGTAATAATAATAATTCAGTTTTAAGTCCAGGAGGCCGTCTACACAGATAGACCACATGCAGCATAGTGCTTTAGGTCTTTCACATTTCACTTATGGCATGAGATGATTGTAATAGTATTACCATGACAGCAATAAAATATTTATCTAGATGAAAATGCGCCTTGTGCTTGACTACAAAGCAAATCACTGGGAAGTCAATGAGGACCCTTAATATTCAAACAATTTTCTGCATTTTTTTTTTTTTTTTTTTTTTTTGTCACCATGGCATCTTTTTGTGAGTGGATTACCTGAGATATTTTAAAATCCTAAACATATATGTAGAGACTTTAAAGCTGCTATACTCAATATTTTCATACTAACAATGGATCAAACTCATTGCATTGCTTGCTTGATCTTTTTGGTTCACTTTCACCAATCTCGTCAATGTAATTTTCAGATGTAAGTTCAACTTTATAAGGCAACAATATGTCAATGTGTGCACAGCTTGCGTCGCTCCCCCCAAGTGGCCAAAAGAATAGAATAAATCTGCTTTAAACTTTTAGCCCAACTACATATATTTGCCAATAGCATAAAGAACATGGTCCTTATCCTCAGTCATATTCTATAAACAATACATGCATCACTGTTGAGCTGCACATGGCAGCAAGATAGCATTAAAAGATGTCATATATAGCAGACAGGATTGGACCTTGCACTCACAAGAAAGGTCTCTCTAGTACATGTATACTCAGGCATCAGTTTATCTCTAAGTACATGTTTAGATCATAGGGGATTAAATGCATGCATCACATAAATATGTAATATATCTTAAAGCATGTAAAAGCAGATCAGTAGTTGTTGATAGATGATAACAGGATTACACTGGCGGTGTGTTATGGCTGTCCTGAGCAAATGTGTGGGTGGGTAGACACGCACACACATGCTGCCCTCCTGCCCTGACCCAGGGTTCATGGCATGTTTATGTGAGGTTAATGTGCTGTGATAAGACTGCTATTAGAGGCTGTTTGATGTGTCCATGTGGTCTGCCACAAACAAGGCAGCCGCTCGGCCGGCGTATGTCGATCCTACGGGAAACAAACAGGAAGCCGGCGCGAGGGGGATTCTTTAGATGTACAGGAAATGAGAGTTAATTGATTTGTTATATCAACAGGAAAAGAAAGCTAATTGACTTGTTAGTTTGTGCTTGGATTTAGGAGTGGCCGTGTGCTGCAGGAGGTCATAGAGGTCTGTGCATAACTGATGTGCACGAGCAACGTTAAGACAGGAAACACAGAAAGTGTGAGAGGTAAATGGTTCAATCCACAAAATACTTACTAAGATGTAACGCACAGTTTTCTCAGTCTACTTTGTTTGATTTCTTGCATTACAACATTGAGGTTGTGCTGAACCTCAAAATCCTGGATCCATTCAGTGTTTTTGTTTATTTATTTATTTATTGCGCTATTTTTTTTAATCTATTTTTTTACTCCACCAAAAGATGCATGCATCCAGTCTACTTTGGTGACAGGGAATTCTGTGAAATGAAGAAAAATTTGTTGAGTTTTACAGTGAAACTTGCTTCAATTAATCACCAAATAACATCTGGAATGCAAAAGTCATCACAGACTAATCTGATATTTAATGCAAACAGCATCTGGATTTTCCCTCTATGAATTCTTAAGGCCTAAACCTGCACCACTTTGATTAATCAGGTAGCTTTGCAATCTATCCAACAAATTAAACCTTCGACTTTTTTCCATTGATCCTACGCATAACTGAGCATGTGGCACATCTCTAACTCAACACGTTATCGTGTGCTTGAAAGAAAATGTGAAGAGAAAAAACAGACTTCATAACCAAAGTCATAACTGTCGCCAACGCAAACTGCACAAAAACATTAAACTCACATCATGAAAAAAACAGCCTGTGACTCTAAACGAGATCTTTCCTCTGCTCCGTGTAACACAAAACGTTACAACAACAGACCTTGTAAGTCACTCAGTCATTCCATAAGAGAATAAACAAACAAAGGTGCAGGTCGCTCCTCTAATTGCCTCCCATTGAGTGCTTTTAGTGACAGATGTTACAGCTCATTTACTAGCGGGAACATTGCACAAAGCATGGTGTGGATTCCATAAGTCAAACCGAGGACCACAACTGCAAGCCAGAGACGTGAAACCGAGATCAGGACCCGGGATCAGGACGCAGGGTTAGACCCCGATCAGAAGACAAGTGACTCCAATTTGAGTGATATTTTTCTGGTGCTCTCTTACCTCCCCGCTCCTTAACTGTGTTCCTCGTGTAATTTAAGCTTGTATGTTGATAACAGGTGAGTCTAATTCCAGACTCAAACCCGGGAGTTCAGTCAACATGATGGACATCAATTAGCTGGAGGATAGTATTTCAGCCAGAATGACTTGGGTCAACATCGCCTCTGCATTACATGCACGTGAAAACATGCCCACACATAAAATTGTAATTAAGGTATTATCGGTATAAATAAGTGAATCTTGGACAAGTTTGACATTTAAATCTGTTCCATAACATAAAGCTTCTTTTAGGACGTGTTGCTACACTCGCTCGTGGGATCTTTGCCGTCATTATCCCTCTCTTTCACTGCGATACAAAATAAATACGCTCTTGACAGACATCTTCTTCTTAAAACACAATCAAATAAGAAAATGGTCCTTATAAAAACACAGCACACTGAACTGGAGGCGGGGTTGCCAGATCGGACAAAGTAAACCTGTACGAATTGAAAGCAGATGTCCACGCAGACGTCTGTTTCCTGTGAGAGCACGAAAGTAGGCAAAAATTAAGACATGTCATTGAAAATATTTCAGGTTTATGTCCGGTTAATAATTCTGGAAAAACTGGTTTCCTCTGTTGTTTGTTGGTAGCTAAAGTCCTCATTAACAAATATCAGATCCTTTTGTGTAAAATTTGAAATGTGTGTGATGCCTGACTGCAGTTCATGAAAGAGAGACCTGGTGGACTGTGACTGATTTTGTTTCTTTGATAATTGCTCATTTTAAAAAGAGACACTGCAATACTGCAACATATTTAAAAGCATGTCTAAGGATAGAAATACTTTATATGAACCTATTCACTTTATGACTTTGACGTCTTCCTGCCAATGATCCAATCCAGACTTAATCAATACTTCTCCCCTTCTTATTGCGAGGACCCATTATTCTTTGAAACCAATCCTTTGAAACATTTGTCCAACCAATTATGCTTTGGTCCAGCCATGTACAATACAACCAGCCTCTCTACATTCTGATCCACGAGGTCAAATCACTTTCCCATTGTTCAAACAAGCTCAGCACGTTATTGTTTATCTGATGAAGCTCTGGTCAATCCCTCACAGCCTTGCACAAATAAGCCTGTGTGTAGAGTAGGTCTCACTGTGGCTATTATTACTGCATCAGTCTGAGAGTCATAGCGCTGTGTTAACTGAGACCCATGGTAATAAGTGCTCTGTTGACTGAGTCCTCTGTATATTTAGAGAGTAAATCTCCTCAGGGTTATATGTAATATGTTATCAGTGCAGGTTAGAGCTTTGACTGATGGGAGCTCATAGTGTAAACAACAGGATGTCTCCATTAGAGAAAAGTCTTGTCCTGGATTATCTGTCAACATTTTAACAGAGAGCAGAACAAAAGGAGAAATTGTGTACGTCCTGTTCCCTCTCTCTTTATTTCTCCTCCTAGTCTAGGTCATCTTTTATTCTGTCTGTCTTTCCTACTAATCTCTCTCCGCTCGTACTTTCTTCAGACACGTCTCAATAACTCCTGCAGCTAATGATCACTATGCAGATGCGCATTTGCAATTTCTTTTTCCACTTATTGATGGTGGAGGCTGAAACAAATAG
This sequence comes from Centropyge bicolor, assembly GCA_037975185.1. Taxonomy (NCBI): domain Eukaryota; kingdom Metazoa; phylum Chordata; class Actinopteri; family Pomacanthidae; genus Centropyge; species Centropyge bicolor. Next base: position 2,496,395 of record JBBMOC010000034.1, on the reverse strand, counting down.
CAAAAAAGACAGTAAGAAATTCAGAGAAGATATTTTCAAATTGCACTGTTTTTGTCCGATCAACCAAAACAGCCGATGTTATTGGACCTGGAATAATGTAAAACAGTGAAGAGCAGCAAACTCTCACATTTGCAGACCTGATGCATTTTTGCTTGATGAACGGCTTAAACAATTGAATTATCAAAATTGCAGTTTTGAATTCTTCTCAATCAGCAGACCTTTTTATTAACTATGTCTGTAGGCCACAATAAATGAATGCTTGAAATACTGTATACAGTATATAGTAAGACAAAAGTGAGATATAGATATAGGTATTTAAGACTTGCATACTTGAAGTTGAAGACATTTCATTTCAATAAGTAGGATGTCTTATGGAGGTACATATTTTGACACATGGCTTCTCCAGCCACAACCAGCTAAAGAAAACCCGACCCATGAGGACTGGTGTTTTAGATACCAGTCTTTACCTTTAAACGCTAAATCACACCTTACATGCTGCGATTCGAGGTCCCCTGTGTCTGCAGGGTTTCTCCAAGGCTCTGTGGATTGACATGTTTTCATAATGCCAGCCTCCTCTGTGTGAAAGTGCCCACAGAAAACCTCAGAACTGAAGGAACCCATTAGTCTCAGTGAGTGCAGAGCAGTTGCAGAGACAATGGAAGATACATACAGTATATTGGAAATATTCAGAACTTTGATTATGTTGATTGCAGAGGTCTGTGCATCTGTTTCTCCTCGGCTGACCCCCTCTGTGCTCTGCATGTTTCCATTAAATTGTTTATTCTAAATGATTATTAGTTATTACCAGAAGGTACTTACAGCTACCCAGTCTATGGACCGAGTCTGGGTTTTTAAAATACCAGGGTCCTCTGCTAAAGATTTCCTTTGACATCCTCAGACAGTATATTATTTTAATTTTAAACTCGATGACACAAAGGTCACACAGGACCTAGAGGTAAATAGCTGTTGCACCATTGATACTAAGTCTTTATTCTGAGGAAAAGATAGACGAATAAAAGAGAAAAGACATAGTCACCCTCAAAATGTCATGGTTGCTGGCAACATGTTGATTATTCAGAAAGCAACCTGGAATAAAGCACTGCCATCTGCTTGTGCTCAGGTGTTCCACGCTATAAAGCCTCTCAATGGGAGAATGAATTGAGCACAGAACTCCGATGAAATTTCCTAAATAGCCATTCAGTCTGTGTACCTGAGTTGTTTTTAATTACAGTTTAGTGTCTCACCAAATTACCAGGTTTTTTCCACAGCTGACATTTTGACATGTCACGGCAGGAAAAGCACAGGTGCAGATAATAAAATGAGGAATGGCTACATTTTGTTGCTCCAGTTTCAGGGTCCTGGTATTGTGCATGCTGGCACACTGTCCCACAGTAATGGCATATTGGGACACTTGAATAGAGAGGAGCCATTGTTTATATTATTAATAACACTTGTGCTTTTCCTACAATGACGAGTCAAAATGTGGAAAAGGTCCATTGCTACAAGAAAGTGAACTTCCTAGGACCCTTCCCTGAATCCTCTGCAGATGAAAGGGTTGGGTTTGCACCATGTAAAAGTCAAGCTTCTGTTATGACAAGCTAATAAAAATACTTCTTTTCAGTGACAGTCTGAAAAACATAACAAGTATAGGATGTTGGTGTATCATGCTGTGGTTAGTTTGTGTTTGTCTCTGTGCGACAAGGGCTCTTTAAAGAGTAACCAGATCCCAACCTCAAACTGCCTGAGACATTTATGTTTTAGGGTTCAGCTCCTCTTTAACTTTTTACTGTCACCGCAGAAGAGAATGCATTGTAATCACGACTAATCAGAATATTTTCATGGGCATATAATCAAAAAAATCATTCTGAAGCGACAGCACGAGTTGAAATATATGTTTTTGTCGTTAAGAGAAACCGGCCTCGTCTCGATGCTCAAGGGAACGATCAAAGCAGCTGTGTAATCCTTCTACACTTAAAATCACAATTCCAGTTCAGAGGTTTTAGAGAAAAGTGTTGTTTATGTGCCTCAGTGCCTCTCAGGGTCCGTCTGCTTGTGATTGTCAGCTTATAAACAAGTGAACCATTTGTGTGCTGGCGCTACACCGCAGGGTGTCACTCAGTCATAGCCCGGGTCAATGGATCCCATTCACGGGAACAATTTTTTTGGGGGGCGTGTTATTGATAGAAGGAAGCCCACACTGGGAGTTCGAACCTGGAGTCATAACATGCACACACACGCATGCAAGCACACACACACACCAGTTTTCAATTTAACTTCTCTTGTGCATATCATCATTTGTCTGATCCTGCTTTGCAAAACCCCTGGATCGACCTGCTGCAGTTAGTAACATGAAGAGTTACAAACTGCTGACCCTTAGTGGTTAGAACAGGTCAGTGCACCAGAGACAGCCCAATGGAAAAAGTCACTGCATCAATCTGCATTACTATACAGCTTTAAATATGGAGTTCCTTGCGAACTGAGCAGTTTTTATTAACTTGATGAATATATATGAATTAAATAGCCTAAACTTAATCTCACTCATGTCAAAACACAATTACACAGTTCTTTACAAAGTACACACAAACAAATGTCATTCTATAATTTTCTAAATGTTGACAAATTTTGTGAACAGACCAAAACTACAAATGTATAGGTCCATCTCTCAACACTGTCTTACTTCCCTATCCTGTCTGTGACACTCAGACCATTGGTTCCTACTGATTCATTTTGAGTGATGAATCATTAATACTGGATGTTTAAGTTAATCATTAGGAACAAGAATAATAATAACTGTGAAACTGAAGTGAAAATCTATAATAGCACAGCACATACAAAAACATACATACATCAACATAGTTCAACATACAGATTAAGCATCAATTTGTCATTTTAAATCCAACTGTAACAACGATGATGATAAACAAATGCTTCACAGATGAGTTTGATTTATCCTATGTTTTGCCCCACATTGTATATCTGTTTCAGGCCATAAAATTCTGCTCCTTCACAGTAAAGTAAATAAGCTTTGCTACTTAATAGGCACTCACTCTGGACACATCTATTTTAGTGGCTACTAGTAAATGGATTTCCTCCTAGCAGCAAAGGGGAAATGGGCACTTATTACCAAGATGAAGAGCTGGATACACCAGTGTGACATCCAGCAGATTATGTGGCCTTTAGAGGCCTATAAAGCCTGAAACACAGGAGATAAAACTATGACCCCTCTGTGTCTGTGGATGAATGTATTAACATACATTATATATTTTTCATATTTTCCATGATGTTTTAAGGGTCTTGAGTATTTCCGTATAATTTTGTTGCAAAGAATGCAATATTATGCATCCTTTTGTTGCATCAAGCCTAAAGACAGAACTTAATCTGGAGAAGCTGTCATATTGATTGACATATTTTGTTAGCAATGCCTGTTCTCAATGCAACAGCACCATAGAAGCTACTTTACACTCACGATTATATTATAACAGGTAATTACGTAGTATTTCATTTCACATGTCATCATGCACAATAGCACAGATCCCTGGAACTGGTGCACCTGAGCGCAGCCATCATTCATGTTATTAGTTACACCTGCACCTTTCATACTGTCACAAAAAGGCTGGTAGGAAAAATGTCCATCATGCTTTAAGATAAGCACAACAAATGAAAAAAAGGCATTAGGTTGACGATACTGATGACACCTGGGCTTAGACATGTAATACCTTCAGGGCTTTAGAAGCATTACAGGCTAATTTTAGAGATGCAGTCGAGAGATTGTGCAGCAGCATCTCTCCTACACCCCTACATTTGTCCTAATGTTGCAGATATCATCATTAAAAACATGTGAAAATGAAAATATTGATTATCTAATTTGACTCGTCGGATAGCAGTGCTACTGTAGTCTCGTACAATTGGGTTACCTTGGCCGAAAAGTCTCAATGTGCCTTTGAATAATGGCTACAGCTGTGTTTTATATTCATTATCTTTAGTATTTGCTGTTGACTTACTCATTTCTTTTTATATGCTTTAGATATAGTTGCGTTCCGCTGCCGCCGTGGATTCTTCCCTGGGAATCACTTTCATCTCTTCTTTTAAGAGGACATTGAAAACATTTTATATTAGGCAACATAAGTTCCTGTATGCAGTGGAGCTCTCTGTGCGGCCCTTTAGAGGGTGAAATTTACAAATTTCAAGGAAATGACTGTAACCTTGGGGGAGTACAATTATTTAAATAAATAGAGGCCTTCAGCAGATAGGCCTATTTTTTTTTCCTTTGTAGGAATCATTACACTTCATAAGACCTAAGGGAGGCTGTTTTCATCAAGACCAAACCATACTGACTATATGCACTGGTATAAATTACCCAGCCCCCATTCTTTTAATTCTACACAGCGCCTTCTTTGGGGCCCTGAGTGGAATTGATGAGGAGGAGGAATGTTAGCACAACTGCAGCGTAAAGGCTTCCATCGTGTCCCTGTTTTCCTTTGAGATGAACACAATTATTATCAGTAATCTGGATACTCTGAAGTTAATCAGTGAGTAATCGGCAGCGTTTAATTTTCCCCAAACTCATTCAGTTAAGTGGTGAATTATGCAGCTTTCTGATGTTTTCTCGACAGCGAGTCACTATTTGTATTCATCCATCTTCTCATCTGCTTGTTGACATGACTTGGAAATAAACCACAGAGATATTGATGGGAACTCGGCAAAATTTCAATCACTTGAAGCCCTCAAGATGCAGACAGCCACCACATATGCATTTCTACCTTGTCTGAATCCAACAATGCTTCTTAGCACCGGACAGAGGATTAGGATTTGTGCTTGAGACGAAATGCGATTGCCTCCACCAGCATCCTGATCTATACCTCTGGGGAGTGAGACTGTAGGTTCAGCTATTGTAAACATATCAGAAAACGCTCTGTCTTTGTCTTATTTCCAAATTTTAAAACATCAATATATCCTCCTCCTGTGTCCTCTCTCTCTCTCTGTCCCTTACTTATCCCTCCTACTATTAGCTGACACACACACAGATACACCCGTGCAAACACACACGCCCTCCTGCCTTCTCCTATCCCCCGCACCTGCCGCCGTCCCTTGCACTGACGCTGCAGAGGTGTTTTTAAATGAGTATCTATTAAAATGCCATTATAAGAAATGGGGAGTGATGTTGTCCCTGGCAGGAGTTTATTGGAGAGTAAATGTAAGCTCCCACACATGGAACACCTCATTAACCCAGTGGATATTTACAGCCCTGCAGCTGGGTGGCACAGGCAGTGACTGAGGCCCGGCTCATCTTAATAGTGTCTCAGCTCATAAGACGAACTCTTCTCCTATTCATACCTGCACTTTTAATGGGACTTATTCTACCACTAATGACCTTTATTGATCCCTGCATGGTGGTGGCCTTTTGCTCAAAACCCCCAGAAATAGAACTTAAATATATGAGTCTTGCTCAGCGGCACTGGGGCAACAAGTTAAAGGAGAATGGAGGAACATGGAGGATGATGACTGATTGGTGATGATTGTTTTATACCATTACTGTTATCAATTAAGGCTTTTAATTAGACATAAGACAATTACCTGGTCTTTACACCTGCAATACCATGGACGTATCTTTGTTGGTTTTCCCAGTACAACGGTTGATCATTAGGTCAGTGAGTCCAACAATACTAGCTTAAAAAAGATAATACTGTCACATGCCTCCTTACTCGCGTCTCATTAGAAAATGTTCCTCCACTGATACAACTGTCAAATACTTTATTGTGCATGAATTGCATTAAAATTAATCAGCATGAATTATTTAGAAGTGGAGTTGAAAAAAATGAAGCGACATCAGGGAGAAAAAGGTCAAGATGGTCAATGTTCAACATGACAGTAAGATCACTGTACAAGAAGTACCTGCACGCTGGAATCTCAGCTCCCTTTACTGTAATTTCATTATTAATGTTTTGACCAACAACACAGAGGCCCAGTAGCAATAGTAAAACAGGGGACGTACATTATCCCCCAGCTGCTCATTGTATCCACTCTGAAATATCTTGGCATTGAAAAAGTTGATAACCCGCCTCGAGGGGGTGATCGCAACAAGAAGCTCTTGCAGTGGCAGACTTATTGGATCTACTCCCTCAATGCCTGGCTCCCTCCATGGTTTAAATGAGCACTTTTATATTAAGTCCTTCTTGGAGGCATATCATATTATTATAGCCTATATATTGTCTCTAGTGCCTCTAGCAGAAATAATCCTTGCTTTGGTATGTTTTTGTTCTTCATCTTTTTTTCAAATCCCCCTAGCATCTATATTCACTCATGGCATGAGAAACAACTGGTATATAAGGAATATTTGAGATACTGCCCTGAGTCTATTTCTTTAGAGTTTGATAGTTATGGATATTTTACATATTATTTATGCTTTTGAATGACTCTTGTTGCCCCCTTGTTGCGCCTTGTTGACCCACAGCAGCCACATTAGTACTCTTGGGCCCGAGGGTCCCCCAATTGGGTGGTCACCCAGTTGTGCGTAAGAGAAAGAAATAGTGTGAAACAATGCAGTTATCATGAGAGAATACAGTAATGCTGCACATCAAACTAAACAGCAGAACCTGTGCTACAAAAATATATAAGCCATTTTTACATGCACAAAACACAGGTCAAACGCCAGCTAAATGAATGATCAAATATAAAAATTAATACAGCCACCAAGCCAACCCACTCGCCATATTTCTGGCTATAGCGCTGTGGTACTTTATGCAAAACGGACAAACAACCCCTCAAACGAAAGCAGACAGTCCACAGATTCAAACCAAATCCATCAAAGCTCTCTAAAACCAAAGCAACGGCCAGAAATAACACAAACAACAGCAAAAACCGAAATCGCTTCGTCAAACTATAGTCGTAAAAATTCTCTTACCTTAGCTGTTTCGCCATGAAAAGTTTGTTTATCGGTAAATCCACACTGGAAACATTTAGTACTACATCCTAGAACACAATGTAAACAACTCTTCTTCTTCTTCTTCTTCTTCTTCTTCTTCTTCTTCTTCTTCTGCTGCTGCTGCTGCTGCTGCTGCTGCTTCTTCTTTGTATTTTATGGCGGGTGGCAACCAACGTTAAGGTGCATAACCGCCACCTACTGTGCTGGAGTGTGAACCAGAGTTATTTATTCCCCCCAAAAATAGAATAAAATAAAATAAGATAACTTAAATAAATAACTAGATAAATAGATAATAATTATATTGTAACCCTGATGTCTCTGGGAGGCCTTGTTTACCTGGCGTACGTGTTGCGTCTTGGGGATTCTAATTGGCTAACGGTACTGTCAATCTCACTTTGGTGGCTGTTCCTGTATTATATTGGCTCTAACGTATCAAAGGAGGTGTCAATCACTGGAATCAACCAATCCTTTACGGAGATACAGCCTAAGCTTTATTGTGAGCCAATTTGTTGCTAGAATAACGGGAAATAAGTAACTTCAGAGTCTAACTTTGCAGAGAGAATGCTCACATTTTGTGCTATGATTTGGTAGAGGTTTAGAGCTGCAGCTGGATCATTTTATTATCCTAAAAGTGCTTTTTTTTTTTTTTAGGCAAACCTGAAATTTTTCATTTGTGCTGTGTGCCATCTTCATTTACTCTTACCCAGTAACATATATACTGATATTTACACATCTGAACAAAACTTAAATAAACTCAAGTAGACCTTGTGGTTGCAGAGATATACTCTTTTTATTATGGGTATGTAGTTTTCGAGCAGAGGCCTGAAAAATAGCTTAGGGCTGAAATGAATGTTTGATATTTTTATTGTATCTTTGTGACCTGCTGATTTGAAGTTTGTGCATTTCATATTCTATTCATAGTCATGCTTTTCCCCATAGTAATAGGGATATCTTGACACATATGAGTGAGATTGGATGATGGTTTTTCACTCCTGCAGGTATTTGACTGAGAAAGACCTGCAGTTGGTGGAAAGTTCATGCATGGACATTCCACATATTAAAGCTTATTGATTGTTTCTTATCCAGCACCTATCCCACTGAGGTTTTGTGGATAGACAGACATTCTTCATTGATCCAAACTGGGAAAATGCTGAATATAAAATTTCGCTGATTCTCAGAGAGGACCAGGTCAGAAGGCACTGCTGGGATTCGAACCCAGGATCTCCTGTTTACTAGACAGGCGCTTTAACCAACTAAGCCACAGCGCCCTCTGTAGCCCCTTTGAATATACACAGTAGAACAAAGAAGCTCTCTTTTTTCCCCCACTATGTCGAGGACAATTTTGGTCCTTATGCTGGCAACAAAAATGTTGCCAACACCATGCAAATAATCATTTGCACATGATGCATTAAATCAAACTGCAGTCACACTTTGGCAGGTTGGACAAATAATCATTAAGCATGCTACATTTCACCAAGTATTATGATTTGATGGGATACATTAAGCCAAGCGCCTTGTCTAAGTTAATGTTTTCCGACTTTACCCTTTGTAGTCCTTCAGCTGAGCACAAGACTGTTCATTAAACTGTCTGTCACTCCAGTTAAAGTGCATGTTCCATTACTTCAATTGTGGAGTTGGAAGCACAACATGGCAGCCAAAACCGCCTGTCGCACAAGGATCACGCGTTAAACCCTCCGCGGTGTAGCCTCGAGACATTTCAGCTCTCTCCTTTAGGCTGAATCCATCACCTTTGTGAAAGACGGATGGCAGCGCTTGCAGCCCCTCTGAAATTCTTAACCATCCTTTCCGCCTCTCAAACGTTAGTGTGAAGTCTCTCCAAGCTCCCTGTCTCCTCACCTCAGGTTCTTTCCGAGCACCTGGAGATAACCTTATTGAATATAAAGCACCTGAGACCGGCTCCTCACCCTGCCAAGATCGATTTCAAGTCAGAGGCTGTGGAGAAGTAACGAAAAACTCTTTGGAATAGAACTGTGAAATATCACCCAGTCCCAAAAACACCTGCAAATATATGGGTTCCTCCTGAAAAGCCTCACAGAGTAGGATTCATTATGAAGGCATTAAGATACACATTTGTGAGTGAACTGACAAAAGTTAGTCTGTAAATGAGTTTTCTGTGTTGCAGAGTGAAGGTCGAACCACCACTTATCTTCTGTATGTTAACATAAAGAATTTGAACTCCCAATGTTTTGAATGTGAAAATGAGCAAGGTTGCATCTTCATGGTCAATTATACTGATACTGTGTAAACAAACACGGCAAAATGGTGAATTAGTCTAAGCCTCCGAAACAGCGCCAGAGGGCATATTAATAGTCTCCAATGTTTACCTGCCTGTCAGACATCGGCCTGTTGAGGCAGCAATTAAAATGAAGCCTGCTATTGACTCTTTTCCTTTCATTTCTGCTTTCATCTCCCTCCTTGGCCTTTCAGCGCAACATCGCCGAGACAGACAGCCATGAAATGTTACTGCTTTTCTGAATGTGTGTGAGGTGAATGCACACGGTTATTTGTCATTCTGAATAGTGTTTCAGCCCCCCCCTAAAGATGACCATAATGGAGAAGGGCGCCTCTGTTTCCTCTTACCTTTTGTGATTTAAAAATGCATGCTCTTGGCAAAGACACTCTCCTCTCTCAACCGCTCTCTCATCCCAGTTATTCACACTAATTTCAACTAAAGGCTTCTTTTTTAAAACGAGTGTCCCGGCTTTCATGGAAAACCAGGCCACCATGGTTTCATTGCCTGTCTTAGCTGTCTGCACCGCTCCGTGTAAATAGCTCATGATTGCATCTCACAGTGTTGTGTCCCGCATTCATTCAGCACAAAAGAGAGTTGTTTTTCTGCGGTTTCAACTTTGTTTCAGAAGAGCAGGGAAGGGACACGTTCCAATTCTTTTGTCCGTCCAGTTTCTCTGTTGAACAGATGTCATCACGTCCAAATCTCATGTTGAGGGAATTTCTCATCTAAATGTTGCACGGCAATTTAAAGGTCCCAGCTGACAAATAGCTGCCAATACAAACCAAGAGGAGGATCGCAAATAGTGAAACGGAGAGATGTGACCTATCTTGCGCTGGCTTGCATGCCAAGGTGGCAGACAACAATTATTTACTATGAAGATGTGGCAAAAAATTATATCCGGAAATTATAAACGGAAAAAAAGATATATTCATACTGCTTTTGTTGTATAATGACTCACACAGTTAATGTTCAAGATGACAAACTAATCTTAACAGTCGTAGATCAATGAGATCTCTGAAAAAGTTTGAAGCCCACAAGATGATTGACTCACATAATGGATTTATCTATTTCCATGTATTAAGCCTCATTTTCTCCTCGCTTGACAATGGATGGAGGATTTGAGCCCTTCACCCTTCACCATGACGGATGGAGTCTGTCTGGAGACCTGAACATGCTTGGTGATAATTTTAAAGGGATTGGGGAATGAAAAACCTCTGAGGTTGTCCTGACCTGAAAGTCAAATTTAAAAAAAAGCAACTCCGCATTAACGATGGAATATTCAACTCATGTTGGACAGCTTATAGCTTCAAAAAAAAGAAGGCGAGGATAATCCAATCAATCAAACAGAATCATTTTTAATAGCTTAATCATTTTCGGCACATCCACATAGGCTTAACCACATATTAGTGCTGCTCTCGTTTGCAGGGCGAGGCCGGTGATTGAGCCCCGTGCAGCAGCTCCAGCCTCCTCTGGTATTCAGGAGTGAAGCTCAGATAACTGACAGTGACAAGGCAGAGCTGGAGCAGATGAACCTCATCGACTCCTGGAAGCATCACTGATCACAGCCGTGACAGCGCTGGAAAAGGGGGAAGGAAGAGTGACACCAGAACAGGAGATACAGAGGTCCATGTCAGACCTGATTCATATAGTACTCATGAAGCAGGTATGGCTGCCTCCGTCCAGGATTGATGTTAACTTAGAGGCCAACAAGCCAAGGGTGAAAAAAAAAAATGAAGCTCTCAATACAGCTGCCTTAGAGACCACCTCCCAGTTGATACATCTGAACACCAGATGGCAGTTTGACACAGAGAAGTGTTGTTTTCTCCAAGCCTTGCAGCAAAAGCCGAATTTCATTTAGCAACAGTCGCTGTAATTACTGTTGTTTGGCGATGCTGATTGAAGCCGTGTTTACCTCCCTCTAGATTCTTATCAGATTTTGTCTTAAGCCTCATTTGATTTCCAGATCTCTGTCTGGAAAATTAAACTGAGTTCAGTTTGTGTGTGTGTGTGTGTAAGTGTGTGTGTGTGTGTGTGTGTATGTGTAAGGAGGAATATGGGCAACAGCACAGATGTAGGTTTTAAAATTCAAAGGTTGTGATGCGGGTTTAGGTTTCACATCAAATCAAATCAGCTTTGAAATGCTCTCTAACAGTCCTCTACATCCCTTCATTGCTTTTTTTGAAAAATATTTGAAGATTCTTTTTGCATGTTAACAGCTCTCAAAATTCCACTCTTGGACTTTTACTGTAGATTTTCAATCGAAATATAGTGAATTACAGTTTTTCTCAGTTGCTTTGGTGCATTTCTCACATCACTATTAACATTTGCACAACAGTTAGTGCATTTCTCAAAACATTTAGTACAAACTGCAAAACCTAGTAGATAACCTGCAAAAGTGCCTCACTTGCTCAAAATGGATAGTTCATTCCTCAAAAGCAAGTATTCATGTCAATGAATGTGTCAGTGTCAACAAAATGAAAAGTCCTGACACCATGTTTATGAACAAGACAGTCAAATGGCTTAGTCGTGTTTTCATTATGACAGTTTGCTCTGGAAGTGTTTTCAAATGCAAAAAGTCAGATCTTGGTGACACTACCTGAAAATGCTCAAGACAGCACTATACACTGTTTGCACAGCCATTTGACAGTAAAGTTACACATTACTGTATTTAGTGAGGTCACTGAGAACAACACACTGAATACATATGTTTCACATTTTTACTGTGTATGCTTATTTCAATTCTATTTTTTTTTCAAAGCATTGTGCAAAAGAAAAATACACATGTATTTACAACAAACATGAGAAACAGCCTTTGGGCAGAGCTGTGCACAACTGTAAACAATACTGCAGTACATATTGGAACTGAACATACAACATACACAGTACTGCAAATCATTCAAGCACATGCTTCAAACCACTGTCTGAGCAGGTCTGAGTGGTGAAAACACACATTACAACAAACAACAACATACGTGTTCAGGTGGTCTCCAGTTAGACCCCTGTCATTCTCAGGGATTATGTCCCTGTAAAGAGTGTCTAAAACAGTCAGCAGATGTTGTGTGTTGTATGGACCAAGACGGGGGATATGAGTGAGGACGCCATTTTCTGAGATGGCTGCACACAGTGTAACATTCCCTCCTCGTTGGCCTGGGACATCTGTGGTTGCTCTCTGTCCAATGCAACCTTTTGTCAGATTGAAACCCGCCTCAGGAATAAAATGATAAAGAAATGTATCAAATTTGCTTGACAGATTTTGACAACTAGTTCAACATTTTTGTATGTAATGACTCAAGCAATGAAATGAGGACTATTAGTTTTATAGGGAATGACTATTCAGCATTCATTAGTATAGTTCATTTTGACTGACATGACATAAGCAAATGATAATGTTAAAAAACAGCAGAGAATTGTATGAAAGCAACTGATGCATGTCCAAAGGATTTGCAATTTGTTGGAAAGAATGAGAAACTGCCACTATGATGTGCACAAATGACTAAATGTTGTGGAGGTTGAACAAACAGTTATGAGAACTTTAATTCTGATCATAGAAATGCACCAAAGCCACTGAGAAAAACTGTAATATCCTCTGATGGAGCCACACCCAGCAGTGATGTCAGCAGGTCCCAGAGTCCACCTGCACATCACTACAGAAAGGTGAGAGGTTAACCACCGGAGGTCAGCAAAGACAAGACTTTCATGGTTTGTTCAGTTGCTCTTTAAGTTCAACTGTCATGTGAAAAAACCATGAATGTGGGAGAAAAAGTTACCGAGCCGACTTTACCTTAAAAGCTAACCCAGCAGCTATATAAACACAAAGCGTGCCAGCTGATTGCTCAGTTGTATTTGTTGGGCTGATAACATCAGTTTGTGACATCTTCAGCCGAAGTGACAAATGCACGCTCAGCTGGTCCATCTGATATTTATTTAAATGAATCCAAAGACTGCACATCTTTTGACTAACTTTATTGCATCTGATGCTCCATTTAGGTCTCATATACAACAGCAGTTAGCAGGATTCACCTGTTGTTAGGAAGCAAAAATACGCTTCTGTGCTGATTTTGGTCCACCCACTTCATGCCCTCTGTGCATGGTGAATGTGTCCTGTTGCCTCCAAGTTTCTATTAAATCCAGCAGACTAACAGTGGCAGCTTTATGACATTTCTCTTGGCCTGGGTCAGACAGTTAATTAAAGAGAATTGATTCAGGAAAATGAAGATCATAAAACTATATTTGGACCCACAGGACCACCAGACTGAAAAAAAAAAAAAAAAAAAAGGCCACATTCGGGCTTACTTCAGTTGATGTTGTACTTTACCGGAACAAATTTCCGAACAAAATTGCAATTAGTCAAACAACTGTGACCCAAATGACACAGTGAACCCGGAGGCCCCCGGTGTAGATTGGCAATCCAGTCTTGGCAGAGACAGAGGACACAGCGTGGTCTCAGACACAATTGGTACAAAGAGGCACGAACCTGTGATTTGTTTTTAACCTGCAGACATAATGAGAATCTGTCACAGTAATCACATGCTTTTTGGCTATAACAAGCACTGAATGCAGTGCATATTTAATGGTTGTTAGCCTACTCCAAACCACTGGCACAATTATCCAGCAGACCCTTCAGAATAATGGTAACAAGTTTCAGTATAAGGTCTCTGGGCTGAGCTGGGACCTGAAAATTAAAAACACTCCGAGAACAGCATAACTTTTAATACACCCTCATTGTAAACTCGGAGAGGCTTGATAATGGAAACTGTAATGGCACATCAGGAAGGGAACCCTGGAGGGACCATGGTGCCTGAAGAACATAACAAAGAATTGATTTGCCTTTCTCTATCAGCACTCATGTGGATGTATTTCATTAAAAGGGAAATTGCTAACAATTCAAAATATTATGAGTTTTAGGCCTTCATAGACGATGCTGACAGGAAATTTTTGCCCTTGTTCCAGTGATCAGGTCATGATATGAGTTTTCATTTGTGTCTATTCAAAATCAGCACGGACGCAAATGAAAAGTAAAAATAGATTATTGTGAAGAGATACTATTATTATGCAGATCATGATGCAGATAATGCTAACTTTAACCTTCCAACACAAAATATTATTGCACAGACTGATTGTACTTTCTGTTCCCTTCTTTTTAATTTGCTCACCATTTTATTATTTCTTCTTATCTTGTTGTTTTGGTCCAACGCGGTCTTAACTGATTCGTCTCTGTCCTCTTCTTCGTTTTGGCATTTCTTCTCAGTCTTGTAGAAATTTAGATGCAATTTCTTGAAAATAACAGATACCATGTAGGTGTAATTCGTGCCACTTTTGTTCATTAACTCTACTCCAGCAGCTCTTATTTTTAGAAAATTCCCATTCTCACATCACACATTCTGAAGCCCATAAGTGAATCTCAATAATAGGCAGAGAGATGATATTTGATGCGCCATGAGTGACTGCTTGCCTGGCTTATGTCTCCACCTGCCTTCTCTCCCTCAGGTCTCAGAGTGATCATAGCCTACTGATAATGTTCATTTTATGCTGTCATATGTCATTTGTGCAACTATTATCACAGCATTGTCTGATTGTCTCTTATTTTCATCTCTGGTTTCTCATCTTGCATTCATTTCGCTCTTAGCTGCCATGCTCATGTACATACATAAAAAAAAAAACATGTATCTTCATATTCTCTTAATTTTGTCTTCTTTGTATAGACAAAAAGGAAGAGACATAGGAAAAGAGGACATGATATGTGAGCTTTAAACAGATCACTCACAGGTGTGGAGGATTGATGTTGAGGATACAAAGAGCCAGAAATGTTTCTGTCCAAAGACCTGTTGGTGGCAGTGTTGATGCTTACAAACGTGTGAGCAGGTTGTACTCTGGTGAACCCTTTACCACACACATGTCCCCGCTGATAGATGATAAGGACAACAGTGCAGCCCAAGGCCGAATGGGGGGCTTTAAGCCGAATTTGATTTGGAGGCTTGGGAGCCTTTTTATTTCATGGTGGTGAAGCCACAGTTCACAACATCGACTTGTCACTGTAATATACAATGAAATAGACAGTAGGCAATATAATGTTTCTGTTTCAGGAGAATAAAAATGTTTATTTATATAAAGATTTTTTTTTCTCTTTATATCTACAGGACATTTAATCTGCAGTCATAGTCATCATTACTATGTCTTCAGATATTCAAAACAATATCAGAGTATACCCATCGGATTTGCTATATGTTCCAGTCACATTCCACTCACACAGTCTACACAGTCCTCCAGCATCCACTCCACCATTTTTCACACTGTGTGGTGAACTGACCATCTGGACTGACAAGAGTTTTCCCGGTGGGCCAGTCACCCCGAGAGTCTGCAGAGAGTCTAGCAGCACTGATAAGAACAGATTAAATAAAAAGAAAGTCCTGTGCTGTTCAGTCCTGCTGTGGAGTGTCTGGTCAGCTCCATCCAGGTGTGTGTGTGGAGAAAAGCTTTAAAAGCATCACTTCTCATGAGTCTGCCTTTCTCTCTCTGCCAGCTTCACTTCAGTCGACCGTCCAAATGTCCGTCCTTTATGGTGCCTTTTTGTAACACTGTGGGCACACCTGAATTATAAGATAAAGTGCCTGAGGAACATGCAAGAAAAGGGTAAATGTGGAGACAGGCAAGGTTGTATTAAGTTAGCCTGTCGCCATCAAGCACTTCATGAATGTCTATCAATTGCAGAGATTGGAATATATTTTTTTTAATTCTTTTATTTTTTTGACTGTCCATACTGTTGTCCCAATTCAATTTACTTTAATAGGAAGTGACTGTCTGTCCTTCTGCCCTCCAATTAGAGATGTTTTTAAAACATTAACAACTTCCCACAACACCTGTTAATTGGCTCAAGATAAAGTACGAACAGCAGCGAGCATTAGGCCTAATGCAAAACATAACTGGCAGCAGTTCAGCAGCAATTAACAGACACAAGCTGGAGAAGAGGGAGACTAAGAAGTTGCCATTTTTAACATGCTAACCTTTGTTATTTGCACCAAATTTGAGCAGGAGAATGCCATTAGTTTTGCAGATTATGTAAACCAAATGTAGGCATTGGAGAAATTAACATTTAATCTGATGGCACAACAAAACCAGTGAGGCTCATCCTTTTAGAACTATGAATGTTTGTACAAAACTTCATGACAATAGAGATATTTCATTCTGGACCAAAGTGCTGACAGACTGATGCCTTTGTGTTTTCATTTGTCACCTGTTGACCATCAGATTTTAATGTACAGATCATAAGTGGTCAATCATAAGTGAAGGAGAACGAGGACCAATACAAAGACAATATATTTAATGTTTGACCTCATCAACTTCATTGATTCTTGTAAATATCTGCTTATTCTGATTTGATTTGATGGCAACAACATGTTTCAAACAAGTTGGGACAGGAGCAACAAAAGACTGTGAAAGTTGTGGACGGATCCAAAAACACCTGTTTGGATTATTCCACAGGTAAACAGGTTCATTGGTAACAGGTGATAGTATCATGATTGGGTATGAAAGGTTCATCCTGGAAAGACTCAGTCGTTCACAAGCAAGGATGGAGAGAGGTTCAACACTTTGTGAACACATGATTGGATAAAGGGGATTACAACATGGGCTGAGGAACACTTTGTAAAACCATTTGCAAAAGATTGCATCCTGTTTATTTAAGTTTTAAGCAACATCTGAATCAGGGATCAAGAGGCACCAATAAAATGAGTCATATCTATCCAGGGGTCTATTGGTGCAGATTTATTGAAGGACTTTAAATTTATAGTATTCAATAATCAGAAGAAGCAACAGTTAAGGGGCAACATAAAACAAACTGCCATTAACGTCACAGGCTGAAGAGCAAAATGTTAATAAGGCATCTTGTACCTCTTCCAAGAATAAACCGGTAAGTAAACTCAATTTGAATGCAAATTCCTTGGCTGGTGACCACCTACTAATCAACAATAATTCCACCACCCTATTAATTTTGGTGTACAGATGAGAAAAGGCTTTACTTTGCATTAATTGGTGCTCAGATTCATTATGTAACTTTTGTTTTTTTCCCCCTACATTCCTAGCTGTGTTCTTGTGCTTTATGTATTGAACAGGTGCCTAAAGGCGAGGCTTAAACATCAGTACAACAGGAAATCAGACTTCAAAGCAAGCTGCCTCAGTCTCTCCCCTTTCAATACCATGTCTGGATCCAAGTGTTCAACTCAGACATTTAAATGAGCTGGCACGAAAGCAAACCCGTATGCACACACAACGCTGCGCCTACTGTATTTACAGGGATCATCGCATGCACACACACAGACACACACATGCCCTACAACAAGCAGCCGCACATATCTTGTTTATTGTGTTTTCTGTGGTGAGTGTCATTTGTGACCAAAGCAAGAGCTGATTCGCAACAGCAAACTGACGCTAATACAGCAGTCAAGCCAATTAGCTGACTGTCTTGATTACATTCTTCTAATGAACATTCAAAACGATGTTGTCAAGCTCTGTCTGGCCGAGCTGTTTATGTAACTATTATGTTAGCTTTAATGAGCTATGAAGAGACACTGCGCTTTGGTCTTTATTTCACTAGAGAGTCTCTCAGGCTGAATGGCGTGAAATTCATTTATTATGAAACCAAAGTGTGCAGAGGAAGAGAGGCTCAAAAACAATGGCGTGCAAACCGCAAACGTATGCACAGTACATCTAACTGTGGCAGGAAATGACAAAATAAATCACGCTCCAGAGTCAGCCGGGGGACTCATTTTCAACTCCTGATTGGGAGAATGTTGAAAATACGGCCTTATGCAATTGTGCCGATTTAACAGGTTTAATTGATCCGCAGATAGGCACCATTCCACCTGTTGCACCCAGGGAGTCTTTCAGACTTAATGACATGAAACAGCGTTAATACAGAAGAGGTGTGTGCAGACAGCTGCATCAGAGAGCAGAACCAAAGAATCATATAACTCAGGATTGACTTGCTCTTGTAACTGTAACATCCAAGGAGAATGATTGAGCAGACAGGACATATGTGTGTGCATGTATGTGTTAATATTTGTGTACTATAGAAACTTTTAAGCAATATTGTGTTGAAGTGCATTTGGCAAGAAGAAAGATAAAATGAAGACTAAAAAGTTTTCACACATCAATTGAACATAAAGTCAAATGAGCTGCATTTGCGTTCATTTTAAGAATTGTAATTCTGGACACCTGATGAATCTAAATTCACTTTTAACTTCAGCTCCATTTTTGGTCTCCTATAACTTATAATATCTGGCTCTTTAGCTACTAAATGCTCCATTGTGTTGCCCAGCTAATCGCCAGCCTTGTCTATTAACCTTACAGTGCTGTACAGCTGCCTGCTAGGACCACAATGAAAGCGGTCTGAGTGAACCAAAACAACTAAGTCACAAGTCAGACAACCAAAACAATGAGCTGAAAAACATTATAATTCTCTTTGGGTTTGTTAGTAGCAGCGACCCCCTTCATGTACATGTAGTCATCTGATGTGTTGTTAATGCAAAAAATGTTAATTGTTGATTACATCTATATTGGCAGCACTACATATTTAGATGTTTACGTGTTAAACAGATTTGCTTGACTTTTCCCCTTATGTTATTGGTAGCTACTGGTTCTTGTTGTATTAAAACATGTTGTGTACTATACTGTCTAGCTATACAGTATATTCAAACACATTTATAGTTCGTCCACTTAGTTTTATCGTTTTAATGTGTCAATGTAGTGCAAAGGTCCACGGCAGGATTCGGGCTGACAGACCAGGGGTTTAAAGTGTGGTCTATTTTTCGCATCACTATTCCTGTCAGCATCACGGTGGTGGGCCTGGTTAGACATCTGGGCCTTGTTCAGTGTCACGCTTCCTCAGCAGCATCGCCATCCCGCTCCCTCTGGAAGTGTTTTGTCTCTGTGTTTATGCCGACTGAAGATGATGAGATCCTCCTCTTCTCTCCCTGGGTCTGCATATTGAGTCATGCTTCTGGTCTACCTCTGTCTTTATGTGTAAACACAGACAAGCTCCACTTTAAAAATCAGGGGCCAAAGTTGAGACCTTTAAAAAAAACTATACTGATATTAGAGAAAGAGCTTCAACACCCCATGCATATATTCATTTTTTTGGAGTAGCAAATCAACAAGACAGTAAAACAGAGTCTGTTTCTTTGAGAGGTGTTACTTGGTGACAGACAGGGAAATTAGTTTCCTTGTCATAGGAAGTCAAAGGAACAGGAAACCAGAAACAAAAATCACGTCTCGTTGGTGTTGAAAAACCAAACTGGTGGTATTTCACTTCCGTTCTTTTGTTCTTCCGAATTGATCTCCTCCATCTTATTGAGTAATTTAAGGACTGTAAGGCAGAGGAAGTGAATCAGCCCCACCTGCCTTTTTAAAAGCCCTACATTTCTTTTAGATTTTTATTATCCAATTTACAGCACAGTCATCCTGGCTCCATTGGGGTTACCGCTGAAATAGTAGAGCACAGATAATTTGCAGAGAAGACTTGGCAGGAAATTATTTGCAGCTCTGAAATGTGAAATACGGAAAACTTCCTTTGTCTGCAGGGAGGTGAAATATGGATTGAAAATAAATACCATAGAGAGCCTTGTGATATAAATTTAATGCACTTTAGCTTTTCAGCATGTGCGTTACAATAAAAGCGGCGGCGAGAGATTTCATATAGCAAATGGAGGGTAAGAGATTCAAAGCAAACCTGATGAAGTGTTTTTCCGATCAAGAGCTCCTCTGTGGCCACCAATAATTGAATGAGACCGTCAATACACACATGCCTGATCACGCTGCAAGTACAAGTCAACCGTGGTGGCCGCAAACACATTAACATATTTGACAGACCGACGGAGAGTTAAATAGGCTTTTGTATTTTCTTTGATGTTCTTGGGTGGATCTCTGCTTGGTGCTGAATACTCACCTTCATCAGCTCTGCAGGAAACAACAGGCTGTAAGAACTGACAACAGCGTTCCAATCCACACTGTTATTCTAGGGGAGCATAATCACAGAGTGTGAACTCTTTCAGGAAAGTTGCTTCTTTCTCTCTCTCTCTGTCACAAATAGACATGCAGTTGCTTTTTTTTCCTGCTTCAAAACCTGTGTTGCTGGCTCTGTGCCGGTCAGTAGACGGTATGGAAAGGCAGCGAAATCCAATAATACTAATGGATTGTCCATCCATGTGCAGAAATGCTCACTGAGTTTAAAATCATCTATTTTCTTCAACCTATCTCAGTATGATGAAGTTGTGAATGAGTCAGAGAGCATTCACCAGGGCAGGCAGACTGCTGAAATATAAAGTGTGTCTGGTTGCAATTTGATTTCAGTATTACTTAAAAAGGCTGAAGGTGAAACAAGAATATTAAAAATTAATATTAAGTTTTAAGTCTTAAAAAAATCACCCACAGCCACAACTTTAAGACCACCTGCCTAATATTGTCTGTGTCCCCATTGGGCTGCCAAGGCAGCTGTGACCCGTCATGGCATGAACACCTCTAAAGGTGTCCTGTGGTTTCTGGCACAGGGACATTGGCAGCAGATCTTTGGGTACTGTGGGATGCGATGTGGGGCCTCCATGGATCGGACATATTCTGGTGCATCCCTCAGATGCTCAATTGAATAAAGCTCTGAGGAGTTTGCGGTGCAGGTCGGCACCTTGATCTCTTACCTTGATCTATTTGTGTGTGTGTGAATTATTAGAATGCCATTGCTATGAGGTGTTTTAGTTAGGTAGAACTTGTCAAAGTATCCACATGAATCCACATGAATGCCAGGACCCAAGGTTTCCCAGCAGAAAACTGCATTGTTACTTGATGAGCAAAGTTAATAACTTGTGAATTTCCCCGTTGTGGGACTAATAAAGGAATATCTTATTTTATTTTATCTTATCTTAACTTCACCAGTAAGTGGTTTTGTTGCTGTGGCTGATCGATGTTTATTCACAACAGGTCAAATTTTTAGATACTGTATACTGTAGGTTTTTATCCTGCACAGCAAGTTAAAAGCAAGTAAGCATAAGACACAAATAACAAACTTAAGAACAACAAAAACAATAACTCAACTGAATTTTTACAAATACAAAATCAGAGTAAACACTGGTGTAGACCTTTTCAAAATACAATTTTTAAAAAAGTTGAAAAAGAGTTTACTCTTAAGTTACACCAAACAACTAAATCAATTATTTTTCTTCACCAAATGCACTTTAATTACTTTTCAGGGAAAGAGTGGATGCAACAGACCAAAGAGGAAACTGTAACACTCAACTCAATTTTTGAATTTGTCTGATAATTCGGTTTAGAATCAAGTACCAGCAAAACTAATAATATTCTCATCAGCCTCAGCTATACTTCTGTGTTCTGTGCTAATACGATGATAAATATGGCAAATAACACTCAAATAACATCATGTTTACATTGGAAGCAGGTTAATGTGTTGACAATAACATATGCCTTAAACCACCACTGTGCCGAAGACTTTTGTCTTCATAAATCTACAATCCAATGAGGACAAGCTTAGCAGTGCCTACTAATGATTTCAAAAAGCTAATCAATATGAAAGGCATTTTTTTCTGAAGACTGTTGCTCTGACATGTCATTATGCCTCAAACTGGCAGCAAGCACCGACTGCTGAGAATGTGAAATTTAAAATGCAAGATGTATAATGTTTGTACACATCAGAGCAAATCAAATTAGTGTTTTGAATTATGATGGGTGATGAGAATTCAGACAAGCTTATCTCTCCGCCGATATCATTTTCCAAAAGAGCAGATGCCGGATGACTGTGCACTTTGAACAACAGAGCCGAGCAGGGGAGCGAGTGTCACGGAGCAGAGTCCAGGCAGACTGCATCGCTCCTCACAGATGGTCGTCTGATTCTGCTGCATTGATGGAAGGCGGCTTGTCATTTTGTGTTTTCGTGTTTATCATCATTAGGTGAATTGACAAGGCCAAAGCACTGTTTTTCTTTCCCCGCCCGATCCCAAACACAAACGGAATTCACTGGCTTTTGGTGGACATGCTTCGTTGCCGTCCTCTCAATTTGCTTGTCATGTGAGTGGAATCAGAGGAGATTCATGAGCCGCGCTGTTAAAATGTCATCAGAGTTCCAGAGGACACGTTGTGTTTATTATAAATTGTCCTATGAGTAATTGATTGGAAAAATCAAGGTCTTTTCACCCTGGAACAAAATTTTGACAGAAGAAGAGCAAAAGGAGAACTTTGACACAAATCCTTGGTTAAACTCTAAAAGTGTGAAACAGCAGCCTTCCCCATCCACACCCCTCCTGAGGATGCTTTATCTCTGCTGCGAAGGGGGAACTCTCTAATGTCAGCTGCTGAGATAAATACCATTTTTATCAAAGACCTTCATTGCTCCTTTTTAACACTCCCTGCAGCTCCAGTGTGCTGCCACTGTCAAGATTTGCACTTTTGATGAATCTGATGTTTTTACTACCAGGTATTCTGCAGATGGCATTTGCAAGTCTGCGTTTATTGCCATCTAAATACGTAGGTGGCTAATGGGGATTCTCACACAGTACTGTACAGCAAAAATGTCTGGCTGCATATTCATATATATGCAGGTGATAAATGCAATATTAAGACAAATTCAAGGAGTTACATTGAAAATTCTCTCTGACTATTAACTGTGTATTAACTACCAGCATGCCTTAATGCCTTTCAGGTTATGCAAAGGTTATCACAATGAAATTTCTGAGTATTTACTGTATTTTTTTATAAGATAGAAACCATCAGTATATCACAAAGGAATCTATGCACATTGCAGGCAAAGGCATTTTATCCATTAATTATAGTGAAATTTATAAGTAGCTATACTGAAAGTACTCTGAAGCTGCATCATCCTACTATTGGGCAGCAGCGATGGCAAGTTAATTTGTGAACTTCCCAGGACAGTTACGGCTAAAAATGTAGGCTACATTAATCAGTAACTACCGGCAACCATAGTCTCACAAGTCATTTCAATACAATCAGCAGCAAAACCTGCTTTAATTTTACTCTAATTTCTGTGTAATTGCATAGTAATTGCACTTGTGCCATTTCCTGTTGCATCAACTTGCCTTGGTTACTCCTTAAATATTTCCTGTAATGACTATGGAGTTAACTGCCTGGAAATTAAAAGGTTGTTAAAACGTTGCACGAGGACACCGCTGTAACACAACAAATTACTAAAACCTGTGTGATCAAAGCAAAACTTTGCAACAAGGCACAAATTATCGCATGTTAACAAGAAACAGGTTACAAAGAATACCAATTCACAGCATAAAATTACACTGTGTAACTCACTTTCACAGCAAACAGCAAGTCCCTGGATTGTTGCAACTGCAAATCCAAATATATTTCTGCATTATGTGCTTGTGGCACCTGTAAAAAAAAATCATATTTGGCAAATTCCTTTTTCATTTTGTCTCATAATATATAAATACTATTTCCTTTTATCTGGACTAACATAGTTACTGCACTTGTCAGTAGGTAGCACAGTAAGCTGTTGAGGCAGATCACTGCAGGCCACATGGAGAAAGACCAGTTGTAGTCAATGGTCTGGGCTTGTCTGGAAGTATGAGCTCTTTTGCTAAGCCTTGCAATAATAAAGATGTTTTTAATTTTTTTTTTACACTATGGCATCACTGTCTGAATGGTGTAACACATTTAAGGAAATTATAGCTATAAATGTGCTTTAAGTGCGCATTCATTGTTCATAATTAATGCACTGATCACGGGGCAGAAGAGAATTTGTATTGTTAAAAAGCAGGGTTGCTAAAACGGTGAGAACAGAGAATTAATAAAAAAACAAAAAACATCAGTGCTGTTTCATAATCTCCCCTCTGAGACAGCTGAGTTATTCTGCTATACTTAGTTTCTTTTTATCTTCTTTATCTGGCGCTCTGCTTTGCTGCCTCGCTTGTTGTATTTCTTGTACTTGTTGTTTATCTCTCTTGTCTCTTTATTTTTGCACGTCTTTGCCCGACATATTTGGCTGTACACACTATCGTATACAGCATTGTCTCGACTCTCTGCTTAGATTCTGTTTGATTGTAATTGATTGTAAGTCTTCTCTTCTCCGTCAGACAGATGAGGGAGTAATTAGTTTGTTCTTTACACACTTCACATACAGCCTTTTGCCAGACTGATTAATTATCATGCCACATTTGACACTAATGACTCCAAGCAACACATAGTTGTTAATATGTACATGCACAAAGAAAATGTCACTCCAGTGCTGACAGATACGAAAGCATAATAACACGTTTATGAAGCATTTCTTTCGTATGAGTAGTTTTAGTGAATGTATCTTTGCTGAGACAAACAAAACAGAAATACTGATATTTGATGGGTGACCCAGCACAAGTTGGAGTGTTTGCTGAAAGTTGTATTTACTACTGGATGTATGTGTCTCATGGGGTCACTAATGCAACTGTTGGAGCTGCTCTCTGCTTTCCATTTCACACAAGGCAATTGTTTACCCAGTGTTTACAACCCCTTCTCACCTCTGTCTCTTCACACTTCTTCTCTTCCCATCTTACTCTTCTCATTTTTTTTTCTCCATTCCTTCTGTCACTCTGTCAGTCGTCTCACCAATAATGGAGCGGTTGTCATCCCCCGGTTCAACGTGTGCGACAGGTGCGGCGTGGTGTTTAGTGTCGCCCATCATTGTCCCTGTCACCGCTGTCTCCTCCGCTCTCGCAGTGCTTCCATATCCAGGCGGGCAAATTCATATCAACACACTTAGATCTGTTTGTGATTGGATGCTTGCGCTCCCACTGCTCGGCAATACACACAGACGCACAGGAAGTCAATGATCTGGGATTTAGATAAATAAAAAGCGGTTATATACGGAATCATCCCTGGACTTTCTGCTTCATAAACCTATCAACCAGAAGATTGAAAAGGACTCTGTCTCCTGGGGAGTCATTTCCACCCTCATCATCCTCTCAGGCGCAGTCAAATCTGTCATATCGATGTTTTTGAACAGTGGCCGCTGACAATGAGAATTTGTGATGAAACCAAGAACGATACGAATCCACGAAAACCATCATCAGAGCTTAATAATTTAGAGCCCTTTGTTACACATTATGCTGCTTCCATCTCCCCAACCACTCTCCCTCAAATTGTATTTCTTCTCCTGCTCACATGATTGCACCCACCGGGTGCTGATTGCTGCACTTCCTTCTCGAGCTCTGTTTTCACTTCAGGTGAAATTCATGCTTCTGATTTTGTTTTCATGGGAGAGCAAATTTGGCATCTCGCAGGTATAGCCAAGTGAACCTTTAATTATTTAAGGTGCACACACATCAGCAACACAAACAGACACATAGGCAGGTATATGTGAGTGCAACAATAATATGTTTTTGGGAGTTGTGGACCTTGATACCTTCATACCTTGAGCTATTTCTATCTGCAGACTGTTGGATTTATTGCTTCTGTTTAAACTTCTGTGATGGTAAGACTTCCAACGTCATGGGTATGAAATCATCTGGTGCAACTTTGTTGTCCGAGAGAAGAAATTTGTCTCACTTGCAGGTAAAACACAGAACATCCAGGGACTTAAGGACTTAAGGACTAAGGTGATAAAAGATGATAAAATATATAAAACGTTAATACATCAAGTGACAACAAGAAACGTAGAGTATGTTTTGTCAGTGCTGCAAACATCAGGCCCCACTAGTTGCATTGTTTGGTAGTCTAAATCTCCACCTGGAGGGGAAAAGTGGATGAAGATGACAGACACAGTAAAATATAAAATAAAGTTAAAAAATTATTATTGAGAAGGCCACTGCTTTACATCACTATGTCACACATGTTTATATATGATTTTGCTATGTAATGGATGTATAGACATAAGCAGATGTCTTTTCAATAATGTCACTTAATTTGTTGCCCTCTTATCAATAAGTATTTTATAATGGTTGTCACCCTTTAAGAACCTGCTTTTGTCCATCTTGCATTATCATTTTGTTCTGCTACCAGTGTCCTTATCAGTGCTTTGCTCCAATCAGGGTTGCTGTTTCTCTCAGCCTCTGAAGACCCTTTTGCATTTTACCTCACAAAGTCCTCGTGCTGGAATCATCTTTAAGGTTTTAATGAAACCTCAGTTGCCACTCCCACCTGTTTTGCATTCCTACATGGTGATGAATGTGCTCCATGTGTTCTACAAAAATTAATATTATTTTAAGTGCTTTGAGGTTTTTATGTGTTTTAAATTATTTTCACTTTTATGTTGAGGATGTCCTGTGTCTGTGAGTGGTGAAAAATTATATGTCTGGCTGCAGCTGATCAGTCAACCCCACAGAGAAAATCCTCTGGGAAACGTGGATAACAATTGTAATTCCAATGGGGGCCTGCCGAGCACTGTAAAGATATTGCTCTTTTGACTGAAGTGTTGGACAGACTGACAGCAAATAATGATGGAGTCACAGGTGATTTCACCTTAATATGATATTACTATGGTATACAGTGATCATTAGAACGTACTGTTTGCTCTCCTTATCAAGCATGACTTAAGCCATTGCTATTGCATTATTTGACTTTCAAAACATTGGAAGTCACTTCTGAAACCATGTTATTTGTATAGATGGATGATTTTGTGCAAAATTCAGGAGGGGAAAATTGAATCCGTTTTGAATACAGGCTGCAAAATCCACAGAGAGCTAGAAAAACACACATTTCTCTGCAGGGTTTGAAAGGCAGAGGCACCAAGGTATAAAATTGTCAGATATGTTGGAGTTTTGATCAAACGGGATCTCCTGTACGATGAAGCATTGAGGCTTGCCACTCCACTTAATCTAAAATGACAGCGCCGCCTTTCATCAATTCGTCACACATGTAGGCCTGCACTCATCTGCACAGTGTACACACACCCGAAGCGCTCGCACACAAATGCAGCCACACACACACCGTTGTGTAGAAGGTTATTGCAGATGTCATTTCAAATTATGTGTAATTACTAAGACTTTATCTGTCACCTTCACCTGAAAAATACATTGTTATCCCTCCTCTTTATAAGTTTGCTTAGCACAGAATACAAAACCAGGCTGTCACTGCAACAGGCTGCTGATTTTTGATTAACAAAACACAGTATATTTAGACTTCAAGCTATTTTAATCTGTGCAGTTAAACCAGAACTGAACCTGGTAACG
This sequence comes from Centropyge bicolor, assembly GCA_037975185.1. Taxonomy (NCBI): domain Eukaryota; kingdom Metazoa; phylum Chordata; class Actinopteri; family Pomacanthidae; genus Centropyge; species Centropyge bicolor. The sequence goes on along the minus strand of JBBMOC010000034.1, from coordinate 2,469,052 downwards.
AACATTCACACCAGTCCCTCTCAGAGTTTACCCATAGTCCATTGCTCCTCGCTGTGCTGGTAAACATCGTACTGCGGGCAGAGAGAAAAAGTTCAGTCGCCTGCTCAACTGTGAAATAGACTTCAAATTGCACGTAATTACTGCATAATGAGCTCAAAGTGTTCTATACAAGACCCCTACAATCATATTGAATTAATTAAAGTTTTAATTATCAAATCACTGTGGGGTATTTGTATGCTAAAAGGGACTGAAAAGTTTGGATCCTAGATTGTTTTTAAGTCCCATCGAAAAGTTTTTTTTTTTCAATTTCTATACGTTATTGTTAGCATAGTGAAACTAATAGAAAAATGTGGCATTTAAGACTGATGCAAAAAAAGGAAAATCCAATCTGGAATCTTATCTCAGGATGATTCATGCCTTTATCACTCTGTATTGATCTCTCTGTGTTTGGCCCTTTTTAATCAAGATCGGACATCAGCATCTTGTTAACGTAGAATTATAATAAGTCCAAGTCAGAAATTAGTCATTCACAGGAAACTTTTTTTTCAGGTTATTGTATAGGTCTGTCTCCAAAATCAATATCGAACTTGGTTCTGCAAACCACTAATCAGAACCCTGATCAGAACACAGAAGGACCAATCAGATTCCACCACTTTAATGAAAAGATGAAAAGATCATGAGGATTTTGCTCCGTCTTAACTTTGGAAATCTCAAAGTTAATGGATAACACTGATTTTATTCTATTGTATCTTGTTTCAACCCTTAGCTCCCATGTTATCTTGCATTTCTGATCTAAAGCAATACATATACTTCTAAGTTTGCTTCTGTTTAAAAAAAACAGCAGACCCACAAATTATGACAGTGTATCTGACACTGATATTTTTGGCACAGTCACATGTCCAGTTAAAAAAAGTAGAAGCTAATTTGGGAGCAGAAAAGAGCCAGAAACCTTGTAATAAATGGACTCTATTTGGTCAGTTCACAGCTGAGATTTCCTTTGTTAAAGACACTGTGGACAATAACTAAGGAGTTCAGATGTGTGTTTCCCTGCCAGTGGCTTAAGTTCATCCAGTTTGTTACACAGTGAGTGCACACTGGAAAGAAACATTCCCAGTTACAGTGGGTGAAGTCAATGCTGCCGGCGATCCAAAGTCAACCCGGCAAGTTCAGCTCTCCAGCATTTCACTGAAAGGTCAAAGGTCACCAAAAAACTGAGGTACCCAAACAAGCAAACAAAAAAAAAAAGCAATGCCCACCAACACACTGAGGCAGCCATCCACAGCGCCATCTTTTCCAAAAGCCTGTTAAGCAATCGCACTATGCAATGGGGGCAGCTGTAGTTCAGGAGGTGGAACGGCTGTCCACCAATTGGATGGTTGGTGGTTCTATCCCTGGCCTCTGCAGTCTATGTGTCAAAGTGTCCCTGGGCAAGATACTGAACCCCAAATTGCCCCCGATGGCTTTTCGAATGTGAGTGCTGTAGAATGCACCACATTTTAGAGATATAAAAATTACAGTTGCACAACTCAACAGCTGTCTGCAATGATGCGAAATGTTATATACTCAATTCTCAATATCTTGCTCACAAGAAGCAAAACTACTGAGTGTCCGTTAAATCAGTAGTAGTGAATGAGTGAACAATGGAAAGTTTTGGACACCTAAAATCCAAAAACTGAATAAGCTTTAGAAATGTGACAGAATTTTGTATGTTGAGGGTTATTTTAAAGATATCACACATGAGTAACCTGAGGAATGAAATCAAGAGATAAACATGGACTGGACTGAAACATAGTGAAACCTATCCATTCAAAAGAGATAACCCTTTTTTCAGTCTGCTCAGATGCTAATAAATTTGAATCAGTTTCAATGTGCAGCTTTAAAGAGCTGCTTCATCACTGTCATAGAGTGACAGGTCTGTTTTACATTGACATTGCCTCTGGAGATCCAAATCAGCCGCCCAAGAACGCAACCCCTCTGCGCACCATACCCGCCTCATCACACAACTCCCCTGAACACAAAGATCTCAATTATTCCACACCTTCAAACAATGTCCCCCCAATGCAGTGTGGGTGATGAAATCCATTGCTTAAGAGCATCCCATGGTGTTGCTCTGCCTGGGTATCTTAGCTCTCTACTTGCAGCCTCGACTCGGAGTAACCTTGCATTAGGACACTGTGTCTGCGAAGGTTGTGAAATTGCCTTTTCTTGTTTCAGGTTATTTGCCACCCCCTCAGTCCCTGGTATACTTTTTGATTTACTGATGCTGTTGCCATGGAGGTGTAATGTGCAGCATGGTGCACAAGGCAATAAAAAGGAGGAAAGTAAAATGAGGAGTGCTTTTTGCTGCACGGTGGTTTCGACCTGTGAATGCTCCTTTGTATGTAATTAAGTAGTTTTTTGTTTTATTGTTCATTTTGGATATGCTAACAGAGCGTGGAACAAAAACTGGAACAGCGGTGTTGAAATAACATCCAGATTCACTTTATCCATCAGTCACAACAGAAAAGAACTAATAATTTCTTTTAGATTTGTTTTACTTTACTGTTACTGTTTGACTCAACTGGTGCTGTGGCTTAGTTGGTTAAAGCGCCTGTCTAGTAAACAGGAGATCCTGGGTTCGAATCCCAGCAGTGCCTTCATGAATTTCCCCACTGGGGGAAGATTTAAGGAATAACTTATCTTATTGGCCTCTCAAAGATCACAAACATTTTTAGGCATAGAACAAGAACAGGGAGGCCTGACAGACAGCGCTCAGGGCCCACAGTGATAGCCACTTTGCTTATCGCAGAGATGGCTCTGTTGTTATCAGATGACTTTAGTATGGACCTTCAGCTGCATGATAACAGGTGATCACACTGAATATCTGGGGGAGAACGTAACCCTTGTCTCTTTTCAAAGATGGTGTCTGGTTGGGTTCAAATGGTCTCGTTGCTTAAGGTGCCTCAGGTGTTGAATGGTTTGTGCTAAACGCTCGCTCCTTTTCAGCCCCTCCTTGTCAGCACTTAACACAAGCCATTCAACACCTTGAGACTTCTGCTTGTATACTCCAAAGACAGGACCTTCCCAGAGAGGAAACAAGAGTGGTGTACAACAAAAGGAACATCACAACCAAAGACCAAAACTGGTCACAATATCGACCATGAAGAGACTAAAGTCATCGCCCAGGAGTCAGTGGACGACCTGAGAGTCTCTGTTGGCAGTGGAAGTATAGCCACTTGCTGAAAACACCTCTTCAGATGATTGTATCATGTTAACAGTTTGTTGTCACTGCTTATTCCCAGTACACATATAGCATATATAGATAAAGAGGAAACAGAGTTGAAGAAAAGAGTAGCTCTGTGAGGCTGTAGGGACACAACTGTGCATTGAGTCAAACACTTACATCAGTGTGTTTACATGGTCAGAATGACAATGATACCGTGCCGATGTGGAGCAGGTGTAAAATGTACGTTTGCCATTTTTAATGTCGTGTGTTATTCTCACATTTGCTAATTAATACTAAATTAGTTTTTTGTAGAATCCAAAGTATCAAACAAATTCAAGCTTTGACATGACAGCCATGTTTGGGGATAACCAAAGTTATTGTGATAGAAAATATCAGATAAGATAAGATAAGCCTTTATTCGTCCCACAGTGGGGAAATTCACAGTGTGTGGTTTGCTACAACAGAGTCTAACCACCAGTAAGTAGACCATGGAAACAGGCAGACAAAACTAGGAACATAAGAGCATGATGCAAAGACAATGTGGCAAAGGGCTGAGTGAAGTGGTGAGGCTTAAATAAAGTCCTGATTGGTGACTGAATACAGCTGCACATGTGAGTTGATGAGGTGGGAGTGGCTGGCAGGTGAGGTGAGGCAGAGACGGGGTCAGTGGAAAAGCACTGGGACTGTAACACAGACGAGCACTGCTACATTACAGGTTAATGAAAGATAAGCAATATCCTACTTTTTCTCTGGGCTTAGCGAAAAGCGTTGATAGATGATTTTAATATTAGTGAGAATGTGTTGATTGTGATCAGGCCGTCCACACTGTTATTTGCAGGTGATCAGATCGGATTTGCAAGTCCAGACATCACCGACCTAATATGCATGGGTTGCTATGGTAACAACACAGGCGTCAGCAGCTATGTACATCGGTGGTGTGGCTTTCCAACTCGAAAGCAAGTAGAAATGGAGATTCATTATCTCGCCCTCCAAACAATCGCACTGTCGATTTGTGGTGCAGAACTGCTCTGTCACACCAGAGAAACTCAACAAGTAGCATCACGGATCCTGCTCAGATGCACTTCTGTCCCTCCGGATTCGATGTTGTTGTTGTTGTGTGTCGCATTGTGAGTGACGCAAAAGACACTTTGAGATCCGATTTCACAGCATCCAGACTGAGACACATCCGTAGAAATCCGATTGGAATTTACTTCAAATCACATGGCATTTCATGTGGTTTTATGCTGTTCAGATTTTCTGAACTATCTGGATATGGCAAAAAGCAGGTGTAGGCTGGCAGTGTCTAATTAATGAGATCATCAATATAGGCTGACCTCAGACATTTCTAAATGTAGTTATATTTATTTATCGTCACATTTAATCGCTGCATGAAAATGTTGTTGTGATAGAAGTTTTACCAAGAAACTTGCTATTTGGTCACTTGTGTCTTGCTGCTACCAGTGACTAATGAGGCCCCCGATGATCAAGAATTAATTGAAGAAGAAAAACAATGGCTTTTCTTCAGAGTCATGGGAACATGAGTTTAATAATTGCTGCAGTGTCAGTCAGTCGTTCCAGTTCAACTCCAGCTTCTACTCCCTGTGGGAGCAGCAATCATTCGAAGATAAAATGGAAAAGTTTTGAGTTTCTGTTCTGACCTGGTTGATGGTTTTCTTGAAAAGCAACGCCATTGTTGAAATGATTCTCAAGTGACACCAGTGCATCTAAAAATTAATGAATGAACAAAATGCATGAAGCTTGTGTAACCCAGGTCACAAACTCGCATTCTGTTGGTTTCATGCAAGTTTTAAAGTGAGGTTAGAAAAAGCCAGGACGTAACTCAGTGAACTCAAAGACTAATGAGGTCGGTTTTGTTTTACTTTGCTTTTGACGGGTTTTAAAAAAGTGTGTTTTGCCGACAAGATAACAAGGTAATTAAAGTTTGCGTAGTTCAGTAAAAAGAAGGGCTTGAAGTCGAAAGGTGTGTGGTGGTATTATTCTATTTAATAAGGAAATGGATCAAACGATATTTTTATGTGCAGACAAAAGTGTAACAGTGTTTTTCTTTTGTTAATTGTTGATTGTTAATTGCAAATGTTTACAAGGACTGCTGATAAAAAAAATTAAAAAAGAAGACTTTCTCTACTGAACTTGAACTGAAAATAAAAGGAATATGTATGACATTGTATTTAATGGAGTAAAATTAATTATCACTACTTTTGTACTGTATTGATGTATTGAAGTTGCTGATTCTTGATAGTGTTTATCCTGTATAAGGTGAAATTTAAAGGTTCAGTTAACCAAAGAAAATGAATTTCAACCTTGTCAGGATCAGCTGGTGGTTTAGACTTAGTTTTTTGTTTGTCTGTTTTTGCCTGTTCACCTGCTCCAGGACACACACATGCAATCCATCAACTCATCTACTGGCTACACACCTAGGCCTGCTAGTATTATTGGTTCTTGCTCCTTGAGTTTTCTTTGAAGTTAACCTTGTGTCGTAATGCTCCACCTTCAGTTGCCCACCATCTGCTGTCCACCTTCCTGCCCAAACACAGCAGTCATAACTCAAATGACAATATGTAGTTAACACAAATTTAAACTAGATTGAAAACATTAGTTGGACAAACTAAAATAAACTGTTTTGAAGAAAATAAAAAGGGGAATGAGGTGCAACTTAGCTGATTTCCATCCACTGTGTCCAGTTTGTTCATTTAGTCAAGTCTGTGGTCTGTTTGATTTAGGTCAAACCCTCCCTCAAACCTTGAACCAGCTCATACCTTCTGTGATACAGTCATACAGGTGCTATACCTGCCACTATGCACAGTAATATATACTGACACAAATATATTGACAAAATGGCAACATGATGGAAGTGAAGTCCAGTTTGACGTCCTTTGTTGTGCGCTGCGGTCTGAAGGCGTTCCCATCACTGCTGCGCTGAGGCGTTAGCTGTACGAAAGGTACTACTGCGATGATTTGCTTCTCTGTGTGTACTTAAAAGGCCCCTTGAGAAACGCTGAAGATGAAGTAAGTTTAAGACGGAACATCCATAAGAGAGAGTTATGCCTTTACTGCGAGAAATCAATTACTTATGCTTCAGGCGAAATTTAATGTATCACTGGGAGGTGGTGTAAGTCTTTCAGCGTATACTCTGAGGTGATTAATTGGAGGAGTTGAGCTGCTGGGGGCTGATTGGTGAGGGGTTTAACTGTCAACAAACCTGCACATGCACACGTATTTGATATATGCGCTGGCATTTACGTGAAGAAAGAAAGAAATGAAACGAAGCTCAGGATCAGAACTATTTCATTCTTGTGTTTGAACAACCTGCTATTCACCCTCTCTCCGAGGTGCCGTCGTTCAGGCATCATAAAGCTGATCAATCAGTTCTCCATGACAGTCCTCGAGGTGTCGTTCGAGAGGGACAGGGGTGCCATTGCCGCTGCTGCGAGCCATATGGGCCCTTTACACTCGTAATGAGTACAGCTCACATTCTTGGCGATGTGTCAAATTCAAAGTGAGCGCCTGATTCAAAAAGAGTCGCCAATATCTGGAGAGTGCATTAAGGTGGTATTTTGTCTTTCTGCAAAATGATGACACACTTCTGGCCTGATTGAACCGTGACCTCGACAGTCTCGCAGTGTGACAGAGCCGGGATTAGACGAGCACCTTGAAATCTTGAGCGGTTCTACAAATCTGGCGCCGTACCCTTCAGGTGGGGTGTGACGCTCGTGCCAAGTAGAGGAGCTTAAGTATTTCACCCACAGGTGTGGATTAAATGTATCCTGAGACTTAACTGCCATTTATGTGCAAATGCTGTAATACTCTGAATCCAGCTTTGAATTATTTTCGTAAACAGATAGATGAGTCACGAAGCATGAGTCTTGATTTAATGACTATTCTTTTTCCAGTTCTTCACCTTTGGTAACAGGCTTTGGAGGATGATCAACAGAAAGAGAGAATTCTTTATTGATGAAAGGGAATAAAAAGTAATTGAGGCTACTCTGCTTGCCACAAGCGGCAGAATCATTATATGCTCAAATTAATTCTCCTCGCTTGATCACAAAATATACTGAGAGTTTGTCTTTTTCATAACCAGACGGATGACAACACTGAACCTTGCTATAACTTTTGCCATGTTGTTTTCACCATAATCAATACTCAGCATTAGAAATGTGCAGGGCAAAACAAAAGCTATGTGACGCCTCCTGTGCGGACTCTGCACACTGGCTCTGCAACACCCTGATGGAGAAGCTGAAATCCATCTTAAATCAAAAACAGCAATCATACAATCTTTATGCTTTTACTGCAACGGCTTCATTAAACACAGCTGTTAAAGCGTGTCATTACAGAAAATGTGACCATCTGCAGATTGAAATAACTAACAGCATCACTCAAGTTTCAGGGACACTTATTAAAGCTGACTTTGTGATATCCAGAAAAGTTTAAAGAGAGTTTTGCCCTGTGGCGGAGGGGAAAGCTATCCTCTGCTTTCTCTTAAATTAGATCGCACCTCTGCCAACTGCCCACTTGTTTATTTGTGTTTACCGTAGCCTTTGGTGCCGGGGTGCCAGCGACAGTAAACAGAACAGTCGTCGAGGAGGATATCTGTTAATGAGCGGCCTTCTTATCTACATCTCTTTCATCAGCGTTTTGTCCTGTTCTGCTCCTCAAAGAGGGGAGTTTGTGTGCAGCGTTCTGTCGGCCTGTTTCACTGGGTTTTAGAATAGAAGATGCTCTCTGTTTGCTGGAGTTAAAGACCTCTGCGGGTAAACACAGAGAGTGAAAAGGTTAAAACAGGTCTGTGCGAGCGCGTGTGTGCGCATTTTTCTCCATCAGTCATCTATCCTGAGGGTGGATCTATCATTTATGTCCCAGGACAGATGCGAGCTCAGGTGCAATATCTCACTCCCAGAAACAACAAAATGTGTCTCAGGCAGAGCTGTTTGATGTGTGTGTGTGTGTATGAGTCTGTGCTGCCAGCTAAAGCAACAATAGAGCAGCATCTTGCACAGAAATCAAAGGAAATAGTCGGATGCATGATGTAATTATTGCAAGTTGAAGGAGGCCTGCAATGACATTCTGTGATATACAAGTGATACACACGTCAGTGAACGCAGCCTGGATTCAGCCTCTTTTAAGCACTGTTAGTATCAGGGATGTGTGTCTGGCCACAAGCCTCTAGTTTCCATGGCCATATAAAAGTCCAGACCAATTTGTACCTGTCCATTCTGGTTCTGTTGACTCTGCAGTGTTTTAAGCCGGCTATTAAGCGTTCAGCGGCTTCAATGGCGGTGGCTTCATTAACGGCTGCAAACTCGCAATCTAAGACCGAGCGCCTGCCTCCCATTTAAGCTGCCACAATGTGCCATTAGAAGACACGACGGCAAACACTGCGAGCCGGCGAGGATTCCTCCTGCATAATGCATGATGTGGCTGGGCTGATAAAGTCAGGAATCATAACAGACTCCAGACACAAAAAAAGTACAAGAGTTGGTGGGGTGCTGGCTGAAAAGTTCAATTTAACTGCCCTCATTGCTCCTGTGCTGGCAACCACACTTTCATTGTGCGGTAATTTTCTAAGAGGGTGAGTTTGAAGCATTGCAAAAGAGGAACAGTAAAAGAACATGTAGCAGCAGTTGGTAAAGCACAGACATTGTTTTTCATTCATCATTGCATTTTCATTGCCTTCTATGACATCTCATTGAAAAACTCAGAGACTATCAACCTAAAACATATTATTTGAGGCATTATAATACTTGACCTTATAAGCCATTATAAAATGCTCTATAATGTGTTATGCTCATTGTTAAAAAGCCTTATGATGATTTATGAGTGTTTGTAATGATAGTTATACACGTTTATAAGCATATCATAAATATATGTATAATGCATTGTCTATGTGGGAATTGTCAGTGAGTTGCCAACAGTTATAATGTATTATAATACCTGACCTTATAAGTGATGAAATGCTTTATAGTGTGTTATGATTATTGCTATAAAGCATTATGATCATTTATGAGTGTTTATAACTATAGTTATACAGTGCTATAATGTCATTATAACACATTATAAATACATTTATAATGCGTTATAGAGATAGGCGTCAAATAAAGTGTTACCCAAATTTCTATTCTAATTCATTGCTCATTGCTCGTCCTGGCATCAGTTACCGAGCTTTTATTAGCAATGTCCGCCGAGGGGCACCGGCCAGATGATGCAGCGACGGAATACTTTCCATTGTTGTTTGGCTGACCTCTTGCACCAGAGCTGAGGGTGGTGGAGTGGGACATGAAAGCAGTGAGAAGTGAAAGAGTGCACAGAGAAAGAAAAAAATACAGAGTGAAAACATATGAGTTAGACTGTTGGACAGTTGACAAAGCTGCAATCTGATTTTCTCCCAAGATGCATATGGCATAATTTTCACTGAACCAGGGAGTCATGTCTACTCTTGTGCAGATAGCCATAAGATTGTATTTGAATGAATGTTTTCAGTGTGCTGCAAAAGAAGACTGAAGACTGATGTAAACAATGTGAAAAAGCTTTAACAAAATTCACAGCCTTTCAAATACTTCATGTCGGAGGAATAGCATTCAGCATATTTGCTCGACCTTGACACAGACACAGACATTTGATGAAAGACGTTAATGCAAACCAGACATGATTTGTCCTCAGGTAGCTCTGAATGCTGAATACCAAGCTGCTCATATTTAGTGTTAAATCCTTATTACCAGCGGCTAACTCAACTCTGAACGCCATCATTATACGAGTTGACTTGAAAGGAGGTTTCCTGAGACTCTCATCCTTTAATGGTCAGTGATCACAGGCCCTTTGAGTCTAATGCACGGCAAAGCAGTCGGCACCAGCAGGATGCCAGTGAAGGCCCGGCTTCTCTCGGCGATGATGCAGACTGCAGAGTCAGGATGGTGCGCACTGCGGGTGGTGGGTGGCTCAGCGGTTTGCACAAAATGTTCTTGACTGTCAAAACTGTTGACCTCCTCCCTCTTTATCGGGTTTATGCATTTGCTCTCCTCTCATAGCTCATTGCAAGTAAGGTGAAGTGGAAACTTTACAATCCCTAATCAATTCAGAATTAGAATAGATAAACGAGCTCTGGTTGACTTCTGAATGCAGCACTTTGCCAGTTTAATTTTGAATACATTGAACCCTTCACACCTGACATTGATGACACAAAGCAACATTTTTGAGCAATTTCAGTCTGGATTTAGAGCAAATTAGTTCAAGGATGGCCCAAATAAAAGAACAGTACTGATTTTCTTTTAGCAACACATTCACCCTCCAGCACTCTACTATGACTGCATATGCAAGTTTTCACTGCCACCCACTCACACCAACTGTAGCCGAATTTTTATTTCTGTTGCTCATGTCCATGAAATCATGTGACACCTGGTTTCCAAGAACAGTATAAAGACAATATATTTGAAGTTAATGATGTCATCAACTTCATTGATTTTTGTTAATTTGGCAGCTACAGGTTTTGAACAAGGAGCCACAAAAGACTGTGAAAGACTGATCCAAAAACACCTGTTTGGATCATTCCACAGGTAAACAGGTTCATTGGTAACAGGTGATAGTATCATGATTGGGTATGAAAGGTTCATCCTGGAAAGACTCAGTCATTCACAAGCAAGGATGGAGAGAGGTTCAACACTTTGTCAAACACATGATTGTATAGAGGAGATTACTACATGGGCTTAGGAACTCTGTAAAGCCGTTGTTGGTTTATATATGATTTCATTCTGTCTTTAAAAAGCGACTCACCTTTTGGGGATTTGGGAATGTACGTCAGAGTTTGTGCTTCACATAATACAGGTGTAAAAAAAAAGATTAAGGGTTTCAACACGAATAGGTCGGAAATTACGGGTCCTCTTGACAGGTAGCAATTATGACCCTCAATCAAACCACTGTTTTATATACTAAGTGGGCACTGAAAGCTTTTGACACATGAAAGGCACTTTTAGTTTTCCAATTCAGTCGCCTAGAGTGGACAGGGCCTTAGTCACGGCTTGACTAATATCTCAGCTGAATAAATCTTGGTCTGAGAGGATGAAAAAAGAGGCTTTTGCTGTCATCTCTGGGGATGGCGATAATGCGTTTTTAAAAATAGGTTGCAGTTTGAAGTGGGAAACAATCGTCTGTCTCAACAAACGAAACTTTGCGATGAAAATATAAAAAGTGTGGGAGTAGCAGATGTGCAGGCCCAGCGTGTGTTGCCGTAATTCAATTAAGAGCTCCACAATACTTGGAATTAGTGGATGCATTGTTAAATATTGTATGCATGACTATATGTAATTACATTAGGTTGCATTGATTTGATCTCATTGAATCTTTGAATCTTAAATACCCAAATTAGCAATACACTAGTCGATACACATTTTTCTGTTGGCTTACATGTTCAGGTAACTCTTTAAATTAACTCAGCTCCATCATTGATTAAATGAAACTTTGCAGAGATTAACTTTTTCCATTGACATGGCTTCACTAAACTATTTGTGAAAGGCTTGTTATGATGCTAATTTCAAACTTAAGACAGAACATGAATTTCCTCAATCAAAGCTAAATTGATGTAATTTATGGCTTCACTTGAAAAGCATAAAACAGAGAAACCTTTACTCTGTCACGTCAATGCACAGGACTGAAAAATGTGAAGAAAGTGTTGCACAGGTTCTGACGGTTATGCCAGCTTCTCCTGTGTTCCTCTTCCACGTTCAATGGAAAGATAGTCACCCCTGTGCTGTCTTTGTCCATTGGTGATAGACTCAAGACTCTGCAGCAGAATCATAGATAACAATGGAGAATTCTTATTTTTGCTTTTGATTTAAATTATTCATTAAAGGCTTCAAACTGCATCCACCTGCTGTGGGAGAACTGTTTTTCAGCAAATGGAGGAAAGCTTTATCTTATCCATCCCTATATTTTCAGTAGTTTAACATCAAGTGTGGCTGAAGTTTCATCAGGTCAAAATCTTTATCACATTAAAATACAGGAAACATCAAAAAGTCACAGATCCTTTGTAATTTTCCTGTGTATTCAGTTGCAGTCTGCAATGGTGATGTGTGAATGCTCTGATGTCAGGCGACTAAACAAATGACACCTAAACCTTTGTGTCACTTACTTCACATGTGTCAGTTTCTGTGCAGTAAATAACGAACCATGGGTTGGGTGTCACAAAAGAGTGAGTTAAACATGTCACTTGCAAAGACAAGCACATGTCACAGAGTTATGCATGCCCACAAACATAAGGCATGTGACCACAGATAAAAGGATAAATAGGAGGTTGTGTCGTGTTTTTTGACCAAACAGAGATGCTGAAAAAATGAAATTTAAATCACCAGAAACTGTGGAGAAATGAAAAACAGAGAAACATGCAAGGTAAAACTCCAAAAAGAGAGTGTTGTTGTTGTTGTGTTGATGGGCTCCGAGTTAACTTCCATCTACTCCCTGGGCCCCATTAATCGAGGGATTAGAAAACTGCTCAGCCTCTATTAGCGGCTTAATGGGTTGACTGATCCTTCTCATGACAGGTCTTCTGAAAGGTCATTACCAAGACAAACACTTCGACGTTATGAATTTCAAAGACTCTGGTATACTAGAACACTCAAGAAATCTTCTCTATAAAAGTGAGTGTGGATGGATCAATGTGGGAGTTCGTCAGCTGAAGTGTTTCTGGACAAACCAAACCAGCCATGGCCACAGCTGAAGGCCATATTTTCCCAGATAACATGCTTGTGAGATTTTTTTTTGTCTTCCCATATGGGATGTTGTGCCAGGAATACTACTTGCTCATGTATAGCAGCAAGGTCAATGTGGTTAAAGCAACTATATAAGGTTCCAGGCCTAGTTACCTTGTGACACTACTTAGACAATATCTTGACTATTAAACCCATTCAGAGTTCATGTCATCAGCCTTAGCTTCATCATTCTCATGCTCCACTTCTTCATTCTCATGCTCCACGCTGCTTTTAAAGGATCTGATTCATACATGGCACAAAAATAAATTGTTCATCATCACTGCCTCGGGTACATCTTCGTTTCCAGAGCTGCCGTCATCAAATATCCAATATCAAAGAAATTGCTACTCTGCGCTGCATTTGACACCCACATGATGATGCAGCATCGTAAGAGTAACAGGCCGAACAGGAAAGCACGAGTTTACGCATTCTTTGAGCAAGCAAAAAGCTAAATAATGCTTATCTTTTTCTACATCGACATTGATAAATAACCAGGAAGTACTTTGTCAAATGAAATGAATGAATTAGACAGGCTGCACAGTCCCGAAGACCCAAGGTATTAGATGAACTCATCAGCCTGCAGATTCAGAAATGTGGTGTTAATTTCACTTCTAGCTTTGCTTCCGTTTAACTAGCAATGAGTTTTTGTAAGGAAGTTCTTTCTGAAAAGCTGAAACATCACATTAGGAGTTCCATCTATATTATCATTGTAGTTGCTGGTGAAAATTAATCTAATTTCAACCGAGATAAAACATATAACATTCAAGACAAAACATTCAGAAACAATTAATCCATTGATCTTAATCTTGTATTCTTGTAATCTTTGGCCTAAAATGGGTTTGAATCCGAAGTACAAGTTTGCAGATGATCAAGCTTCGACAAAGCAGTTGACGTTCTTCACCTAACATAGATTGTACAGATTAAAGTATCTGAACTAAATATTGTTCGGCTCCCAATTTTGGAACAGGAAGCATCCTGAGCTGTAGAAGATGAGCTATGGGCTCTTCCCTTCTGACTAACTATCACCCCTCAGGCCGCGGTCAATCACAGAGGACTGGCTCACAGACATACTGCATGTGGCTGTGTGTATGTGTCCTACTTCCATATTCTTTGGGGTTTTGTACTAATTACCAATGAATATGTAATTGCTACGTGTTGCATAATTAATAAGGTGTTACTGCGACCACGCTTAAAGAGTTATTAATCCCTCGAAACAGTGCTGTTATATTTCACTGCTGCAGGATAGAAGGTAGTAGAAAAAAGTAAGAGTCAGCTCAGATTTTGATCTCTTGATTGGACATTTTGGGGTGAAGCCTCCGTCAGATCATGTGACAGCAGGGAGAAGAGTCGAGACGAGATGATCCTCAATGACCAACAGTTATTAAAAGTGACGCTGTAGTGCTTCTATAGGAATGACTTGGAACAGCAGTAAAACAAATTAAAAGCTAACTGTGTTCAGCATAAACTGTGTTCCTCACATTTGAAACTACATGATGATTGAACCATCTTATAATTTAGCTCAATTCGTATCAAAATGGTGACAACGAAAGAGGTTGATTATTCCTCGTGTATGAGATAAAGAAAAATAATCATTGTACAATCTTCTGTATTTTAAGAGGTATTTTTCAGTGCTTAGTTGCTTTCAGCTGTTTTTTTGTGATGGTGTTATTCTTTTGACCTGGTATAATTCTGCCATAATAAATAGGTTCAGGAAGCATGGAATCAATGGAAGAGCAGGAGGGGATGTGGGTCATGCTGGAATGAAGACTTATTTATTTCTTATAAGCCTGAAAAGTGTTGTGTAGAATTCTATATTTCTAGGATGTTTATTGTAAAACTCACTCTCCCAGTAGTTCCTTGCAGGAGGGATTGTTTGTTTCTTTCTTATTGCTTCCTTGACATTTCAGAATCAATATTTTGTTGGTATGTATACTTTTTTTAATGCATTCAGATGTAGTGCCCTGAAGTTGAGACCATTCTACTATAATTATATCAAATGATGAATATTTTAATATCTTGCCAAGTCTTTGAATTTAGCAGATGCTACTCTCATGTAGTTTTTTTTCTACTGCGTGGGACGCTTGCAATCGGGATGTTGCTTCAAGGTAAGCTATGTGCATTATTATCTAGCAATCTCGAAGTCCTCGCTTGCACTTTCCTAAAGGTTTGTTGGTGTCCTTGGTCGACTATGTTTACAGACTATGAGCTGTCTGTGTTTCCCCTGAGTTACTATAAATGAAGGGTTATATAGGGTTATGCACAGGCCTTCGGTCTCTCCCCAGCCAACTGCTGGGGTCGAAATCAATGTGTTGTTCCATGAAGCTGCCGGTATCAAATATGCAAGAATGTAATAATGCTGACATGACGTATTGAAAATGTATATTGGGGGTCACACGGGGTGCACAAGTCCAGCAGGGTGTGTGCGCATTAAAAGAACTGGATGTGCTCTGCAGATTGTTTTGTCTCTCAGGAAAGTGGTAGAGGCACTGACAGGATTTGGACATGTGTTGGAATAGCATGAGAGCTTGTTGTTACCCTCAGTATTTCTGGCTCAGCTTTAATAGTAAGGTTTGAGGGAATTGAAAGCAGCAGGAGCCACTTGCCATCCTTGGCAACAAAACAGTCTCCCCAGACTTGGACCTCGCTGTGTTTTTGCCCTTTGAATATTACTGGAATGATAAATTAGCTATTGAACAAGCTGAATTAGGAGAGAAGATTAGACCTGCAAAACAGTGTAATTTAAAACTTTTTTTTCATTCGATTCAAGCAATCTGTGCACTGTTTTTCTTTATTAAAGTTTGTTATCACTTTCTATGACTAATGCACAATAATACAAAGTCTGCACCAATAATGCACAATAAAAAAATGTCCTGTCATAATAATAATTCCCCTTAATGTTCATGTCTTTTATCTTTTTGCTTATTTTATATGTCATTAAGAGGGTGTAATATCTTTACTGACTGTTTTCTTCCCTACAGCTGTCATGCTTTCAGTTTTACAGGTAATCAGTTGTGTTTGCTCTGAAAAGGGTTTTGAATGATATTATGTGATGCTCTGGTGTCAATTATAATATGAGGCACATTCAACACTTAGTAAAGCATTGCACATTCTACATGAAGGCATCCAACATTAGTGATTCCAAGAGATTCATATACTGTATATTTAACTGAACAGCTTGATATCTTATTGACCTTTCCTGTAATTACATGCTCTGCAAATTACCTCTTACGCATGTTTCATATTTAAAATGTTGAATCAATATGTTGGTTTTTTAAACACATGGAAAGCACGATGAATAATCCACAGGCAGAGTAGCAGCTCCGTGAGGCCGTACTTTGGCACAGAAGTAATTTAAATAAAATGTTTGTATCAGTATGCTAAAATGTTTACAATGACAATAGATACATGCTGATTTTTAGCATGTAACATTTTTTCTATGCTCACCATCTTGTGCATAAGCATTTAATGTCAATAACGCTGTCAATAATAATGCAGACCTTTCCTCTTCCTGCATTTTTAATTTAACTTTAGTTATATTTCCCAATACTTTTTCCTCCTCTGACCCAGGTTTTGTCTCCACACTGAGTACTAATGATGTCACTACCACTTTCAGTTCAAGACGTACTAAATTCTGTTGCTTCCTTAATAACAGCTAGAAAACTCAAAACCACAGACCAGCCCAGGAAAACTAATGACATAAGATCTCGTTTATGTCGCACAGCTGAATATTAGCACGTAGACGTTCAGAATTTCGAAGGTCTAATGAATTAATCAGAGACTGAAAATGGCGAGGGGAAAGTATTAAAATGACCTCATTAATAAACATAGATCCAACCCCACAGAGAAAGTCACACATCAAGCTGCTGTTATTGAACCATCAACTGACAAATGTGAACAGTTTTTTGGTTTTGGAGTTTGCAGACAAAAATGTCAGAAACAGTTTTTAATTTGTTACCCAAAACTTTACCTTGACCTCATTTGATAATTTAACAGTTTTAAATGTAACTGAGGCCGTTGTTAAAATGAAAAACTACACCTGTTCTCTTCATATCGTTCCTGCAAGAAAGCCTAAATGCAACCGGAGATCCACAGGTAAGTCATTCCTGGTCTAACCATTAAACTAAAAGTAATCTAGCCTTTTCTGTTCAGGTCTCTCAGTTGTGGAGTGAGCATTTGTATACTTAATATTTTGGGACTTTTAAATATTGATTTTACTGCTACTATCAAAATGTTGCTTATTGTCTTTTTTATTTATCCAAGTGATTTGTAATTTGAAAAGTGCTATATAAATTACTGTATTATTATTTGCATTATTATCTTAGGTCAGCATGTTTTTAACGATCAAAGTCATTGTATTTCATCCTGCAAGGGACACAAATATTGCGACCAAATTTCATTGCAATCCGTCCAAACCAAAAATGTCAGCTTCGTGGTGGAACTGCAGGAAATGTCAAAGGATCACAAATGTCATTAGGCAACATCATCAGGGAACCATGTTTAAAATGTCCTAAATGTTGAGCCGATCCTCCCAGTGGATGTTCAGATATTTCAGTCTGGATTAAAGTGGTGGACTGACCTACTGACAAGTGATCTTCAAGTCAAACAGAGGAGGTGAAATATAATTTTCCTCAGCATCAAAATGATGTTTAAAATATGCCTCGACCTTTATAGCCTCTCCCTTTGTATCACATTAGATAACCCACCTACTGTGGCGTGCAGTGTCGTCTCCCCAGCTCTGACGCATGGAGGAAGTGGTGCCATATCAATTAAAGCCACTCTTATCACTAATATTAATCTTTCAGTGCTGTTGGACAGCCAATGTGTTATTAATGTGGCCTGACTCGGGCGCCATGCAGGATTTAATTCCCGCCTGAGTGGCAAAACGGAGACTGCTTTGAGTTCCTTACACCTGCAGATCACACATACTCACGTCAAATTAAATCACACTTTTCATTTCCAGCTCAAATCAGGTCCACCCAGCTTAAGTCCCTGCCGGACCACGCCATTTAATTACAGTCAATTACTGAGTAGTCAAGCGTGTGAGGACGTGCCGACGCCTATCTCACACTGACCTTGACTCACTCACTCTGCCTCCTGACCTGTCTGTCTGTCTGTCTGTCTGTCATAGAGTCCTGACTCAGGTTAGAAGTAAAATTATGTATCTGCGTCTGTATTGCAAAGTAGTGCTCATAAAAACTATGCATTTGTGTTTTTAAAATTCTCTTGTCATAATATGTAATATGGATAAAAGTCCTAAAAAATTGTAGCCCTACTTTTTACATGTCAGTACTGCAAAAAAAACCAAGTTAAACAAAGTTGCATAAAAATGACCATGGACTTGACTCATTGGTTATTTTATAACTTACTGTAACCTTCATGTTACAGTAGGAGAATCATCTATTACCATCATCTTCATTTTTTCTTTATATTTGAAACAGTCTCAGCAAACCATTATGTACAACTACTTATTCGTCCACTTCCTGTTTTTGGTTTTTAAAGTATTTTTTTGCTGCTAGCGAGCAGACAGCAGGAGTTGGCTGTTTCCTCGGCCAAAGCTGCAGCACAGGATCGGACTTCCATTGCTGCAGGGGCAGTGCCGTGCAAATGCAGATCAGTGATAAATTAAAAGAACATCAAATATTTCAGAAAGGGGGGTTTAGCTGCCACACACTGCCAGAACAGCCTCGCTGGTCCTTGGCATCTGTCCTACAAGCCTACTACTGGAGGGCCTGAACGCCATTCCTCCAAAACACATTCACTGATTTGATGTTTTGATTGCGGTGGTGATCAGCACTTTCTAAATTATTGGTCCAAAAAGTCTCCCAACCATGTTACACTGGGGTCAGATGTGCTCAATGCAAAGGTCACGGCATATGATTCAGTTTTACTCATCCAAACAGTGACCTCCTGTAGCCATCTGTATTTCTTATGTTTCATCACTAAATAATTCAGGTTTGTCCTTTTACTCGTCACCTGGGTGCAAGATATTTACTGAAAGAACAGTTTGTAAAATGTGATGCATCTCACTTGACAATTTCTTTGGAAGGAAATCAATATAGAAATGCACTCATCAGATTTGTTCTGGTTACTAGATGTGGTGTATTTACATGCATATGTGCTCATTGTTGTATAATACAGTGTGTGCTCTTCCCTTTCCCCTCATACTTTATTTCCTACGGTGCACCCACAGCAGCTTTCCCCTGTGCTTTCCCGCTATTACTTCTGTGTTCAATGTGCCATTTGTCCAAGTGTCCCACATACTGAATTATTCACGGTGCCTATATGTATGCACAACTGCTCTGCTTTTATTGTTTTAGCTCTGTTTCCAAAGACAGGAGAGACCACAGGCAAACTGTAACGCAGAGTTCATCTGTCACCTTCCCGGAGCTGACCTGCTCTGAAGTCAGTCAACCTCCTCTCTAGCTGCACTTCTTGCCTGCTCCTCCTCATACCCTGAATATCTCAGGTTTGATGTGTAGAATTTACACCCAAAATGGGGCT
The DNA here is from genome assembly GCA_037975185.1 of Centropyge bicolor. Taxonomy (NCBI): domain Eukaryota; kingdom Metazoa; phylum Chordata; class Actinopteri; family Pomacanthidae; genus Centropyge; species Centropyge bicolor. The sequence goes on along the minus strand of JBBMOC010000034.1, from coordinate 2,449,594 downwards.
GCTTTCCCTTTTTGAACTCAGGATGTTTGCTCCCATATGGTCCCATACGCGTGAAAAATGTGAACAAAGCTGCATTTGCATGAATGCACCAGAATGAACCTGAAACTCATTTTCTTTTTTGTTTTCTTTGCCTATAAAATATCATTTTGTCCATTGTGGGATTTACTGATTGGTTGCCATTATGCGTTGGTCGGTAAATAGATGAAGCAGTTTAGAGAGTAAAAAAAAGAAAGTCAGAGGGTCTGGAAACAGGCAGCTGAAGAGTATGCAAGTGAGACAGAGGGAGAAAGTCCAGAGAGAATGGGAGACAGTTTGAAGAGGCAAATACCCACAGTTGGTAGCAGGAGGTGGGAGGATAAACAACAAAGAGAATCTTTCCTTGGCAGCTATGGGAGAGAGCAAAAGTGGGGGAAAAAAAATACAGAAAATAGAGGCTAGGATCCAGCTGAGTGTTTAAGCAAGGAAGAGAGGGAGGAAGCAGAGTGAGAATAAATATGCTTTCTCCTGTATCGCTCTGTCTCACTGTGGCATCTCTTCTCTGTTGTGCAGCTACGAACGAAGGCGGGTGGAGATGTTACCTGTGGTGTGCAGTTGGGGGGTCAGTCGGGGGAAATTAGTGCCACTGTCTGATGAGATAATGTATTATTTGGATCTTCATATATGTTTGTAATAGTGTGTGTGTTTTTTCTGGTTGTTTGCTCAAGCCTCTGAGATTTGAGGAGATGTAATGAAATGTGTTTTATACTGTCTACATCTCTCTCATGCTATGTCCAAAATCCATGTTGGACAACACCAGAAATGGGACGCTCCTCTCTGCTGTCAGTCATCATGTATTAAAAAACATTCAGCCTGCAAATGGCAAAAAAAAGACCATGAAGAAGTTTGTTGTTTCGCCCTGAAATTACATATTAATAAACAAATTACATCAATAAAAGAATCATCAAAGCTGTGAAATAATATGAAATAAACAAGGAAGGAAACAATGGCATATGTATGAGACTAAAGTTTGAATCTTTCAAAAGTAGTTTATACCCACTGCACAAAGTTGAATGATTTAGGATTAAAGCTGTATGAGTCTGTTGATTTTTTTTTTGGAAACACAGTTGAGTTACTGACTCTAAGCAGTTTATTTTGATGCAAATTTCAACATACAAGCCAGTTCTTTTTCCTCACAAAATATTCTCTTCTTATCGAAAGTACACACATGCACAAAATTATTCATATATTCAGGCTTTCGTATCTCTCACCCACATGCAAACACAGTTGCACACACACCACCACCCTCTCGCAATTATGTGCTCTATCATGTGTTACGACCCAGCTCTCGAGGGGAAAGTGAAGAAACATAAAACCAGATGGATTTGGAGAAGTTATTCATCGCATGGATTGGTCGTACGCAACTTAAATTTACAAATAACAACAAACAAAAAGAAGGCAAACCACCAGAGAAAAAGGGCCTGAGGGTGATGCTTGAATCAAATAAATAAATACAACCAAGAGAGGACTCCTAACTCAGAGTTTTAACAAGAGCTACCTGACTCGAAAAATAAAACCTCAACTATCGGATGTGCCCTGCTCTCACCTGTCTAAAATCAAAAGCATTTGAAGCAGAATTTCTGAACACATGATTTCTTGTGAGTGCCTGTGTATGTACTTTCACTGAAAAGCTAAACCTGGCTCGGTCCACAGGTGGTTCAGTGAGCGGCGTTTCAGTTTCACATTACAGCAAAAGCGTAGTTTAACACTTCTACAATTTCTTTTAGCAGACGCTTTTATCCAAAGCGACGTACATTCACATACTGATGGAACAGCCATTGGGGGCAATTTTGGGGGTTCAGTATGCCCACATAGACTGTACTTATCCAATACAGACAGATCTGGAGACACAGCACCAAGCTGCTCACATCCAATCACAGGTGACTTACGCCTTGGCCGAACATAGCTCATCTGACTCAGCAGCTCGTCTGACTAACTTGCATCCTCAGGACCAGAAGACCTGGACTGGGTGCTTCTCCACTCAGGGAGAAATGGGTGGTGAAATGGGTGGTGTATCGAGACCAATCTCCATCACAGACTTGTCATATTTGTTCAGTGACTTGCACAAATGGCTTACAGTCTGGTGAGGCAGGTCAGGGCCAAAAGGTGACAGGGATCAGGTAAGAATCAAATCCAAAGCAAACAAACAAAAACAACAAACAAAGCAAAGATCCTAAAACTCAGGAGAACATGAGGACTGAACACAAGGAAAGGGGTTGGACTGGCGAAGAGAGAGGGGAACACACAGAGACTAAATACACTTGAGAGGGAAAGCTAACAAGAGACAGGTGAAACTAACCAGTAATCAGAAAGGATGGAAGCACATGGGCAGGAAGTAAAAAACACACCTGAGGACACACTCTTTCAACATAAGACAGGAAATATCTAAACTAAAAAAACTCATGGCAACTTTACAGACATTAAAAAGGAACAGCCAAGATGTGAACCAAGCGGCAACCTCCGCCGCTGAAAAATGAAGCCAATGCGGAAGTGCAAAAAAGTTGCAGTTCCTCGAATAACCGCTAGAGCAGGCTGCAGAAGGGAGTCAATTACATTTGAGCCCCATGTTAAAATGTCCGATTTTACGACAGAGAAAAAACATATTTACAGCCTGGTTCAAAACATGGCTCTAGTCTCATAAGCTGTTTTTCTACTCCATGGCAACTCTGGGGGGGGCAAATTTTTTTATAAGGCGTTCGTTTAAAATATACAGCATACATCATTATGCACAATTCATAGCTGTCAATCTAAGTGGCGCCACTTTGATTGACAACTAGCCACTGACGGTCTAAAGGGCGTCACCCCGGCTAATTCTAGTCACTGAGTTTGGGAAAGAGATCGTCGTGGGGTTAGCCGGCTAGCAACGATATTTAGCATTTAACCTAGCTGGTTAGCCGTAGCTAGTTTGATTATTTCGAATAAAGCGGCTTTTTTCAGCCAATAGCGTTCATTCGACCCGCCTCAGCTCCGCCCTCGCTCCACCTCTTTGTCCATATTTGGAGTAACTGGAGGTAGGCTACCAAGATGGCTACGCACTACGATTTGCTTCATTTTTGCTCTTCAGAAACCTATGGGTGACGTCACGGACACTACGTCCATATTTTATACAGTCTATGATGTGAACACATGAAAAACTTAAAACTTGAAATCGAGGCTAATAAACTTTGTTGAAAAAGAGATTTAAAGAAGCAGAAGTGAGACTTCATTAGAAATGGAAAAAAGTCATAAATAGTGATGCAGCCATATCACAGCTTCAGAGTAGATTCCTATATTAACTGAGAGAAATACAAGAAAAAATGTGTTACATGTGATTTTAGAAGTTAAACAATCAGCTATCATGGCTGAACAAACGAAAAGACGACTGACAAGAACTTAATGCCCATGCCACACAATAACTACATGCATACAATAAAAAAAAAAAAAAAAACATTTCGATGAACGGCTCTCAGGTGGCGAGCACACTGAAAAAGGAAAACAAAAGCCTCCAAGCTTAAAGCAGAAAGAAAATCGAAGTAGACTTTCCAAAAATGAAAAGCTGAGAGAGGGGGCTGGGGGGGAAGCTTGCAAATGTGGTGCTTTTATTTATTTTTTTTCCTTTTGGGTTGGTAGCTCTCATTACCACCCATTAGCCCCAGTCTACATTAAACAACCTCCCTCATTATTTTGGGGCCGCTGCCTTAATTAAGTTGTAGCTTGCGAGATCTATTGCCAAACACTAACATCGGTCTAGAATGAACTTTAATGTAAACAGCCTCTGTTTGAAGATGTATCATTATTAAGGATGGTTTGAAGCAGCTCTACCACAGAGGCTCTGCTCTGTCGCTTACTCTACTCTAATTCTTTGCTGATGTGACAAATGAGAATATGTGGAAGGGGGATCAATAACAGCACGTCATGTTTTTTTTTTTGGGGGGGGGGTTATATTCATTGGGTGGGCGGGTGGATTCCTCACCTATACTGAACGTTGGTGTGTTGTTGTGTCGCCGTCTTATCGGCAGCGTTTAATAGGCGATCTCAGAATCTCATCGTCTCTCATTCTCGACACGCGTGTGGGTGGGTGTTAATGTTTATGTCAATATTAATATGTGGGAGAATATGCAGCCTGGCGCGTGTGTGTCTGAGGATGTGCATCGGTGTGGGCTTTGCTTCTCAGCGTCACCCAGGTTTGCGGCGGAGGATTAATGAGGTGTGTTTATCAGTCTGCACCCTGCGTGCTTCAGCCGCTGGTTTCCCTAATCGGGGTACAGGTGTGTTTCCTCTGCAGACCAGCTGCAGGATGCTCAGGAGGTTCAGTTACACTGTATCTATAAATGGACAGTTTCTTTGTCTGCCATTGATCTGGCGTTGTCTTCCAGAGGTGGCGCTAAATGTTATTGGCTGGTGCGAATGGTTGTTGACACGGAGCAGCCTTATCTAAAGCCAGGAACAGACTAAGAAGGTGGGGATGATTAAAAATAATGAGCTATGTACAATGTCCACGTCCAAGTCAAATAAGCTACTGATACTGAACTTGTCATATTAATTCTGTTTCAAACTTCCACGGACCTACTGACACTTGATCCAGTATATACATTTGCACTTATCACAGCAAAACATGCTCAGCTGTAATGAGTCACATGAATGATGGCTCTGCTCGATGTTTAATGGGAGTTCAGACTACACAATGTCAGCTTGATAATAGCCCGACCCGACAGACATAAGGCAATAAAAATGGACATCTGGAGCGACGACTGATCATTTTAACTTGTGGAGCCTATCATAGTGGATGACAGAGGTGCACAAAGACGTCATTATTTGCATCTGTATCTGTTCAACTAACAACATGATCTGTCTCTGCTTCTGGTTAGAATACAGTGGATATGGTTTATATACACAGACAGAACTCAATTTAGTGAAACGCAAATGACCAACAATATATAAAAAGATCTATGGACAATGGTGGGTGCAAGAAACTGCCATTTTAGAAGCAGAATAAAACATCACCAAAGCAGAACAGAGCTGTCTATATAAACTCCATAGTGGGTGTCGCCACAACACACACACACACACACACACACACACACACACACACACACACACACACAAAATGCTATATTGTTAGTCCACGTAATGGATGTGTAATAGATGTAATGGATAACCAGTCCTCTCAGTCTCTGAGCCAGACTCAGCATGCACCTGTTGGTCATGCAACATTGCGCCTGCAGGGTGGTACATCAAACACCCGCTGACACTCGGTCGGTGAACGTATACATTCGACATATATGTTTTCCAGAGTGTTTCCTCTCTGGAGCTCTGTCCTCCTGCAGCTGCCGGTTTAACACGTTTCTTTAGTTCCACTCTCACACGGTTTATCACACCCCTCCCCAGAGATGCATCTGTGTACACAGATATGTGTTACGTAGCTCTCCTAAGGGGAACCCTGCTGACAGAACACAAGGGTTTTTCCAATATGTCAGGTTCGACTGGAGGGAGGGAGGAGCAGTTAGAGTTAAGAATGGCCATTTTTTTCTTGACATAAATCGATTCGAAGAAACACAATGGCTGACACACAGACATATATATCATGGAGCTAACTTTTTCCCCCCAGTAATAACAAGAAACTTTGGATCGAAGAAATATCTGTTTCCATCATATTATTTGTGCCTTCCTGAAAATTGTATTTAGACTCATGTTGACTCAGACGCCGCCTCGTGACGCCCAGACAAATTCCATGAGATGTTCCAAACTCTGACCGATAGGAGCGCAGAACACTCTTTCTCACACAACTGCAAACACAGCGAATGGAATTTTTGATTTGTACACACACATCCTCTGGATTTCATTGCTTTTTCTTTGGTTTGCTGCTCGGTGGGTGATTGTGTAACAGTTGAACTTGAACACACAACATCAGCACTGTTGTATGTTAGATTTTTATTGTGTGTGTAATCAGATTTACAGTTAGTGTGAAAATGTAAAAGAGCATGAGAATGAAGTTGCTGAAATAAAAGAAAAATGGAAAAGAAAATCGCTCTTCAAACAAAATAAGTATAATGTGTCGTCTGCTGTAGAAAAACTAAGCAGAAAGCAAACAGAGGTAGAATTACAAGCTTTTGTCATGTACAACCAATGAAAAATGATTCAGTGGTTGTTCAGTTTAAGCATCAGTGGTGATGTCGTTTGATATGACAATGATATTTAAAGGCTTGGCGTGTTCACAAAACAGCACTTTACAACCATTAACCTGGATGACCCAGAGCCTGCTCCTGTTATAATTTATGGCTCTGTTTTAGGACTCATAACTTTTCCTTCATAACTGATATCTTTCAACAGCTATATTTTTCTCTTTATGAACCTTGAGTAAAGGTAAAGTAAAGGGAAGTGAATTGACCAAAGTTAATGTGTTCATAAAATGAAAGATCAGAAAGGGACATTTTAAAATGTAATTAAAGATAGTACACTTTGGTCATAGTTACTTGATAGAAGTTTAAAGTAAATGTGTGTCCAGGGACTCGTTTCTTGTTAAGTGGTCACAGTCCTCTGTAGAAAAGAATGACAATATTATACAGCAACTGCACGTTGCTGTACGACTCATTTTATGAAAAAAGGGAAATGCATAAAACTTAGTTCAACTATTTTCCTTTTGCTGTCCCCATTTCGTCATTTACAGTTAACTAATTGCTGTATGTTTACATCAGCTGTCATGCTACTATTTATGTTGATTAAAATCATTTGCAACGTCTCTCAGAGAAATTAAAGTCGTTTATCAGACATTCAAAAAATCAACAGTGGATTAACACCACGAAAAAAGCAGAATGATTGTTGTATCCAGCTGCTTTTTTCTGCCTGTCTCTGATTATCATCTACAACGATGTTATCTAAATCTGGATCGGAAACCGAGCCGCAGAAGAAGTCTTTGTATGTGACCCATAGTCTTGTCTGTTATCACCAGGGAGAGAAAAGAAATTAGTCGTGGTTATCGTCATTCTGAAAATTACAGGAGCGCGCAGAGAGACGCTGCATTACAGAGCAGTTCACTGAAAAATCCTATTAATTATGTCCAGGTCAGGAGCAGGATCAACATTATTAAAACTATTTTAATAGCAGTGCTATGTTTATTTATATTTATACATGTCTATTTATGTACTTATAGAACCTTATATAAGCATAAAACCAGCCATAATGTCTTCTAGTTCTTGTTGGAACAAATAGATTTTTCCATACATAGTCGGGCAGTTTCAATGGATGACAGAGGTCAGGTGTTCTTTTGTTTTTCTCGTAATGTTCACCATGAATCACCACGCATGGACGAACAGTTAACAAATAATTAATATTTTCCTAATATGTTGAAAATGTCAGTGGCCTTGAAGGGAAACTAAATTTGATATAAATCCTAAATGTCATTCAGCACAAACTCTATAATTATATTATAACCATTTCATCCAGAGTCAAAACACATGCAGAGTCTAAGTGTGAACTCATCTCCCAAGTGATGCTGCAAGCAGGATGCTGAATCACTGTTAATTACCACAGAATGAAATAACAGAAATGAAAAATATACATGGCCCAAAGGCTTACTGAAGGATAAAATTAGAGTCTCTAAATTAGTAATTCGTTATATAATTGGGAGATAATGTGGCGGTTTACAAAGTAATAAGTTCATGTGGAGGTTTTAGGAAATACATACATGATTCATGCATCGTCTTTAAGCGTTTGATCACATATTGCGTTCTCTTCTTTGCGGTTATTGCCTCACATTTCTTTCCTTTTTTCCTATTTTAATTGCCAGCCATGCATTATGAAACTGAGTTAGAGATGGAGAATCTCTGGCAGGTATTCTGTGGTTGAACAGTACAGCTGAGCTGACTGGGAGCTGATCTGGAGGTGGATCAACACCATGTCCTGCAACTTTACATCTTCTTCTCTAATTCATGTGAAATTAATATTCATTGGCTAATTAGTGAGCTGTATAGCTATGGTTAGATTAAGATGTGGGGCCCTGAGTGTTTAATGTTAAAGAACCTCAGTTTGAAATGACTCATTGTTTTGATGCGCATTATTTTTTATGAGCCTTACATCTGTGTGGAATAACACCTCCTCTTATGAAGGCATATAATGGAGGTTTGATCAGTTCCTACACAGAAATAAATATGATGGATGTACTGTGGGATTACCATTTGTGCCCACAGACATAGTGGGTGCACCTCATCCCAATAATAGATCCAGTCATGACTCGAGCAGGAGAGAAGAAGCAGGTTGGACTTTAGTTTGAATGAGTGAAGCAAAGGCTCAAGGGAGCACAGATGAGCACCATGAGAATGCAATAAAAAAGTGCTTATGGGAGGAAAAATAAATGTGCTGTTATACATCAAAGCTGCTCTGTACAGACTCACTTGGAGTATTAATCATTAATTGATACATTTCTTCTTTTTTTCAAATTTACCTACATAATACAGTAAAATTGGTTCTTGCTTGTACAGTGAATAGCAACAACAACTACAACTCTGTCTCCTAGAGATGACATTCATATAAACACATGTTTTTTCCCCAATTACATTTTAAGGGAAACATAATTGATGCCTTATACAAAGTTGAGCAAATGTTAGGTTTTCTTTAAAATACATCCTGTGCCAGAATCTTCCCCGCAGTTAAGCAAGTGCTTTGACTGCATAAACATAACCATAAGATGATGCTAATTGTGCTTTAGTTGCTATCAGCAGATATTGTAGGGAAAACAAATCAAATATACTGTGAGCATTTTGCAGATACAGACCTTCTGTATAAACATTTTGCAGCTTGCCTAAATCCATAAAAGGTTGGTAGTAAGTATAACTCTGGTGGCATTACAGTACTTTTCTCTCATAATATAGTTGCTCTTGCAAATTATAAGTATATAAATGTTTTTGTCCATGTGACAGGCTGCTCACTAATACATGGGGCAAGCACAACAGGACACACATACAGTAAAAAAAAAGCACCTTTGAAAGACATAGATAGTCGATTCCCCGCTGTAGGCAAAAACAATTTAAATAATTTTCCTGCCCTATTAGGATTTTTCTTCCTCCTCAGTGAGTGAGTCAAAGTTGAAAATGTGTTTCAAATCAGAGAAAAGCACTTAATGTGGCAGATGAAGCCATTACAAGATCACATATTCATCTGAACAGTTCCTCTCTGTAACCTCTTAGCTTTAATGTATCTTTCAAATAATCCCAAAAGGCTGAACAGTTTGAATGTCTGCTCATCTCCGGCCTTGTTAAATCGCAACTGTATCACTCTAATGTGCTTTAAGGCCGTTCCAGTAGCAATGGGGCAATTAAGATGAAATTCTAATGATAAGTCTTCTCACTTTAAAAGCGATCCTTTCAACGTTTTACTGACACTGCAGAAATGGGTGCATTGTTAAACATATTCAAATGATGATCCCAGAGGCAAGCGATGCTGCACAAACTGTTTAGGTAGGAGACGAAGGATGAGATGATTCCTGAACTCCTGGCACTGTGTTCTGAGCTCACAACCCGCTCCTCTGAGAGGCCTGTGAAAAAAGGGGAGGGAGCTGATTTGCCGTCCCACATCAACTGGCCTACTTGATGGTGATACAAAGGAGGAGGAAAAGAAGGAAGAGGAGGGATGAAAATCAAACTGGGATTCAGAGTGAATAGAGGGAGGATTGGTGCACGCTCCTAGGAAAATCTCTCCTCCGTGGCTGAATTGAGGGATTCATGCACAATCAAGCCATAGATGTGAAAGGACGGATGATAAACTGTAACAAAACTGCTGTTTAATTTTGTCCGTTCGGCATTTTTTTCCACATGTAAGACTCAAGCTGAGATGATGTCCAGCCAAATGCAAACCTGAAAGAAATGCAGACGGAGGTGGAACGATGTAAAATATAATGATCAAATACCTATGAATTGATAATTAGTGCGTGTGAGTATCAATTTCACAAGGCTGGTTCAAAACAGGCATAACGAGTTCAGACAGTTGTATCTTGCTTCGGATCTCTCTCCATCTCGTCTGTCGCTGAGCTCAAAGCCTGCTCAGTGGAGAATATAAAAGAAATGAGACCCAATTAGAAAGTGATAGAGCCAGTACGAGGTTTTGAGGAACAGTGAAAATAAAAACGCAACCCACTGGCAATGAATCATGAGAGCAGTTGCCTGTGTTTGTGGTGAAAATACGAAGAAGGAAGAAAACAGAATCAGAGCTTTCTTCACACATATCCAAAGCGTGTGAGTTGCATAAGACAGGTGCTGCTCCAGCTTCATTAAAACAATTTGTTGAATGGCCAGAAAAACAGAAAAACCTGTATGATGTAATGCAACGCAATAACCTGCAATGAACTCAATTATAGGCTTTTGTTGAAACTACAAGTTCGTCTTGACTCGGTGCTTTGGCATATTTTGAGGCTTCCTTTGTAGCCTGTGTTGCACTGAAAGACCTGTCCACACTATTTACAGCCTCTATATAGAGAAAAACATTCACCTGAAAACACAATGCCGATTCCAAAAAAAGTTAGGATGACTATTCTGAATTTGATGGCAGCAACATGTTTCAAACAAGTCGGGACAGGAGCAACAAAAGACTGTGAAAGTTGTGGACTGATCCAAAAACACCTGTTTGGATCATTCCACAGGTAAACAGGTTCATTGGTAACAGGTGATAGTATCATGATTGGGTATGAAAGGTTCATCCTGGAAAGACTCACAAGCAAGAATGGAGAGAGGTTCACCACACATGATTGTATAAAGGAGATTACTACATGGGCACAGGAACACTTTGTAAAACCGTTTTACACAGTGTCCCAACGTTTTTGGAATCAGGGTTGTGCTGTGTGAAATCTACACAAGACCAAATATTACAGCCTCGAAAATCACTATAAACTTTGAGGCTTCTCTGACATCATGTCAATAATTAACTACAGGCTTTACAAGCACAGTTTACTGTGTGACTTCTATTGGATTATAAAGAGTCTAAAGTGTGAAGAGTAAATTTTGTTTCACCTCCTGCACAAATAAGTGATTTGTGCTTCCACATGAACTTGTGTGCATAAATCAAAAGAACATAAAATCAAACATTATTGTGAATAGTTTGAGTGTGTTTGAAGGAACAGTGCGAACATTTGACTTGTATATAGACTTGTTGGTTTTCTATATATATATATATTTTTTTTTTTTCACATTCTAGTTGTTTGTTATCTTGACTATGTCTATTTCTTAGCACATCAAGAGCAAATTCCTTGTATGTGTACGCACATGTGGCCAATAAAGCTTATTCTAATTCTGACATTATGGGAAATACGCTTATTCCCTTTCCTGGCGAGAATCATATGAGTAGAGGCCGCGCTCGTATCTGTACGGTAAATATGAAGCTGGAGCCAGGAGATGATTAAAAGAGTGCTCCACAGATTTGGCTCTGAAGCATCGTTGGACCGGGACCATGCAACTAGACGGCTAGTAGTGGTTAATGTAGCCTGGAGCCTCGAGCAGAGATGAGGAGCAGGCTAAGGAGGTCTGATAAACTCACTTCTCTCTGACTCCACACCCCCAGATTTGTTTTATTTTTCAAACTTGTAGTCCTACACGAGTGACATCACTTGAGGCAATTTAGAAGCAGTTCCCTCTGAAGCCACAAAAGGCTTTATACAACTTTTTTTCTACATATGCAGTTGTACTCCCCAAGACATGTAAACAAACTTTGATGAGTGAAATGAGCTCTAACTACTGTACTGAACTCCTCAGCTCTCTCCCTGCAAGAGGTCGACTGAGCATATTTCATGAGATGTCAAACTACTTCTTAAAGAGACGTCAAAGAAAACATGTTTAACTGAGCATGTATCATCAAAATATATGCATGTATCTCAAATTAAACCACATTAAACCCATGTAACTAATTTAGATTGGACTGTCCATGGGCTGACAACTGTCACTTCCTTTTAAAGTTTTAAAGTTCACAGTATGGATTTATTCATGTGCACGAGGTGAAAAACATAAATGACTCGTGACACCTATGGGCCTGTGTAGGACGGCATTCTGGCGAACAAGGTTTTTTTTAATTTTTGCAGCCAGTTTATAACAAGATAGAGAAAAATGGGGCGAACAAGCAGCAGTCAGATTGTGGACATACGGTAGTCCTGGTTAAACAGCGTAATTGTACATCTGTGAAGTTGGTTGTTTGTGTGCGCAGGATAAATGTCAGTCCCGTCTGCTCTCCTCTTCAATCTAGCTTTGTGCATTTAATTTCAGGAGGCAGCTGACAGCCAATTACCCGCTCAGTGGTGCAGACAATACTTTGGACTTCAGCCTAGGAGTGGTAAAAAACGAAAAACCAGCAACCCCTCTGGTCACATGCCCGCTTCTCTCTAATCTCACGGCAGGGATGTTAAACACAACAATCTGATTTTTCAGATTTTTCAGTCCAGCTTTCAGGTGATGTCCTGTCAAAATAGACTGTACTAAGAACATGTATTGTTGTGTTGGAACAGATGTTCTCTCTTGCTTAAAGTTGCTCTAAACTGTGGACTCCACAGGAAACCAAAGAGTCTCTCTGAAGTCATCTCCACATTGCACGGTCAGCTCCAAGCCGTTGGCAGCACAACATGAGTTTAGCCGGTCCTCCTCTCGCCTGGCCATGGGGAGTTTGTTATTGGAGGCCAACCACGGTGGTGCCCGGCGGTGGACAGGAAGTTTGACAGCCATGTGTCAGGAGGTACGCTTGGCAAACAGAGAGGACGAGCACACACCAGTGCTTATAGTAAAGTGGTAAACTAGGGAGAGTCCAGGCATACAGAAATAGCTTTTAGTATGTCGTGGCATCAGCGCCCCCCCCCCCTGCAGGCAGAAGGGCCAAATTGAGCTGGGACAGCTTTTCTGTTGAGCACTTCTGCCGCCCATTGAACCAGAGGGTTGTCAGAAAATAAAAAAAAGAGCGGCGGCACACAGGGCAGGCTAAACCATTTTAAAGCCAGGCAAATCTGGCCACTTCCAGCACTGCCTATTTGCTATCCATTTCCCTCAGTGTCCTGCGGAGGGACATGAAGAGAAACCTTCAGACTGCAAGAGCTCAGGCGACAAAAAGGGGATAATGTGTGTTTGTGTAGAGCTGAGCACGCCAGGCGAGAGGGCGAGAAAGGAAGGCACAGCCACACACCGAAATGTTTTTCCTGTGACACCGAAATGCTTCTGCAGGATTTTCTACTCAGACGCGAAACCATAGATGTCCAAAAGTGGAGAAAAATATGGCGCTTTTCTGAGAGGAGGCGACTTGGCAATCAAGCACCAGTTGAGCTCTCACTTGACCCCATGCAGTCGGCTGTGCCGTTAGCGGCTGTTGTGTTTATTGCCAAATCTTTATCTGCATTAAGCACACCAAGCGTTTATTGGACTGGCAGCATTTACTGAAGAACCCAGTGAGTAGGTCATTATTCTTAACAGTTAACTAGTACACATAAGGAGACTATACAGCAGTAAACATCGCTCATTTAGAATCTTAGAGAGCTATTGTAGTTTTACTGTTTATGTAGTTTTAAATGGGATACAATCAGGAAGAGACGACAGGGGGCAGACATACTGGATAAGCAGTCCAGTTTCTAAATCTGAATTAAGTTTGTAAAACCTAATCTTGATACTCTGACATTTAAGGCTCATGCTGTGAATTAAAATCAGCATTAAAAGTAGTCTTAAATAGCAAAACCATGTATTCAAGGTATGTGATGCAGAGTAGTAATAATAACTGAAATGCAAGCAGGAGCTCTTGCTTTCAGACGTGTCTGACCTAGTAAACTCACTTTGCCCTGCCACTCACTGTCATACGCCTCCTCTTCATCACTCCTCGTCTTTCATTTCCCTTCACAGGGCTCACAGCAGCACACGTGACCGCAGCCTTGGCACATGAACGCGATAGACAGCAAATATGCTCCGAACATGATCCTGCAAATCTGTCGCGGCACTCTGTCAATATCACATCGTGTTTGAATAGACATCGTGGCACGCGATACAGCCAGCGTCTAAACTCTGATTATAAATTCATTTACAAAACTCTCTCCCTATTTTACCCCTAGGTGAAAAGTTTCCTCTCATCCGGGCTGCATTGTTCTAGTCTGATACGTCTCGCCGCGCTTCCTCGGCTCTGTTTCAGTAAATGGGTGCTAACCGCCCCGGCTTGGAGACTCCCGCATTTATCCATGGCAATTCCACAGGCTAGATTATGAATTAGTCAGGGGGGCTCAGAAGGAAAACAACAACATAATTAGGGAACTCTATCACCACATTGTGCGCACTGTAATAAGAAATTTGTTTCTTTCTGTATCCCTCTGAGACATGCATAATCTCTGCACACGGTGCGGTAGAGGAGCCAGAGAGCAGGGAGGAGAGATCTTGAGAGCTCCTGCACTGTTTTTAGGAAGTGAATATTGAAAACATGTGGACATTTTCTCATTTGTATCCCAGGAAGGCTGTTTACCCAAAAAAGTATTTGGCAAATGACTAATAGAAAGCAAGCATTTTGATTGTCAGAGATGGAAGAAACTTAAGGCATCTTCTGTCTTTGCTACTTAAATAATGGGATTTCTGGCACACCTACTTCCAAGGTGCATGAAGAGGGGAAAAGATAGCAACACTAGCAGTATGATGAACAGCTACATTGTGACATGAGAAGCTTTGGATTTCTTCAGAATAGCAGAATAGCCTCATATGTGCCATTAAGTTCACTTTGGATATGGTGCAATACTTCATTGTGCTATACTGTAGGCCTCCCCAGTGACGATGATTTTTATTTATTTTTTTCCAATTGTGGAACATAAAACTTTAAAGCATGCTTCAAAAATGTACAGCAGAACTAACTATTAAATTACTTGAATGGTCAAATCTCGTAGCTCATAATATGGACAGTGTCTGGTGCTAAAATTAGGTCTGTTAGACTTGATGACAAATAAAATATAAAACCATCACAGAGACACAGATTCCTTAGCATGTTTTATGCGTCTCAAAAACACAAATAACAGCAAGAATATATTATTTTCATGTCACTGCAAAAAGCACCAGCTTGGCATTGATCACACTCAGTTTTCCATTCGTCTTTCAAAGTTTCAATTTTTACCATATCTTTGTCTGATTTTAAGAAGGGTGTGATGTTAACCCGGCTTTACAACAGACGCAATTAACTGATCCATCAGATCATGTCCAAGCTGCCTGTATCTGCTATAACTTCAGGAGCAGGTGTATTAACGCTAATCTAGGCTTCTGCAAATGTGCTGCTTTATTCTTGTACTTTGCCAATTTCAAACTCAGCAAAATTACTTCAAGGGATTTTGAGAGTACAATTGCATGTGTGTAAAAAGTTGAATAAAGTTTCCTGTGGCTCCAGAGGGAGCTGCACAGAATCTGATCAATTTGGTTGGAGCTGAAGATTAGTTTGAAAATGAAAATAAATCTGGGGTTCGATCCCACTCCTCATTTCTGATGCTAGTGGCCTGATGTCGCCACAAGCAGCTGAGTTGCACTGTGGGTAATGAACTACCAGGTTTGACAAGGAAGAAGAATCTATTGATCAATTTCTTTTAAACTGTTGAACAATGGCATGCAAGACCAATCAAAAACCTGATTAAGTTTTTTTTTTTTTTTTTTTAAACTAATCTACCTACATGTTTTCTGAGGACTAAACGAATAATAAATCATCGAGCAAACAAACTGGCCTCTGCCCCTGAACGACTATTTCTGGAAAACATTTCTCCCACTGCCCCCCTCATCAACCTCATGAAGTGAACATAATTACACACTGTCTGAGTGCTGCTCATTAGAAGCGCCGACGCTGCTGAATGCATTCATTTGTATTACTCATGAGGCACGCATCTCCTCATCTCTCAGGTCTGGAGTGTCTATCTGGTTGCCTCGACTCGCTCTGGCTGATGGATTGGCGATGTAGACCCTAAGACCTACTGGCAGGTCAGGCTTATCCATCGCTATCTCTGAGGCCCGTGTAGCCTCCAGAGCAGCCAGGCAACAAGCATCATTCAGGAGCGGAGCAGTCAGAGGGGATACTAGGATATAGCGTTCAGACACGTTCAGTAATCACTCATGTCACCTCGTAATGCACTGGGAGAACCTACAGTGATGGATAGTCATCATCTCCTCTGCGCCCTCATTTTGTTTCGCGCTCTCTTTCATCCTGATACTCTCATTCTCACAGTCGTGCACTTTCTCTTTTACCCTGCATTGCTTCATTTGTCTCTTTGTTTCTTCCTCTGTTTCTCGTCACCCCCCTTCCTCTCTCTCTCAGGCTTGACTTCAATATCTTGACCTGCCAGATGCTGAGGCTGTCTCTCTGCAGACAGCACGGTAAAGGTTCTGAAGGCTCTTGCTACAGTAAAAGCCCGTGTTGACAGCTTCCAAACTCTGCTACCTGAGGAAAATTTCAATTTTACAAGCACTCTCCCACAGGTGCTGCAGAGTAGTACAGAAGGTCTCACTTTACAGAGAGCAATTATACGTTCCAAATAAGAAACAAAGAGGCTCTGTACCTTCAGCTCTCATTCCCATGCACAGCACCCTCTGCTCATACATGTTAATATTTAAGATAAAATTGATGTTGTAAGAAGCGGCAATTAAGAAAAGAATTGCAAGCTCAATCACTGCAATTAAAGGTTGCTTGTGGTGTTTCATGTATGCTTTACCAAACAGAAATCGTTTGGCTTTCCTTATGAAGCGTAGATCACAGCGAATGCAATCCATATAATGGGTGGATTGAGTGGAGTGGTGCTCAATCAGTTCTTCTGAGCACAATTCACAAAGGCACAAAAATAAGGGTTTATCTTGGCTCAGATTCAGTGTTATTGAGTAAGAAGGTGAAGAAGCATCCCTATTAGTTGAGACACCTCTGCACCTCCCAATTTAAGTCAAGTGCCAACATTTAGAGCCATGATGGGAAGTAATGCGTCCTTTATGCTAAGCCCCAGATTCTTGTTTCCCACCATGGTCTTTGCATATATTAAACAACTGACATAACATGTTAATTTGTTTACTTTAAAGGAAGTACTCATAGTCAGACTAGCTGTTTCCCCTTGTTTCCAGTCTTTATGTAAAGGGATACTGCTGGCCCCGGCTTGATATTGAACCACCAGATATTGAAAAGATATTGATCTGCTCATTTAGCTCTCAGCAAGAAGGCAAATAAGATAAGATAAGATAAAATAAGATAAGATAAGATGAACCTTTATTTGTCCCTCAGGAGGGAAATTTGCAATGCACAGAAGCAAAGGCAATAGGACAGTTAAGTAGCGAAAATATGAAAAATATAAACAAGCTAAAAAGTAGTAAAAGTAAAAGTATTAACACACAAGATTATACACAGATACACATGAGATATACATGAGAATATGGGTATAAGAAATATGACCAGTAAAGAAATATGGATATCAATTATTAAGTATGAAAATATTGCACTTGACAATATAACACAATGAAATATTGCACAGCAAATGCAATCTGGAATAAATATAAATATACATGGCATGAATGTATATATAGGCATGAAAATATACAGGCATAAAAAGGAGTATTGCACGGATGGTGGTGTATAGTATATCCTATTGTGAGCAGTGCTGGTTGTATCAAATGACCATATTTTCCAAAAAGCAGAACTATACCCTGAACTCATCCCCAACAACAAAAAGCAAAACACCGCATAAGCTCCAAAGGAAGCTGGCAGAGGGAGGTCCTGGACTATCAGGTAGCTTTTGCAACAGAAATCACAAAATATGTCCTGTTACCCAGTTTTCTCTTGTTTGGTTCAATTTAAGGATGTATGAGTCAGTCTCCAGTAGGGATATTGATGCACTGACCTCTTAGCTCTGGCAGTCCCACAAGTCAGTAGCTTGTTAAACAAAAATGAGGAGCTGCACACAGACTCAGTGAACCAAAGAACCACCGCACACAAAAAGAATTTTTAAGCATCAATAGAACATATAAAATCATTTGTGTACTTTCATGGCTTGATTCCCCGCTCAGATGTCAGCTACGTCTGCAGGACTACTTTGTTTGATGCAATTTGTGTACACCAAAAAGAGGAGAGATGGGGGATTGTTCAATTTACGAGTGCGTATTTAGTGCACTCCAGACATTTCATTTATGTTTCTCTTTCAAACATATTTCAACCTTGTAGAATTATTTTAATCTTGAGGGATGTAAAGTCTACGAGTTTCAATCATGTTGAGATTAATGAAAGAAGTTGTATTGAGTTGTGAGTAAAAGTAGATGCATCCAGATGAGTCAAATGCAACCAGTCGGAGATGGTGAGGAAAAATAATGTTCTGGTAAAGGTGTACAAGAGAAACTTTTTTACTTTCAAATCATTCATCTTTTATATTGAGATTCAGATGTGAGAAGGGATCATCCAGGGATGTCACTGAGGAGACCACAGTGGGAACACATGTTATCAAGACAGCAGATATAGGGACTGTCCTTGAGCGCAGTGGTGTGGCAAGATTGCAGAGAGCTGCATTTGCCATTCAGTTTGAGCATAAATGACCCTCCTGAACTCGAGCACCTCAGCAGGCTGACTCCAGGACCAGCATCAAAGACAGTGGGCTGTTACCAATGTGTAATGGAAAGGTGGACAGGATGCAGTTTTCCACGTCTGTCATCTTTATCATAAACATGATTGCTCCCTCTGTTGCGCTAATCTTGGTCTTAATGTGTTATTCATGTCTCATTCAAGATGGCGCCGCTCTAGTGGCAGCCCGTTACAGCAGCACTCACTCACTCACTTTTTCCTGTTCTAGTTTTGTCTTTGCAAATGTCCCCATTGTGGGACAAATAAGGAATATACTTGCTTTGTCTTTGCTGTTGTTCCTTATGGACTTGTAGCACTCTTAGTTTCTGCATTTGGTGGATGTAATTTTGCTTACCTGAAATTTGTTGTTTGCGTTTGATAAAACTATGTTTTTGCATAGTGGGACATTTAACAGTCCAGTGACATGAACTTGTATATATTACCATCTTTGACTATAGATCTTGATTGAAAAGTATTGCTGTTTGTCATAAGCCAGATGAAGTACATAATGTGTTTTATTGTGGATTTTGAGTCTAAATTCTAAATTGAGTCTAAAGTCTGTCTAAATCATGCTGTATTCTATAACCAGGTACACATGCTTTTGCATTAAAAGCTGTACTTGTAAGATATAGCAATATACAAGTTTGAGGTACAGTTGAAAATCAGGTGCCCTGGATGTGATGAAATAATATCATTACACACAATACATTTGTATTATAGTAAATACATGACTTGATAAGCAGAAATAAATCGAACAAAAGACCATTAAGTCAGTTTGCCAATTATCATATTTGGGGAAAGAAAATAGGTAAAATTGTAGAACTTATTACACAAGAAGTTGTAGCTGCTGGAAACCAAACCTTCATACCCTTAATTTCTGCTGTAATATCTCAAGGTTGAAATATTGTGTTCAGTCACATGAGGCTCTGCTTTGTGTGAATTTCGCTCAACTTGTGCTATGTCAAGAAACAAACTGTGATGTGTTGTGTTTTAAACTTTGAAATGAGGCTGATCAATATGTGTCAGTGATGCTATCAAAAAGTCACAAGAATTGATTCGGAGGCTTGGGAGGGGGACCAACACTGGAAGGATTATTTCTCTGTCTCCACTTTCATCCTCATTCATCACATTATATGTACATAGAAATGTGCACACACACACACACACACACACACACACACACACACACACACACGCTCACTAAATTTGTATCTGTGTGTGTGTGTGTGTGTGTGCAGCAGAAAGAGACAGACAGGGTGGGAGAAATGAAGAAACTGGGCCACAGACAGAGGAGGACGATCACTGAGCATGAACTGATGTGAGACACAGCAGAATGAGTTTGACAGAACACAAATGCTTAGTCAGAACAGAGAAGACGTCGAGGGCTAGTGGCCTTTTGGTACATATATTTTTGTGACTCATACAAGATGAAACCCCCTCTGGGCTTGAAGGCTCTGTTAAATAGATCTAAAGCTCTATCTGTCAGCTCCTTCCCTGCCATTCTGGGAGGTGACGCTCTGTTTCCAGCGTGAGAGCCAAAGAGCCGTTTAAAAAGATTATTACATTTTGCATTTTGCAAGCTGCGCTGATCAGATTGGTCATGGATCAGGGGGCAGACGGGTTTAGGCAGAAATAGATATTGCATAGCTTCTGGCTTCCCAGCCTTATTACAAACCATTAAAAGGCATTTTGCTCTCTTTCTTCTTAATGTCATTTCCTTCCCCCAGAGAGGAGACTTGTTTTGCTAAATGAAGCTCCAATCACAGGCCTGATGCTTCCTTAATGAAAAGTAAATGGAAGGTAAACAAATGCGAAAGTATTGACATTGACAACACACACACACACACACACACACACACACAAAATTGATGATCTGTATTAGCATTATGAATTTATTTACTTGTTTAGACTGCTGCAAATCTCAACACACACAATAGCTGGTGTGTTATTGGGATAAATTTAATTATCAAGGCTGGACCCCTTTATGAGATTAGAAGGATTCAATCTTGCTTCAGTAAAACGAGATAAAGATGCCAATGCTCTTTATTGGCACCTTCACCGAAAATTCACAGAATGACAAGGGCGTTCTTTATTATATATATAAAAAAAATGTTTTCAACCCGGCAAAAATTGAACGAAGATTTTCCACATTTACAGATAATGAACCGGGATTGTTTTTTCTTTATAACGTTGTATCTTCCCATCTAAGACAACAAGCTCATCGTGAGCGGAGACGGCAGGAGATTGGTGTCTTTGTGTAGCGGGCGGCAACAACCTTGAGCTAAACACTGAACGTGGTGGAGACAAATATGATTTTAATACCCCTCTATCTGATCCATCAACACTTGCTGCATGTTCTCTCAGGCATCATGCGGGGATATGTTTCAGCACGAGAGGAATGAAAACAGAGTCAAATTTCCAAAATGAAACCGCCCAAGACATCAATTTAGGTCTCAGATAATCGCGAAACAATTCATTTCGTGCTGAACGAGAAAGAACAAGAAAATCCATTTAATTCCCCTGAAGGACAGACTCCTAAGTGAAAACATCCACTCAATAATGTAACTACCAAAAATCATTTGAGACCGGTAAAACGCCTTGGTTAAGATATTGGCTTTCTAATCTCCAGGGTTGCACTTGCCCTGTAAGAGTAGAGCCTGTGACTGATTAGAGTGCCGGCCCGCTCCGATTTACACAACCGTATTGATATAGGACGCTTGATTAAGATGGTTTCTGGAGCTCAGGCCTAGGTGGAATGATCCGCTGGAGACGTGCATTTGGAGTCCAGTGGATGCACTTGAAGAAATTAAATGGAGGAGGTACAGGCTGGAGCAATTATAGAAATGATTTCCAGCAAGTGAAGAAAGGGTGCACGGCGAGGTGTCCGTTGCATTTTAAGAGCCTTTACAGTGAGGGAACAATGATTTAGAGAGGGCTCGCTTTTCTTCGTTCCAGTCAATCAGCTAAAAGCAGGAATGGCTGCAGAAAGCTTTCAGTGTTGCCGCATTTCCTGTTATCATGTGTATGTAGCCTGTTTCATTTTTGTCTGAATTAGAAAGCCTTTCGCTCTCTCTTTCACTCATGTTTTGAAATACGCCACACAAATCACGTAAATTTTTTTTTTTCAATAATTGTCCCGCTTAACGTTTATAAGTACAATCTCTGATACCTGGCAGAGTCTGTACCCGCTGACAGCCAGTCAGCTCTGTTCGAGAAACTAGTGATTAAGTTATTTGGATCAAGCTCAGCAGGTAGGCCCGTTTGATGAGGCAAAAGATAACATTTTTCATTGACTGGTTTTCAAGTGTTACAAGGCAACACTTCAACATTTGAGAAACAAATTCAATTTGGTGTTTTGCCACAGAGAAAATGACTGTTCCTTGAACAATAATGATGCCGCGTCGGCTTTGATCTGCACAGTATGTTCAGGCTCGTTTGCTGACCCGCTTTGTTCACTCCAGTACAATACAATACAATACAATATAATAGAGCAGCACGAGAGAGCATGCTGCACACAGCTTTCTGTCTCTGCTCCACTCGTCACTGGCCTTTAATTTACTGCTGGTATGAACGTGTGTTTTGATATTCAACCCTGTGCTCATTGGAGTAAGTGTCAGGAGGGAAAGTGTTCAGCACGCCCGACCACGCGACTTAGCATCATGTTATTACTTTGATTGTGATGGATGGTCAGACATGGATCTCATAAACATCAGGTTACACCATCATCTGATTTAATTCATATTTATTTCAAGGCCATTTTTTTTGCAAATCAGGGCGGTGCTCAAGCCCTTCAGCAGCAGTTTAGTCAAAATTAGACAACAACTCCGATTTCTCCTCTTTGTTATGTTTGTCATGCATATTTGCTTGTTTAGAAATCTTGGAGTATGTCACTAGTTTTTCTATGTCAAGAAGAGGGTCCAGCAAAAATAAAAATAAGGCTGGGGAGGGTCTCATTTTTGTATTAAATGAAATTGAGCTCAGGTTCAGCTCACACACTTTCCCAGTCCAATCATTTTTGTTCTTTCCGTAATGACACCACAGTCCCCTTTGATTAGACTCACAAGCACATGCTTTTAAACCTAAACTCTTTGTCGCTCAGCTTTAGAAACAGCTAAAATCACAAGCCCTCCTGTGTCATACCACGGTTAGATAGTATGACACAGGCAGACAAATACACACACACGCCCACTCAAAAACATAATTGATTATTAGCCTGTACTGCACCATTAATGACATATCCCTGACTCCTGTCCCGACTAAGCTGCTTAAGAACTTTTTAATTTTTGAATATGGCAGAAAAAAAATTCTGGGCAAAAAAAAGGGAAAACCAGTTCATGTTTTAAACCTTTACACTGTTTTAATCAAGTGAAAACTTTTGCAAGGACTGTTTGAGGACAAGGACTTGGTTCCAGTGTTATAATTATGATGGTCAGGACAGAAATAGAAGGGTGTGTGCAGGATTTTCTTAAGTATAAGCACTGTACAACTCGAATATGTCAAGAGAGAGAGCATTTTTCATATCCCTGATCTCGCTGCAAATAAAACCCACGATGACTGACAGTCCCATCAGGTAATGCACACCTCATTACCACTACACCTTCCACCATGCCAGGACATGCTGTATGACACTGTGCAACTCTCTCATACTACTGAAAAACATGCTGGCGACTGCATTCATATTTAAACACCTTGAATGTCAGAGGAAAGAGGAATGAGCTACTGTAAGTCAGTGAACTGTAAATCTGAAAGTTTATCTTTCGCCCGAGGGGGAAAAAACGAGAATTAGACAATAACATATGGGATTCTATCTGCATACGATGACTTTTCATCAGCTTGCTGTGGGCGATGCATACTGAGATATGACTGCGTTCATTTATTTGTGCTCCTGTTTGTCTTAGTTTAGCAGGATTCTCTCATCACTAACTACATGTGAATATGATTTTCTCTCCCTATTCTTTCTCCCCACTAAGCTTTGGGTCTATATCGTGTAACATTTAATTAAAAAGGAATGCTGCCTCTCTGAGAGTACTGTGATCAGAGGGGGAAAAAAAAAAAAAGTTCAACTTGGTTTCGGTGCCAGACTTGCCAGGCGCAGTCTGGTCGGGTCACACACAACTCGGTTGTTAATTTGGCAGCCTCCCCGTGTCAGGCCAATGCGACACGAGTGGCAATTGGGATTTGAGAATTTGGCAACCGGAAAGCAAGCTGACAGCGTGTTCGAGTGTTTCTCTCCATTGCAATTAGTCAAACTGTTGATTGTTTTTTTTTTAAAGTGTTTTGTATGTCGCAGAGATCCATATTTTCTACCAGGAAGCTGCTCTGCATCAACCATGATAAGAAACTCGCAGGTTGCAAATCAGGAAGTGCTCAGTTTAAAGCAAAAAGAGTAGATTTTCATAGTTGGTTTTCAAAGTTGGTTTAAAAATCAAAGTTACGTAGGTGATGTTGAGAAATGCTGAGAAAATCGTTCCTCCCCCATGCCATGCGACTTTACAATTTCACACAGAACAAACACAAACACTAACATGGACATTGTGCTTCACATGAACACTGCACCTTATACTGTTATTTCAATCCTGCTGTATATATAAGTATTTATTGCACCTCAAAAGTCTGTTCACTGTGTTTTGGAAATCTTCCGTGTTCTTTTAATCCCGCTTTTTTGTATTTTTAACTTAAACTGTATTTTTTTTTCAAACGTTTTAACTTAAACTGTATTTTTTTCAAACGAAGTATGCTGGAACATGCGAATTTCCCCATGGGGATGAATAAAGTATCTACCTACCTACCTACCTACCTACTTTGACATGGCCCCTTTCTTTGTAAATGTATTCTAATGGCAATAAAGCCTGCTGCTGGTCCTGGTTTTAGCAGGTGAATGATAGTAGGTGGAGTCTGGGTTTGTTACATGGTGGAGATGAATCACAGATGTTGTCTGGTAGAGTAGAGCAGATCAGACAGACAGGTGGAGCATATTAATGATGCCAAGAGACACAATATTAACTAAAGATAAAACAAAAGGAAGAAGAACTAATAATACTAGCAGGCCTAGTTGCACAGCTACTATGGCAGACAGATGATCTGGCCAAGATAAGCTCCAGAGTTAGTGCTGAGTGGATGAGATGATGGATTGCAGGTGTGTGGCTTGGAGCAGGTGAGTAGGCAGAGCAGTAATCAGGGATGAAGGAGAGCGAGAGGAGCACCACACCCACACACAAAACACATAGAAAATCTAGACTAGCAGCTGAGATCCTGAAAGCTTCTGCATCTTATCTGTGGCTCTTTCATAGGAAAAACACACCACTTGGGATCATTAATCAAGATGAAACCCAAAATTATCCCTCTGCTTCAAAACGTGCAGGCTCACATTTTAGTTAATGTGTTTTATTGACGTATTATAATTCTAAAAAAAAGTGCATTAAATTACCTTGCAAGCTAATCAAACTGCTCATGTGACCTGAACAAATTGGCCTTGTGATGATCAGGTTAAAAGCAATCATACACACTTTGGCTATGATCACAACAAATGCAGAAAAGCTTGATATGGAACTCCTGTAGGCAGCTCGGCCCTTTTAATTACCACGCAGGCATCGCTGATTTAGTGCGATGATTGTGCCTTACACTTCAGTAATCAGTTATTCTACACTTCTATGCCACACAATGAAAGGACTGTGGAAATCATGTAAATTATTCCGACTGCATTACACTCCACATGAAGTTAAAATATGCAATTCTAAAAAAACTGTGTGTTGGCATTACAGCTGTGTATCTAGAAACTTTAGTGATCTCTGTACCTTATGCAACCCGTGGTTCTCCGTTGCTCCCTGTCTACTTCATTTCTCGAAATGTCTTTCTTTGTCCTGGTGCAGTGTCTGATTTAAGATGTCAGGGACATTGCACAATGTCAGAGTGCTGTCAGTGAGATTCTGCAGAGTATAAGTTAATATAACTTTCTCTTCTCCACTGCAGCCTTCCTTTTGCTACACCACTGCCAGTTCTCATTATGTAGAGAGAATTGTCCGTGCAAAGCTAGCCCTTGTGTGTGAGGATTAGTGCATCCTGAGGAATGCATAAATCAGTCAGACATGCTGTGTTTGGCTGTGTATGAGTTGGGCACACTTGGCTGATCAGCACAAACAGTTTGATAACTCTGGTCATGGCCTGTGTATGCAAATGGGAAATGTGTGAAAAGATGAATTTCAGTGGCCTTGAGGACAAGTGTCTCCTTTTCTTTTTGGATAACCAGCAAAGGTCTAAGGTACTGCCAAGGATACTTGCTGTGCCAAGAACTTGAGTGTTTTTTAATAAAATACAAGATGGAGGACTGATCTCTTTTTTTTTTTTTTATAAAACATGAAAAATGGCTGACATCAGCAGGTGACATTCTGTAACATATTGGAAACCTTTAGGAAACAAACAGAGCTTCTCCTTGCAGCTCTTTTTCTTCCAGGCTACAATGAACCAGCTGCACATCCGACATACAGATAAATTCTGATTACAGCAGCAGGTCAGAGGTCAATCTGCAGGTTGACTGTCAGTCCATCATATGTGGCCATTAGCGGGCTTAAAAGCTTTGCACAACATCAACATTTACTGTCTTAGAGTGCTCCTCATCTAAATGCAGTGCAGCCCTTTGAAGCACTCGGGCCCGGCTTTTTAATTACGTGTGCTTTTTAAGAACGTGGGAAGTCTGAACTCTGAATGCCAGCCAGTGATTGAAAGCTGACAAGGTGCAGAATGCTAAAATGCGCTACTTTCATACTGTATCACTTACAAAGTCCATCTACTCTGTGTTAATGGAAAAGTTCTTGATCAAACACAAACGTTATATAGTTGGCTCACTGAAGCTTACACATGCCAATCATTCAATATGTATTTTCCCTTGATGATACTAAAATGGTTTGTAGAATCTAAAGTTAAGTAGAAATATTTCATCCATGTGGAGACAGTTTAGATATAGAAATTACTTTTAGTCAAACTTTGCAGCTTCACTTTTCGACATTGTTAATCATAATATTTTTTTAGTCATCTCTTATACATATCAGCCTTGTACAGCTTCTGATGAATTGCCCTTGTTTGCAGACCCCGTGTCTATAGTGCCATTCTCAACCACTATTATATGCTTTTGTCAGTTTCCCTTCATACATCTTTTACACTTGGCGATCCATCTCGCCGAGGAAAGAGTTCCAGCTGACGTGTGGACAATGGATCACAGAAGTTTGCAGGCAGCGAAGTTTAAATCTTGATATCCTGCGCTGCCAGAGCAGTATCATGCTCTTTCCAAAAAAAATCAATATTAAACCACCGAACGATGCATCAGCATGCTGTAGCTGTAGCGGGACTAGCTGGTGCGAGTCACCGATGGCACACAGGCTGAATTTGTAGAACTTTCAGTCATCTAAATTGTTCATGGTATTTCGATTTTGCCTTCGTCAAAACTCAGGCAGTTTCACATGTCTTATAAAATCTAATCAGCTCTTCTTCCACAAGCCCAAAACCTCTCAGGGGCATATTTCATTTTAATCAAAACAATTTCAGCTGGTGGCTTTTCATCCTTTCATTTTGTGTTTGGCCTTTGCTCAGCCAAGAAAGATGTGAAAATGGTGACAGAAACAATAAGAGCACTATCCTAACTAAATCAAACAGGTAGATTTATGTATGATTTTGGAAGTCGTACCTTTTCCTGTTTATTTTCCAACACAATTTTTGCCTTGGCTTTGTTAGTGTGTTGCACCTGTTAATGGTAAATCAGTCACTGAGCTATCTGAGGCCCACAGAGCAACCATTATACCTGACTGCTGCTCCTATTGATTTTAGTAGTGGGACGACCTTACTGGTCCCTGGGCTTAGTCCCTGCTGAGGCCATTTGCAATTGTTTCCGGTCTGAATTGGAAACTGTGCTGTCCCCTGCTTACAGAGAGCCCCAGGGGAGTTGTTTTTGGCGTGGAATGTGGCAAAAAATAATAATGCACCTGCAGGTCTAAAGTTCAATTTTCTGTATTTTTAATCCATTCATTATGGCCGCATGGCATTATGACAAGGACATAAATCACCGGGACAGAGTGAGCACCGGCAACCTGAACAATCCCCAGATGTAACCCTGTAGGTGTCTATAATTTGTGACTCCCACAGATGCAACTGACTGGAACTGGTTTGGTTTCAGCAACACCAGCACCAGAGGGAGAGTTAATCAGTTCCCCAGTGCTGCTGTGGATCTACTTTATGTTTCATCAGATAGAATGTGAGAAGTTTATACATGTGTATGCACCAGCCAATGGGATACATGCGCACTAATACACACATGTTGTTCACTGGCTGTGAGTTGTGAGTCTTTTTATTTATCTGCAAAGGTCTGAAAGTTGCACTTCTGGCACATTTGAAACTTCTTCATTTGAAAGTTGTTGTTGATTGTGTTGACTCCCTCCTGGCAATTTGCATGAAGAAGTTTTTGTTTTTGTTTTTGTTTTTTTGTTTTTTGGGGGGGGGGCACAATAAACAAGAAAAGGGCTTATAAACAACAAAATGGACTAAAAATAATGAAAATTAAAACATGTTCCTTGTAAAAAAAAAGAAAAAAAAAAAAGCTAATAATATCGAAAACAGACTTATTGTGTGTGTAAATGCTTGAAATGTTATTAAGACATTTCTGTAATTGTCATAGTTGCGACAGCATTGTAAATGCTCTATCATATCCTTATCATATCCTCCCTTAAGGCTATTGCATTATCTTATATGTATTGTATTATTATACTTTGTGTCTAAGCGAAAACTAAATGTCACGATAAAGACAGAATATCTGCACGAATACATTTTAGTTATTAAATATAATAACTGTCATTAAGTTTTTGTCACTGTTATTAGCTCTTTTCAAAATAGACCAAATTGGAAGCCATCAACAACTGGTGTGAGCAATTGCCTCTGATGAATAAGAAGAAATTTATCCTTAAAATTAACAAACCTTAGGAAAAAAAAAAAACTTTCTTAGATTGAAAAACATCTTGTCAGAAACTATCTAAAATAACACATCACACAAATGGCGACTCCAATAATATTCTGAACTACTGAAGGCAGATTTCTATTGTTCACTGACAACTTATTCCCTGTGTCCAAGTCGATCACCGTCTCAAACACCCACATCCTTCCTCGGCAGGACTCATAAATTCAGACCGGCATTTGACCCGTGGCATCATCAATTTCTCTGAGAAGTTTGTTTGTTTGTTTACCTTTTTTTCCCTTCTCAGCTTGGTTGAAGGTTGAGAAGATTTTAATTTGTTGAGCTATTGATGGCGGCTGCTCACTCAGACTATTGGATATCAATAACAGTCAGACTCAACAAAACAATGGAATATGGCTGATATTGTAGGGAGGCACCACAGCTCTTGACTTGATGCTGTAATATAATATGAAAGCAGAGGATTCTGGAAAATTCAGAGACATTGCAGGTAACAAATCTTTCCTTACTATCAGTTGTCATACTTTAAGTCCCCTGTTTAGCATTTATAAGCTGTAAAGTAGTTGTAAACAGATATAAGGACAATGATAACCTCTCCTATTAAAACACATATTATAACTGTGTTTTTCTATATTGTCATTTGTTATCTGTTTACACACCAGCTTCCACTTATGGGAGGAGATGAAGTTGAAAAATAAACGATAAAATAAATAACCTGTTATTATCATGATGAATATGACTTAGACTTTTCTGAAATTACTGACCAAAAATCAATAATTTCGCCAGTTGCTGAGCTAAAGAACTATTTACTATCTGTATAAGTGGACAATCATTTTTAAACCATAACAGCTGCAGAAATTTAATGATGTGATTTCTAGCCTCTCTCTCTCCTTGAGTGGCGAGAATACTAATAATAATGTAAGTTTAGTAAGTGTGCAGAACCACTGTCAGCAAATAATAATTAATATTTTTCTCGAAGGGCGGTTTTGGAAGATGCAGAATAAGTCATTTACGTCACATTGCAGATGTAATTCGACATCAAAAAGAGATACTTCGGGCAAAAAAATCCCATCATCTGAAGCTTTGGCATCAAAACAGTGCCTGATGTTCAACATTATAAACGAAATTAGCATCTTATTTTCGGGATTTTAAGTGGAAACAACATTTTGTAGCGCACAACAGTCGAACGCAACGTGCATGTTTCTATGTTTTTTAATCAATCTGGATGTAGACGTCTGCCAAGCTTGGAGATAACGCTTTTATGTGGTGCTGATGCTTTGAAATAATGTTCAATCGTGAACTCCCATCTGCCAGCTTTACTCTTGACAAGAACCTCAACGGTCTTCCACAGCCTCTTTGACTATGATTTACAACTTAAATGTCTTGGTGGAGCATCCCAGCCATTAACAACTTCACAGTTCCATAGCTGGAATCAACGATGCCGCGTGGTTTTGCTTTATCAGCTCCTCTGCAGCTCATTACAAAAAGACTTCAAAGACAGGCAGGTCCAAGGGCAAACTGTGAAACAAGACAGATGGACGGATGAAAAGGAGAAAAACAAAGATAGAGAAGTTGTGGTAATCAGGGTGACTAGCCTGAAGAGACTAGTCAAGTGAGTGAGTTAGGTGCAGTATCACAACACAGTACGAAGGCAGTTCATGAAATGTGATCTGTAGGATTATGACAGGACGTATACATTGTCCTGTTGTCATGGATACATCACATTTGAGTCAATGAAACACTCCTTTTATGAACTGTCTCAGGGAGGAGGTAGACTGCAACACCAGAATCCAGAGCTCGTGTCCACTCTGTGGTTAGGGATAGGCAACGAAAGATCACGATTTCAGTTCTATATTAATCAAAAAATCACTTTGGTAAATGGTCAGAAAATTGTATCTAGAGGATTTTTGTGCATAGAAACTTTGAAGCTCATGCTGAGAGAAAAAAAAAATGGACAATTCGTGCCCTTGTCCTGCTGGTAAGAGCTACCTGTCTCTAACCCTCAAAGAATCATAAGAGCAGCTAACACCTGCTCAGCAGCTCCTTTCTTATCTCTGGAAAGTATTTTCATTCAATGCTTGACATTAAAAAATGAGCTTTGTTCCACAGGTACAATATTAGTTTTTTGTTTGTTTGTTTTATATGAAGAAACTGCCATGGCTTATACTTTTCACAGTCTTAAAATCACCTACCTACAAACACTGGAGGTTTAAATGATTAAAAAAGCAAATTATTTGCAATGTGTACTTCTTCAGAAAGGTGTTGCATCTGAGCAAAAGAAGTGTACATAACACAACAATCGCCGCACCTTTGAAACTGGGTTGCACACCTTAACCTCAGGAACGCTTCGGGTCCATTTCATTTCACGTGTTAACCTGCTCCTCCATCACTGTCATCACTACACTGAACAGCATGAGAAGAATTACCTCCTTAATAATGGCGGAACTGATCAATTTCTCAGTCAAGCGAGGACAGAAGAGAAATGAGATTCACATTAGAGACAATACAGTGCCACCTGCTGAAAAGACCTTTCTCATAGCAAGCATCTTTGCATGTTGAACTCAGGTGTAGGTAATAATATTATTGAAGGCTTCGCTCTATTTAAATGTGCCTGTTTTAAATTTGATTCCCAGCCTTTATTTTATAACGTACCCCCAGATTTTGAGCAATTATTAGGCTGGGAAACATCAAACCAATCTGGCAACAATTCCCATGGCCTTGTGGGATCAGCTCACCCTTCATCCACTCTTCATGTTTCAAATGCTGTGTTCTCATTGGATTAAAAACTAGAGGCTATTTAACACTAAGAATTATATTAAAATGGGTATAATTGCTTTATTGATATTTTTCATACATTTGAGCTATCAGTGTTTTGCTTTGATCAAGGCTGCCCTTTATATTTTGACCACTTTTTAGATGACACTCATTCAACAGTCCATTTTGTTTATCCTTTAGTATCTTAATAATAGATTGATTGTCCAGTGTCAGGAGGGGAAAACAAACTCAGCGTGTTGACACTCTCTGCGCATACAGCTCTCAAAAATTTAAGGACAAGGCATTACCTTGCATGGGTTTTGATGGATAGCTGTGACAGTTTAACTCTGAGAGCTAAAAGCTGTGCAAATGAGAGCTTTGTTGCAACAAATCACTGATGCCAGTTAAAGTCCAGCAGAATGGATGAATTATGCTGCATTAGTGCATCATGCATTGGTATTCACCATAGATCTTTTTTTTTATCAGGTAGTACCATTGGTTAAAAGCTGAATTAACCTGTCAAAGCATGAGAGGATGAATTGCTTTTGTAATCTTATCGGTAAATATGTGTGAAAGCACCTCTGACATAATCAATGAGAAAAATATGACATATCCAAACAAAACAGTTCAGCTATCCCTCTCCTCTATTTGGAGGCCGGCTCGATCGTTTAATAAAGAATAGAAACTAGATTTTAGTTTGTTTAGTTTCTGGACAAAGTTATCCAGTTCGATCCACTGTTTTCCTGAGAGTCAAAATTTTCAATTCCTCCTCCGCCTTTGTCCTTCTGACTCGACATTTCAGCAACAAAATGACTCCATGAATTTGTTAGAAAGCAGGAGAATTGAATTGAAATCAACTATTTTCTTGTGGAAGATCAACACATACCATTGTTAGATTTGGTCTCCTGATTTAGGCTATGAGGTTTGGAGGTTGGCAAGTATGCCGATCAACCATACTCATCTGTCATTGAACACGATTATTGATTCGTTTATCATTATTTATAAATGCTTTGAAAATGCAAATTTCATTGTTGAACTTCTTAAACAAAATTCCTAGGGGTTGAGGAGAGATGACTCCTATGATGACTCAAAACAAAAATGAAAAATTGGCAGTCCTGTATTTCTACTGCTCTTTCATTACTGTTAGTTAACTGTTTTGATAGTTTACTTATAGAAATGCATATCTGTAATCCATGACTTTAACTAGTCATCCATTACTATACATCATTTTGGCTATTAGTGATGTGTCGGTCGCGAACGAACCGGTACAAAGAGCCGGCTCTTTGAAGTGAACGGCTCGAGCCGATACATGTAATTGAGTGAGCCGTTCTTCCCGCCTCGCTCAAGCGCTGGCAACAATGAGTGGTTATACGTAGTGATTGAGTAGTCTCTGCACCAATGGGCAGTCGCTGAGAACCATGACGCAATCAAACTGGGACTCCACACACACGCGCGCAATTCAGTTTGCTGAATGCGAAGTGAGCAACTAGCATGCGATCGGTGGACAGACAGCTCGCCGGAGGAAAACTAACGGTGAGAAAGATTTAAAATGAAAAGAAGCAGTATTTGGTCACACTTCAGTCAAAAATAGGCTATGGTTAGTCTCCTATTGTTATTACAAATGTGTGATACTTGATGGACAATTTCTAAATTCTCAGAATACTGCTGTTTGCACATTTTGATGCCCTCATCATTATATTTTTTTGTATTTTATTTTAGCCTTTCGATTCTATTGTGTTAACATCTACATTTGTTGTTGACTTCAATGTTGAACAGTGTCATGTGCACAATAATAGCCTACATTTTTATGATTGTTTCTGTTGTGAACATCTCGTGTTTGTATTTTAATGGATAATTTGTCTTATATTCGATTGACATATCACTGCTGTTCAGTTTTAGACAATATTTGTTGACATGAGTCAATATTTGACAGTATTGTTCATTTGTTGAGCTGTTGTTTTTACAATAGGCTATATTTTATAGGCCTACCTTGATATCACTGTTGTTCAGTTTTAGACAGTATTTGTTGACGTAAGTCAATATTTGACAGTACCATTTGCTGAGCTGTTGTTTTTACAAAAGGCTATATTTTATAGGCCTACCTTGTGTTCTTTTGTTTATAGAATAGGCCTAATTTGTTGTATGCTTATTTCAACACACAGTAGGCTATTGTTATTATTACCATGAGGACACATTTGTTAAGACTGTGTGTTTGAATAAAAAGACAAACTAAATGAGAAAAAAACATTGGTAAACCCTGGTGCTTTGTAAAACATAAATAATGTATAGGTTGTTAATTAGTTCTTTGGATGGCGTTAGATTGGCCTATCAATTGATTGCAATTACTTTAAATCAATACTACACAATTAATTGTGTGCCCTGCTAATTTTCCTCCATGGGGCCATGGTAGGATCACGTCATTGCCAATGCAATGTCACAAGCCAAAATAGTGCAAATTACACTGGGTGGGAACTTATAGGCCTAGTTTAAAAAAGAGCCGTTTCAGAGCCAAAAAAGCCGGCTCAGTAAGGTGAGCCGAGCCAAATGTACCGGATCACCAAGAAGAGCCGAAATTCCCATCACTATTGGCTAT
Organism: Centropyge bicolor; assembly: GCA_037975185.1. Taxonomy (NCBI): domain Eukaryota; kingdom Metazoa; phylum Chordata; class Actinopteri; family Pomacanthidae; genus Centropyge; species Centropyge bicolor. Next base: position 2,415,740 of record JBBMOC010000034.1, on the reverse strand, counting down.
CTGTTTCAACCATTGCTTGGTTACTGATTCAATGGCTCACTTGTTAACTACAGTCACAACTGCAACATGTGGTTTTTGGGCTATAATCAAATTCACAATTGCTATATTTTAGATGTGACAGTTGAGTTAATTAGTTGCTTTCCATAGAGCCTCTGGCAACTGCAGGTGTACCTTCAGGGTAACTAGCTCTGGTTGGTAATCATTGTTCTTCGTGCATGTTGGCCCGCTGGCATGACTTATTGTCAGGCATGAATGGAAATGAGCTGTCATTAATGTCATTAGTTACATCTGCACCTTCTTGCTACAACAAGCCACAATATCTGCTGTGTTAAAGGTCTACAAGGACAGTCTTCCATTAATTACCATCATTACATCCATCTGCTGGGACTGTCTCACCTAACCTTGTTTGGACTTTTATTGACTGATGAAGGTTAAAGCAGAAACAGCTTCAGCTTTGCCCGTTGAGCTCTTGAAGGCCGGTGTGAAGTGAGTGAAGCCTTTTTTCCATCTACTTTCTTTTTAAAGGGTGTGTGCTTCCTTCCTCTTATAAGATTGTTGATTTTGGCTAAGCATTCATGAAAGACTTATTCAGTGAGGCGTACTTCTATCTCAACCGAGTGTGAGCAATATTCATGCTTTATGTAAAATATCCCGAGCGCCTCTCAAAACACATGATATGCAACAAAGATCAGTGACTGTTTATGTGTGGAGTACTGATGCAAATGGAAAACAGTGTATACATCTGCTTCAAGGTCACATGCCAAAACCTTTAAATGTACCTGATGAAGTGAAACTCCATTATCAAAATACATCACTTTCACAAGTTGTACTTCGATGGCAATTTGTGAAGAGGGACATGAAATGATTTATGTCTCATGACCTAACAATTGACGACAATGAATGACATGGAGATTTAAAAAAAAAAAAGTAGTCCCATTTTGTTTCTAACTCGTGCATTTCATAAATTATTAAATGTGGAGCAGCAGTCACTCAGCAGTCAGGAATAAGAAATCAGCGCTCAGAGAAGAGTCACCTCAAAAAAAAAAAAAAGAAAGAAAAAGAATTGGAGTTCTGCTCCTAATGAAATGCTTGCTCGGAGAGAGGGAATGAAGGATATGAGGTGGAAGTGGCTGAGCGAAATTGAGTGTGTGACGCAGCGTGAGGAGGTTGATGCATTGGATCCACTTTCCCCTCGCCCTTCGCTCCGGCATGGGTGTAACATGCATGAAATGAACATACAGTGGTCTGTAGGGCAAAGGTTCAACACCAAATCCTCTGTGTATGACAGATAAAGAAACTCTTTGAGAACGAGGGGCATGAGACGACATAATTCAAACTAAGTGCAAAAACCGCTTTAACTACATACTGCACGCTAGCTAAATCACATACAGACGCAGACAGACGAAAACGTACACGTTCTCATTGAGGGGTGACGAACTATTCTGTATATTTAGAAGATCGTCTTTCCCGATTTGACATGACACACAAATTGAGGAAAAGCCAAGATGTTCCACTTTTCCACCAGCACTTAAACGCAGCATGCATTGGTGGATCTGTGTGATAGAGACTATGAAAGGAGTTTTCCAAACTCAGAAAGGAAACAAGAATCAAAAATTATTAGCTATGTAAAGTTGAAGTTAAAAATCTGTGTGAATTTTTTTTTTCCCTTTTTTTGTACATTCATAAAACTGTTTTACATGTGTTCAAATTGCTTTGTATTTCTGTACAACATTGTTGTACACATTTGTGAATCATGGAATAAACATTTGTGACCATTCTGAGGCTAATTTCTCTCCATAGTTACATAAGTTAAAATAAGTGAATGTGAACTTTTGGTTTCACATGGGACAAGAACTGTGGTCTCTTGGATGAAAGATCACTGGACCAAAGCAGTAGTAAAATACATTTATGATGAGATTCTAGAAGTTACTGCAGAAGTTCAAAACTTTTCAGGAAAAGTCAGCAGAAGGTTGATTTAACACCTCAAATGCCTCAATTTCCGTAAAATAACTGAAAGCTATAAGCAACAAAGAAACTCATTTAAATTCAACTCAAATAAATTGACAGAATAAAAATAATCGTATGCAGTTTTCCTCTGCTGTTGGTATATTTCAAATGCGTCAGTTCTCCTAATGGAATTTTGCACAATGTGTCAAAACCTGGAAGCGAAACATCTGAATGAAATGGACAATATTGACAAAAACACAAATCTTCACATTCAATCCTTTCACTCACATTTCGCAAATGAGCTTGGTTTGGACAGCACTGTCTGTTCACAATGGCAGTGAACATCTGGTGCAATCCACACTCCAGCTGTGAGTCTCATTCATACACATCTGACAATAGATGTTTCTGTCTGTCTGTAGTCTGACAGTTTATTTGTCTTTGTCTGTTCTCAAAATGATGTATGTCATTTATAAGAAAAAACATCATTGATGACGAAATTGTGGCCATAACCCCTCTCAGACCTCAGAAGTTTGTTTTAATTTCCAGTCAGTGTCAAACAGATCTTGGCTGAATGTAGACTTAGTTTTTGTAAGTGTGATTCGATTTTTGTCAATTATCTGAACATGCGTTTTTAATTCGATGTACCTGTTGGTGTGAATGGGGTCAAAATGGCAAATTTCTGTTTGTAACAGTAGGTAACAGTAAATCACTTTCGGTCATTGCAGTATTTTTAGCGTTTACTAAAACAAACCAGTTTGATTTATAATAAGTCTTAATGCTGAGGAGCAGGTTTAAGAGCAGACATTTCCTCTCTTGGCCAGCTGTCCTTCATCCTGATCGCCCAGTCTGTCACAGGCTCAGTCAGCCAGAAAACCCGAACTGGTTAGAAAGCAGATCAGAGTTATTATCCGTATCCTTACAAAACATGTCAGTCATGTCACAGGCAGAGACATTACTAAAAGCATTAATCCACAAATTCAACAAAATGAAAAAAAAAACCAACAAAACAAACAAAAAAAACCCATCAAAAATGGATTTCAGTCATCATTTACAGCTGTCATATGGGAAGACATTTAATAACTACACAGCAGAAAATGAATCTCCATATAAAGGGCACTGAGAAAAAGTAATTTATTTTGGGAACAAACTTTTGATTAATTCAGAAACAAACCATTGTTTTATGAACACAGTAATATTTTCACTTTGTGACAATGAGGTATATGGAGATATTGCATTTAATCAAAATGCCAATTTTATATCATGTCGTGATTAACCCATTAAAAAATGAGGTGATGTCATTTGTTATACCTTTTTAAGGTTTTTATGTGAAGTAAAACCATAGACTGTATAAAATATGGACGTAGTGTCCGTGACGTCACCCATAAGTTTCTGAAGAGCAAAAATGAAGCAAATCGTAGTGCGTAGCCATCTTGGTAGCCTATCTCCGGTTACTCCAAATATGGACAAAGAGGTGGAGCGAGGGCGGAGCTGAGGCGGGTCGAATGAACGCTATTGGCTGAAAAAAAGCCGCTGAAAAAAGCCGCTTTATTCGAAATAATCAAACTAGCTACGGCTAACCAGCTAGGTTAAATGCTAAATAGCGTTGCTAGCCGGCTAACCCCACGACGATCTCTTTCCCAAACTCAGTGACTAGAATTAGCCGGGGTGTCGCCCTTTAGACCGTCAGTTCATAGCTGTCAATCAAAGTGGCGCCACTTAGATTGACAGCTATGAACTGTGCATAATGATGTATGCTGTATATTTTAAACGAACGCCTTATAAAAAAATTTGCCCCCCCCAGAGTTGTCATGGAGTAGAAAAACAGCTTATGAGACTAGAGCCATGTTTTGAACCAGGCTGTAAATATGTTTTTTTTCTGTCGTAAAGTCGGACATTTTAACATGGGGCTCAGATCGGCTCAGATGTAATTGACTCACTTCTGCAGCCTGCTCTAGCCATCGTGTTGCCATTTGTGAAAAACATTCTCCTTTTGCAAATTACATTGTTTTCTAAAGTATGGAAATAAAAAGAATGTACTTTTGTATTGAGTGTTTTGATGTTTTCTTCATGTAGTTTTCTGGGTTAATTAAACAGAAATATAAGCATAAATGTACTTAAAGGTTATAAGTGGAGTAATTGGAAAAAACAATTGAAATAATACATTATTTAAAGTTTAATCAACTTGGAATTTAGTGTATTGAACTTGAAAAACTAAATGTAATCACTGTGCAAAGCAATTGATATTACAGATGATTTTAAGTTAAATCAACTTGGCATTCAGTGTATTGAAATCAAGCTTTTAAGTTAAATGCACTCAAGCTTTAATTCCATTGTACTTTCTTTTTTAAGGCAACCGGTTTCCCCATATTTTTTTAAGTAGAGTCAACTTAAACAGGTTTACAGTGTTGGAAGGCTTTGAAATATCTGCAAATGAAACAAAATAAAAGTGAGACTGTGTGGACATTTTTGGCTGAATGGCTTAGACTCAGTTGTTGATTTGCAGTATCAAGTAATGTATAATATTCAAGTGGTATTTAAAGATAGGCTGCAATGAATTCAGATGGCAAGCAGTTTTGATTAATATTGCTCAACAACACAATCTAGATGCTCAAACACTTTAGGCACTTCTTTCACTGTAGGGAGCCACAGTTCTCTCTTTTAAAGAGAGTATATTTTGGAGAGTAGTGCTGACTGGATAATGAACACGGAGCTGGCTGAGGCTGATCTGGTATTAGTTCTACGGCTTCTCCTCTTATAGGTGAAGACAGCAGCAAAGCGGATCCTGTATCGGTCTCAAAAGCTCTTTCACCCCAGAGCTAATAAGCAAAGGGCACAGAGGAGACCGCTGGCTAGTCAGCCATTTTTTTTTCCACCCCCAGGGGCGTGTTCTTCTGAACTTTCAATAACCTTTAAACTACTATTTGATTGGAGGTCATGGGCCCTTGAGCAGGTAGTCTCTAATGGGCTCATTTTCTGCCTTCCTCATGGTGACATTTTAGGTCTTCACATGTCTGTCACCGAGCCCCCCTGCTGACTGTATCTGTCTCTTCCAGCCGCAGACGCTCGGCCCCCACTGAGAACACACATTTGAAACTCCTGAAACTCAGTCGCATTGTTAAGCTCTTGGACGTCATCCTCGTCCCGATTGCTGAATTATTTACATGGAAGAAAATGAGTTTTTACGTTAATTTATTCAGCTGAGGACAAGGACAATCGGTAACACGAAAAAAATAAAAAAAAACACATTGCTTTATTTACAAAAAATAATGTGCCTTTGTGTATACAAGGATGGTGGAATAGAAAATCAAAGAGACAGCGCTGAGAGGAGACTGGGCGTCGAATAAAGAGTAAATGATTGGACAAATGAGTTATATCACCAAACAGTGAACAAAGCAGAAGCCCACACATCGGTGAAGACATGTGTTGTCCGTGACTAATTAGCTGAAGAATAAACTGTGTATCTGACAGAATATCCACCCACATCTGTCTGATTAGCGTGGACGCTGGCTGCTTTCAAGTGAAATGGATTCTTTCAGAGGCTTCCTGTGACGATGCTTTCAGGTTCTCTATGACTACAGTAGTGTTTTTTAAAAAGATCCTTACAACTAAAATGCAGCTGAATTGTCAGTAGGATAGGTAGAGAAATAACTAATAAAATTTCCAAGGACTGGCGGCCCATCCCACATAGCATGTGTTAGAGACTATCATTTGTCAGTGGCCATTTGCCATCTCTTGTTGTCCAATTGTGTACCTGGCAGGCAGCAACAGGACCTAGCTGTGCCAAGAGGAGGCGTTCAGCCAGACGCGTCCTTGACTGAGAGCAATAATGCAGCACATATGGTGATAGAAAGGACGAGCGCCACTGATGGCTGAAGAAGCTGGCCTTCTTTGGTCTGGATGTATCGCTTGGCTCTGATCAAACCGAATCTGCGTGTGTGTGTTTGTGCAAAACCCCAATCAGAGAACGGACCAGAGCTAATTCATTGGCCTGAAGCAATCGACCAAGAAAGACAGAGGGAACATGAAAGAGGCTCTTTTTCGCTCTGCACTCCACTTCTATTGCAAAAATACTTTTCGAAACATCACACCCAGAATCTCATGCTGTCTTCTCTGTTTCTCATTTTTCATTTCTGTGCCATTGCTTTAACTTTCATTTATATTTCTTTTTATGGGCAAATAGAGCATTGGGCACAGACTGTCGACTTCTGACCAATTATCCGCCCGGACTAGCTCTAAATTTTGGTATTTATCGCCTGTCCAATTAGTGGCCAGGAACAGAGGGAATTCAAAAGGAGAAAAAGGTTCAAATATGAGGAGTAATGAGTGGTGGTTGGAAGAGAAAAAAAACTTTTTTTGAAAGGATTCTTTTTTTTTTTCTGTTCAGCTATGGCATGGTCAGATTTTCATTTTTATTTTTTTATTGTTTTTGGACTGTGACAAATTTCTTCAACAACTCAACAAATCAGCTACTACTGTGTTTGCATTAAGTGAATCTAAAGTGTCGGTCACAGGAACATCTGCACAGATGCAAAGCAGAACGAGCATGCGGGATTTTTGAACCGCAGGAAATCTTGTCTTGTACACTTACCAGTGATGCTGCTGTTTCACGCAGCAGCGTTGCCCAAGTCTTATCAAAAACACAGTCGGCAACCAGCCAGCATAGAAATTAACTCTAACAGGTTGGCCCAGCAGTCACTCAGAAAACACAAAGCTCCCTGTGAAAGCAGCGACTCACCGATGACAAAATTCTCACCAATTTCCTCCGTACAGGATCTGCGCTCCTAGCTGTGATCCTCGCTGTGACACCGTGGTCTGTCCATTCATTCTGTCTCCTTCCATGCTGGTACAGTAAGTATGTTTTGATCAGATTTGATTTGGGAGAAAAAGATCTTTTTGTTCATGTGACAGGTGTTAATTTCCGCCCCTCTAGCTTCAGACTGCTGCTGCAAGAGCTCCTAGATGAAATTCATCTGCAGTGAATTTCCAGATACACTCGTTAGAGAACTCAACAGCAACTTTGTTGAACTTCGTGACATTCATTTTTTATTTTTATACGATTGATAAATAACATTAAAAACAGAACAAAGAGCAGGAGAGAAAGTTTGGTCAGTGCTGTAGAAAACTTCAATCATGCTTTTCCGCCTCACTGCTGTGTATCACACACACACACACACACACACACACACACACACACACACACACACACACACACACACACACACCGGCTCTCTCCCTATCTCCATATCAAAGCTGTCTTCTAAATTACAGAGGCCTAACCCGGAACACTGGTAATCAAAACAACAGCAAAGCAGTGCAGACACAACACAGAATGAAAATGCTGCTGAGTGATGATCGACAATAAGCATGAGACTGAAGACACAGCAGCCCAGTCTCTCTACAAATAACACAACTTTATTGTGTGCAGGTGATACACTAATCCTTCACATTAACATATCTGGAGAGTAGATAGTTATAGTATAGATACAGTTCTATAAGTGCATTAGATGTGACTATAATACAAAAATGAATAAATATAAAATATGCGTAAGTGAATATAACCTGATGGTGCAAGTGAAAATAAAGACCAGCAAATGCAGTCGGCTGTGAATAGGTATTTTTAATCGCTCTGGAAAAAACTATCATCTAAAGTGGTGCTAACAGAGCGAAGATGAGAAACACTTAAGCAGTTGGTTTCTGCTGATAGCAAAATCCTTTAAAATCTAAAATATTATAAGTTTCTGAACAGGACATGCAGGAGTTCAATTTTCCCCCTCACATAATTCCTACGGGATCAGAGAAGATCTGTGGCACTAAAACCTGACACTAAAAGAGCCCGTCTCAGTCATATTTCTGTAGGAGTGTTAAAGACCTCTGCGCGGCTCCCGTTCACACGCTCTTGTCTGTCATCTCCACTTTCCCCTGCTCCTTTTATTTTCATTTTATGTCCCCTCTCTCTCGTGAATTCACCGGATCGCATAGCTGATATCCTCCTGGCAGAACTGTTATCGGGGACATTTTCAGCGGTGTGGCTGAAAATAAAAAAAGAAGTGGTTGGCAGGTTGCCTCGCTGTTGTCACCTTGGAGTTAGCAGATAAAAAAAAAAAAATTGCTGCGCCAGCTCATGTGATCATCAAAATGAAAGTGTAAGAGTTTGAGCACTTTATTTTACTGGCTTTATTTCTGACTAATGCTGAAGGTAACCACTTTCATTTTGAAATTCTTTCATTTAGTCGAAAGACCAAGAGCCCAACACGAGCGCAATTTAGTGCTGTGGAGACTCTTGAGCAAGACCCTTGAAAATATCTAATATATATATTAGTTAATGTACTATAAATGTTTATTTTGTGGCACTTAAGCAGTATAATACAATATATTAATATGACTGACTCCAATGTGTAAGTATATATAAGTGCTGACAAGGCCTGAGAGAGTTCTGAACCCAAAAGCAGGACTCCAAGACCAAAGTTTCAAAATAAGAGATATTTAATGAAAAAAGGCAAAACTCAAAATCACATTAAAGAGGACAAAAAGGCAAAGTACTTAACTGAAAATCGCTAAGACAAGGCTGAGGAAAAAACAAGGCAAGAATAAGGCAAAGTATCAAAAAAAAGGCAAACCTGAACAAGAGCACAAAGAAAATGAGGCGAGGATTGACGTACTATGCAGACATGACGAACTAGCACAGGACAAGGGAAGACACAGACATTATGTACACAAGGTAAGGGGAACAGGTGGAGACAATCAGGGCGGGGCAGACAATCACACTGGTGGGAAACACAGAAGGAAGGGCAAGTAACCTGGAACGAGAGGGAAGACAGTTACCAAAATAAAACAGGAAGTGACGAGACATGAGACAAGACAAAGGTTCTTTCTTAGTCATGACAAGTGCCTATTTGGCTTGTTGGCTTTTTTTTAAACCCTAATTTACCCCTTCAATTACAATGACTGCATCCATTGATATTTGTGCCCTCAACATTTTTGATCATACATTGCAGGATGCTAAATCCTTTTTTTTTTTTTTTTTTAGATATTTAGATTGAGTTTTCACCGCTGTGTTCACCACTACATGACATCAGTGCAAATGCAGGCCTCGATGTAGATGATGTCTTTGGGTAAAAAGATGCTGTGGAAGGTTCTCCAAAAGTGTCCTGCACTCATCTCTGTCAGGTTAAGAATGATGCATCTTGCACCATCCGCTGCACAATCTGAGCAATTGTCCACTCGAGTGTTGCCATTATCAGGACTTTTGAATTCCATATAGATCCATTTTCAATGCTCACAGTGAAAAGTAATGGGATTTTTTGGATCCTGTTTGTTCTCATCCTGTTCTTCAGACTGGTGAATTAATTAACAATATGCACTGCTGAATTTTAAGCACCGTGTTTAAGCAAAACTCAAACATTCATACGGTCTATCTGCAACGCTCTCTTTCATTTTCAGTTTAATTCGCTGGATGCATTATGGTCTGACTCACAGATTACATACATTACCAAAGCTAAGAAAATTAAATATATCAACCACAGAAGAGATCAGTTATGTGTAATGTAATTCATTCAGTGTTTCTCCCATTGAAGTGAAAACTTTCATCTCATTATGCAGCTAAAATTGCTAATTAATTCTTCTCAATACATGAACAGGAATTTCAGAAGAAAGTCAAACTCAGGGTTTATTTACTTTACTGTTTCAAAGTAATGTCAGGATGTTGTGGGAAGTGAAAGTCTCTTTCTCTCTCTGTTGTGGCGAAATTAACGCAGCCTGGCAGATTTGCATCTGTCAGCAGAAGTGAATATTTCATGGTGATACCTTGTCAGAGGGAGAATGGAAAAACATGGTTGTCAACAACAATAGCACACTGTCATCAACGAAAAAAAGAATCACACCTTTGATTGCATGTTTGTGTCCTGCAGCGTGGATTTTTGTTGATTTCCTGAAGAGAAGTAAAACAGAGCTGGAGCTGCCCTGCATCCTTGTCTCTTGCCTTAAAACTGGTTGAAGAAGCTTGTGCACTTGTTTCTAATTATGAAAAACAATTTTTTGAGTAATAATGAAAAATGCAATATAACTTTTTTTAAATTTTTTTTTCCATTTTTTGTTTTTTCCATTTAATTCAGCGTGCATGTTCGGCAGCTCATCCACTTGTTAATGGAGGGCAGCGAAAGTCAGGACGAAATTGAATGAGCTACAATATACAGTATGTTTGTTGCCAATTTTTAAATGTTAAATTTATTATTATTAAATTGCTTTAATTAAGTCCTGTTTTTCTGGCTGGAAGTCTTCCCAATGCCAAAATGTAATTACACATTTTTAATGACAACCAGAACAACATGGCAACATGTCCACACATATCAGCGTTAGTGGAGGCGAAAATCCCTCATCACAGTAAATTATAAGCACCACCATGGTTCTTTCTTTTGTGCTGGCCTAAAGCTAAAAAGGGGGGGGGGGGGGGGG